>CAMTDV010000009.1:23636322-24281103 GCA_947069175.1 Scalesia atractyloides
GTGGAAACTTTACAAATTCTCCGTTTTAATCACGTTTTGGGGTGTATCATGTGTCTTTGTATATATATTATAGTTAAACCATGGTGCATACATCATATCATGAACATGTGTATTCAGTTTGTTTCTGTTGTGTAGTTATTGTTGGATGCAATTTATTATTTTCAGTACATGCAATTTCATAGGCCGCCGCTCCCCATTACATTATATCGTTGAGCATGTTCCCCATTTCATTATGAGGTTGAACCTGGCGTGCCCACATACGATCGGCTCCGTTTGATTGAGCCTTGATCGCACAGACATTTTCATTTTCAGTACATGCAATACGATCGGCTCCGTTTGATTGAGCCTTGATCGCACAGTTCATTTATGATATTTATCGTATGTTGTTAGTATGTTAATGTATGATGTCATATGTTATTGTATGTTATAGTTGTGACTGCTATTTGCCACTGCTTGATTATTTACATTTGCTCATCTATGATTATGCACAATTTTTCATTGATAAACTAACAAGTAATTCATTAATAAATGTTTATCTAATAAGGTTCACTCACCAACTTATGTTGACCCAAAACCCCCCATTTTTACACATGATACAGGTGAACCAGCAGCAGCTAGGAATACATAGGACTTGGACTAGAAGAATAAAACGATTTAGAGTTGGGATTGTTATGTTTGGTTTATTTTCTTTGTATTGAACGAACATGTTTGGATATTTGGAAATGTAACTTTGACTTTATTAAATATGAAACATATTAGTAAATGTCATGAGCTTTGGTGATAACCCAATTATGCCCCGACTCTTATTCCGCTGCGGGTCGGGGTGTGACAGATTGGTATCAGAGCTATGACTATAGGGATATAGGATAGGTTATTAGACCCTTAGAGCCTATACTATAGTTGATTAGAAACTTATAAGATTTTTGTGTGTTACATGCCAAATTTCATGATGTTTATATGTTTTATGTTAAATGTTACATTCAATATTATGCAAGCATGTTCATAAGTATGTATTATCATATAATGCCTATCATGAATCATATACTCATAACATATCACATCCATGAAAGCACACACCACATCATGATTGCTTTTACAATGATTTTTGTGTTTTCAAATCTCATCAAAGTGAGTTCGCATGACGGGCATGTAGTAACTGGAAGGGTACCAGTACGGTAGTCGGAACGCCCTGTCTAGGCTGGCATTCGTATAAATCCAAAATAAAGGACCAGTTTGCCTACCTGGGGACTAACGACGAGAGTACGAAGTACCTATTAGGACAAAGCATGCTATACCCAAACGTCGTGTGAGCTAACCCCACTTTGAGTTGTCATTGTGTCTACACCTGGACACGTTCCGACCAAACATCTCATGAACATATTTTGTGGTTTGCATTCGGGTGATGCGAGTGTTAAATTGCCAATACTAATATGAATCCTACCAAGCCAATAGCCATGGGGGCCCACATGACTATATAGGTGAAGGTATGGGGGACATTTGAGGCCCAACATGAGCAAACCCAAGACATCCTATGGATGTAGTTGCATTATTGATATTTATGTTATTTTCATTTTCTTAAAGACACATGACACCTAAAAAGACACCATAAACTCACAATCTTCTCATTGTATGATCCTGTAGATGTCGTCTAGACAGCAACGAAGGGGTAAAAGATCAGGAAGATCTCAGGAACGTTTGGCCACTCAGATCGCGAAACAAATGGCCACGATACTGCCTGACATTGTGGTCCAAGTACAACAAGCCCTTGCTACAAATCCTACCAACCCTCCCCAACAACATGACCAGAACATCGACAACCCTCCCACCAGCAAGTGCTCTTACAAACATTTTAAGTCTTGTGATCCTCCTAAATTTGAAGGGACCGAGGGTGTCACTGCTCTCCTACATTGGTTCGAGGAGATGGAAAACACCTTTCTAAACTGCGATTGTCCTGAGGATCGCAAGGTTCGATACGCCACCGGGAGACTATTTGGGGTAGCTCTCACTTGGTGGAATACGAAGAAAGGGAAGAGGGGAACTGAAGATGCAATGGCCTTAACTTGGGAGGAGTTAAGGGAAATCATGACTAGGCGTTTCTGTCCTAGGAGTGAAATTAAAAAGCTGGAGGACGAATTTCATTCTCTAAAGCAAAAGGAGGGTGATCACACTACCTATAACAAGAGGTTCTTGGAGTTGAACCAAATGGTTCCAAATTTGTTCACCCCAACCTATCGTCTGATCGAGCACTATATTCGAGGACTTCCCTCGAAAATCCAAGATTCAGTTCTCAGCGTTTCACCAGTAACACTTGAAGCTGCTATGGAGTTAGCAACTGAACTGACCGAAAACCGAATTCGCAACGGGAAGTTCAAAGAAGAGAAGAAGAAAGCCCCTGTTGAGGGACTAACTTCAAACCACCCTATTCCTTCCTCTAAGTTTGCTAACAAGAGGAAGCGCAACACCAGAAATTTTGCAGTTACTCAAACCAACTCCCCTATTCCTGCTGCACCCATTACTCAAGTCACTCCTTCACCCGCACCATACAGAAGACCTTACACTGGCCCGTTACCGAAATGTAACCGTTGCCAATATCACCATTCCCCTGATCATCCTTGTCAATATTGCACCGGCTGCGGTCGCGCAGGTCATACTGTTCAAACCTGCCGCATGCCTCAACGAACGAATCGCCACCAACCTTTAACCCAAACCCACCAACAATTAATGGGCCAAGCCCAACAACCCCTACTATTACCACCCACCCAACATTTAGCCCAAACATATTACCAGCCCAATTATCCTATGGGTCAACCAATGCGGGCTTGCTACAATTGCGGTGACCCGAGCCATTTCAGAAACACTTGTCCAAGGTTGGTTAATATTATTCATGCTCAGGCCCAAGCCAACCGGTTAATCAAGCAAACCAAGCTCCTCCACCTGCAAGAGGGAGAGCTTTCAATATCAACGCTAACCAGGCCAGAGCTGACGGCAATGTGGTTAACGGTACGTTCCTTATAAATGGTAGATATGCATCTATGTTATTTGATACTGGTGCGGATAGAAGTTTTGTGTCTTTAGAATTTGAACCTATCTTAAACAAAAATCGGGATAAGCTCACGGAATCCATAACGGTAGAAGTTGCGGACGGGAAACCAGTTTCGTTAAACTCTATTATACGCAACTGTACACTCACCTTAAACGACCACGAATTCTCAGTCGACCTGATTCCTATGAAGCTGGGAAGTTTTGATATCATAATCGGTATGGATTGGCTCAGTCAACATCAGGCAGAAGTTGTATGTCGTGAAAAATTTATTCGTATTCCTCTTTCAAACGGTCAGACTCTTCGAATCATTGGAGAAACCTCGTCGAAAGGGCTCAGCTTAATGTCTTGTCTTCAAGCTCAAAAATATCTTCGCAAGAATTATGTCGCGTTTTTAGCTCATATCATCAAAAAGGGAACCATGGAGAAGAAACTTGAAGACATTCGTCTAGTAAAAGATTTCCCACAAGTTTTTCCTGACGACATTTCAGGACTTCCTCCAGTTAGAGACGTCGAATTCCGTATTGATCTTATACCTGGTGCTACACCAGTTGCAAAGTCTCCTTATAGGTTAGCCCCCTCTGAAATGCAAGAGCTAGCCAGTCAATTACAAGAGTTGACTGACAAGGGATTCATGCGTCCTAGCTCGTCGCCTTGGGGTGCACCTGTTCTTTTTGTAAAGAAGAAAGATGGATCGTTTCGTATGTGCATCGACTACAGAGAGCTCAACAAGTTAACAATCAAGAATCGCTATCCTCTACCTCGCATTGATGATCTTCTTGACCAACTACAAGGTGCCAGCTGCTTTTCAAAAATTGACCTTCGATCTGGCTATCATCAACTTAGAGTGCATGAAGAAGACGTCCCTAAGACTGCTTTTCGAACTCGTTATGGTCACTATGAATTCATGGTTATGCCATTTGGTTTAACCAACGCACCAGCTGTCTTCATGGACCTAATGAACAGAGTCTGCAAACCTTATCTTGATCGATTTGTTATAGTCTTCATCGACGATATTCTTATTTATTCAAAATCTAAATCTGATCATGAGCGTCATCTTCGACTCGTTCTTGCACTTCTAGAAAAGGAAAAGCTTTATGCCAAATTCTCCAAATGTGAATTCTGGTTAAAAGAGGTGCAATTCCTCGGGCATGTAGTCAATGACAAGGGAATACATGTCGACCCTTCAAAGATCAAAGCGGTTCAAGAATGGCAAGCTCCACGTACACCAACTGAAGTAAGATCTTTCCTTGGTCTAGCTGGCTATTATCGTCGGTTCATTTCAAACTTCTCTCGCATTGCTGTACCACTCACGGCTTTAACTCATAAGGGAAAACCTTTCATATGGGGACCCAAGCAAGAAGAAGCCTTTCAAACTCTTAAACAAAAACTTTGTGATGCACCAATCCTCACTCTTCCTGAAGGTTGTGATGATTTTGTAGCCTATTGCGACGCGTCAGGGCAAGGATTAGGCTGCGTTCTAATGCAAAGAGGAAAAGTCATAGCTTATGCTTCGAGACAACTCAAGACACATGAAAAGAACTACACCACTCATGATCTAGAACTTGGAGCCGTTGTGTTCGCTCTTAAGATATGGAGACATTATCTCTATGTTACTAAGTGTGAAATATACACTGACCACAAGAGTCTTCAACATATCTTCAATCAAAAAGAGTTAAACATGAGGCAACGAAGATGGGTCGAACTTCTAAATGATTACGACTGTGAAATTAGATACCACCCTGGTAAAGCAAATGTGGTGGCTGATGCACTTAGTCGAAAGGGTTATGCGAACTCCATTCGTCTTCTATGTTCGCAAATTATAACCGACATTAAAGATCAAATTCGAGAAGCCTAACACGTTTCAATAACGGAAGAAGATGTACGAAAGGAGATGTCCTGTGGAGCTGAGTTAAAAATTGAAACTAAATCTGACGGTATTCTGTACTACCTAGATCGTATCTGGATTCCCAACCACAACAATCTTCGTGAAATTCTTATGAATGAAGCTCACAAAACGCGATATTCTATACACCCAGGAGCCGATAAGATGTATCAAGACCTACGATACACCTATTGGTGGCCTGGAATGAAGAAGGATATTGCCGTTTTTGTTTCCAAGTGCCTTACGTGTTCCAAGGTGAAGGCTGAACACCAAAGACCCTCAGGACTTCTAGTCCAACCGGAAATACCTGTATGGAAGTGGGAAAATATAACCATGGATTTCATTACCGGGTTACCTCGCACTTCTGGTGGGTATGACACTATATGGGTGATTATAGACCGACTTACAAAATCAGCTCACATTATTCCTATCCGCGAAGATTTCAAGAACGAAAAGCTTGCTCGTATTTATATCAACGAAATCGTAAGCCGACATGGGGTACCGTTAAGCATTATTTCTGATCGTGATGGTCGTTTCACTTCACGAACATGGCAAGCAGTACAATCCGCTATGGGCACGCGATTAGATCTCAGTACCGCCTATCATCCTCAAACTGATGGACAGTCTGAGCGCACCATTCAAACTCTTGAAGATATGCTTAGAGCATGTGTCATAGACTTCAAGGGAAATTGGGACGCCCACCTACCATTAGTTGAATTTTCGTACAACAACAGCTATCATTCGAGTATCGGCATGGCACCTTTTGAAGCCTTATATGGTCGTAAGTGCCGATCTCCTGTATGTTGGCACGAAATTGGGGAAGCTCAAATTACTGGTCCAGAATTGATCCAAGAAACCACAGACAAGATCCATCAAATTCGAAACAATCTTCTAGCGGCTCAAAGTCGTCAAAAGAGTTATGCAGATAAACGACGGAAGCCCTTAGAGTTTAACATTGGTGATCATGTACTTTTAAAAGTATCACCGTGGAAGGGAGTAGTTCGTTTTGGTCAAAAGGGCAAGCTAGCACCACGTTACGTAGGACCTTTCAAGATACTCGAAAGAGTAGGTCCTGTAGCATACAAGCTTGATCTACCAGAAGAACTCAACAGGATTCATCCCACATTCCACGTGTCGAACTTGAAGAAGTGCCTCGCTGATGAGAACCTCCACATTCCGCTGGAAGATATTCAGATTGATGAATCTATGCATTTTATTGAAAGACCTGTAGAGATCATGGACTTCGGAGAGAAACGTCTACGACGAAGTCGCATTCCAATTGTTAGGGTACGCTGGGAGTCGAAACGGGGACCTGAGTTTACTTGGGAACGTGAAGACTCAATGCGCGAAAAATACCCGCATCTTTTTCCTACTACTTCAATTTCGGGACGAAATTCCTAAAAGTAGGGGATACTGTAACATTTGTAAAAATCGGGTTTTCAAAACCCGCTCCGTTTTGTAATCGAATATCAAGTTATAAAAGTTACGTTGAATATTTATGATTATTTTGATTTAAAACGATACATAATTAATAAATAAACTAAACTATAAAAATTATATTTGATAAAAAGTTAAAACAAAATAAATAAAAAATTATGTTGCTGCCGGGACTCGTACCCGGGTCAGCCAAGAACAACTCCAACGCCTTAACACACACTCACATCACCACTCCGCCACTTTGTGTTTTCTGTTATTTCTAGGAAATAAATGAGATTTATACACAAACTCGGTTAAAACCGGTTGCGCCAACTGAGAAACGGAAATCAGCAAATCAATCGTCAGATCGTTTGATTACTCGCACATTCACGTTCATAACCAATGAACCGATGTCTTTAATCAATTCAGAGGTGATTGAACATCAATTTCCATTACTATCGGTTTTTATAACCGAAAGGAATCAAAGTCTCAATTACTTCAATTCCAAACCACTCTCGCGACTCAGAAATATCATACCAGCATCCCATTTCATTTTCGTCACATTTTCAGACCATCAGAATGCTTAAATCAGCTCGCCGGAATTTTCTGCAAAACTCGCCGGAAAACCGTATTGATCCTCAAACGGTAAATCTTTCAATATCGTTGTAGTTCAACAATTCTTAAGCTATTTCTAACTTAAACTACTCAATTGAAATCGAATTCAGGCGCTGTATTCAACTAATTTCAGTTCGCCGGAAAGATTCGGAAAGTCTTTATTTCCGTCTGTGTAACGGTAAGGACCTTCAAACACATCGTTAATGTTTGTCTATCACTTCAATTCCACAATTGACTAATCAAAAACGGCTAATCGTCTATTTAGTTGTGGTGCACAAAAACAGAGACCGACGCCTGCTGGAACTCTGTAACCAATCGTTCACCGGTATGTTTTTCCTCTAATTGTCATCCCTGCTATCTCTTATCAGTTTGTGTAATGCTTAGCAATCGAGTTAATAAGTTTCAATGATGTAAACTGCTGTCGGTAAAAATCCAGCGAAGAAGATGAACTTTGACAATACTATAAGTATAATTAAAATTGGTAGTTTAAACGGGTTAGACACACAGTCCAGCGGTGGACTGTGTGCAAAATACATACGCATGTCCCGAGTTTGATTCCTGCTATACGCACTCCTTATATAATAAAATGCCTTTTTGTTTAAAAACTAAACCGGGTTAACTCAGTTAGTGGTTAAGTATAATAAAAACCGAGATAATAACCAGGTTAGACACACAGTCCAGCGGTGGACTGTGTGCAACATTAAGCCATACGTCGCGCGTTCGAAACCCGTCACTAGCACAGGTCCGTTGAATTAAAATGTTTTTGCAATTAAAAAGAATTTCGGTTAAACTGAATAAGTGTATAAATATAATTAAAAACAAGATTATTTCGGGTTAGACACGTAGCTTAGTTGGTAGAGCTGCGTGCACACGTACGGGAGGTCTCGGGTTCGAGCCTCACCCAGCGCAAACCATGTCACTGATCGAACCGGTCAACGAGTCAACAGGTCAACGGTCAACGGTCAACGCAAAATAAACAATTTTTTTTATATTTTTATTTATTTAATTTAGTTTAAAAATAAAAAAAATACTTAAAAATAACATTTTTAAAGATAGAAAATAGCCTTAAACTCACAAAAATATATCTAAAAATTTCATTAAAATCTTTAATAAAATCCACTCATTTAATATATTTTTTCGTTATTATTTAGGTTAGTATTTTCGTTGTTCCGCTCATCTAATTCGTGCGCATCTCACCATCTCCAATCCAACGCACCCAATGTGAGTGAAACTTTACAAATTCCCGTTTTAATCACGTTTTGGGGTGTATCATGTGTCTTTGTATATATATTATAGTTAAACCATGGTGCATACATCATATCATGAACATGTGTATTCAGTTTGTTTCTGTTGTGTAGTTATTGTTGGATGCAATTTATTATTTTCAGTACATGCAATTTCATAGGCCGCCGCTCCCCATTACATTATGAGCGTTGAGCATGTTCCCCATTTCATTATGAGGTTGAACCTGGCGTGCCCACCTACGATCGGCTCCGTTTGATTGAGCCTTGATCGCACAGACATTTTCATTTTCAGTACATGCAATACGATCGGCTCCGTTTGATTGAGCCTTGATCGCACAGTTCATTTATGTTATTTATCGTATGTTGTTAGTATGTTAATGTATGCTGTCATATGTTATTGTATGTTATAGTTGTGACTGCTATTTGCCACTGCTTGATTATTTACATTTGCTCATCTATGATTATGCACAATTTTTCATTGATAAACTAACAAGTAATTCATTAATAAATGTTTATCTAATAAGGTTCACTCACCAACTTATGTTGACCCAAAACCCCCCGTTTTTACACATGATACAGGTGAACCAGCAGCAGCTAGGAATACATAGGACTTGGACTAGAAGAATAAAACGATTTAGAGTTGGGATTGTTATGTTTGGTTTATTTTCTTTGTATTGAACGAACATGTTTGGATATTTGGAAATGTAACTTTGACTTTATTAAATATGAAACATATTAGTAAATGTCATGAGCTTTGGTGATAACCCAATTATGCCCCGACTCTTATTCCGCTGCGGGTCGGGGTGTGACAGATTGGTATCAGAGCTATGACTATAGGGATATAGGATAGGTTATTAGACCCTTAGAGCCTATACTATAGTTGATTAGAAACTTATAAGATTTTTGTGTGTTACATGCCAAATTTCATGATGTTTATATGTTTTATGTTAAATGTTACATTCAATATTATGCAAGCATGTTCATAAGTATGTATTATCATATAATGCCTATCATGAATCATATACTCATAACATATCACATCCATGAAAGCACACACCACATCATGATTGCTTTTACAATGATTTTTGTGTTTTCAAATCTCATCAAAGTGAGTTCGCGTGACGGGCATGTAGTAACTGGAAGGGTACCAGTACGGTAGTCGGAACGTCCTGTCTAGGCTGGCATTCGTATAAATCCAAAATAAAGGACCAGTTTGCCTACCTGGGGACTAACGACGAGAGTACGAAGTACCTATTAGGACAAAGCATGCTATACCCAAACGTCGTGTGAGCTAACCCCACTTTGAGTTGTCATTGTGTCTACACCTGGACACGTTCCGACCAAACATCTCATGAACATATTTTGTGGTTTGCATTCGGGTGATGCGAGTGTTAAATTGCCAATACTAATATGAATCCTACCAAGCCAATAGCCATGGGGGCCCACATGACTATATAGGTGAAGGTATGGGGGACATTTGAGGCCCAACATGAGCAAACCCAAGACATCCTATGGATGTAGTTGCATTATTGATATTTATGTTATTTTCATTTTCTTAAAGACACATGACACCTAAAAAGACACCATAAACTCACAATCTTCTCATTGTATGATCCTGTAGATGTCGTCTAGACAGCAACGAAGGGGTAAAAGATCAGGAAGATCTCAGGAACGTTTGGCCACTCAGATCGCGAAACAAATGGCCACGATACTGCCTGACATTGTGGTCCAAGTACAACAAGCCCTTGCTACAAATCCTACCAACCCTCCCCAACAACATGACCAGAACATCGACAACCCTCCCACCAGCAAGTGCTCTTACAAACATTTTAAGTCTTGTGATCCTCCTAAATTTGAAGGGACCGAGGGTGTCACTGCTCTCCTACATTGGTTCGAGGAGATGGAAAACACCTTTCTAAACTGCGATTGTCCTGAGGATCGCAAGGTTCGATACGCCACCGGGAGACTATTTGGGGTAGCTCTCACTTGGTGGAATACGAAGAAAGGGAAGAGGGGAACTGAAGATGCAATGGCCTTAACTTGGGAGGAGTTAAGGGAAATCATGACTAGGCGTTTCTGTCCTAGGAGTGAAATTAAAAAGCTGGAGGACGAATTTCATTCTCTAAAGCAAAAGGAGGGTGATCACACTACCTATAACAAGAGGTTCTTGGAGTTGAACCAAATGGTTCCAAATTTGTTCACCCCAACCTATCGTCTGATCGAGCACTATATTCGAGGACTTCCCTCGAAAATCCAAGATTCAGTTCTCAGCGTTTCACCAGTAACACTTGAAGCTGCTATGGAGTTAGCAACTGAACTGACCGAAAACCGAATTCGCAACGGGAAGTTCAAAGAAGAGAAGAAGAAAGCCCCTGTTGAGGGACTAACTTCAAACCACCCTATTCCTTCCTCTAAGTTTGCTAACAAGAGGAAGCGCAACACCAGAAATTTTGCAGTTACTCAAACCAACTCCCCTATTCCTGCTGCACCCATTACTCAAGTCACTCCTTCACCCGCACCATACAGAAGACCTTACACTGGCCCGTTACCGAAATGTAACCGTTGCCAATATCACCATTCCCCTGATCATCCTTGTCAATATTGCACCGGCTGCGGTCGCGCAGGTCATACTGTTCAAACCTGCCGCATGCCTCAACGAACGAATCGCCACCAACCTTTAACCCAAACCCACCAACAATTAATGGGCCAAGCCCAACAACCCCTACTATTACCACCCACCCAACATTTAGCCCAAACATATTACCAGCCCAATTATCATATGGGTCAACCAATGCGGGCTTGCTACAATTACGGTGACCCGAGCCATTTCAGAAACACTTGTCCAAGGTTGGTTAATATTATTCATGCTCAGGCCCAAGCCAACCGGTTAATCAAGCAAACCAAGCTCCTCCACCTGCAAGAGGGAGAGCTTTCAATATCAACGCTAACCAGGCCAGAGCTGACGGCAATGTGGTTAACGGTACGTTCCTTATAAATGGTAGATATGCATCTATGTTATTTGATACTGGTGCGGATAGAAGTTTTGTGTCTTTAGAATTTGAACCTATCTTAAACAAAAATCGGGATAAGCTCACGGAATCCATAACGGTAGAAGTTGCGGACGGGAAACCAGTTTCGTTAAACTCTATTATACGCAACTGTACACTCACCTTAAACGACCACGAATTCTCAGTCGACCTGATTCCTATGAAGCTGGGAAGTTTTGATATCATAATCGGTATGGATTGGCTCAGTCAACATCAGGCAGAAGTTGTATGTCGTGAAAAATTTATTCGTATTCCTCTTTCAAACGGTCAGACTCTTCGAATCATTGGAGAAACCTCGTCGAAAGGGCTCAGCTTAATGTCTTGTCTTCAAGCTCAAAAATATCTTCGCAAGAATTATGTCGCGTTTTTAGCTCATATCATCAAAAAGGGAACCATGGAGAAGAAACTTGAAGACATTCCTCTAGTAAAAGATTTCCCACAAGTTTTTCCTGACGACATTTCAGGACTTCCTCCAGTTAGAGACGTCGAATTCCGTATTGATCTTATACCTGGTGCTACACCAGTTGCAAAGTCTCCTTATAGGTTAGCCCCCTCTGAAATGCAAGAGCTAGCCAGTCAATTACAAGAGTTGACTGACAAGGGATTCATGCGTCCTAGCTCGTCGCCTTGGGGTGCACCTGTTCTTTTTGTAAAGAAGAAAGATGGATCGTTTCGTATGTGCATCGACTACAGAGAGCTCAACAAGTTAACAATCAAGAATCGCTATCCTCTACCTCGCATTGATGATCTTCTTGACCAACTACAAGGTGCCAGCTGCTTTTCAAAAATTGACCTTCGATCTGGCTATCATCAACTTAGAGTGCATGAAGAAGACGTCCCTAAGACTGCTTTTCGAAACTCGTTATGGTCACTATGAATTCATGGTTATGCCATTTGGTTAACCAACGCACCAGCTGTCTTCATGGACCTAATGAACAGAGTCTGCAAACCTTATCTTGATCGATTTGTTATAGTCTTCATCGACGATATTCTTATTTATTCAAAATCTAAATCTGATCATGAGCGTCATCTTCGACTCGTTCTTGCACTTCTAGAAAAGGAAAAGCTTTATGCCAAATTCTCCAAATGTGAATTCTGGTTAAAAGAGGTGCAATTCCTCGGGCATGTAGTCAATGACAAGGGAATACATGTCGACCCTTCAAAGATCAAAGCGGTTCAAGAATGGCAAGCTCCACGTACACCAACTGAAGTAAGATCTTTCCTTGGTCTAGCTGGCTATTATCGTCGGTTCATTTCAAACTTCTCTCGCATTGCTGTACCACTCACGGCTTTAACTCATAAGGGAAAACCTTTCATATGGGGACCCAAGCAAGAAGAAGCCTTTCAAACTCTTAAACAAAAACTTTGTGATGCACCAATCCTCACTCTTCCTGAAGGTTGTGATGATTTTGTAGCCTATTGCGACGCGTCAGGGCAAGGATTAGGCTGCGTTCTAATGCAAAGAGGAAAAGTCATAGCTTATGCTTCGAGACAACTCAAGACACATGAAAAGAACTACACCACTCATGATCTAGAACTTGGAGCCGTTGTGTTCGCTCTTAAGATATGGAGACATTATCTCTATGTTACTAAGTGTGAAATATACACTGACCACAAGAGTCTTCAACATATCTTCAATCAAAAAGAGTTAAACATGAGGCAACGAAGATGGGTCGAACTTCTAAATGATTACGACTGTGAAATTAGATACCACCCTGGTAAAGCAAATGTGGTGGCTGATGCACTTAGTCGAAAGGGTTATGCGAACTCCATTCGTCTTCTATGTTCGCAAATTATAACCGACATTAAAGATCAAATTCGAGAAGCCTAACACGTTTCAATAACGGAAGAAGATGTACGAAAGGAGATGTCCTGTGGAGCTGAGTTAAAAATTGAAACTAAATCTGACGGTATTCTGTACTACCTAGATCGTATCTGGATTCCCAACCACAACAATCTTCGTGAAATTCTTATGAATGAAGCTCACAAAACGCGATATTCTATACACCCAGGAGCCGATAAGATGTATCAAGACCTACGATACACCTATTGGTGGCCTGGAATGAAGAAGGATATTGCCGTTTTTGTTTCCAAGTGCCTTACGTGTTCCAAGGTGAAGGCTGAACACCAAAGACCCTCAGGACTTCTAGTCCAACCGGAAATACCTGTATGGAAGTGGGAAAATATAACCATGGATTTCATTACCGGGTTACCTCGCACTTCTGGTGGGTATGACACTATATGGGTGATTATAGACCGACTTACAAAATCAGCTCACATTATTCCTATCCGCGAAGATTTCAAGAACGAAAAGCTTGCTCGTATTTATATCAACGAAATCGTAAGCCGACATGGGGTACCGTTAAGCATTATTTCTGATCGTGATGGTCGTTTCACTTCACGAACATGGCAAGCAGTACAATCCGCTATGGGCACGCGATTAGATCTCAGTACCGCCTATCATCCTCAAACTGATGGACAGTCTGAGCGCACCATTCAAACTCTTGAAGATATGCTTAGAGCATGTGTCATAGACTTCAAGGGAAATTGGGACGCCCACCTACCATTAGTTGAATTTTCGTACAACAACAGCTATCATTCGAGTATCGGCATGGCACCTTTTGAAGCCTTATATGGTCGTAAGTGCCGATCTCCTGTATGTTGGCACGAAATTGGGGAAGCTCAAATTACTGGTCCAGAATTGATCCAAGAAACCACAGACAAGATCCATCAAATTCGAAACAATCTTCTAGCGGCTCAAAGTCGTCAAAAGAGTTATGCAGATAAACGACGGAAGCCCTTAGAGTTTAACATTGGTGATCATGTACTTTTAAAAGTATCACCGTGGAAGGGAGTAGTTCGTTTTGGTCAAAAGGGCAAGCTAGCACCACGTTACGTAGGACCTTTCAAGATACTCGAAAGAGTAGGTCCTGTAGCATACAAGCTTGATCTACCAGAAGAACTCAACAGGATTCATCCCACATTCCACGTGTCGAACTTGAAGAAGTGCCTCGCTGATGAGAACCTCCACATTCCGCTGGAAGATATTCAGATTGATGAATCTATGCATTTTATTGAAAGACCTGTAGAGATCATGGACTTCGGAGAGAAACGTCTACGACGAAGTCGCATTCCAATTGTTAGGGTACGCTGGGAGTCGAAACGGGGACCTGAGTTTACTTGGGAACGTGAAGACTCAATGCGCGAAAAATACCCGCATCTTTTTCCTACTACTCAATTTCGGGACGAAATTCCTAAAAGTAGGGGATACTGTAACATTTGTAAAAATCGGGTTTTCAAAACCCGCTCCGTTTTGTAATCGAATATCAAGTTATAAAAGTTACGTTGAATATTTATGATTATTTTGATTTAAAACGATACATAATTAATAAATAAACTAAACTATAAAAATTATATTTGATAAAAAGTTAAAACAAAATAAATAAAAATTATGTTGCTGCCGGGACTCATACCCGGGTCAGCCAAGAACAACTCCAACGCCTTAACACACACTCACATCACCACTCCGCCACTTTGTGTTTTCTGTTATTTCTAGGAAATAAATGAGATTTATACACAAACTCGGTTAAAACCGGTTGCGCCAACTGAGAAACGGAAATCGGCAAATCAATCGTCAGATCGTTTGATTACTCGCACATTCACGTTCATAACCAATGAACCGATGTCTTTAATCAATTCAGAGGTGATTGAACATCAATTTCCATTACTATCGGTTTTTATAACCGAAAGGAATCAAAGTCTCAATTACTTCAATTCCAAACCACTCTCGCGACTCAGAAATATCATACCAGCATCCCATTTCATTTTCGTCACATTTTCAGACCATCAGAATGCTTAAATCAGCTCGCCGGAATTTTATGCAAAACTCGCCGGAAAACCGTATTGATCCTCAAACGGTAAATCTTTCAATATCGTTGTAGTTCAACAATTCTTAAGCTATTTCTAACTTAAACTACTCAATTGAAATCGAATTCAGGCGCTGTATTCAACTAATTTCAGTTCGCCGGAAAGATTCGGAAAGTCTTTATTTCCGTCTGTGTAACGGTAAGGACCTTCAAACACATCGTTAATGTTTGTCTATCACTTCAATTCCACAATTGACTAATCAAAAACGGCTAATCGTCTATTTAGTTGTGGTGCACAAAAACAGAGACCGACGCCTGCTGGAACTCTGTAACCAATCGTTCACCGGTATGTTTTTCCTCTAATTGTCATCCCTGCTATCTCTTATCAGTTTGTGTAATGCTTAGCAATCGAGTTAATAAGTTTCAATGATGTAAACTGCTGTCGGTAAAAATCCAGCGAAGAAGATGAACTTTGACAATACTATAAGTATAATTAAAATTGGTAGTTTAAACGGGTTAGACACACAGTCCAGCGGTGGACTGTGTGCAAAATACATACGCATGTCCCGAGTTTGATTCCTGCTATACGCACTCCTTATATAATAAAATGCCTTTTTGTTTAAAAACTAAACCGGGTTAACTCAGTTAGTGGTTAAGTATAATAAAAACCGAGATAATAACCAGGTTAGACACACAGTCCAGCGGTGGACTGTGTGCAACATTAAGCCATACGTCGCGCGTTCGAAACCCGTCACTAGCACCGGTCCGTTGAATTAAAATGTTTTTGCAATTAAAAAGAATTTCGGTTAAACTGAATAAGTGTATAAATATAATTAAAAACAAGATTATTTCGGGTTAGACACGTAGCTTAGTTGGTAGAGCTGCGTGCACACGTACGGGAGGTCTCGGGTTCGAGCCTCACCCAGCGCAAACCATGTCACTGACCGAACCGGTCAACGAGTCAACAGGTCAACGGTCAACGGTCAACGCAAAATAAACAATTTTTTTTATATTTTTATTTATTTAATTTAGTTTAAAAATAAAAAAAATACTTAAAAATAACATTTTTAAAGATAGAAAATAGCCTTAAACTCACAAAAATATATCTAAAAATTTCATTAAAATCTTTAATAAAATCCACTCATTTAATATATTTTTTCGTTATTATTTAGGTTAGTATTTTTCGTTGTTCCGCTCATCTAATTCGTGCGCATCTCACCATCTCCAATCCAACGCACCCAATGTGAGTGAAACTTTACAAATTCCCCGTTTTAATCACGTTTTGGGGTGTATCATGTGTCTTTGTATATATATTATAGTTAAACCATGGTGCATACATCATATCATGAACATGTGTATTCAGTTTGTTTCTGTTGTGTAGTTATTGTTGGATGCAATTTATTATTTTCAGTACATGCAATTTCATAGGCCGCCGCTCCCCATTACATTATGAGCGTTGAGCATGTTCCCCATTTCATTATGAGGTTGAACCTGGCGTGCCCACCTACGATCGGCTCCGTTTGATTGAGCCTTGATCGCACAGACATTTTCATTTTCAGTACATGCAATACGATCGGCTCCGTTTGATTGAGCCTTGATCGCACAGTTCATTTATGTTATTTATCGTATGTTGTTAGTATGTTAATGTATGCTGTCATATGTTATTGTATGTTATAGTTGTGACTGCTATTTGCCACTGCTTGATTATTTACATTTGCTCATCTATGATTATGCACAATTTTTCATTGATAAACTAACAAGTAATTCATTAATAAATGTTTATCTAATAAGGTTCACTCACCAACTTATGTTGACCCAAAAACCCCCGTTTTTACACATGATACAGGTGAACCAGCAGCAGCTAGGAATACATAGGACTTGGACTAGAAGAATAAAACGATTTAGAGTTGGGATTGTTATGTTTGGTTTATTTTCTTTGTATTGAACGAACATGTTTGGATATTTGGAAATGTAACTTTGACTTTATTAAATATGAAACATATTAGTAAATGTCATGAGCTTTGGTAATAACCCAATTATGCCCCGACTCTTATTCCGCTGCGGGTCGGGGTGTGACAGATTGGTATCAGAGCTATGACTATAGGGATATAGGATAGGTTATTAGACCCTTAGAGCCTATACTATAGTTGATTAGAAACTTATAAGATTTTTGTGTGTTACATGCCAAATTTCATGATGTTTATATGTTTTATGTTAAATGTTACATTCAATATTATGCAAGCATGTTCATAAGTATGTATTATCATATAATGCCTATCATGAATCATATACTCATAACATATCACATCCATGAAAGCACACACCACATCATGATTGCTTTTACAATGATTTTTGTGTTTTCAAATCTCATCAAAGTGAGTTCGCGTGACGGGCATGTAGTAACTGGAAGGGTACCAGTACCGGTAGTCGGAACGTCCTGTCTAGGCTGGCATTCGTATAAATCCAAAATAAAGGACCAGTTTGCCTACCTGGGGACTAACGACGAGAGTACGAAGTACCTATTAGGACAAAGCATGCTATACCCAAACGTCGTGTGAGCTAACCCCACTTTGAGTTGTCATTGTGTCTACACCTGGACACATTCCGACCATACATCTCGTAAACATATTTTGTGGTTTTCATTCGGGTCATGCGAGTGTTAAATCGCCAATACTAATGTGAATCCTACCAAGCCAATAGTCATGGGGGCCCACATGACTATACAGGTGAAGGTATGGGGGACATTTGAGGCCCAACATGAGCAAACCCAAGACATCCTATGGATGTAGTTGCATTATTGATATTTATGTTATTTTCATTTTCTTTAAGACACATGACACCTAAAAAGACTTCATAAACTCACAATCTTCTTATGTATGTTCCTGTAGATGTCGGCTAGACAACAACGAGGGGTAAGATCAGGAAGGTCTCACGAATGCTTGGCCACTCAAATCGCAAATCAAATGGCCGCGGTGCTTCCTGACATTGTGGTTCAAGTACAACAAGCTCTCGCCACAAATCCCACAAATCCACCCCAGCAAGAAGACCAGAACGTCGGCAACCCTCCTACCAGCAAGTTCTCATATAAACATTTCAAGTCTTGCGATCCTCCTAAATTTGAAGGGACTGAAGGTGTCACTGCTCTCCTCCACTGGTTTGAGGAAATGGAAAACACCTTCCTCAACTGCGATTGTCCCGATGATCGCAAGGTACGATACGCGACCGGGAGACTATTTGGGGTAGCTCTTACCTGGTGGAATACTGAAAAGGGTAAGAGGGGAATCGAAGATGCTATGGCCTTAACGTGGGAGGAGTTAAGGGAAATCATGACGAGGCGGTTCTGTCGTAGGAGTGAGATTAAAAAGTTGGAGGACGAATTTCATTCTCTGAAGCAAAAGGAGGGAGATCATACTTCCTACAACAAGAGGTTCTTTGAGTTGAACCAGATGGTCCCTAACTTGTTCACCCCAGTTTACCGTTTAATCGAGCATTATATTCGAGGTCTTCCCTCGAAAATTCAAGATTCAGTTCTCAGCACTTCACAAGCAACACTTGAAGCTGCTATGGAACTAGCTACTGAACTGACGAGAATCGAATTCGCAACGGTAAGTTTAAAGAGGAGAAAAAGAAAGCCCCGTTGAGGGCCAAACTTCAAACCATTCCACCTCCTCCTCTAAGTTTGCTAACAAGAGGAAACGTAACACCAGAAACTTCGCTGTCACACAAACCAATTTCCCTATCCCTGCTGCACCCATTACCCAAGTTGCCCCCGCACCTGCACCATACAAAAGGCCATACTCTGGCCCATTACCAAAATGCAACCGTTGCCAATACCACCATTTTCCTGATCATCCCTGCCAACATTGCACCGGCTGCGGTCGCGCAGGTCATACTGTTCAAACCTGTCGCATACCTCAGCGAACGAACCGCCACCAGCCTTCAACCCAAACCCACCAACAAATAATGGGTCAAGCCCAACAACCCCTACTATTACCACCTACCCAACATTAGCCCAATCATACTACCAACATAATTATCCCATGGTGCAACCTATGCGGGCTTGCTACAATTGTGGAGATCCAAGCCATTTTAGAAACACTTGTCCACGGTTGGTGAACATTATTCATGCTCAAGCCCAAGCCAATCCGGTGAATCAAGCTAACCAAGCTCCTCCACCTGCAAGAGGAAGAGCTTTCAACATCAACGCTAATCAGGCTAGAGCTGACAACAATGTGGTTAACGGTAAGTTCCTTATCAATGGTAGTTATGCATCCATGTTGTTTGATACTGGCGCGGATAAAAGTTTTGTGTCCTTAGAGTTTCAACCCATCCTAAACCAAAATCGTGATAAGCTCATGGAATCCATAACAGTAGAAGTTGCTGACGGGAAACCGGTCTCATTAAACTCTATTATACGCAATTGTACTCTCACTTTAAACGATCACAATTTTCTAGTTGACCTCATTCCAATGAAGTTGGGAATCTTTGACATTATAATTGGTATGGACTGGCTCAGCCAACATCAGGCTGAAGTTGTATGTCACGAAAAGTTTATACGCATTCCTCTTTCAAACGGTCAGACTCTACGAATCTTTGGAGAAACCTCGTCGAAAGGGCTCAGATTAATGTCCTGTCTTCAAGCTCAAAAATATCTTCGCAAGAATTATGTCGCATTTTTAGCTCATGTCGTCAAAAAGGGAACCATGGAGAAGAAACTTGAAGACATTCCTGTAGTAAAAGATTTTCCGCAAGTTTTTCCTGACGACATTTCAGGACTTCCTCCCGTGAGAGAAGTCGAATTTCGTATCGATCTTATACCTGGTGCTACACCAGTTGCAAAGTCTCCTTATAGGTTAGCCCCATCTGAAATGCAGAGCTAGCCAGTCAATTGCAAGAGTTGACTGACAAAGGATTTATACGTCCTAGCTCCTCGCCTTGGGGTGCACCTGTTCTTTTTGTGAAGAAGAAAGATGGATCGTTTCGCATGTGCATCGACTACAGAGAACTCAACAAGTTAACGATCAAGAATCGCTATCCATTACCTCGCATTGATGATCTTCTTGACCAACTTCAAGGCGCCAGCTGTTTTTCAAAAATCGACCTTCGTTCTGGCTATCATCAACTCAGAGTACATGAAGAAGACCTCCCAAAGACCGCTTTCCGAACTCGTTATGGTCATTATGAATTCATGGTCATGCCATTTGGTTTAACCAACGCTCCAGCTGTCTTCATGGATCTAATGAACAGAGTCTGCAAACCCTATCTCGATCGTTTTGTTATAGTCTTCATCGACGACATCCTCATTTACTCAAAGTCTAAGTCTGATCATGAACGGCATCTTCGACTCATCCTTACACTCCTAGAGAATGAAAAGCTTTCCGCCAAATTCTCCAAATGCGAATTCTGGTTAAAAGAGGTACAATTCCTTGGACATGTAGTCAATGACAAGGGAATACATGTCGACCCCTCAAAAATCAAAGTGGTACAAGAATGGCAAGCGCCACGTACACCAACTGAAGTAAGATCATTCCTTGGTTTGGCTGGTTATTATCGCCGTCTTATTTCAAACTTCTCTCGCATTGCTGTACTACTCACGGCTTTAACTCATAAGGAAAACCTTTCATATGGGGACCCAATCAAGAAGAAGCCTTCCAAACCCTTAAACAAAAACTCTGTGATGCACCAATCCTCAATCTTCCTGAAGGTTGTGATGACTTCGTTTTTATTGCGACGCGTCAGGGCAAGGATTAGGCTGTGTTCTAATGCAAAGAGGAAAGGTTATAGCTTATGCTTCGAGACAACTCAAGACTCATGAGAAGAACTACACCACCCATGACCAAGAACTTGGAGCCGTTGTGTTCGCTCTTAAGATATGGAGACATTATCTCTACGGTACTAAGTGTGAAATATACACTGACCACAAGAGTCTTCAACATATCTTCAATCAAAAGGAGTTAAACATGAGGCAACGAAGATGGGTCGAACTTCTAAATGACTACGACTGTGAAATTCGGTACCACCCTGGCAAAGCAAATGTGGTGGCTGATGCACTCAGTCGAAAGGGTTATGCGAACTCCATTCATCTTCTATGTTCACAAATCATAACTGACATTAAAGATCAAATTCGAGAAGCCCAACATGTTTCAGTAACGGAGGATGATGTACGAAAGGAGCTGTCCTGTGGAGCTGAACTTAAAATTGAAACTAAATCTGACGGTATTCTGTACTATCTAGATCGCATATGGATTCCTGACCATAACAAACTTCGTGAATTTCTTATGATTGAGGCTCACAAAACACGATACTCTATACACCCAGGAGCCGATAAGATGTATCAAGACCTTCGATACACCTATTGGTGGCCTGGAATGAAAAAGGATATTGCTGTTTTTGTTTCTAAGTGCCTTACATGTTCCAAGGTGAAAGCTGAACACCAAAGACCCTCAGGACTTCTGGTCCAACCTGAAATACCTGTATGGAAGTGGGAAACATAACCATGGACTTCATTACCGGGTTACCTCGCACTTCTGGTGGGTATGACACTATATGGGTAATCATTGATCGTCTCACAAAATCAGTTCACTTTATTCCTATCCGCGAAGATTTCAAGAACGAAAAGCTAGCTCGTATTTATATCAGCGAAATCGTAAGCCGACATGGTGTACCGTTAAGCATTATTTCAGATCGTGATGGTCGTTTCACTTCACGAACATGGCAAGCAGTACAAGCCGCTTTGGGTACGCGATTAGATCTCAGTACCGCTTATCATCCTCAAACTGATGGACAATCTGAACGCACCATTCAAACTCTTGAAGATATGCTCCGAGCATGTGTCATAGACTTCAAGGGAAATTGGGACGCTCATCTACCATTAGTTGAATTTTCGTACAACAACAGCTATCATTCAAGTATCGGCATGGCACCTTTTGAAGCTTTATATGGTCGTAAGTGCCGATCTCCAGTATGTTGGCACAAAATTGGGGAAGCTCAAATCACCGGACCAGAATTGATTCAAGAAACCACAGACAAGATCCATCAAATTCAAAACAATCTTCTAGCAGCTCAAAGTCGTCAAAAGAGTTATGCAGATAAACGACGGAAGCCTTTGGAGTTTAACATTGGTGATCATGTACTTTTAAAAGTATCACCGTGGAAGGGAGTAGTTCGTTTTGGTCAAAAAGGCAAGCTAGCACCACGCTACGTAGGACCTTTCAAGATACTCGAAAGAGTAGGACCTGTAGCATACAAGCTTGATCTACCAGAAGAACTCAACATGATTCATCCCACATTCCACGTATCAAACTTGAAGAAGTGCCTCGCTGATGAGAACCTCCATATTCCTCTGGAAGATATTCAGATTGATGAATCTATGCATTTTATTGGAAGACCAGTAGAGATCATGGACTTCGGAAAAAAAACGTCTTCGACGAAGTCGCATTCCAATTGTTAGGGTACGCTGGGAGTCGAAACGGGGACCTGAGTTTACTTGGGAACGTGAAGACTCAATGCGCGAAAAATACCCGCATCTTTTTCCTACTACTACTACTTAAATTTCGGGACGAAATTCCTAAAAGTAGGGGATACTGTAACATTTGTCAAAAGCGGGTTTTCCAAACCCGCTCCGTTTGTAATCGAATATCAAGTTATAAATGTTTCGTGCGTATTTATGTCCATTTTAATTTTTAATGATGCATAATTAATAAACAAACTAGAATATAAAAGTTATATTTGATAAAAAGTAAAAATAAAATAATTAAAAAGAAAATTAGGCTGCCGGGACTCGAACCCGGGTCAGCCGGGTTTAAGTTCAAAGACTTATCACTCACACATATAACCACTCCGCCACTTGTTGTTTTCTGTATATGCCAGGAAACAATTAAATTTTATGGTCTATCATAAATCAATCCGGTTACGCCAACTGTAACCGAAATCGGTCACCAAACGTCCAAAGACGTTTGATTGATCGCGGGTTACTGAGTTTAACCGATACACCGACACCTCCAATCAATTTAGCTTTGAATGGACTTGAATTCATGAGTGGATCGGTTTTAATAACCGAAAACTTTCAATTCCTGAATTACTTCAATCATTGTCCCCTCTCGCGACTCAAACACACTCTGCAAACCTTCAATTGCATTTTCGCACAACTTTCAGTTCGTCGGAGAAGCTATTTGAACTCGCCGGACTTTCGTCGGAAAACCGTGTTTTCCATCAAATCAGTAAGTCTCTCGATTCTTTCATTAACTATCAGTTATTAATCTATTGCTAACTCAAACCCTTCAATCGGAATCAATTTCAGACGTCGATATCGGATAATTCCCTCTCGACGGAAAACTTCTGAAAATTCTTATCTTCCGCTGTAAAACGGTATAGACATTCAAACCTTTTGATAACTCTTGTTTAATACTTTCAATTCCTCGCTTAGCTAATCAAAACTGTTAATTTATTCGCTCAGTTGAAATCCGTAAAAACAGAGCCACGACTTGCCGGAATTCTGAGATAAATCGTTCTCCGGTATGTTTACTTCTAAAAATCGTCTCTGCCATTTCATTTTAGTCTTATGAATGTTTGTCAATCAAATTAAACAAGAAACAATAGAGAAATCGTAAACTGTAATTCGGTAACGAAGAAGACGAAGTAGGTTGATTATAAGTTTATTATAATTTGGATATTATCTCGGGTTAGACATACAGTCCAGCGGTGGACTGTGTGCACATACATATCACACGCCGCGAGTTCGATCCTTGACACACGTATGCTCTGTAATAAAAATGTTTTATTTTTCGAACTGAACCGGATCCTTTTCGCAATTAGATATTAAGTATAATAAAAATCTGTATATTAACCAAGTTAGACACACAGTCCAGTGGTGGACTGTGTGTAACGATAAATCACAGGTCCCGGGTTCGAGACCTGTTGACGGCACCGGTTCGATGATTTAAAACACTTTTTGCAAATAAAGGAATTTTGAATAAACTGAATTAGTATATAAATATAATTAAAAGCATAATTATTTCGGGTTAGACACGTAGCTCAGTTGGTAGAGCTGCGTGCACGCATACGGGAGGTCTCGGGTTCGAGTCCTGCCCAGCGCATACATACACACAATAAAACCGGTCAAACAGTCAACGCTTATGGTCAAACGGTTAACGGTCAACGCAAAAGTCAACATATTTTTATATTTTTATTTATTTAATTTAATTTAAAATTCAATTAAAAATACTTAAAAATAATGTTTTTAAAGATAGGAAATAGCCTTAAACTCACAAAAATATATCTAAAAATCCTATTAAAATTATTAATAAAATCCACTCATTTTCTATATCTTCCGTTATTATTTAGGTTAGTTAATCCTCGTTGTTCAATTCTTCCAACTCGTGCGCATCTTATCATCTCCAACCGAACGCACCCAATGTGAGTGAATCTCTACAAATTCCCCGTTTTAATCACGTTTTTGGGGTGTATCATGTGTCTTACCAATTATTATATTTAAATCATTGTGCATACATCATATCATGAACAAATGTGTATTCAGCTTGTATCAACTGTTTGTGTGGTTATTATTTAGAGTTAATTTATTACTTTCAGTACATGCAATTTCATAGGCCGCCGCTCCCCATTACATTATGAGCGTTGAGCAGTTCCCCATTACATTATGAGCGTGAACCTGGCGTTGCCAACATACGATCGGCTCCGTTTGATTGAGCCTTGATCGCACAGACATTTATCATTTTCAGTACATACATTCATCATAGGCCGTCCGTTCCCCATTACATTATGAGCGTGAACGTGACGTTGCCAACATATACAGTTTCATTCATGTTATACATTCTTGCAAGTTCATATGTTATTGTATGTTATTGTATGTTATTGTTGTGGATTGTTATTGCTATTGTTTGATTATTTATATTTGCTCACATATGACTATTGCACAATTTTTCCTTGATAAAAATAATAAGAAATCAAAACTAAATGTTTTAACTAACAAGGTTCACTCGCCAACTTATGTTGACCCAAAAACCCCCATTTTTACACATGATACAGGTGAACCAGCTGCAGCAAGAAACACATAGGATTGGCTTAGAAGAATAAACTGGTTTAGAGCTTGGATTGTTTAGTTGGTTATTTTCTTTGTATTTGTATGGACATGTTTGGATTATTGAGAATGTAATTTTGACTTTAATAAATATGAAACATATTAGTAAATATCATGAGCTTTGGTGATAACCCAATTATGCCCCGACTCTTATTCCGCTGCGGGTCGGGGTGTGACAGACCTATACTTGGCTAAGGTTCTTGTGGGTGTTTGGGGAAGCAAAGTCCTTAATGGGGAGTTAACTAAAACAAGTTATGGATTAACAAGAGGTTTTCGTGTGTGCTAAAGACTTCAAGTACTTATTATCATATTGAAAGTGAATCTTCCAAATCCATAAAAACAAACTAATAACCTTATGTTGCCGCTAGCATGGAACATTCATGTTTTCTATATCTATGTAGAGTCAAACATGTTAATTGCTTGAAAGAGGGTTAGTGGTTTTGGTATGCAACTTTAGGTTTGGGAGAGTTTTGTCAAAGCGTAGAGATAAGAACAAGACGTCCAAAACATGGTTTATATTATCGTCACTACTCTTAAGGAGATAACACTAAACTAAGAAGTCCATAGTGATGGGTCATATAAATCCCTTATGGTATTTTCTTATTTAATGCTAAACTACAACGATATATATTTTCCTACTTGATTCGGCAATATCATTGTGGTCTGATCCAACCTTGCAGGGGGTTTCCTTGTTAATTCAAACCAATGTGGTTGAGTGTGAGAAGGTCCCTAAAAAAGAGTTCCACAAATTTATGACATTAATAGAATACAACCTCTCGCTTAAAAACGGGCTCTTGTGATCCATGGCAATTTTTGGTTAACGAAGCATCAAAGGTAACAAATATCCCGAACACCCATTTTCTTATCATGGATTACAACTCCATAGTTTTATTTTATTTTTACGAGCCACAAAATTAACCTATTGACTAGACGTTGACTACAACTCGGTACTAAAAGTTGTTGTATCCTTGCACGACCTTAGTATCCACCATCATTATATTATGCCAACGATAGGTGCGCTTGCCAACGTGAAGTGTAGAGTGATAGTATCTTATTGTCTTTTCAAAATATAAAAACTCTAGACAAAGTATAAATCAGCTAAAAATATAAAATTTTTATATACACCCCTGCTCACATCAAGTTTTTGACGTCGTTGCCTGGATGCAAAATTTTAGGAAAAGTTCTGATTGACAACCTAGTCTTTTATTCTTTTTATTATTTTCAAAAGTATAAAAACACAAAAATATGAGTTTTTACCAAAACGACGAGGGAAATTGAGGAACGATTTCCTTGACAAAAAGGGGTGAATTTGCATATTAGAAAGGGTAAATGTCTGACAACTGCTTTTAGTTATCACTTACCCGATATGCCTTTAGGCGTCAACTACCTAACACCGTCCAACAGAAAATAAAGAAAGTTGTTGTTTTAGTCTTTTCATCTAAAAGAAAAAAATAAGTTGGATTTTTCTAAAACAGTTGAAAAAAAAACATGAGGCACGTCCCGTGTCTCGCCTGCAGACCAGTAGTCGCGGACAGGGGTTAAGAAAACCTTTTTCAGACCTATTTCCTCATTCACACATGCCACCCACTGTAACACCTCAAAAACGTCGTAGCGGAAATACACACGTAATGGTGACGGAAGTTGGTGTCCATAAATATCTTAGTGGATGATGCATCGTTAATTTTGGACATATTACTTAATTAAAACATTGTTTAAGATTTAAACATGAGTCACAACCATAACATAGTTAAGCTGTCTCGATCCTTATGGATCTTATTACAAACATGGTCCCAGTTTAGTTTTAAAAGTTGTCCACAACGTTATTAAAAAACATGCATCACAACCATAGATACGCCAATGATTCCCAAAGCCGAACTCATGTACCTAAAGAACACATTAAAATCAAGTGTCAACACAAAGGAGGGTGAGTTCACATATCCAAATTTAAAACAATTTGATCCAAGGAAAACTTTCAAATTATGTGTTTAATTAATAAAACATCCAAATAATATTATGAAAGCCACTTTCATTTCCTTATAAAAATTCAAGGGTCAGCCATCGCAAGCGTTTTCCAAAAACCTTCGATACACAACATCTCCCAAGTTTTCCATATTAAATTGATAGCATCAAGTGTTCAGACTCGTATGTTTGCAAGACAATACGAACTATATATTAACAATAAGGACATAATCAACGCTACACAATAACAGAATATAAATTCGTCGCTTGACTTGACTTGGAGCTACCGGTCACGACGAGGTGGTCAATCCGATAGATCTATCAACAATTCCACGCATATCGATATTAATGATTAAATGGCTAATTTTGCGCTAAGTGCCCGCAATGGGTCACTCAAGGTGCCAACCTTATGAACAATATATATATTCTACTAAAATGATAAATTTAATATATAACGAGTTGTACGAATTTCCCCGAAGTCCCCACCGAAACGTAAACCATGCCCGGTACTTACTCTCTTGAGACCGAGCGAATTCGTCACAACTTTTATATTTAAGCAATTTTAAATCTACACGGTCGTTTTTCTCTAAAACACCGTAATAACACCCGTTCTCTCCCGAAACATATATTCACATTATTCACAAATCTGTTTCTCCCCGAAACATATATTCACGTTATTCACAAATCCGTTTCTCCCCGAAACATATATTATCATTTTAAAATCATATATCTTTCATGAAAATATATTAGATTTATTTAAAAGGCATATTTTAAACTCAAAAACGTATAATTATCCTTTAAGGTGTGTTCTTCCCACATATATATACATACATGATTCCAAAATTTTACTTTTCATATATTCTTCTTTAATCATAAGAGCTTTACAAAAACCCATTTTAATCAAGCATGCATTCAACTTCTATGAATCACATCAACAAGAATCTATCACAAATCAAATCTCATCTCAAACATACATACACACATACATATGGTTATGTATGAATACATACACTTATCCATTTTTATTTTCTTTCAAAACCCATTTGTTTTTAGTTTTAAGTTAGTGTTTAAATCCAAGAACAAGAGAAACCCTTTACTATCATCTTCATCAACAAGAATCAAGAATGTTTTTTTAAAGACATGGTTTTATACCTTCAAGGTTCAAGTGGGTTTTTAAATAAAATGATGAGATGAAGCTTGGTTCTTGCTTGAAACTCTTTCGAATCACCTTTAAACCTTCAAATGGACTAGAAATGAGCTTGAAAGATTATGAATCTTCAAGAATAAGGTTTGAAATTCAAAAACGATAGTGTATAGAGGGTGTTCGACCGAAGCTTTTTAGAGAGAGAGGGAGAGAGAGAGTTGAGTGTTTTGATTGTGTTTCTTGGATTATGGAAGATTTGGAGATGGTTGTAAAGTTATAATCATCATGCAATCTTTCCAATGCCAACAAGTGGAAGAGAGAGAAGAGAGGGAGCTCCTTTGGCTGCCACCTCCTCCCATGCACACACATATATTCGTATACATATATTATATATATATAGATATATAAATTGTAGGCTCAAAACTGGTATTTAACTGGATACCAGGTGTTTTATCTAGCGTTTTAATCACGTTTTAACGCGTTTTAAATTATTTTTAACGCTCTATAAAAATAAACTCACCAAAATAGTACTGAATAATGTTTTATTTGCCTAGACTCGCTGCGTTGCCTGTAATTGGCAGTATGCGCGCTGTGTTGCGAAGTACGCGTTTAAACTCGAAAAATTAGAGTATCTAAGCGTTTTAATTTATTTTTCCTCATGAACATGATTACATATATTATTTAATCATAACGGACTATTTTTAGGTTTTTAACATTAATTGGGCTGTCACCAACGTTCGTTTCGCATTTTAACCGTTACGCGATAAGCGTTTATCTTAAAATTGCCAACATAATTTCTAATAAATTTTAAATTTATTAACACATCAAATAACATCAAATAAAACCATACTCAATAAAAATTTTCCTTTTATTTGTTCATAACACGTGTCACGTTAGTAGAGGCTCAAAATAACCGGGTGTCATAGTCTCCCCCTGTTTAAGGAATTTCGTCCCCGAAATTCTTACACTACAGGTTTCGTTTTTGCACTAGATTTAAAGAGATATGGATATTTCTGTTGCATCTGATCATGTCGTTCCCCTGTGAACTCGGGTCCAAGTTTGGAATTCCAGCGAACTTTGACCAACTTAATCCGCCTCCTCCTAAGCTTCTGAATCTTCTCATCCAGAACTTCTACCGGTTCTTTGATAAATCTCAGTTTATCGTCTACTTGAACCTCGTCAGGGGGTATGATTAGTGTCTCATCCGACAGACACTTTCTCAGGTTGGAAACATGAAACACGTCATGAACTCCATTCAATTCCTGTGGCAGCTTAAGCCTATACGCGACTGATCCAACTCGAGAGAGGACTTCGAAAGGACCTATATAATGCGGGCTAAGCTTTCCCCCTTTCCCAAACCTAACAACAAATTTCCAAGGTGACACCTTCAGCAGAACACGATCTCCGACTTAAAACTGCAATGGTTTCCTTCGATTGTCTGCGTAACTCTTCTGTTGATCAGCAGCAACTTTCAACCTTTCCTTGATCTGGACAACCTTGTCGGTGGTTTCCTGGATAAGCTCAGGTCCAGTTAGTTGCCTTTCGCCAACTTCAGCCCAACAAAGGGGTGATCGACACTTCCTTTCGTACAAAGCTTCGAACGAAGCGGCTTTGATACTCGCGTGATAACTATTGTTGTAGGTAAACTCTGCTAACGGTAGATGAGTATCCCAACTTCCACCGAAATCAATCACACACACTCTCAACATATCCTCTAACGTCTGAATGGTTCTCTCACTCTAACCATCCGTTTGAGGATGATACGCAGTACTCATGTCCAAACGAGAACCCAACGACTCTTGAAGCGATCGCCAAAATCTGGAGTCAAATCGTCCATCTCTATCAGAGATAATTGACACAGGCACTACATGTCGGGCTACAATCTCGTTGAGGTACAATTGCGATATCTTCTCCGTCTTGATCTGTTTCCATAATGGGCAAGAAATGAGCAGACTTCGTCAATCGATCCACAATTACCCATATGGTGTCATGTCCACGTGACGTACGGGGTAATTTGGTGATAAAGTCCATAGCAAGATGCTCCCACTTCCATTTAGGAATCTCTAGTTGTTGCAGAAGCCCAGACGGCTTCTGATGCTCAGCCTTAACCTTCGAGCACGTCAGACATTTACTCACATATACCACAATATCTCTCTTCATATCCGGCCACCAATACAATTCCTTAATATCCTGATACATCTTTGTAGAACCTGGGTGAATTGAATATCTGGACTTATGAGCCTCGTCCATAACCAGTTCACGTAGGTTACTTCTGAAATCCGGTTCATGAAGTACATCACTTCATCCGCTTTTGGTATTAGTTCACATTCTAAACCTCTCAAACCTTCTCTTCTCAGATTCTCATCTCTCAAAGCTTCTCGCTGTGCATTGCGAATTCGATCGGTCTAATTTGTCTGTATGGTTAAACCCAAAGCACGAACACGCATAGGCTTTTCCCGCTCTCTCCTACTGAGCGCATCAGCAACAACATTGGCTTTCCCTAGGTGACAGCGAATATCACACTCATAATCATTGAGTAATTCCACCCATCGCCGTTGCCTCATGTTGAGTTCCTTCTGATCAAAGATATGCTGGAGACTTTTATGGTCTGTGTAAATCGTACACTTCGTGCCATACAGATAATGTCTCCAAATCTTCATGCCAAACACGACAGCTCCTAACTCCAAATCATGAGTCGTGTAGTTCTTCTCATGCACTTTCAGCTGTCTGGATGCATAGGCTATCACTTTGTCTTTTTGCATAAACACGCAACCAAGGCCCAAACGTGACGCATCGCAGTATACAATAAAACCGTCATTTCCCTTAGGCAAGGAAAGAATAGGTGCACTACATAACTTCTCCTTCAACATTCGAAAAGCTTTCTCCTACTTCTCTATCCAATCAAACTTCTTTCCTTTTGGGTTAATAGCGTCAATGGCTGCGCTATTCTGGAAAATTCTCGATGAATCTTCTGGAATACCCAACAAGTCCTAACAATTGTTGCACCTCTGAAGGAGTCCTTGGCACTTCCCAATTCTTAATCACCTCTATCTTTGAGGGATCCACATGTATACCTTTCTCATTTATGACGTGACCGAGGAAATGAACCTCTCAAATCCAAAACTCACATTTAGAGAACTTGGCATACAGCTTCTCGTTCTTCAACAGCTCCAAAACAATCTTCAGATGTTGCTCATGATCTTCTTTGGTTCGTGAATAGATAAGTATGTCGTCAATACCATCACAAATTTATCCAAAAGGGTTTGCATACCCTGTTCATGAGATCCATGAACATTGCAGGCACATTAGTTAAGCCAAAAGGCATGACTAAGAACTCATAATGGCCATAACGTGTTCTAAAAGCAGTCTTTGGAACATCTTCATTAGCAGTCTTCAATTGATGACATCCCGAACGCAAATCAATCTTCGAGTAGTAGCTGGATCCTTGCAACTGGTCAAATAGGTCATCAATTCTTGGTAGCAGGTATCGGTTCTTGATAGTTAGCTTGTTCAACTCTCGATAATCTATGCACATCCTGAAGGAACCATCCTTCTTCTTCACAAATAAAACAGGTGCTCCCCAAGGCTAAAAGCTTGGGCGAATGAAACCTTTGTCTAGAAGCTCTTGAAGTTGATTCAATAACTCTTTCATTTCCGAAGGCGCTAATTTATAAGGGGATTTTGCAATTGGTGCAGCACCAGGAACAAGATCAATTCTAAACTCGATCTGTCTAGTAGGGGGCAATCCAGGTAAGTCTTCAGGAAACACTTCTAGATAATCAAGTACTATAGGAATCTCTTCGATCTTCCTACCTTCAATCTTTGTATCAACTACGTTAACTAAGAACGTAGGATAACCCTTACACAAAATCTTGTGCATCTTCGTAACACTAACGATTCTTGATTCCGATCTGACCGATCTCCACGAATCACTAACGCTTCACCACCAGGATGGGGTATACGTACTAATTTCTCTGAAAAACAATCTCAGCTTCGTTCTTGGATAGCCAATATGTTCCAACAACTACATCGAAACTACCAAGCTCTACTGGTAATAAATCGATACTAAAACTATGATCGCATAACCGAATATTACAACCACGAATGACTTCGCTAGTTTCCATCAGTTTACCATTTGCTAATTCGATTGAATACTTTTTGTCTAGTTTACTTGCTTGAGAACACAGAAATGGTTCAAAGTTTTTCGAAACAAAACTCAAGTCAGCACCAGTATCAAATAGTTATTGATTAAGAACGTACCGGTAACCACTGCAGGATCATCATGCGCTTTCCCAGCATTCAGCTCAAAAGCTCTACTTCTAGCACCCTGGCCTTTCAACAGAGGACAATTCTGCTTAAAGTGTCCATGCTCTCCACATTCGAAGTAACCTTCAAGCGTGAATCCATCCGATGTGCTTTTGGCATAGCATTCTCGCGTCGTGTGCCCAGATCAACCGCATCTTGTACATTTTCCTTGCTCATCACCATGAGTCCTTTTCACTGAACCACTCTTGCTATCCTTGATCACATCCTTTCCTGAACCACTGATGTTAGCTACAAATGCTTTACCGGAACTACGCTTCCTATCACGCCTATCATCGGAATCCTTCATCGAACTCTCAGATTTTCGCTTCCACGAACGTTTTGACCTACGCTTAGAGCGCCCCTGTCGATCGGATTTCATGTCTGCAGTATCTTTCACCGACGATTTCCTGGTCTCATCCTTCTTATTAAGACTACTCTTACGCACCGCATCATCTGTCAGAGATTTTGCTAGAGAAGTAGCTTCCAGGTAGGTAGTGGGTTTCACTGATGTGACCATACTGCGGATCTGTGGCGCTAAACCCCAAATATACCTCTCTATCTTAACATACTCAGGAGTAACCATCCGAGGAACCAACCTAGCCAGATCATTAAACCGAGACGTGTAAGTTCTGACATTCAAGCCTTCCAAGATCAGATTCCAGAAATCAGTCTCAATTTTCTGCAGCTCACTACGCGGGCAGTACTCCTTAAGAAGCATCTCTTTCAGTTCGTTCCATGTAAGACCGTAAGCAACGTCTTCTCCCAAAATCTGAATTTGAGTGTTCCAGCAGGATAAAGCTTCATCAAGAAATGAACACGAAGCATACCTAACCCTTTGATCAGTGGCACAACCACTGATGTCCATCACAGACTCCATCTTCTCAATCCATCTAACGATATCAAGGGGGCCTTCAGCACCAGTAAAGGATTTTGGGTTACAACCCTGGAATGTTTTGTACGTACATCCGTGCACTTTTCCCAAGGTTAATGAAAAATCAAGATTACTCTTAGATTATATCATAACGTATGAAACTACAAAAAAATTTCCAATCATTACACTACCTTGAGGGGCTCCAATTGGCGCTTCTCCAAAACCAGGTGCATCACCACGTCCACGTCCTCGCCTAATCATCTGGTTAGCCTCGCGCTGTTCCATGGCGGTATTGACGTGTTGAGCGATAAGCTGCACCAACTCCTCAGGTGTGGTAGGCAATCCAGTATCGTCAGTAGAGGGACCTTGTCTCAATTTTGGTGGCATATTGTCATTTCCATTATTGCAATAACAATAACAACGTAAGACGATAATTAAATAATCAATCATTAAGTAATAGTGGACTAAACAATACATATGCATACCATAATAATGAGAATAATTTAACCAAAAACCCATATCAATGATATATTAAATTAGAAATTACATCGCTTGTTTGTAGTACAAAAACAACAAAATTTGGTGTGAATAAATCAAACGCCATCGACAAGTCTTACTGAATTTCCTCCTAAAATATCTAAATTGGCATGCAAGCCCAAAATAAATAGAGTTTCCAAAAGAGACAAAAACAATACAAACAAACATCAATCATTTCAAACCCAGGAACTCCAGAAGCTTCCTAACCAGCTCCTCAAGCTCCACAATCCTCCAGTGCATCTGATCCATAGCACTGTCATCCAAATCCTGAACCTCATCAAACCAATCCATCTGTCCCTCTAAATCCTTCACAGGTCCCTTCATCATCTCCAACTCTCCGTGCAGGCTTGCAATCTGATGATCGCAATGAGAACACCAGTCAACCCACACTCCTTTCTGCTTCTTTGAAGCAGACTCCATGGCAGCTCTAGAGGTTGAGGCGATGTCTCTGACAGGTCGAGTCCTCTTCCTTTGTCGATAATAGACTAGCATAGGAGCAGTGGAGACTTGTGACTCCGGCGGCTATACGGATGACTCTGACGTAACAGGCAAAGGGATCTCAGGTGTAGGCTCAGCAGTGGGAATGGGCGAGACTACCAATGGCTCTAATGGCCGAACCGTAACAGTAGTGGCGTCCACCACTAGAGCTATCCCAAAGGATCCTCCAATCAACGGGGTACCTCCACCCAGCTTACCAATAATAGGCACTATGCCAGATGACTGTCAGATCTCGAAAATCGAGGGTGGAACAGAGTCATCATCGTCAATCCAACCGTTACTTGTATGTGCGTAATGGGGGTGACCTGGCTGGCAAATGCAGCATGGCCAACATAAAATGACGAGGCAAATTCGGCCATGTCAAAGATCTGAGGGGTCGTGTGGGGTATCTCTGGCAGGACTGAGGTCGGTGAGATCTCGTATTCATGCTCGCTATCTGAGTCGTGAATCTGTATGATCTCATGGGCGTGCGACATCTGTGACACATGGTAAGCGTACTAAGTAAATGTGTGTTCAAATGAAAATAATACATAAGGCCTAAATAAACAGATTAACACATATGCGCATAAACTCAAAATAGTTTTCATACATGATTAAAATCCATGTTTATTTTAAATTATTGGCTTCGTGAATCTTGGGACTTAATCTCAAAATTTCGTCGGTTGAAGTCTAGAGTTTCCCCGAAAACATCTAGTTCGCTACAACCATTGGCTCTGATACAAACTTCTGTAACACCCCAAAAACGTTGCAGCGTAAATACAAACATAATGGTGACGGAAGTTGGTGCCCATAAATATCTTAGTGCACGATGCATCGTTAATTTTGGAAATATTACTTAATTAAATCATTGTTTAAGATTTAAACATGAGTCACAACCATAACATAGTTAAGTTGTCCCGATCCTTATGGATCTTATTACAAACATGGTCCCAGTTTAGTTATAAAAGTTGTCCAAAATGTTATTAAAGAAAACATGCATCACAACCACAGATACGCCAGTGATTACCGAAGCCGAACTCATGTACCTGAAGAACACATTAGAATCAAGTGTCAACACAAAGGATGGTGAGTTCACGTATTCAAATTTAAAACAATTTGATCAAAGGAAAACTTTGAAATTATGTGTTTAATTAATAAAACATCCAAATAATATTATGAAATCCATTTTCATTTCCTTATAAAAATTCAAGGGTCAGCCATCGCAAGCGTTTTCCAAAAACCTTCGATACATAACATCTTCCCAAGTTTTCCATATTAATTGATAGCATCAAGTGTTCAGAATCATATGTTTGCAAGACAATACGGACTATATAAATTCGTCGCTTGACTTGACATGGAGCTACCGGTCACGACAGGGTGGTCAACCCGATAGATCTATCAACAATTCCATGCATATTGATATTAATGATTAAATGGCTAATTTTGCGCTAAGTGCCCGCAATGGGCCCCTCAAGCTGCCAACCTTATGAACAATATATATATCCTACTAAAATGATAAATTTAATATATAACAAGTTGTACGAATTTCCCCAAAGTCCCCACCGAAACGTAAACCACACCCGGTACTTACTCTCTTGAGACCGAACGAATTCGTCACAACTTTTAGATTTAAGCAATTTTAAAACTACACGATCGTTTTCTCTAAAACACGGTAATAACACCCGTTTCTCCCCGAAACATATATTCACATTATTCACAAATCCGTTTCTCCCCAAAACATATATTCACGTTATTCACAATCCGTTTCTCCCCAAAACATATATTATCATTTTAAAATCATATATCTTCCATGAAAATATATTAGATTTATTAAAAAGGCATATTTTATTTTCAAAAACGTAGTGTGTTCTTCCCCCAAAACATATACAAAGCAGTAAAAAGAGGGGCTTTAGTGACACTCACCTTTGGGTGAGTATTTTGAATAGCGCAATCCAAAATTGTTTCTACACGTCCTAATATACGTAGGAACAATTTATCAAACAATATATCACAAAATTTCTAAGTTTCTCCAAATCTTGGAATTTTCACATAACTTTGAGATTTTCTCAAAAAGTCATTATTTTTTGTTATGTTGGCACTCTAATATATATGAGTTCATATATATATATATATATATATATATATATATATATTAAGATTTTGCGACTTGAACGATTTTATTGGTGACCCTTAATATGTTATATCCATTAACACTCCCGTTTATACGTACTATATATCTACGATTTGCGCGTCGTAATATATATACATAAACGTACACAATACTCAATGTCATAACGCGCGAAAACTTGTTAACTCATACACTTTAGCATTTTTAAAGCATGTATGCATGAAATAACTCATTAAGTTAACCTATGTATCAATTTTCCGCACGACAAATAAGTTACACATTTAACACGATTTCACCGATTCTACCGCTTTAAACACACAAGTGTACATGCATAGTCTAAATTCCCGCTATCATTTCAACACTTATCATATCATCATATACACATATTTTAATCACATAACACTTTTAAACACATGAGGTTCACCTATGAACAACCCATTCTAGTGTACATTGTAAAACGTGTATTTTAGTGATTCGGTAATGTTTCCGGGCGTCGAAAGTCACGTATGACTAACCAAACACCAAGTAAACTTAATATAATTTAAAATACTTATATTTATATCAAAAATATCAGTTTACTTACTTATTTAAAACATTGTCATAAAAATCTCTTAAAAGACGATTTTTACCGTTTTTAACGCATAGTTTTGCATCAAACGTTACCATAACCATCCCAAATCGAAACGACTTGATATTTTAAAATAATACATGTTATCTACTTATTAAAATTATGGTTATAATCATAAGTGCAGTTTTTGTGTAAGCCTCTTAAATCATGCGATTTCACATACTTTACAACTCTTTTAAGCACAATGTACAACATGCAAGCTAGTAAACTTTATGACAAAGTTTCATGCTATTTTAAAACTTCAAATATTATTATTTTTAGTGTTTAGGACCTGATTAAAAATCATCTTTATCATTCCATACATTATTCATCATTTCATGTCCATACATCCGCATGCAAGCCTAAGTACAAGCATCTAATTAATCAAATGTACATCATCATCAACATCATCATCATGTATGAACTAAAACATATCCAACATGCATTTAACTCATGTTCAAGCATTCAAGTATATCATCATCTTCACATGATTATCATCCAATCATTTATCATAAATGCAAGAATCTCATTCTTACATATTTATGAACTAACATCTAATTTTCACATGCATGCATATATACATATATATATATATATATATATATATACATAGCCACATATATAATACATACATGATTCCAAAATTTCACTTTTCATATATTCTTCTTTAATCATAAGAACTTTACAAAAATCCATTTTAATTATGCATGCATTCAACTTCTATGAATCACATCAACAAGAATCTATCAAAAAATCAAATCTCATCTCAAACATATATACACACATACATACGGTTATGTATGAATACATACACTTACCATTTTATTTTCTTTCAAAACCCATTTGTTTTTAGTTTTAAGTTCGTGTTTAAATCCAAGAACAAGAGAAACCCTTTACTATCATCTTCATCAACAAGAATCAAGAATGTTTTTTTAAAAGACATGATTTTATACCTTCAAGATTCAAGTGGGTTTTTGAATAAAATGATGAGATGAAGCTGGGTTCTTGCTTGAAACTCCTTGGAATCACCTTTAAAGGTTCAAATGGACTAGAAATGAGCTTGAATGGTTATGAATCTTCAAGAATAAGGTTTGAAATTCAAAAATGGAAGTGTATAGAGGGTGTTCGGCCGAAGCTTTTTAGAGAAACAGAGAGAGAGAGTTGAGTGTTTTGATTGTGTTTCTTGGATTATGGAAGATTTGGAGATGATTGTAAGTTATAAGAATCATGCAATCTTTCCAAGGCCAACAAGTGGAAGAGAGAGAAGAGAGGGAGCTCCTTTGGCCGCCACCTCCTCCCATGCACACACATATATTCGTATACATATATATATATATATATATATATATATTGTAGGCTCAAAACTAGTATTTAACTGGATGCCAGGTGTTTTATCTAGAGTTTTAAATTATTTTTAATGCTATATAAAAATAAAATCACCAAAATCTTACTGAATAATATTTTATTTGCCTAGACTGGCTGCATTGCTCGTAATTGGCAGGATGCGCGCTGTGTTGCGCAGTACGCGTTTAAACTCGAAAAATTAGAGTTTCTAAGTGTTTTAATTTATTTTCCTCACGAAAATGATGAAATATATTATTTTAATCATAACTGACTACTTTTAGGATTTTAACATTAATCGGGAGGTCACCGATGTTCTTTTCGCATTTTAACCATTACGCGATAAGCGTTTATCTTAAATTTGCCAACATAATTTCTGATAAATTTTAAATTTATTAACACATAAAATAACATCAAATAACACCATACTCAATAAAATTTTGCCTTTTATTTATTCATAACACGTGTCACGTTAGTACAGGCTCAAAATAACCGGGTTCACACCCACCCTCGCGTGTTCCTCTCTAGATCCGCGAGCCCCTGGACCACCACATGCTTTTCACGAATCTTTGTTGGTTTCTACAAAAATTTAAGTATCATATCTCTAATCTTTATGGATCTATGCATGTGTTCTTCATCAAAATCAAACCTAGGGCTAGAAAAATTGGGGATTTTGCTTTCTAGCCCAAATTAATCGAAATTTGTTGATGAATCTAGACATATGCAAGAAGGTTAATGATTAGGAACAACATATACTCGTTAAGTTTGTAGATGTGAACCCTTTCTGGTTGATTTGTTCTTGACACTTCTGAACCATTTTAGGCTAGATCTTGAATAAACGGGTTATGATATGGATAAAACGACTTTGAGGGTTTGATTTTGAGTGAAACACTATGTTTTTGTGCAAATAATTTTTTTTCAAAAATTAGTCGGATTGTTTTTAGCCAGTTTTTGAAACTATTACAGACTAGAGGTACGCCCCGTACCTCTACTCAACAGCAGTTGATACAGTTTTTAGAAGCCAATTTTTAGTTGAATTTTGTTTTATAGGGCTTTTACAGATCACCCATGGTTGAGCTTTCCAACCAATGATGAAGATTGGTGTTGGGCAAGGCTCCACACCTTACTTGGCTGGAGAGAAGAGGCTCCGAGGATTGTTTATTATGAGACTCTGTAGTTGCTTGATCAAGCAAGAAAGTTCTTAGATTCGGTCCCTAGCCAATTGAGAAACTTTTGGGAAATCAGGGGCAAATTAATTGATGAGTGCACTTATGAATTATTGACCTCTTTCTATGTCACACCCCGACCCGCAGTGGAAATGGTGATCGCGGCATGATTGGGTTTTCATCAAAGCTCATGACATTTACTACAAAGTTTCATATTTATTATTTCTTTTTAAAGAAGAACATTACAATAAACATACAAGTACAACATGTTCAAATACATATTTCATGACTTCATTATTTTTCTTCTAAGGCAATTTCCTATGTGTTCCTTGCTTCAACCTGTCCACCTGTATCATGTGTAAAAATAGGGTTTTGGGTCAACAAAAAGTTGGCGAGTGAATCTTATTTAAACATTTGAAAGGATTAGTTATGTTGGTCATTTGAATAAATTTGTGCATAACCAAATATGAATAAACGTAAATGTAAATTTAATCACAAAATACATAATATCAATAAATGCACAAACACACACACCAAATGATGAATAATGAGATCAAGGCTCAATCAAACGAAGCCGATCGAATGAGGCACCTGATGCTCAACTCGTCTCCCACGAGGAACTGATGGGCCTAATGAATGATTTGCACACAACTTGACAAAAATATAAACACACATCACAACCAACAACATAATCACATAATCTCAATCAATGCACAAGCACACACCAAATGATGAACAATGAGGCACCTGATGCTCAACCCGTCTCCAACGAGGAACTGATGGGCCTAATGAATGATTTGCACGCAACTTGACAAAATGTAAACACGCATCACAACAAACAATATTTACATCTCGAGTTTAGATCATACAATGGTAATAGCACGAGTTTGAATAAATGAATTAATTAAAGCGACACATGATACACCCCAAAACATGAATAAAAAGGGGAATTTGTAAGAATTCACTCACAGTGGGTGCGTTCCTTGATGACGATGAATGCGCATGATTTTGTGATTCGACCGACGAGGAAAACTAACCTAAATAATAATGTAATAATTCGATAAATAAATAAAGTTCATCTGATATTAATATTTTTAATTAGTGCTCTTATTAAGATTTTTAGATTTATTTTTGTAAATTTAATGTAAGTTTTTAGGCTTTAAAACCTTATTTCGAGGTATTTTTAATTGATTTTTCAATTAAATAAATAAATAAAAGAAAAATAAAAAGTTAACTTTTTGACCGTTGACCATTGACCGCTGACCGTTGACCGTCGATGTGTTAGTAGCGTGTGGGTTCGACGTGACCTCCGTATACGTGCACGCAGCTCTTTCAACTGAGCTACGTGTCTAACCCGAAATATTTCTGATTTTAATTAGATTATTCAGAATTTTATTTAATTAAAAAGGTTTTTAAACCAATCGAACCGGCATGCCTGTTAACACTCGAACCCGCAACCTTATGTTGTGTTGCACCCAGCCCAACCAGTTGGGCTGGGTGTCTAACCCGTCTAATTTAGTAATATTATTATACTTAACATCTTGCTGCGTGTTAGCGTGTTTGGTTTAAAGAAAAAGGGAAACGGTTATTATTAATACGGATCTGACCAAGACTCGAACTTGTGACGTGCGTATTGTTTGCGCACACAGTCCACCGCTGGACTGTGTGTCTAACCCGTTTGAATATTTGGTTTTAATTATACTAATACCTATTCTCGACTTCATCTTCTTCATTTACAGAATTCAGATCAGTGAGATCCGACTGTTTTGTTTAATTCGATTATCAAAACTTATAGTTGGTTGGAATGAAATAGTTAACGAGATTAAAGAATAGAATGTACCAAAACAGCGCGTTTACTTCAGATTTCCGGCAGGAGTCGTCGGCTCTGATTTGTGACTCTCGGCTGAGTGAAGTGTTTGACAGTTTAGATTCTTGTGTTATGAAATTAAGTTATTGAGTAAGAGATATCAAGAGTTTTAGATGATTATACCGATCGACAGTGAGACTTCGATGTTTCAGTGAAATTCCGGTGAGTGTGGGATTTCCGGCGGCGTAGTCTGGGACAGATTCTGGTTGAAGGATTGAGGTTAATACATGTCGAATAATGGATTACAAACAAAAGAGTCGAGAATTTTACCGATTTGAAGTAAGTCTCGGTTTTCCGGTGAAAGTCCGGCGACTGTAAAATATCTCCGGCGACGTATTTTGAGATGAATTAAGCTTCGGAAACGATCGTGGTTCTGAGCGAAAGGATTTTCAGAGTGTTCAAGTGGGTATTTATAGTGAACATAGGCTGAATTGAGTCAAGGTCTGCGAGTTAGGATTTCCGTCGGTTATAACAGAAATTGATTTCCGGCAACGGTTATAACCGTTGTCGACATCAATTGGAGCGTTTAGTCGAAACGGATTTGGCCAAAACCGCGGATTGCCGGATTTTCCGGTGATTGCGAGCTCTGAGTGCGCGTGATTTCTCTGGTTTGAATTCGGGTTTACTTTAAGTATCATTTAATTCTGTATTGTTACAAAGAAACGCGTGTGGCGGAGTGGTGTGTTGTGTTTGTTCATCCGGGTGACCCGGGTTCGAAACCCGACGTCTGCATTTATTTTTTTATTCAGTTTTTATTAGAAATTTTAAATTATGGTTTTTAAATTCTAATATATTTATTAATTATGTATCGTTTAAAATTGATATCAACTATAAATACGCAACGAAATTTATAACTGGATATTTGATTGATAAACGAAGCGGATTTTGAAAACCCGTTTTTCGACGGATGTTACAGTATCCCCTACTTTTAGAAATTTCGTCCCGAAATTTAAGTAGTAGTGGTATATTTGACTTGAAGGGAGGATGTTTTAATTTTGACGATTACATAATTAGAAGAGGGTGAGAGTTTAAATCTTATTTGAGGCAGTAACGTTCCTAGTAAGGGTTGAATACCCTGCTACAGGAATCGCTTTTTGATGCCTAAAGTATAAGAATGCGGAACATGGATAAACTGAGTTGATTGACTAGGCATGATTTTATGCATAAGAGTTTTGAGGGAATTGATACGTTTGAAATGATAAGGTATGTATCATAAAACAAAAACTTCAACCATGACGATATTTAAACCTACACGGAACTTCTCATAACCTCCTGGTAATGCTTTTGATCCTTTGCCAAGAATACTTATATATAGGAAGTACCAGCGGCGTATCCACCATATTCTTGTCAAATTTTCATTGGCTTTATCAGTAAATTATGATCAGTTCTATGTGACTCTAAAACATAAACAAACACAACAACCAAAGCTTGAGTCTCAATTTTGAAAGGTTACATGACTGAATGATGACAGTACCTCTCTCGTTTGTTATGATGAAGGGGTTAGTCTATGTAAAAGTGAGACACAACCCAACTTCTTTAAATGATGTGATCGAGGTACGTCGAGATGTTTGATGATATGAATGTTAAATCAATGAGTATAAAACAAAACTGTAATATCAATTCGCATTAAAATTCTTGGATACATAAATTCCCAATTTATAACTGGGAGACGTAAAGATTGTGATAACATAAAGAAAACATTAAAACTAAACGGTTGGAGTTGAGTCTTGACTCTTGGTGAGGGAAAGCTAGTTGGGTGATTCGTTTGGGCCGTTATTATCTTCAACAGGATTGGTATTGATGTTGTAAGCTCTTCCTCTTGCTGGTGGTGGAGCTGGGTTTGCTTGATTTGCTTGGTTAACTGGGTTTGCTTGAGCTTAGGCGTTTATAATGTTAACCAATCGAGGGCACGTGTTTCTAAAGTGGGTAGGGTCGCCACAATTAAAACAAGCTCGAACATATGGGAACATGGGGTATTAGGGTTGTTGATATGTTTGGATCATGTTTTGAGTAGGGGGTGAGGCTTGGTTTTGAGGGGCACGACAAGTTTTGCTCCAATGACCATAACGCCCACAATTTGCACACAGTCGACAAGGTACGGTAGATGGATGGTGATAAAAACAGGGTTGCATTGAGGGTGAGGTCCAATGTAAGGTTTCTTATTTGGGTAAGTAGAGTTAGGTGCTACTTGAGTGATTCGGATAGCTTGGAGGGGTATGGCTTGTGAAGCTGGTTGATTGCCTTGGGTAATAGCGAAATTTTGCCCGTCTCGTTTTCTCTTAGGAGTGGTTTGAGAAGAGGATTCGGTTTGGGTGGAGTTTGAGGTTTTGGTTGATGCTTTATCCTTCTTCTTCTCCTCCGTGAAGTCTTTATTCCGTATGCGGTTTTCGGTGAGCTCTGTAGCTAACTCCATTGCTGCTTCCAAAGTTGCAGGTGTGGTACTTATTACAGGGTCTTGAATTTTTGAAGGAAGACCTCGAATGTAGTGCTCGATCAAACGGTAGAGGGGAGTGGACAAGTTGGGGACCATCTGATTTAACTCAAGGAATCTCTTGTTGTATGTGGTGTGGTCGCCCTCCTTTTGTTTCAAAGAATAGAACTCATCTTCCAATTTCTTGATTTCACTTCTTGGACAGAAACGTCTTGTCATGATTCCCTTCAACTCTTCCCAAGTCAAAGTCATAGCATTCTCAGTACCTCGCTTGGCCTTCTCTGTATTCCACCATGTAAGTGCTACTCCAAACAAACGACCGGTAGCATATCGCACCTTGCGATCATTGGGACAGTCGCAATTGAGAAAAGTGTTTTCCATCTCCTCAAACCAATGGAGGAGAGCGGTGACACCTTCAGTCCCTTCGTATTTTGGAGGATCGCAGGATTTGAAATGCTTGAAGGTGCATTTAGTGGTATTTGGGGGAGGGTTGACAACATTTTGATCTTCTTGATTGATTGGGTTGACGGAATTAGCGGTAAGGGCTTGTTGAACTTGAACTACGATGTTGGGTATTACGGCAGCCATTTGTTGAGCGATTTGGGCAGCCATGCGTTCGCGGGTTTTTCCTGATCTCATTTTTCTACGAGAGAGACTAGAAGACATCTACAAGAAATACGTATCAAGAGTATGAGTTTGACGTTTTAGGTGTCATGTGTCGTATTTAGAAATGAACATTCATAAAACAAATGAAGAATAATAAATTTACTACATCCATAGGATGTCTTGGGCTTTGCTCGTAATTGGGCCTTGCATGCCGCCATATTTCACCTTCGTAATCATGTGGGCCCCCATGATTACTGGGTCTTTCATATGGTTCGCATGTGTTAGCCTGGTAACGTACACTAAAACCCGGAGAAAATCGAGAAATATGAATGTAACGTATGAAATTCGGAGTGCATCCAGGTGTGGACACGGTGACACCTCAAAGTGGGGTTAGTTCGAACGACGTTTGGTGTGGCATGCTTTGGCCTAATAGGTCCTTCATACTCTCATCGTTAGTCCCCAGGTAGGCAAACTGGTCCGTTATATTGGATTTATACGAATGCCAACCTAGACAGAACGTTCCGACTACCGGTACTTGTACCCTTACAGTTACTACATGCCCGTCGTAGAACTCACTTTGATGAGATTGAAAAACGAAAATTGCGACACAATATTGAATAAAGGAAATATGAGGATGATTTGAATATGTGAACATGGAAATATGCGTGATGAATGTATATGTAAGCATGTTATGTTTGACAATAAGTATAACTCATTAAATATCACACAATATGATAGTGGAAGTGTTTGCATGCATTTGTGTGTATAATAAATACGAAACAATTAAACATCATGAGTTTGCATGTAACCACATAAACAATTAAAATCTAATCAACTATAGTATAGGCTCTAAGGGTCTAATAACCTATCTTATATCCCTATAGTCAAAAGCTCTGATACCAATCTGTCACACCCCGACCCGCAGCGGAAATGGTGATCGGGGCATGATTGGGTTTTCATCAAAGCTCATGACATTTACTACAAAGTTTCATATTTATTATTTCTTTTTAAAGAAGAACATTACAATAAACATACAAGTACAACATGTTCAAATACATATTTCATGACTTCATTATTTTTCTTTTAAGGCAATTTCCTATGTGTTCCTTGCTTCAACCTGTCCACCTGTATCATGTGTAAAAATAGGGTTTTGGGTCAACAAAAAGTTGGCGAGTGAATCTTATTTAAACATTTGAAAGGATTAGTTATGTTGGTTATTTGAATAAAATTGTGCATAACCAAATATGAATAAACGTAAATGTAAATTTAATCACAAAACACATAATATCAATAAATGCACAAACACACACACCAAATGATGAATAATGAGATCAAGGCTCAATCAAACGGAGCCGATCGAATGAGGCACCTGATGCTCAACTCGTCTCCCACGAGGAACTGATGGGCCTAATGAATAATTTGCACACAACTTGACAAAAATATAAACACACATCACAACCAACAACATAATCATATAATCTCAATCAATGCACAAGCACACACCAAATGATGAACAATGAGGCACCTGATGCTCAACCCGTCTCCAACGAGGAACTGATGGGCCTAATGAATTATTTGCACGCAACTTGACAAAATGTAAACACACATCACAACAAACAATATTTACATCTCGAGTTTAGATCATACAATGGTAATAGCACGAGTTTGAATAAATGAATTAATTAAAGCGACACATGATACACCCCAAAACATGAATAAAAAGGGGAATTTGTAAGAATTCACTCACAATGGGTGCGTTCCTTGATGACGATGAATGCGCACGATTTTGTGATTCGACCGACGAGGAAAACTAACCTAAATAATAATGTAATAATTCGATAAATAAATAATGTTCATTTGATATTAATATTTTTAATTAGTGCTCTTATTAAGATTTTTAGATTTATTTTTGTAAATTTAATGCAAGTTTTTAGGCTTTAAAACCTTATTCTGAGGTATTTTTAATTGATTTTTCAATTAAATAAATAAATAAAAGAAAAATAAAAAGTTGACTTTTTGACCGTTGACCATTGCCCGCTGACCGTTGACCGGTCGGACTGTGTTTAATTATGCGCTGAGTGAGGTTCGAACTCGTGACCTCCCGTATACATGCACGCAGCTCTTCCAACTGAGCTACGTGTCTAACCCGAAATATTTCTGATTTTAATTATATTTATATACTATTTAGATTATTCAGAATTTTATTTAATTAAAAAGGTTTTTAAACCAATCGAACCGGCATGCCTGTTAACACTCGAACCCGCAACCTTATGTTGTGTTGCACCCAGCCCAAACCAGTTGGGTTGTGTGTCTAACCCGTCTAATTTAGTAATATTATTATACTTAACATCTTGCTGCGTGTTAGCTTGTTTGGTTTAAAGAAAAAGGGAAACGGTTATTATTAATACAGATCTGACCAAGACTCGAACTCGTGACGTGCGTATTGTTTGCGCACATAGTCCACCGCTGGACTGTGTGTCTAACCCGTTTGAATATTTGGTTTTAATTATACTAATACCTATTCTCGACTTCATCTTCTTCATTTACAGAATTCAGATCAGTGAGATCCGACTGTTTTGTTTAATTCGATTATCAAAACTTATAGTTGGTTGGAATGAAATAGTTAACGAGATTAAAGAATAGAATGTACCAAAACAGCGCGTTTACTTCAGATTTCCGGCAGGAGTCATCGGCTCTGATTTGTGACTCTCGGCTGAGTGAAGTGTTTGACAGTTTAGATTCTTGTGTTATGAAATTAAGTTATTGAGTAAGAGATATCAAGAGTTTTTAGATGATTATACCGACCGACAATGAGACTTCGATGTTTCAGTGAAATTCCGATGAGTGTGGGATTTCCCGGCGGCGTAGTCTGGGACAGATTCTGGTTGAAGGATTGAAGTTAATACATGTCGAATAATGGATTACAAACAAAAGAGTCGACAATTTTACCGATTTGAAGTAAGTCTCGGTTTTCCGGTGAAAGTCCGGCGACGTGTTTTGAGATGAATTAAGCTTCGGAAACGATCGTGGTTCTGAGCGAAAGGATTTTCAGAGTGTTCAAGTGGGTATTTATAGTGAACACAGGCTGAATTGAGTCAAGGTCCGCGAGTTAGGATTTCCGTCGGTTATGACGGAAATTGATTTCCGGCAACGGTTATAACCGTTGTCGACATCAATTGGAGCGGTTTAGTCGAAACGGATTTGGCCAAAATCGCGGATTGCCGGATTTTCCGGTGATTGCGAGCTCTGAGTGCGCGTGATTTCTCTGGTTTGAATTCGGGTTTACTTTAAGTATCATTTAATTCAGTATTGTTACAAAGAAACGCGTGCGGCGGAGTGGTGTGTTGTGTTTGTTCATCCGGGTGACCCGGGTTCGAAACCCGGCGTCTGCATTTATTTTTTTTTATTCAGTTTTTGTTAGAAATTTTAAATTATGGATTTTAAATTCTAATATATTTATTAATTATGTATCGTTTAAAATTAATATCAACTATAAATACGCAACGAAATTTATAACTGGATATTTGATTGATAAACGAAGCGGATTTTGAAAACCCGTTTTTCGACGGATGTTACATTCTACTTCTCTAATAAGAAGAGTAAAATGGACAAAAAGTGACACGTTCAGGATAGTTAGGGGAAATTGGATAAGGACTTATGTACCAAGGTTTGGGGTAGCCTTGGGATTATACTTAAATGAAGAACAATCTTTAGGGTATTCAAGCTAGTTCCTTAACCAATTTCCTAGATGAGCCAGACAAAGGTAGACCAGGCACCATCAAAAAAGAATTCTAGAGCCAAATTGCTTCAAGCAAGTTTGACCCGAGTCGATCCAAAAACACTTTAATCAAAGATGCTCTGCTAAGGTACATTCATCGCCTAGCTGGTAACTAGATCACTCAAAGAGGAATGCGTGAGGTGTGGTTAACATAAAAGAACTCCTTGTCATATACTACATTAAGACTAAAACACCCATGAACCTAGCTACTTCTTCTACCACCACATTGATGCAAATGCCAAGGCGTGAACCGCTACCCCTATTTTCTTTGATCCTATGATTGCGCTCATGTATTAGGCATTTGATGTGGTTATGCCTTACGGGTTGACCAGAGGGCTCATACCACATCTAGCAGACTTACCATATCGTGGAGCTTTAGGGATCATTGTTGAACTACCTGATGAGACAGTGAGGTTTAGGGATTACGGAGGACGTATCTAGGAGGATGACCACACAGTTACACACATGAATAAGGACCAGACCCAGCAGCCACCTCCACACGGTTATCGTAATGGATTTACAAGAGGGGTATGTGTGTGTATGTGTTAATGACTTTAAGTACTAAATATCATATTGAAAGTGCATTTTCCAAATCCTTAAAAACAAACTAATAACCTTGTGTTGTCACTAGCATGAAACATTCATGTTTTCTATATCTATGTAGAGTCAAACATGTTAATTGCTTGAAAATGGTTAGAGGTTTTGGTATGGGACTTTGGGTTTGAGAGAGTCTTGCCAAAATGTGGAGATAAGATCAAAACGCTCGGGACTTGGTTTATACTATCGTCAATACTCTTAGGGAGATAATACCAAACCAAGAGGTCCATAGTGATGGGTCGTATAAACCCCTTATGGTATTTCCTTACATCAAAACCACAACGATATATAGTTCCACTGTTGATTCAGCAATATCGATGTGGTTTGATCCAACCTGGCAAGACAATTTCCTTGCCGATTCAAACCAATATGGTTAAGTGTGAGAGGGTCCCTAAAAAAGTGCTCCACAAATTTATGGCATTAATAGAATACAACTTCTTGCCTCAAAAATGGGCTCTTGTAATCCGTGGTAACTTTTAGTTAACGAAGCATCAAGAGGTAAAAAATCCAAAACATCCATTTTCTTATCATTGATTACAAATCTATCGTTTTGTTTTATTTTATTTTTACGAGCCACAAAATTAACCTTGGATTGACTAGTCGTTGATGACAACTCGGTACTAAAAGTCGTTGTATCCTTGGACGAGCACAGTATCTCTTACCATCACTATATTACGCCAAAGATGGGTGCACTTGCTAAACGTGAAGTGTAGAGTAATAATATTTATCGTGTTTTCTAAATATTAAAACTGTAAATAGTGTATAAATCAGCTAAAAATATACATTTTTTTATATACACTCGAGCTCATGTTACTAAGCCACATGGGTCAACATGGTAATTTACTATTTTTTTAATTCCATATAGTAAAAGTTTTAAGTAACCATTGTTACTTGCATTGTCACTTGCTCATCAATACTTTAAAGGATTTTTCTCTGGGAAAATGCTAAATTTAACAAATATATATTTATTAACGACTCTCATGTAATTCTACTCTATTCTCGTATAAATCTATACCACGCCTTAATTGAGACTAGTACCCAACACCTCTTGGCCTTTTCTCAATGGTTGTTAAAATATATAGCTTTACTTCATGTAATATGGAATATCAATACCAACATATAAGCGCATGGGTTTTAGAACCATAAGCGTACTTGTCATTCAGTGCTACATCAACTTCACATAAGTCTTCAATTCACTCTTCACCATTTAAAAAATGTACATATCATGTCTTGTGATCAATTTTCATCTCATGGGAGAACGGCTAAGCGGGGCCCACACATGCCAGACACGGTTTCCTCACATGATCACGCGAGCACATAGGACCATGCACCCTTGTGTGAGATGTGCGTCGTAGGACGATGTGATTTGTGTCCATTTACATATGTAGGTTCCTAGCACACAAAACGATACATATAAAATGAGATTATGGCAATGTGGTTTTCATAATTAAAACATAAATTCAGATTTGGCACACATCTAGACTAGTTAGAGCTCATTAGACACATATCTGCATTAAAATTAGATAACGTACCGTGTAAATATTATATTTAATTCTAATAAAAGATTTCAATTAATGTCACACGACATTCTCTCCTTCAACTTAAAAAAATTAATTTATATTTTATTTTATTTGTTTAATAATTAATATATAAATCTCCTCTTCACGTTTAATATCATATATAATTTTTCTGATTTTTGAAATGCACATATATAAAAAGTTTGTAGATAACATAATGAAAGAGATGTAGGTAATTAAACATCTTAGATTATGTACAAAAGATACATAAATAATTATCTTTTACTATTTATTATTTAATATTTAATCTCATTATACGTTGTAGAAGACTAATTGTTCATAAATAATTAGTATCTTAGACATACATAACGGAGTCAGTAAAATAATATGCTTTATCTTTTTAATGCTAAAAGTTTCATTCTGTTTTAAATCTATATAATTCTAATAAACTATGTAAATTAATGTAACATGACATTCTCATCCAATTTACTTATAATAGGATTGGTTAATAATTAAGTCGAATGGTATACATCCTTAACAATACAAACACACATTTTATGAATCAATCATAAATAGGCGAAGATCACTATCAATAAAGGTATAAAATTCTCTCACAAATATTATTACTAATTAAAGTTACATCAATAATGTTTTATTTTAATTTGTATTATGGTTTACTTGGATATTGATCATCTACTTTTGACTTTTTAAAATATAATTAGTTGTTTAATACCAATTCTACTTACAATAAACAATTTCAAATAATTGCACGTGTCCTTTCATTATCAATATAAGATAATGCTTAGTAAAATTTCAAATGCACAATTTGAGATGTTTTTTTTTCTACATACAAATTTAATTGAAAATGAAGTTGTATTCACAATAAAGTATCGTTTTGCATTGCAAGCAATAGCGAGTGCCAGTACGGTACTGACCGAAGCAACAAACTAGGGCCATTTACATAATCCCCTTCCTAAAATTATATATTACATATTTACCCAACCCTTAAAGTTAATTACATATTTCCTTTTCCTAAACTATACATATTACATATTTCTCCATCCCAAACTATGCATATTACATATTTATCTATTTTATTTACATTACTCATATTAAATTACTATTTTACCCCTAATAAACTTATAATTAAAATTATTATACCTAATAGATTATTAAGATTAATTTTAATCTTACGTTGGGTGCTACTAAATACACCCCACCTCTCACTTACTTACGTGTGGGGCCCGTGTGGGACCGACACTTTATCTCTCACAATGGGGGGTATATTCAGGAAGGAGGGGGTGTATTTAGATTAGCCCCTGAAGATTCCATTATGAGCGGCACAAAAAATCAAATCAGATCTGAAAACGGTAAAACCCACAACACACACATCGGTTCAGATCTGAAAAAGAGGGTCGTGGAGGGAGGCGGCGCCAACACTTGTATGATGGTGAGGTCAGATCCGAAAACGGTTAACCATATAAGTAGGAAAACCAATGAGCGGGTCTAACCGATCTGAAACTTAACACTTAGTTGTATATGTTTGGGTTAGCTAATTTTGGAGCTACTTATAACTTATCGACTTATAAAAAGTTAATAAGTCCTTTTGATAGTGTTTGGATAACGGTTGAGAATGAGTTTTATGGTTTGAACAAGGAGTAAAATAAGAAGTCAGAATTTCTAACTTCTGAATTTTGACTTATAAGAAGTTAATAAATCATAAGCTAAAAGGAATCCCAAACACCCCTTAGGTTGAAGAAGATGGTGATAATGGTTGTTTAATATAAAGTCACATTAAGAAAGAAGATACAATTAAAGAGTTTTTTTATTCTTTTATTTTTAGTTTTAGTGGGTGGAAAAATGATGTAACTAATTCAACCTTTTAAATAAAAAGGGTATATAAGTCATTTTATAAAAAATTAAGAAATGTTTAATTTAATTTTAAGAGTTGAAGAAATATGTAATAAAGACTCTTAATAAAGATATATATATATATATATATATATATATATATATATATATATAATGTAATGTATATGAGAAAACCCATATAATTAAGAAAACTTTGGAAACATGGATTGTGTGGTCTAGATTAAATTATCTAATATAATACATACACATGTTTAAAGGGTATATATGTCATTTTACACACTTATACCACATCACCTTTCACCAACTTTTTGCCCCCTTCCCCATGTAACCTCGGTTACCACCCCACCAACCTCCACCTTCTTCAAGATCAAAAGTACTGATCATATCTTCTTACTCGTCCCCACCAACCTTCACTTTTATTCTTATCCTTTCTTCATTTCACACAACTCCAAACCTGCAACTTCCATTTTCTCCATGTTTCATGGGCGACCCACATGATTTCGTGGATGATCTTGTTGCTTATTCTCGATGAGATCTGAAGATTAAAGATCGAAGCCACTAGATCTGAAGATCAAAGATCTGAAAATCGAAGATCTGAAGATTGAAGATCGAAGCCACCAGATCTAAAGATCGAAGATCGAAGCCACCATGTGTTCTTGTACTCATCTGTTTCTTTGAAGCCACCAGATCTGAAGATTAAAGCCACCATCGAAGCTCTCAAAGAAAAGTTGTAAGTTGTTGCTCTCATCACATAAGGTGTTGCTCTCATCACATCTTTGTTTCTTTTTTAGATAGAGAAAGCTAAATTTTTTGAGAGAGAAACTACAATCTTCATCTTGTTCATCTTGATACCAAGAACACACGCACAAGTGTGTGTGAGAGAAACAAGTTTACAGATCTTACTTTTGTTATTTATGTATTTTGTTTAGATTTATACTTTTTATGATGTTTGATAGATTTAAAATCAAAGCTTAGTTTGTTTATTTCAATTTTTTAAAATCAACATCAGGAAAACACTTTTGTGTGCCTAATTTCTCTATTCAAAGTATATTTTGATATTTCTTTTACAAAGATTAGTGCTTAATTTTTAAAATGTTTGTTCATCGATTTGGTGTTGATGATTGTCTTTAGTTGGATCTTTTTTTTGGGCAGGGGATATACTTTTTATGATCTTGTTTATTTTACAAATAAAAAGCTATGCTTTTTTTGCTGGCATAATGAGCTACATATGTTACATTTCTGCTAGTTGCATTCAAAACTATTTGTCCTATATCTTGTAACATGTGTTACACTTCGAGGTAATATTAGCTACATATGTTACAATTTGTTTCCAGCTACATATGTTATATTTTGACAGATACATATTATACTTTTTTTTGACAGCTACATGTGCAACAACCCTTTGTTAAATATGTAACAACCAGCTATGTGACATCTTTGTATTCGATGTTACACACCTAGACATAAGGAATGATCTGACCAACTTTTCATCAGATAATTATTTGCTACTATTTAGTCACTTCTAAGATAGGTTACACTTCTTTAGAATCAACACCATTTAAATATGTTAATCAAAACAAAAGTCACTTGTCATGGTGGAATACATTCTACATTTGTTTCATGTGTTACATCAGAGCTAAGTTGCATATGTTTCCCATCTAAGCAGTCTTTGGTAACAAAGCAGTTGTACATGTGTAACACATATTTGTAACATGTGTTACACAAGAGGGTAACATATGTACAACCACTTTTAAGATGAGTATACATGTTAAACGTGTTACATTGCTAAAAACAAATCTAGCTACATGTGTAACTAGCACAATGTTACCTACATACGCTCTGAACTTGATTAATTTGTCTCTCCTTCTCCTCAGACTCGCAGGCGATTAAAGAACAAATAATAAAGTAGCAATCGTTCAACAATCATCATTATATATTTCGGACAAGTCCTTTCATTGTTAATGCCTATTTTTGGATGAAGACGAATGTTGTTGTGAATGCCATTTTTAGAAGCATTACAACTATTTATACAAAATTCATTTTTATTTTCATTTTTAGTATGCCCATATTTTGATGAAGACGGATGTTGTTGTGAAGGCAAATTTTTTTTGGATGTAACAACTATATGTAACTTGTGGAAAATGGCTATACATATGCTACCCTATAGTGTAACACATGTTATGAACATGTGCTACATATGTGCAACCCTTTTGGTGTCAATTTAAACTTAATAAAATTACATATGTCGCAACATTAGTAAACAAGTAATATATGTAACTAGAAGTATATGAGACATGTGTTCATAATTTATTCGGAATATCTCGTTAATGTTACAAATAAAAAGTCGTGTTTTTTTGTTGGATAATTAGCTACATATGTAGTAACAACGTTATACAATTTACTTATAGTTACCCCAGCCCTTTTTTGGATACAAAGGGGGCTACACATATGTAACACATGTTTGTAAAATGTGTTACACTATTGAGGTAACACATGTACAGCCACGTTACATGTGTTAAATATGTAACGACCAGCTAGGTGACACTACTTACGTTCAACACCATCTAAATATGTTAATCAGAACAAAAGTCACTTGTTGTCATGGTGTAATACATTCTACATTTGTTTCATGTGTTACATCGGAATTAAGTTCCATATGTTACACATCTAAGCAGTCTTTGGTAACAAAGCAGTTGTACATATGTAACACATGTTTGTAACATATACTACACAAGAGGGTAACATGTGTACAACCACTTTTAACATGAGTATACATGTCAAACGTGTTACATTGCTAAAAAAACTCTAGCTACACATGTAACTAGCACAATGTTACTGGGATGTTTTGTTCCGCACAACCTTTTTCGAACAAGTACTTCCATTTCGAACAAGTACTTCCATTTCGTACAAGTCCTCCTATGTTGTTATTGCCATGTATAAGACTTATGGCGACCAGGCTGAGTGTAACATTGTTAATAACAATTCCAGGTACATATGTAACTAGCAAAATGCTACGTAACAGCAAAACCTATTTGTAACATGTGTTACACTCAGGGTAACATATGTACAGCCACTTTACACATGTTACATATAGTTGTTGCATGTGTTACAACATCAAACATACACATGAGTATACATGTTAAACGTGTTACATTGCTAAAAACAACTCTAGTTATAACTAGCACAATTTTACCTAAATACGATATGAATTTGATTAACTTGTGTCTCCTTATCCTCAAAGTCGCAGATGATTGAAGAACAAAGCCTAAAGTAGCAATCGTTAAACATTCATCGATGTATATTTCGGACAAGTCCTTCCATTTTGTTCTTGCCATGGATAAGACTTATGGCGACCAAGTTGGGTTCAATTTAAAAATATATGTTAATGTAGTTTTTTTACCTATAAGTAACATTGTTAATAGCAACTCTAGATACATATGTAAGTAGTGAAATGTTACCTATATACAATATGAATATATAATGAAGGAATTGGTGTGTTAAAGATGATGATAATTATCAAGAAATGAACATAATTTGCTTTTACGCTCTGAATATGTAATTGGGTTTCGTCGTTTTTTTATTTAACATATGTTGCAACATATTTCACTTTTTTTAACTAGTATATTTGTTGTATATGCTACAAGGGTTCCCCTATGCTACAAAAATGTTTACTTTGTATAAATTGTCACAGTTTGCTTTACCTTACGTAGTTATTGTTCCCACCAATTTTTTTTATCAATTTTCATGTTTTGCATTTGTTACTCCAAAGTGGATAACACATGTACAATCAGGTTACACATGTTACGTAGTGTAGTTACTTAATCTACACCAAAGGCCAACACTTGTATAGCCAGGTTACACATGTTACCTTTATATGTAACACACGTTACATCGATTGTAACATATTTTAGATATAACATGATGTTACATGTGTTACACATGTTACATAGAGTATTTGCATGTTCTATACCAAAGGCCAACACTTGTATAGCCAGGTTACACATGTTACCTTTATGTAACACACGTTACATCGATTGTAACATATTTTTAGATAAAACATGATACTACATGTGTTACACATGTTACATAGAGTATTTGCATGTTCTACCCCAGAGGCTAGCACTTGTATAGCCAGGTTGCACATGTTACCTTTATGTGTAACACGTGTAACATATTTTTACATATGTTAGAGAATATAGGATGTAGTATGTGTTAGACATGTTACATAGGGTAATTGCATGTTTACACCAGAAGCCAACACATGTATAACCAAGTTACATATATTAGAGAAAACAACATGTAGCATATGTCACAAATGTATTACTATGCATAAATTGTTTTACAGTTCATGTGCAACAAAATACATACACAATATATCCATCACACGTACACAATTTCCCTAAATTAAGTTACACAAAAAAGGACACTAAATTTCTAACACACACAACAAATGCAGATTTTTAGTTTTGTTCTGACAACGTAAACTACACTTTTGTTAGGTTTCTTCCCAGTTCCAGTCCTGCCCAATAAATGAAAAAAACCCAAATATTAGTAGTCAGCAAAAGAGTACTTGCTAAGATGAGGATACAACAATTACCATTCACCATTTCAATATTCACTCATATCACAACAAATGTATAATACCATGTATGCAACATATATTGCCCCGAAGTGTAACATATGTTACAACATACAGGACAAAGAGTTTAGAATGTAACTAGCAGAAATGTAGCTGGCAGAAATGTAACATATGTAACTAGTTATGCCAGCAAAAATTTGAAACATTTAACACTAATTATAAAAATAAAAGAACAACTTAACCAACAAAATTTTAAAACCTTTTCTGTAACATCGACCAATAATTGGGATGCCCAATTTAAACAAAAAAACAGAAAACAAAATAAAGTAAATCCAATGCATAAAACCTAAAACAAACCCAACTCATAAATTATTGGCCAACAAACTAAAAATATCAAAAAACTAAAAATGATTTTAACATAAAAACAAAAACCTGCAAAATACATTAACATTAACCCATTACTAGAACACTTTGAGCACACAAAAAGTTATTAACAACCATTTTAATAAAATCAAGTGTGTTCTTGCTGTTAGTAGAACACTTACCGGATCTAGAACCGTCCGATGAACACGATGAAGATCTTCAAACACGATTCTCTCTCACACACTTGTGCCTGTATTCTTGGTGTTCTAGATGAACATGATGAAGATTTGTACCGCCGTACTGTGTGTTCTTATCCGACAGCGGTCATACCATCATTTACTCTTTCCGGCGAATGCCCCCCTATTTCCTTCTTCACTAGTTGGAGAGATCAAATGGAGGTGACGATGGTTTGATATTTAGAATTTTGAATGTTGAAGAGAGAGAATTAGAGATCTAGATGAATGAATCTTGATGAGAGAGAAATAAAGATATGGCATATCATGTACCTAAATGCATGTCAAATCAATTAATATTATAATATATATCATGTACCAGAATTATGGTTGATTTTACATAAATACCTTTCAAGTACTCTCATTAACCTCATCAATGTATTTAATTTAAATCAATAAAGCTTAAAAATTTCTTAACCCTTGGATGATCTGATCAATGGTTATAAATAGGGTTTCTTAGGTTTCCTTACCACAAATAAGTTTTCTATATATCATTTCCCTATATATATATATATATATATATGTATATATATTATATCCCAATAAACTGATATCATCCCAATAATATCAGTACTATGACGATTTCGATTTTATAAAATCGGTATTGATACCGCCGCAACACGTAGAAAAATTTGACACTTTATAAACACAAAGTAATGCACTTTTTAAAAATATTATTTAAAATGTATAATAATACTATACTCATTTTATGTTATAGATAATAATAATCTGAGTATGTATTTTGAAAAAAGATAATGATGAAATAATGCTACAAATAATGAAAAAAGGATGGAAAAGACATCAATGGATAACTTCGATGTTTCAAGGAGTGGAAAACGAAATATTTAATTGTTTGTCTACTGATGCTAAAAGGGAGTTTAAAAAGTTGCTGTCATTGATAGTTATGATGCTAAAAGGGAGTTTAAAAAGTTGTTGTCATTGATAGTTAACTAGATTTCTTTTAAAGCTAACGAAAGTGGAATTAAACAAATAACATAAGGGGAAGGATGCCTAACTAGCTAAAGAAGAATTGTGATGATGGCATATGGCACTTCTTATAAGTAGGAAATAAGGACATTTTGGTACTATAATATTTTGGTTCTTATAAGTATGAGTGTGAAAATGACATTTGACACCTCTTTTGTTTTCTAAAAAAATACAACAAAAAATCTAGTACAAAAAAATTCAACACAAAAAATCTAGTATAAAAAATCCAGCACAAAAAATTCAAAAAAAAAATTTAAGACAAAAAATTTCAACAAAAAAATATAGTAAAAAAATCTAGCACAAAAAATGTTATACAACATAGAATATAACATATTTTTGTGGGTTTTTTTAGTCGACATATTTTATATAGCAATACGGTACTCATATTAAAAATAAAAAGACGCTCGATTTTACGGTGAAATTTTTATGAAAAATAATTTCGTATAAAAAGGTTATGAACATTTAAAAAATGAAGGTGAAATATGCATGTGCCATGCATGTGGAGAGAGAAAGTCAATAAATAGGATTTTCCAAAGATACCCTTACACCCCTCTTTTTTTACATTTTCATCCTAAACACTGATTTAAAAATGAATGGTTAAGATTCTTTCTCATTCTACTTAGACAAAATCATCTTTTTATTTGATTTTACCCCCACTTCATAATGCGCTCACATGAAATAATTAGAAGGTTATTCAGTTTTATATGCACGAACGGATATGAATAATGTCAAATCTCTCATTTATTTTTCAATGTTCATTCATTTTGGCTTGTTTATATTGTTTACTAGGTTAGAACCCCGTGTACTATACAGGTTAAATAAATGTAATTTTATATACTAAATATTAAAATAATATATCTTTAAAACCTTATTTATTACACGGGTTGAACAAATGTAATTTTATATATTAAATAAAAAAATATATCTTTAAGAACCCTGTGTATTGTACAGATTAAAAAAATTTAATTTTTATATATCGGATAATAAAAAAACATTATATCTTTAAAACCCGTGTATTACACAAGTTGAATAAATATAATTATGTATACCATATAATAGCAAAGTTATATGTTTAAAAATCCTTGTGCATTACACGGGTTGAATAAATCTAATTTTATATACCAAATAATAAAAAGTGGTATATATTTAAAAAGAGTTAATTACGTTTTCCGTCTCTGTGGTTTGTCAAAAATCACTATTTCAGTCCATTAGTTTAAAAATTACGAAAACAGTCCCTATGGTTTCACTTTCGTAACCATTACATTCCAACAACACTAACGCCATCCAATTATTCCCTTAGTTTACTTGAAATGACCATAATGCCCCTGTTATTAATATTAAAATTAAAATAAATAAAGAGTTAGTTACGTTTTTCGTCCTTGTGGTTTGTTAAAAATAACCATTACAGTCCATTAGTTCTAAAAATTGCCAAAACAGTACCGGTATCCTTCACTTTACTTTTCACTCCTCATTTCTTCCGGCCACCTAATTTTCTCCATCACAATCGACGTCAGTATCCCTAAAGTTTTGCTATTGACGTCGATTGTAATGGGAAAAATTAGGTGGCCAGAAAAAATGGGGAGAAAAGTAAAATGAATGATATCGGTACTATTTTGGCAACTTTTATAACTAATAGACTGTAATGATTATTTTTAACAAACCACAAGGATCAAAAACGTAAGTAACTCTTTATTTATTTTAATTTTAATATTAATAACAGGGCATTATGGTAATTTCAAGTAAACTAATGAAATAATTGGATAACGTTAGTGTGGTTGGACTGTAATAGTTATGAAAGTGAAACCACAAGGACTATTTTCGTTATTTTTAAACTAATAGACTGAAACAGTGATTTTTGACAAACCACAGGGACGGAAAACGTAATTAACTCATTTAAAAAAATTTAACGGATATACTCAATACGCGATGTATAAGTTGATTTCGGAGATGGTTCTTGGAAAAAAGATACGCTATTTAATAAATAAATCAACAATCATTTAAGTGATTAAATGTTGTTAACAATTCTGAAAATTTGATTTATAAATTATGTAACAAAATCGATATTATAATTTTTTTTAAAAATGATTCTAAAAATTAAATCAAGATTCTAATAAACGATTCCAAAAAATATCACATGTAAACACCATGTCATTTCTTAATTTTTTAAATAAAAATTGATTTCTTTTTAATTTTTACATAAAAATACGGTTAATATAATATAATAGCTTAGTCATCTCAAAAATTTTAAATCCAGATACTAATTATAAAATTCTAATTTTTTTACTTGCCATATCTGAATTTTTATATTGAAAAAATTGGTATACGTAGAATTTGATAAGTATCCATATGTTAAGATAAACCTTATATATTGATTTTAGTTAACAATTATATAAAATAAAATGTAAAAGAATTTTAAAGGAACCGAGATGAAGTAATAGAATAATAAAAACCTGAATAATAAATTTCATAAAATGGGACGTTATATATTAATTTTAGTTAACAATTATGTGAAATAAAATGTAGAAGACTTTAAGGAAATCGAAATGGTAAAAAAGATAAAAGAATAACAAACCTGAATAAGAAATTTCCAAAGAATGAGAGGTAATTATTATCCCACGTATATCATTTACAATAGTTTAATTCCTATAATATAGGAATATATATGTGATAAAGATATAATATTAATTTATTATTTATTTAATTAATATAAAATAAGTAGAAAAAAATGAGAGAAAATTAGGAAATAGATAGCAATGAAATGTATCTGTCACACATTGATTTACTTTATTATATAGTTAGATTAGATTTCTTTATGTTTGTATAAATATTCATTCACATTTATTTGTAAATAATATAAATTTGATTTGATTTGTTGGTTTCTCTATCTATATGGATAGAGATATGATTTACCTATATCTTATTTCTTTGAGATCTAATCCATAATTTTGTTATTTGTGTGATTTTAGTAGGAAATAATTTTTGTTGTTGCAATAGTATTAATTTTAGATGAGTTTGAATTTGGTATTTTAAAACCATTGTTTAGATATATGTATTTAATTTTGAAGTGTATAATGTAATAATGGTGGTAAGTAAGATTTTAATTTGAATATTCACGTTTACCTTTAATTTATGTTGATGTATGTTTGTATGTGTTTGTTTATTTTGATTTGTGTTCGCTTATGTTGTTACCTGTAATGAATGAATATAAATAAATACGAATACATTAATTATATTAACAAATGAAAACGAACAAAAAAAATTGTTCGTCTAGACGTCCATGTTCGTTTATTTATTCGGTTTAGGTTAGATGAAAGAACATTAACAAGTTGTTTATTAATTCTTTAAATGTAAAGGAAAATGAGAACTGTAAATGTGTGTACTTGATAATCCAATAACCGCAGTGAGGGAGAACGACATGTTCTTGAGGATGATCGGGTTTCCATTTAGGGTGTACAGTTAGGATGGCTAAAGTGGGTTAGGATACCCATAAATTTTAGAGAGAGAGACGAAATTGTGTTGGTGATTAGGTATTAATCTCTCTACAATGCTATCTATATATACATTCAAAGGGAACCCCTATTTGCGATGATAAGGATAATTATGTCCATTAAGCAATTATTATTTAATTGACAGGGGTATTTAGGTCAATGATCATTCAAATTAGATATATGATAACAATGAACATATAATTAAAATATTTAATCTTACATTATCTCACTTGGCCGAATAATAATTTATGTCGAGCATTAATTAAGCATCATCAAGTTTTAAACATTCAACTCAAAGAAACTAAAAGTGTAGCAAAGAAACACAATCATGGAATCAACTCAACTCAAAACCTATTAATCATACTACAATACTGTTTTGGTCAAAAATTACCGAAGCAATTAAGTGATCAAACTTAGTATGTGAGGTAGCGTGCTATTGTGGTTTGCAAAAATGTTTTTCATTGGTTGATTATGAAAACAGTTTCAGGATATAGTTCAGGATAATGAACTATATCAAAATGATAAATGAATGCGATAAAAGTGGAAATTGACACAGGATGTACGAGGAAAGCCCTTGATCAATCTAGATCGCCGGCATAAAACATAGGGAGCTGACAATCGTTAGCTGCCTTGTTCTTCTTATTGATTAAACAACAGGATACAACTTCAGGATACTGCTTGGATCAGCTCTAAGTGTTACAATGATCGAATAATGTAAGTGTCGTAAGTGTTTGTGATTGTTGCTGCAATTAGAAAGTGAAAGTGTACGAGATTATGTTTGTTCTACTGCTGATCCAGCCCCCCTATAAATAGTAATCGAATATAACAAACTATCCTATATTCTAGGGATGCCTTGAATATTCCCTTGTGACCGTTGTAGACTCTTTCTCCGGCTCCAACGTACGTATCCTAACCGTCTTGAGCAAGTCTTGGGGGAGACCAAGTCTTCATACCCGTTGGTACCTTGCAACCAAAGATTAATTTTAAATAGCAAGTAGGATACCCCCGCCGGATGTTACCAATATCATGGTTCACTATCCCGGTCGCAAGATCATAATATAATATCAGGATATGTCATCAGGATATGGGTCAGAAATTCCACCCACAACAATTGTCCCCAAAAATATAACTGTTGGGATCCTCTGATCCAAACAGATTATTTTTCTTTGTGTTACTCGATGCTCTTAATGGGATTTAGACGTTGATAAGACAGCTTGTAACTCTCGAGGTGAAATTTACTCATTACATCATATCTCCAGCCTATATCTTCTCATTCTTTTGTTTCAAAATCAGCCATCCTTCTCAGAATTTCAAGGTATAATTTCTCCCTTTCTCTCTAAAAATTCCATCTGTCTTTCTCTTTTGATGGTTGCAAGAACCCGATCATAATCCGGCGAATCTGCCTCCCATTTTACCGTCCAAAACCTATTCAAGAACCCCGAGAAGGAGATATGCTCCTTTGATAACGCCGACATCGCCGCACTTAGGGCCTCCGGCTCCTTCCCCGATGGAGCGGTGATCCGTCCGTTTGACCGAACCCTTCGATCAGATGTGTCGTCCAAGGAGTGGATCTACTTTTCGGCATACCCTTTCTCTCTCGGTCTCCGGTATCCTTTCCCCGAGTTCATAATGCAATATTTTCGTAAAACTGGTCTTAGTTTTGCTTAAACAATGCCCATGGTTTGGAGGGTGTTGATTGTACTTAATCAAATCAAAACCTTCCACTTCCCTGATCTCTGCATCGAGGACATCCCCATAGCCTACCGTCTTCGTTCCCATGGCAACAGCCGATTCTTGCTTTTTCCACTTCTAACAACCCCCTCATCCTCAAAGTAACAAAAAACGAGGATGAATGGAAATGTAAATTTTTCTTTATTAGACGTGACTCCATCGCCAAAGGGGACAACCTTCCGATGAAGTGGTTGACCACTGGTAGGATTTAGGGTTTTAGATTATCCCCGAATATATCTTGATGTTATATCCCAAACTGATATCCTCGTTTCTTCCATGCAGCAAATTTCAAGGAACTAGCTCCTCCTACCGTAGAGTCTGAAGAGAGAATCAAATCCATTTACAAGTTACCTGAAAGTGACAGAAGCTTCTCATCTCATCACCCAAGTTCAAGCCAATACTCTTCATCCAACATGTCCGGTAAAGACTATATATATTTCTGTACATAGTTACGTAATTATGAAATTAAAGTTAAGATTAAGAATTCTCCCTTTTTATGTAGACCTAGTCAAGATCCCTAAAGTGTTTGACCTTGACGAACTCGACAGCTACTCCGGTAAAGATAGAGCCAAGTTCCAAACCTTCTACCACGTTTGAACCGCATGTCAGTTCCAAGCCCACAATCACCCCCAAGCCTTCCTCAGCAACAAAGGCTCGTGCCTCCAGCTCCCACAAGAGGAAAGAGACCAACTCTCCGGCCACTTCTGCTAAAGCCTTCTCTTACGAGAACCAGGAGTTCTTTGAGTCCAGTGGCTTGATGACTTCTTTCCTTAATCAGATAATATCCTTATCCTCTATCATGCACATATATACTGAGCAGATATCTTGATTATGTTATATATGCTCATACCTGTATTTCTAATTGTAGGGTATTGGCCGCCTGACGCATCTTTACGAGGAACCTTGCGGGGTCAACAAGATGCTAGAGGCCAAGATAAAGAAGGCTGAAGTCACAATTGTGGACCAGGGAAAGATTGCTGCGCCAAGTCTCAGCATTACGAAGACAAATTCAAGGCGATGACCCAAGAGTCTCAGGCTGCTATGAAGAAGGCTTCCCAAGAAGCTCAAGCTAAGCTGGATGCTGTTCAGACTCAACACAAGTAGGATATGATCACCTACATGGAGGCCCTCAAGAGTTCCGTCGTCATTTCCCTATTCCAAGCCAGGTTGACGATGGCCTATGAAGCCAAAGCTATGGGTTTTGAATGCCCAACCTGGTCCATTGGAGCCCGGGAGGCGAAATTGAAGGATCTCGGTGATATTCCTGTGGAGTATCCTGCTAAGCCAGCGGTTGCATAGCATTCTAAGGTGACTGAGGTAGCAGCTGACGCGGGTGAGGATCCTGGGGCTGATGTTGGAGCGAATGCTGGTGATGCTGGCGGTGATGGTGAAGGTGTGGTTGGTGATGCTGCCAAGGATGCTGCTGGAGGTGCTGCCGCGTAAGGGCAGCAAAGTGGGCGATGATGGATATTGATTCCTAGGCCAGAGCCCACTTTTCAAAATTTGATGGTCTGTAACCCTTAAATAATTTTACTTTTCCTGCACTTTAACAATTTTACTTTCCTTCACTTTTAGATACAATATGATGGCCAAAGGTGGAGGGATCCTGGGTTCCAGGACGAAGCCCTTGGTCATCAATGTTTATACGCCTTAGAAGTTATCATACTCTTGGTGGATGGGTCTTAGTTTAAGACGAAGCCAAGAGTACGACATTTTGATATGTTAATAATAAACTAATCCTTTTGGCTTTAACTATTGTTGCCATGTTTTATTTTGGAAAAATATGTTTTAAACATCTCGATATCCTGACCAGGATACTGATATAATGTTCAGTGTCTTTGTTATCTTTAATCAAAATGTTAGATAAAACTTGATTAAATATAACTATAAAAACTTAGATCATTCAGATAAGGCTTCCAAGCTTTGAGAAATAAAAAACCATACCACAAACACTTAGGCAATAACTTCCAACCTTTGAATCCTTTGCAATGTCCCCAGCATGGATGTCCCCTGTCTGGGCAGGATATTGCATCAATGCGTGGCATACTTGAACAATTTTCCACTTAGTGACGAAACTTTACAACTTTTTGTTCATTAAAAAACGTGTATGAACACAATCACAATTTGGAACTTTTCAAAGACTTTAATTTTGCTGGGGATAAACCCTTAGTATCCTGGGGATAAACCCTTAGTATCGTGCGCTATAGGCGGGAGTGTATAAACTCCAAGATTAGAAAGGCAAAAACGTTTTGTTAGGATCTGAGTTTGAATTACTTGTAGTTTTTGTTTCAAAAATGGAAAATGATTGAGTTTTGAAAGAGATTTGCAGTGGAAATAAATGGAAAACTTTTACTACAAGCAATGGTCATTTGTTTTCATCATTATCATGCTTTCAAGTTGGTAAACTCGCATGTGATTCACAAACTCCCCTCAGCCTTTGCAATTGAACTTTGGTAGTAAGAAAATGCAGAGAAGATGATATGCGAAAGTTGATCTTTTGATAGACAAGTTAAACTATTACACAAGTTACCTATTTATACTAAACTATCTAACCACTGAGCATCTTTGATGATGTCAGGGTTGATAGTGACAGGAAACTATATGTACCTAATTACAAACACTGCTAGTACTAACTATCAGTTCTTAGCACTGTTACATTGATTATCTATCTAATGACTAAGCTCTGATCTCTATCCCCTGATCCTTGTAACTCTGGCAGACCTTTGCAACTTTGTGAAGTCAGATGATAGGAGAGCAGTCTTTAGGGAAAGCAGTGTATGTACAACAGAGGTTGTAACATCTGATAGTTTAACCAAAGCTCGGATAGTGTTATTTGGCTTTGTATCATATGTTCCTTTGATAGGGTTCAATCTCAACAATCTCCCCTGGAACAGATGATGCCAAAAACACTTTATTCTTGGTTTTTATTCCTCAGGAAGAATTCTCTTATTTGACCTTTGAATTGAAGTTCAAAGTTAAGAGATTCTATGTCATCAGCATCCTTCTCCAGCTCTAAACATAATAATTCTTGGAAGTCTTCTACTGTAAGCCCATAAGCAGCTTCCATAGATAGTTTAGTGGCATTACCATCAGACTTGAGCAGTGTCAATTCATGGGTGTCTTTGTCGACCTTCCATTTTAGAATTTTTGGGTCTGAAGGTTTTCTTGAAGGAGCTTTTATTGCTGAGGATTGAGAAGGGGCTATTTGTGATAAATCTTTAGCCAGCTTGGCACTTAAATCATCAGTTGGATAATCAATCATGTTCTATGTACCTTCTTTGATGAATGTATCCTCAAACTCTTTGTCAGTCTTTTCAGACATCTCCCCTTGCCTTTTTCTGTGTAACAGGGCAAGTGTGGAATGGGCAGATGTTGTGCTGGACTTTTTGGAGAGTTGGGCTTTGAGAATAGCATCTTCTTTTGAATAATCAGGTTTAGGAGGCATGGATGGATCCTTTTTCCTCCTTTCTTCCAACTTTTGGTAAGTGTCTATCACCCTGACCTCACCCCATCTCATCACTTGGTTCTTTGAACCATAATGATTCTGAATTAGTTCATTCTTCATTCTCTTCAACTTTAAGTCACTTTCAGGCATATCTTTCTTGTATAAATCCCTAGTTGGGAGGAGTTGGCTTTTTAAGAGGATCTTTCAACATTTCTTGCATTCTGTTGATTTCTTCTCTTAGCTCATCTATGATCCAATCCCTGAACTGTGCCCTTGTTGCCTTATACATCTTCTTCTCCATGATATACTCAATGAGTTCACTTTTGAGCAGCTTATCTTCCTTTTCTGACAACTGGTTGCTCAGGTTCTTCACAAAGTTTTGTAAAATGTTGGCTTTACTTAGTTGAAAGGACATGACAATCTGTATTTCTCTATCATCTTTACCAGCTGATTCACTTTTGGCAATATCCTCTGCTTGCTTCCGTTTCAATTCCAGGTAATCGTCGACATTTGCAGGTCTTAGATAGCCATCAAGGGATAGGATTGTTCTTTTATCAGGGTCATCCTCTGAAAAGAAACTTAGGATCTCTTCCCTGACTGCTGGTAAATCAAGAGGATACAGCTTTGCTGCAGGAGTAATTTCAAGAGTTGAAGATGTTGTAAGCACTGATGTGGAGGTCATTGGTTGTGATGATAGTGGAAGAGGTGTATGAATCTCATCATCATTTATCCCTTTTGTGATTTTTCTCCTTTTAAACCTTAAAGTGGGTGATGGTGGTACTGGGATCTTAGGTGGTGTGGATAATGGATGAGTTAATGTGCGAAATGTGATCATGGTAGTGGATAGAGATGCATCTGTTGCAACCTCTGCTGTATCAGTAGATGTTGACACAATAGGTGCTGTAACATCTGCTTGTGTGGATGTGGGTTGTGGTTTTGAAGGTGTGCTTGATTTTTGGGAAGCAGAGGTTTTGATGGTTGGATTGGTTTCAGGCTTAGTTTTAGGAGGCGTGGTTGTTGGTTGCCTAGCTTTTCTAGCAGGTATCTTCTTTGATGAAGTACCAACCTCTCCTTTTTCTTTTTGTTGTTCAATCTTTCTTTCAACCAGTACCTAACCTTCTTCAAACACATTCTTCTTATGTGACACCCTTTCCTTGGCCACTAACTCATCGGTTAGATCCTTTTTCTTTGATCCATCAGGCCTGGAAATGTTCACTATTGGCCTGCTCATGTCATCATCAATTTTTAACTTCTTTGGACCCAAAGGTTTCTCCCCCTTTTTGGCTTTAACTGTTGGAGGTGCATGGCCAGTGGTTGTGAGTAGATGAGCTTTGATGACTTTAATGTCTGCTGCAGTGTCTTGATACCTTGATTCAACCATGTTTCTAATGTCACAACCCCGACCCGCAGCGGAATAAGAGTCGGGGCATAATTGGGTTATCACCAAAGCTCATGATATTTACTAATATGTTTCATATTTATTAAAGTCAAAGTTACATTTCCAAATATCCAAACATGTCCATACAATACAAAGAAAATAAACCAAACATAACAATCCCAAACTCTAAATCATTTTATTCTTCTAGTCCAATCCTATGTGTTTCTGGCTGCAGCTGGTTCACCTGTATCATGTGTAAAAATGGGGGTTTTTGGGTCAACATAAGTTGGCGAGTGAACCTTGTTAGATAAACATTTGTTATTGATTTTCTTGTTAGTTTATCAATGAAAAATTTGTGCATAATCATAAATGAGCAAATGTAAATAATCAAGTAGTAGCAATTGCAATCACATATACAACATACAATAACACATGATAGCATACATTAACATACCAACATCATACGATAAATAACATGAATGAAACTGTGCGATCAAGGCTCAATCAAACGGAGCCGATCGTATTGCATGTACTGAAAATGATAAATGTCTGTGCGATCAAGGCTCAATCAAACGGAGCCGATCGTAATGTGGGCACGCCAGGTTCATGCTCATAATGTAATGGGGAACATGCTCAACGCTCATAATGTAATGGGGAGCGGCGGCCTATGAAATTGCATGTACTGAAATAATAAATTGAATCTAACAATAACCACACAAACAGTTGTAACAAGCTGAATACACAAGTTCATGATATGATGTATGCACAATGGTTTAAATATAATATATAGCAAGACACATGATACACCCCAAAACGTGATTAAAACGGGGAATTTGTAAAGATTCACTCACATTGGGTGCGTTTGAATGGAGATGATGAGATGCGCACGAGTCGGGAGAATTGAACAACGAGAACTACTAACCTAAATAATAACGGAAAAATATAATAAATGAGTTGATTTTATTAAGGATTTTAATGGAATTTTTAGATATATTTTTGTGAGTTTAAGGCTATTTTCTATCTTTAAAAATATTATTTTAAGTATTTTTAATTGATTTTTAAATTAAATTAAATAAATAAAAATATAAAAAAAATTGTTTATTTTTGCGTTGACCGTTGACTTGTTGACCTGTTGACCGGTTCGGTCAGTGTGCAAGTATGCGCTGGGTGAGACTCGAACCCGAGACCTCCCGTACGCGTGCACGCAGCTCTACCAACTGAGCTACGTGTCTAACCCGAAATAATCTTGTTTTTAATTATATTTATATACTAATTCGATTTATTCAAAATTCATTTGTTTTTAGAAAAAGATTTTAAATCATCGAACCGGTGCCGTTAACCAGACTCGAACGCGTGACGTGCGACTTAGTGTTGCACACAGTCCACCGCTGGACTGTGTGTCTAACCTGGTTAATATCTCGGTTTTTATTATACTTAACAACTAACGGGGTTTACCCGGTTTAGCTTTAATCAAAAAGGCATTTTATTACTTAGAGGGTGCGTGTATCAGGGATCGAACTCGTGACGTGTGCGTATAATTTGCACACAGTCCACCGCTGGACTGTGTGTCTAACCCGTTTGAAATACCAATTTTAATTATACTTATAGTATTATCAAAGTTCATCTTCTTCGTTGGATTTTACCGACAGAAGATTACACCATTAAATCTTGTTAATTCGATTGTTAAGCATTACCCAGACTGATAAGAATAGCAGGGATGATAATTAGAGGAAAAACATACCGGTGAACGATTGATTACAAAGTTCCAGCAAGGCCTCGGTCTCTGTTTTTAAGGACTTCAACTGAGCAATTCAATTAATCATTTTGATTAGCTAATCATGAAATTGAAGTGCTAAACAAACGTTATCAGTGTGTTTGAAGGTCCTTACCGTTTCACAGGCGAAGATACGGATTTTCAGAAGTTTTCCGACGAGCAGAAATTATCCGATGACGACGTCTGAATTTGATTTAAATTGGAGGGTTTGAGTTAGAAATGGCTTAACAACTGTTAGACTATGATGGTATTGAAGAACTTACCGATTTGAGGACAAATACGGTTTTCCGGCGAACTTGCAGAATTTTCCGGCGAGTTGATTTAAGCTTTCTGACGGACCGAATGGGTGACGATAGTGAAATGGAATGTTTGTATGATGTTTCTGAGTCGCAGAGGGGTCTTGATTGAAGTAATTTGGACTTTGATTATTTTCGGTTATAAAAACCGATGATGATAAAAATTGAAGTTCATTCAAATCCGAATTGATTAAAATCGTCGGTGCATCGGTTATAAACCTGAATGTGCGATTAATCAAACGATTAGACGGTTGAATTGTCGATTTCGGTTTCTCAGTTGGCGCAACCGGTTTAACTAGGTTTGTGTATAAGAGTTATTTGTTTCCCTAAGTTGACAGAAAACAAACAAGTGGCGGAGTGGTGATGTGTGTGAGCGTTAAGTCTTTGGGTTTAAATTCCGGCTGACCCGGGTTCGAGTCCCGGCAGCAACATTTTATTTTTATTTATTTTGTTTTCACGTTTTATCAAAAATAATTTTTATAGTTTAGTTTGTTTATTAAATATGTATCATTAAAAATCAAAATAACCATAAATACACAACGTGACATTTATAACTTGATATTCGATTACAAAACGGAGCGGGTTTTGGAAACCCGTTTTTGACAAATGTTACAGTATCCCCTACTTTTAGGAATTTCGTCCCGAAATTTAAGTAGTAGTAGGAAAAAGATGTGGGTATTTTTCGCGCATTGAGTCTTCACGTTCCCAAGTAAACTCAGGTCCCCGTTTCGACTCCCAGCGTACCCTAACAATTGGAATGTGACTTCGTCGTAAACGTTTTTCTCCGGAGTCCATGATCTCTACAGGTATTTCAATAAAATGCATAGATTCATCAATCTGAATATCTTCTAGCGGAATGTGGAGTTTTCATCAGCGAGACACTTCTTCAAGTTCGATACGTGGAATGTGGGATGAATCCTGTTGAGTTCTTCTGGTAGATCAAGCTTGTATGCTACATGTCCTACTCTTTCGAGTATCTTGAAAGGTCCTACGTAGCGTGGTGCTAGCTTGCCTTTTTGACCAAAACGAACTATTCCCTTCCACGGTGACACTTTTAGAAGTACATGATCACCAATGTTAAACTCTAAAGGCTTCCGTCGTTTATCTGCATAACTCTTTTGACGACTTTGAGCCGCTAGAAGATTGTTTCGGATTTGATGGATCTTGTCTGTGGTTTCTTGGATCAATTCTGGACCAGTGATTTGAGCTTCCCCAATTTCGTGCCAACATACTGGAGATCGGAACTTACGACCATATAAGGCTTCAAAAGGTGCCATGCCGATGCTTGAATGATAGCTGTTGTTGTACGAAAATTCAACTAAGGGTAGATGAGCGTCCCAATTTCCCTTGAAGTCTATAACACATGCTCGAAGCATATCTTCAAGAGTTTGAATGGTGCGTTCAGAGTGACCATCAATTTGAGGGTGATAGGCGTACTGAGATCTAATCGCGTGCCCATAGCGGCTTGTACTGCTTGCCATGTTCGTGAAGTGAAACGACCATCACGATCAGGAATAATGCTTAACTGTACTCCATGTCGACTTAGGATTTCGCTGATATAAATACGAGCTAGCTTTTCGTTCTTGAAATCTTCGCGGATAGGAATAAAGTGAGCTGATTTTGTAAGTCGATCAATTATTACCCATATAGTGTCATACCCACCAGAAGTGTGAGGTAACCTGGTAATGAAGCCCATGGTTATATTTTCCCACTTCCATATAGGTATTTCAGGTTGGACCAGAAGTCCTGAGGGTCTTTGGTGTTCAGCTTATATTTTGGAACATGAAAGGCACTTGGAAACAAAATCAGCAATATCTTTTTCCATTCCAGACCACCAGTAGGTGTATCAAGGGTCTTGATACGTCTTGTCGGCTCCTGGGTGTATAGAATATCGTGTTTTGTGCGCCTCATTCATAAGAAAAAAAAATATCACGAAGGTTATTGTGGTCAGGAATCCATATACGATCTAGATAGTATAGAATACCGTCGGATTTAGTTTCAATTTTAAGTTTAGCTCCACAAGACGGCTCCTGGCGTACGTCTCCTTTCTGTTACTGAAACATGCTGGGCTTCTCGGATTTTGATCTTTGATGTCACTTACAATTTTATGTATAATAGTTTTGAGGGAACTGATACATTTGTAATGTTAAGGTATGTATCATGAAACAAAAACTTAAACCATGACGATATTTAAACCTACACGGAAACTTTTCATAACCTCCTGGTAACGCTTTTGATCCTTTGCCAAGAATACTTATATATAGGAAGTACCAGCGGCGTATCCACCATATTCTTGTCAAATCTTCGTTGGCTTTATCAGTAAATCATGATCAGTTCTATGTGACTCTAAAACATAAACAACGTAACGAACAAAACTTGAGTCTAAATTCTGAGATGATACATGACTAAATGATGACAGTACCTCTCTCGTTGGTTATGATGAAGGGGTCAGTCTATGTAAAAGTGTGACACAACCCAACTCCTTTAAATGATGAGATTGAGGTACGTCGAGATGTATGATGATATGAATGTTAAATCAATGAGTATAGAACAAAACTGTAATATCAAATCGCATTAAAATTTTTGGATACAAAATTTCCAAATTTTACAACTGGAATACGGAAAGATTGAGATAACATAAAGAAAACATTAAAACTAGACGATTGAAGTTGAGTCTTGATTCTTGGCGAGGAAAAATTAGTTGGGTGATTCGTTTGGGCCGTTATTATTTTCAACAGTATTTGCGTTGATGTTATAAGCTCTTCCTCTTGCAGGTGGTGGAGCTTGGTTAGCTTGATTCACCGGATTTGCTTGAGCTTGGGCATGAATGATGTTCACCAAACGTGGACAAGTGTTTCTAAAATGGCTTGGATCTCCACAATTGTAGCAAGCCCGCATAGGTTGTACCATGGGATAGTTGGGTTGATAGTATGTTTGGGCTAAATGTTGGGTAGGTGGTAGTAGTAGGGGTTGTTGGGCTTGACCCATTATTTGTTGGTGGGTTTGGGTTGAAGGCTGGTGGCGGTTCGTTCGCTGAGGTATGCGACAGGTTTGAATAGTATGACCTGCGCGACCACAGCCGGTGCAATATTGGCAAGGATGATCAGGAGAATGGTGGTATTGGCAATGGTTGCATTTTGGTAACGGGCCAGAGTATGGTCTTTTGTGTGGTGCGGGTGAAGGGGCGACTTGGGTAATGGGTGCAACAGGAATAGGGTAATTGGTTTGTGTGACGGCGAAGTTTCTTGTGCTTCGATTCCTTTTACCAGTAAACTTCGAGGAGGAACCAGAATGGCTTGAAGTTTGAGCCTCAATGGGGGCTTTCTTCTTCTCCTCTTTGAATTTACCGTTTCGAATGCGATTTTCGGTCAGTTCAGTGGCTAGTTCCATAGCAGCTTCAAGTGTTGCTGGTGAAGTGCTGAGAACTGAATCTTGAATTTTCGAGGGAAGACCTCGAATATAATGCTCGATCAAGCGATAAGTTGGGGTGAACAAGTTAGGGACCATTTGGTTCAACTCTAAGAACCTCTTGTTGTAGATGGTATGATCTCCCTCCTTTTGCTTAAAAGAATGAAATTCGTCCTCCAACTTTTTAATCTCACTCCTAGGACAGAAACGCCTGGTCATGATTTCCCTTAACTCCTCCCAAGTTAAGGCCATTGCATCATCAATACCCCTCTTCCCTTTTTCAGTATTCCACCAAGTGAGAGCTACCCCAAATAGTCTCCCGGTGGCGTATCGAACCTTGCGATCTTCAGGACAATCGCAGTTGAGGAAGGTATTTTCCATTTCCTCGAACCAATGTAGGAGAGCAGTGACACCTTCGGTCCCTTCAAATTTAGGAGGATCACAAGATTTGAAATTTTTGTATGAGCACTTGCTGGTAGGAAGGTTGTCGATGTTCTGGTCATGTTGTTGGGGCGGGTTAGTAGGATTTGTAGCGAGAGCTTGTTGTACTTGGACAACAATGTCAGGCAGTATCGTGGCCATTTGTTTCGCGATGTGTGTGGCCAAGCGGTCCTGAGACCTTCCTGATCTTTTACCCCCTCGTTGTTGTCTGGACGACATCTACAGGAACATACATAAGAAGATTGTGAGTTTATGGAGTCTTTTTAGGTGTCATGTGTCTTTAAGAAAAATAAAAATAACATAAATATCAATAATGCAACTACATCCATAGGATGTCTTGGGTTTGCTCATGTTGGGCCTCAAATGTCCCCCATACCTTCACCTGTATAGTCATGTGGCCCCCCATGGCTATTGGCTTGGTAGGATTCACATTAGTATTGGCGATTTAACACTCGCATCACCCGAATGCAAACCACAAAATATGTTTACGAGATGTATGGTCGGAATGTGTCCAGGTGTAGACACAATGACAACTCAAAGTGGGGTTAGCTCACACGACGTTTGGCATAGCATGCTTTGGCCTAATAGGTACTTCGTACTCTCATCGTTAGTCCCCAGGTAGGCAAACTGGTCCTTTATTTTGGATTTATACGAATGCCAGCCTAGACAGGACGTTCCGACTACCGGTACTGGTACCCTTCCAGTTACTACATGCCCGTCATGAGAACTCACTTTGATGAGATTTGAAAACACAAAAATCATTGTAAAAACAATCATGATGTGGTGTGTGCTTTCATGGATATGATGTGTTATGAGAATATGATTCATAATAGGCATTATATGATAATATATACTTATGAACATGCTTGCATAACTTTGAATGTAACATTTAACATAAAACATATAAACATCATGAAATTTGGCATGTAACACACAAAAATCTTAAAAATTTCTAATCAACTATAGTATAGGCTCTAAGGGTCTAATAACCTATCCTATATCCCTATAGTCATGGCTCTGATACCAATCTGTCACACCCCGACCCGCAACGGAATAAGAGTCGGGGCATAATTGGGTTATCACCAAAGCTCATGATATTTACTAATATGTTTCATATTTATTAAAGTCAAAGTTACATTTTCAAATATCCAAACATGTCCATACAATACAAAGAAAATAAACCAAACATAACAATCCCAAACTCTAAATCATTTTATTCTTCTAGTCCAATCCTATGTGTTTCTGGCTGCAGCTGGTTCACCTGTATCATGTGTAAAAATGGGGGTTTTTGGGTCAACATAAGTTGGCGAGTGAACCTTGTTAGATAAACATTTTTTATTGATTTTCTTGTTAGTTTATCAATGAAAAATTTGTGCATAATCATAAATGAGCAAATGTAAATAATCAAGTAGTAACAATTGCAATCACATATACAACATACAATAACACATGATAGCATACATTAACATACCAACATCATACGATAAATAACATGAATGAAACTGTGCGATCAAGGCTCAATCAAACGGAGCCGATCGTATTGTATGTACTGAAAATGATAAATGTCTGTGCGATCAAGGCTCAATCAAACGGAGCCGATCGTAATGTGGGCACGCCAGGTTCACGCTCATAATGTAATGGGGAACATTGGGTGCGTTTGAATGGAGATGATGAGATGCGCACGAGTCGGGAGAATTGAACAACGAGAACTACTAACCTAAATAATAACGGAAAAATATAATAAATGAGTGGATTTTATTAAAGATTTTAATGGAATTTTTAGAAATATTTTTGTGAGTTTAAGGCTATTTTCTATCTTTAAAAATATTATTTTTAAGTATTTTTAATTGATTTTTAAATTAAATTAAATAAATAAAAATATAAAAAAATTGTTTATTTTGCGTTGGCCGTTGACCGTTGACCGTTGACTTGTTGACCTGTTGACCGTTCGGTCAGTGTGCAAGTATGCACTGGGTGAGACTCGAACCCGAGACCTCCCGTACGCGTGCACGCAGCTCTACCAACTGAGCTACGTATCTAACCCGAAATAATCTTGTTTTTAATTATATTTATATACTAATTCGATTTATTCAAAATTCATTTGTTTTTAGAAAAAGATTTTAAATCATCGAACCGGTGCCGTTAACCAGACTCGAACGCGTGACGTGCGACTTAGTGTTGCACACAGTCCACCGCTGGACTGTGTGTCTAACCTGGTTAATATCTCGGTTTTTATTATACTTAACAACTAACGGGGTTAACCCGGTTCAGCTTTAATCAAAAAGGCATTTTATTACTTAGAGGGTGCGTGTATCAGGGATCGAACTCGTGACGTGTGCGTATTATTTGCACACAGTCCACCGCTGGACTGTGTGGCTAACCCGTTTAAAATACCAATTTTAATTATACTTATAGTATTATCAAAGTTCATCTTCTTCGTTGGATTTTACCGACAGCAGATTACACCATTTAATCTTGTTAATTCGATTGTTAAGCATTACCCAGACTGATAAGAGATAGCAGGGATGATAATTAGAGGAAAAACATACCGGTGAACGATTGATTACAGAGTTCTGGCAAGGCGTCGGTCTCTGTTTTTAAGGACTTCAACTGAGCAATTCAATTAATCATTTTGATTAGCTAATCATGAAATTGAAGTGCTAAACAAACGTTATCAGTGTGTTTGAAGGTCCTTACCGTTTCACAGGCGAAGATACGGATTTTCAGAAGTTTTCCGGCGAGCATAAATTATCCGATGACGACGTCTGAATTTGATTTAAATTGGAGGGTTTGAGTTAGAAATGGCTTAACAACTGTTAGACTATGATGGTATTGAAGAACTTACCGATTTGAGGACAAATACGGTTTTCCGGCGAACTTGTAGAATTTTCCGGCGAGTTGATTTAAGCTTTCTGATGGACCGAATGGGTGACGATAGTGAAATGGAATGTTTGTATGATGTTTCTGAGTCGCGAGAGGGGTCTTGATTGAAGTAATTTGGACTTTGATTATTTTCGGTTATAAAAACCGATGATGATAAAAATTGAAGTTCATTCAAATCCGAATTGATTAAAATCGTCGGTGCATCGGTTATAAACCTGAATGTGCGATTAATCAAACGATTAGACGGTTGAATTGCCGATTTCGGTTTCTCAGTTGGCGCAACCGGTTTAAGTAGGTTTGTGTATAAGAGTTATTTGTTTCCCTAAGTTGACAGAAAACAAACAAGTGGCGGAGTGGTGATGTGTGTGAGCGTTAAGTCTTTGGGTTTAAATTCCGGCTGACCCGGGTTCGAGTCCCGGCAGCAACATTTTATTTTTATTTATTTTGTTTTCACTTTTTATCAAAAATAATTTTTATAGTTTAGTTTGTTTATTAATTATGTATCATTAAAAATCAAAATAACCATAAATACACAACGTGACATTTATAACTTGATATTCGATTACAAAACGGAGCGGGTTTTGGAAACCCGTTTTTGACAAATGTTACATCTAACATCATTCATCTGGTGCTTGTGTTGTAGATCCAAATAATGTTGTTATGTTGAAACAGAGGGTTAAGAGCTTCTTTGAGATCAGCCGTGGATAGAGCAGAGGGTTGACTTTTTGTAGCTATCATCTGCTTTAGTAAACTTTTGATTTCATCAACAGAATTTTCTATCCTTGTCACTCTCTCCGTCAAATCCTGGTATTTTAGCTCATCACCTAATTTAATAGGATCATCAGAACTTGTATCTATGGTATCATTAGCAGTGGTTTTAGTACCAGCTTCAACCATAGATGCCCCTTTGTCTTGGAACTGGGGACTTCCCACAACAGAGGTAAGAGTTGTTGCCTCAACAGTGGTTGCCTTCAATCAAGTCTTAGTAATGAAACCACTATCCAACCGAGAACTTGGGAGTTCAGCAATTGTAGTGGCTGCTTGAGTTGAACTATCACCAAGGGTTACATGTAACCCAAGGGATGTAGCCTCTTCATGTGCTGATGGGCTAGCAACGAATAAAGAGTCAGACCCACTGGTTTGTGCCTAGTCTAATTCAATTGCATTCAGCAATGGTAAGATAGTAGGTGGAAGTGTGGTCATTGGTGAAGGTGGTTGTGTAGAAAGCGACAGTGCCCTGGGAGAGGGGTTGTGGAAGATAGAACCAAGTGGATCTAGAGCTTCATAATTTGGTGTCGCTGTGTCTACAACCTTTTCCTTTTGTGAGGAAGAAGGAGGAGTTTCAAAGATGGTTGGAGATCTTTGAATCATCTGCTGTGAAGAAGTAGCAGTAGTGGTTTGTGACTTTGGTGCTGTCACTGGGTTAACCTCTGGGATCTCATCTTCCAGATGACCCTTTTGGGTTTGGTGGGCTTTTTGGTAAGTGTTTTGGTTTTCTTTTTGTGGATTTTTGGTGTGGGCTTCAGAGCAGCGGTTGTGGTGCCCTGATCACCAAGAGCAGTGGGCTCAGTAGCAAGAGGTTGAGTTTGAACATTTTGTTCAGGTAAAACTTGCTCAGCCTCCTTTACTTGTGTTTTCGCAGCTTTATCTTGGTTTGTTATTCTGGTGAAGGTTTCATGAGTGAGGCAGCCTGGTTTAGTCATACCGCCTATTTTACTTTCAGGACCTTTAATTTGATCTTGTAAGTAAACACTTAAAAAACGTGGATGAATCAAAAAAGCTTTTCTTTTTGCAATATTTTGAAAATTATTCACAAGATCATTGAACAATATCTGGGAGTAGTTAAAATCTGTGTCACTTAAAAATGCATACACCAGATATTGCATGTTCAATGGAATTTCATTGAAAGCAGTGGTTTTTGCTGAGAGACAAGTTAGAATTGTGTGAAAGAAAAATCTCATCTCAGCCGGAAAGTTAGGTTTAAAGATGGTCATACCTTTCATCTGGCCTACATAACCTCTTTCCAGAAACTCTGCTTGGATCTTATTTTGGGGTAATGACACAGGGTGTTCTATGTCATTTAACTTGAAAACTTGAGAGATCGATTGGGGGCTAATTTGCATCAACACTCCCCCTACTCTTGAGATTATTGTATAAGGAACACCAGCAGCAGTTGAGTGAACCTTAGCATTATTCAGAAGTCACGAAGAGAATCAATGTAAATTGGGGCCTTGACTTCTAACATGTGATTGAATTTCGACTTTTGCAAAATTCGAATCATTGGATGATAGTAAGTATTTGCGTCATTTGCTTCAAGTATGGCGGTGTAATTATGTGGGGTTTTGATTATGAGAGTGTAGGGTGGAAGTGCTTTAGGGTAAACACTGGTGAGGGATAAAACAAGGTTTTTATAGGGTTTTGAAAAAGTGACGAATACATGGCATCTATTGCAAGATCTGATGGCTAACATCTGGCCACGTGTAACCTCTGATGAGAAAAGTACTAATTTTTAACACTATTAGTGGATAGTTATTAGTGTTTTGAAAAGGTGGTAAAATGGAGGTCAGAGGATACACTTTAATCAGTGGATAAGATTTTGAAGCCTATCAGAGGTTTTGAGCAAACAGATGTTATAAGCAGACTTTAAAGATTTATTGAAAAAATTCAACTTTAACTATTTTTAAGGAAGAGTTTTTGGATTTTCTGAACACATTTTGATGCTATGTACGCATGGATTTACAAGAAAATTTGTTTTTATTCCATGTTTAGCATTCCAATTCTTGAGATCAAGTTTTCAAAGGTAGATGTATCCAATGCCTTGGTTAAAACATCTGCCAACAGATCTGAAGTATGGACATGATGCAAAGAAATCAAACTTTTTCATAGCAATCTCTCACAAAATGATGTCTGATGTCAATGTGCTTTGTAGTTGAATGAGAAACTGGATTTTTAATGATGTTTTCAGCAGCTTGACTGTCCAATCTGAGTGGAGTCTTTAGTGCAGTTACACCAAAATCCAGCAACTGGTTTTGAATCCACAAGAGTTGAGCAGTGCAGCTAGCAGCAGCAATATACTCTGCCTCAGCAGTGGATGTTGAAACTGCAACCTGCTTTTTGCTTTGCCAAGACACTAGACAATCACCTAGGAATTGGCATCCTCCTGATGTGGACTTCCTTGTAGTTTTGCACCCAGCAAAGTCACTACCTGAAAAACCTGAAAGCTCAATATTCCCATTAGCTGGATACCAGATACCAAGTGTGGGAGCACCTTTTATGTATCTGAATATCCATTTTACAGCAATAAGATCAGACTTTCTAGGTAATGCCTGTGATCTGGCACAAACACATGTTGCAAACATGATGTCTGGCCTTGATGCAGTTAGGTTCAGTAAAGACCCAATCATGCTTCTATAAAGAGTTTGATCAACAAGGTCATCTTTACCATCAATGGTGACTAGCTTGGTGGTTGCCATGGGTGTGCTACATGGTTTACAATCATCCATATCAAACTTTTTAAGCAGTTCTTTCACATACTTGTTTTGATGGATAAATGTACCATTTTGCAATTGTTTAAATTGGAGACCAAGAAAACATTGGAGCTCACCCATTGCACTCATCTCAAACTCTACTGCCATGAGTTTTCGAAACTCTTCACACATAGCAGTGCTTGTGGATCCAAAAATGATGTCATCCACATAAATTTGGACAAGCATCAAATCTTTTCCTTTCCATTTTAAGAATTGGGTTTTATCTATTTTACCTCTAGTAAACCCTATGGATAAGAGAAAGGTGGATAGAGTTTCATACCAGGCTCTCGGTGCTTGTTTCAAGCCATACAATGCTTTGTTGAGCTTGTAGACATGATCAGGATGGAATGCATCTTCAAAACCTAGAGGTTGATAGACATACACCTCTTCTTTGATTTTTTCATACAAAAATGCACTCTTTATATCCATTTGATACACCTTTATGTTGTGGTTAGCAGCAAAAGCTAAGAACAGGGAATAGCTTCTAACCTTGCTACAGGAGCAAAAGTCTCATCATAGTCTATACCTTCTTCCTGTCTGTAGCCTTGAACCACGAGCCTTGCTTTGTTTTTGACAACAATATCCCTTTCATCAGTTTTGTTCTTGAAGACCCACTTTGTGCCAATTGGACTTACATCTTTTGGAAGTGGCACAAGCTCCCAAACTTGTTATCTCTTGAACTGAAGGAATTCTTCTTGCATGGCTTCTACCCAGCTGTTGTCTTTCAGTGTCTTTTGGTACTTGACTGGCTGTGTGAGTGATAGAAAACCAGCAAAAAGACAAATATTTTGGGATTGGCTCCATGTGAGCACCCCAGATTTGATGTTGCCAATAATTTGATCTGCTGGATGGCTTTTGAGATAAATCAAATCACCTTGGTATGGAACAATAGCATTTTGAGGTGATGGCTACAAATGTGTATCATCTGAGCTAACCTCTGGTGGTGAATTTGAAGTATCAGCCTCTGATGTAAATGGAGGTGGTGGTATTGGGGGTATAGAGGTAACATTCTGATGATTTTTGTGCCCAATTGTAGGATCTTATCAACAGATGTTTGATTTTGTGAACTGGCAGAGGTTTGAGGATCAAACACCATTGACCCAGAAGTGGCAGAGTTTACACAAGAGCTTGTGGCACCTGATCCTCTGTTGGAAGAATTGACTTTTGTTTGTGGAAGCACACAGTCATATTCTTGATCTTGATCTTCTCTAGAGGATTGTGGTGTACCTGCATTGTCTAGCTTGATAGAAACATCAGCAAATGTGAATTTATCTAAATCAAAAAGCTCTGCAGGATTTGCTGGGATTTTCAGTGATGAAAGTTCATTGAACTTCACATTCAAAGTTTCTTCAACACACTTGGTCCTAGAGTTAAAAACTCTGTAAGCTTTAGCAGTGGTTGAGTATCCCAGAAAATAACCACAGTCAATTTTGGCTGCAAACTTAGATTAGAATCTTTTAAGTTCAAAATAAAGCATGGACAGCCAAAAACTTTAAAATAGGAAATCAGAGGTTTGATTTTATACAAAATCTCATAGGCAGTCTTGTGATGCCTGGGGTTAATCAAAACTCTGTTTTGGACATAGCAAGCAGTGTTTACAGCCTCTGCCCAGAAAGACAAGGGTAAACCAGAGTCTGCAAGCATAGTTCTTGCTGATTCAATTAAAGTTCTATTTTTCCTTTCAACTACCCCATTTTGCTCTGGAGTTCTTGGAATGCTATATTGTCTAATAATTCCTTTTGACTCACAAAAAGCATCCAACTCCCTATTTTTAAACTCTGTTCCATTGTCGCTCCTAAAGATTTTTACTAGAAGATCAAATTGCTTTTCTACTTGTTTAACAAAGTTCTGCAAAATGACTGCAGTTTCATCCTTAGAGTGGAGAAAGAAGGTCCATGTAAACCTAGAGAAGTCATCAACTATCACTAGGCAATACCTTTTGTGTTTTAAGCTCATGATTTGCACTGGGCCAAACAAGTCCATGTGAAGCAATTGTAAACACTGGCTTGTTTTGGACTCTTCAATTGATTTGAAAGAACTTTTATGTTGTTTTCCTTTTAAGCAGGAAACACAATGTTCTTCATAGGAAAATTGCTTGTGAGGCAAACCTCTTACAAGACTTTGTTTTGAGAGTGTGGTGATAGTTTTAAAATTTGTATGTCTAAGTTTAGGACAATGGTCAGTGGTTTGGATATTTTCTTGTAACATCTGCTCTTGACCATTTCCTATCAGATGATTGTATCCATAGGGATGCTTATTCACTCTTTGCTTTGAAGGCTTTTTGTGTCCTTCATAAGTAAGAGGAACCCTTTTATAGGCTGGTTGGCCATACCCTCTTGGATAAGTTTGATGGTGGGCATCTGTCACTTGCACCTCTCTAGGAACAGAGGTTTTGTTTAAAGCTTTTGTAACAGATGTTTCAGTTGGTTCAAAACTCTGCTTAGATTTATTTCCAGCAGAACTTGAACCTTCTCTTTCTAGTGCTTTTGCCTTGATCTCTTTTACCTTTTGCTCATAGTTTTTGAGATAGGCACACTCTTGAGTTAAGTGATTTGTTTTGTTGCAGATGGTGCATCTTGAAGAATTTTTTATAACACAAGTTTTGTTAATGTCATAGGCTTTTTAAAGAAAACAATCTGCAGCCACATGATTTCTTTTTTTACAAAATTCACAAAACAAGTTTTTAAACTTTACTCTTCTTTTCCTATCAGACTTTTTATCAGCAGTGGTTGGAACCTCTGCTGGTACATCTTTGATAGGGATCACTAGTGCTTTTGGGGCTTTAATACCATCAGAGGTTGTAAAGTCCATTGGCTTAAAGTTTTCTAAAATATCACATTCATCTGACCAGGTTGGTTTAAACTGATATTTTTCAATTTCTTTATCTTTTGTTGAAACCTCTGATTTTTCCAAAACAATTTTGTTTCTAGATTTATCTGTGATTTTTATTTCTTCACCAGCCAAATTTGTTAGGACTATTTCAACCAACTCAGAATCAATTTCAGCAACATTTTTCTCATTTTGGTCATAGGTTCTAAAACCTACACCAAACTTAATGTTGCTCTTGATCTGAGCATCAAGCATAATCTCATAACCTTTACAAGACTCAACCCATTTTTCATAAGTGATTTGGGTTTCTTCTAACTCCTTTTTACACACTTGGTATTTTTCTACCATAGTTTGGAGTTGATCATTGGTTATGCTTGATTCATGTCTCAGGCTACTCATTTCAGAATCTTTTTCACTTAACTTTGATTTTAACTCTTTAATCAGTTTTTCAAAATTAAGTTCATCTTCTAAAATTTTGTTCCTCGGGTTTTCATTCACCTGCTTAATGTTTGCAAAAGCAATGATGCGTTTGTCAGAACGTAGATCTTTAAGGATCTGAGGTGATACCTTTGTAGCAGCCATGAGAGCACAATCACACTCATCTTCACACACAACAACATTCCATGGGTCAGCAGGAGAGTTCTTTTCTTTATCAGCAGCATTTTTCTTTTCTTCATTTGAAACCACTGTTTCATCACAAACTTGAACTTCATCAGCTTTTGACACTAACTCCACATATTCAACACCTTTGGCAATTGTCTCTAACGCCATTAAACAAAATTCTTGTTCATCATTTTTGGCCAATAAAGCAAAGTTCTCATCAGTCAAATCCTCAGGCAAGCTACTCCAGTCAACATAATTTTGTGTGAAAAAGCTCTGTTGACCAACCTCTGCTGGACTAGCAGTGGTTTGAGCAGGTTGTGTGACAATGAGTACTTGTTGTACATGCACTTGAGGATGTGATGGTGCCTGAACATATTGAATTTGTGGAGCAGTGGATTGAACATAATGCACTATAACAGTAGTAGCAGGATGTGCAAAGTGGGCAGTGTTTTGAACATGTTGAGCAGGGTATATTGGGAATAGTGAGCAGTGTTTTGTGTGTTCTGAGGTCTAGGGCCATGATGAGTCACTATTGGTCCAGAATTTTGAGACCTGCATTCTCTGGCAAAGTTTCCTAACCTATTACACTTATAACACTTGACTTTTGATTTATCCAGCCGAACCTTCAACCCCCCATGCAATCTTGGGAATTTCCTACCAGTTCTCATATAGAATTTACTAGCTCTAACACTCAATAGGGCCAGTTGGTGCAAAATATCCATTTCTTCAAGATCAGAACGTTCAAAATGTTGCAAGTCATTCAGCTCAAAGGATAAATTATCAGAGGTTTGGCTTTCTCCACTAGCAGTGAAAGCATAGTTGGGTGCATATGTTTCAGATCCAAAGTTCCCACCAGAAGTAATATCTATATATTGATCATAACTTTGGTCCTTACTGCTGTCAGATCCCTCTTCTTGGCCAAAAAGAGCTGTATTACCCGAGGAGTAATCATCAGTCATTTTGCCAGAATCTTGCAACTTCTTTTTCTGGTTTAACTCTCTCTCATAAATGAGGAGTATCCCATAAAGTTGTGTCAATGACATTTATTTAAACCCAACAGACTTTCGTGTTACATAAGCTACAGTTTCCTGCTTATCTGGTAACGATCTAAGGAAACGACTATTGACAGTCGAATTAGGAAGAACCACGTTAACCAGTCTAAGTTCACTGATGAGACAGCTGTAACGTTCGAACTTTTGTGTTAGAGACTCTCCTTTCATGTGACAAAACGTTTCATACTGTTGATTTAGAACTTCTCTGTTACTTCCAATCACTTCCTCAGTCCCACCGAATTGCTCTTTCAGTGCATCACATAACTCCTTTGCACTATTGCAATGGAATAGACCAGCATAAATCTCATTGGGTAAGGCCGAAGCAACTATGCTAAATGCCTTAGCATCCAATTCAATTTTCTGGAAATCCTGCTCTGAAACGTTTTCAGGATTTTTTGGCACTTGTTTAGTTGGATCCTCTGTGCTTGGAACCATCGGAACGTGAGGTCGATAAGCAACAGATCTCCAGCAACCAGTGTTTTGTTGAGCAATGATATGACCCATTCGTCGTTTCCAAATGAAATATTCATTTCTTTTGAGCATCGGCGGTTTAAACAAGGATCCAAAGTTGGCATCCTGTGTGTTTTGAGACATTTTCAGTTGATTTTTCACATATTTCTGTTTTAAAAACATTGAACGTAATAAAACTTTTTTTATCAAGCAAAAACAACCAAACTAAATAGCAGAGAGCTGATCTGTTCAAATCAAATCGATTGTTAGATCGAATTTGATGAACCTGGCTCTGATACCCATTGTTAGGATCTGAGTTTGAATTACTTGTAGTTTTTGTTTCAAAAATGGAAAATGATTGACTTTTGAAAGAGATTTGCAGCGGAAATAAATGGAAACCTTTTACTATAAGCAATGGTCATTTGTTTTCATCATCATCATGCTTTCAAGTTGGTAAACTCGCATGTGATTCACAAACTCCCCCTCGGCCTTTGCAATTGAAGTTTGGTAGTAAGAAAATGCAGAGAAGATGATATGCGAAAGTTGATCTTTTGATAGACAAGTTAAACTATTACACAAGTTACCTATTTATACTAAACTATCTAACCACTGAGCATCTTTGATGACGTCAGGGTTGATAGTGACAGGAAACTATATGTAACTAACTACAAACACTGCTAATACTAACTATCAGTGCTTAGCACTGTTACATTGATTATCTATCTAATGACTAAGCTCTGATCTCTATCCTCTGATCCTTGTAACTCTGGCAGACCTTTGCAACTTTGTGAAGTCAGATGATAGGAGAGCAGTCGTTAGGGAAAGCAGTGTATGTACAACAGAGGTTGTAACCTCTGATAGTTTAACCAAAGCTCGGATAGTGTTATTTGGCTTTGTATCATCTGTTCCTTTCATAGGGTTCAATCCCAACACGTTTAAACCTTAGAGAGTATGAAAATACCCTTTCGTGAGAGAGGGTGATCAATCGTCATATACCGTAAGGATCCGGGATATAGCCAACAATAACGAAATTGTCAGCCACTTTTACATGAACTGGTCCCGTCATCTTGAACTATACAGGGTATACGTACGCTCCAGGGGGTGTTTAAACCCAATTCAGAAGAAATGGGAATATCTTTAAACCTGTTAAGGGATCTGAATCCCTTAAACGTGGGAGAGGGGGCCAATCCTCTAATCTTTCGATCCATCTTGAGCAAGCATCCTGGAGTATTATCTTGAAACAATCCTATAAAACCCCTTTAAACTAAGGTGGGTGTTAGCTTGGCTAACACCCCTCCGATGCTTAAGTCAATATTGGGTTTCAAAGAATAATAACTTAAATTAAATTAAATATATATTTAAAAGAGATAAAATTCATACCCTCCTGAGTTAGAATTCAAATTCTAAACTCACTTGAAATAAGCTTAAGATGTATATCATTCCAGGATCTTGGTATCATATCCCCCTCCATGATCTTGAGCCAGTATGCTCCTTTCCCTAATTCTGACTCAATCTCTACGGCCCTTCCCATTTTGGAGCTAACTTCCCATCAGTAGGATTAGCGTATTCTGAAACGCTTTTTTCAATACCCAATCTCCAAGTTGGAATCTTCTGGTTTTTAAATTTTGTTGTATGACTTGGCTATCCTTTGTTGGCATGCTGCCATCCTTAGCTTTGCCGCATCCCTTGTTTCATCAATAGTGTCCAACTCTTGAAATAAGACTTCAGGATTCTGCTCCAAAGACCAAAGAAAATGGAGTTTGCCCAGTAGCATTCTTCATAGTTGTTCTATCAGCCCATAGGACAAATGGTAGTTCGTCTGTCCATTTTCCTTTTTTGGCACCTAACCTCTTTTTTAAGATATTGGCAATTATCTTGTTCGAAGATTCTGCCTGTCCATTAGCTTGAGGATGCACCGGTGTTGACGTAATCATTTTGATTCCCCAACTTTTGCAAAAATCAGTAGTTCTTTTGCTGATGAATTGGGAGCCATTATCACAAATCATCTCAGCTGGTATCCCGAATCTTGTTAGGATATTCCTCTTGATGAAAGATACTACTTCTTGATCTCTAACTTGAACAAATGCTTCTGCTTCAACCCACTTGGAGAAATAATCCGTCATTGCTAACATAAAAAACCTTTCCTCCAGGAGCCTTAGGAAGTTTCCCCACTATATCCATAACCGACTTCATAAATGGCCAAGGGGATATGATAGGATGTAATGGTTCAGCTGGCTGATGTACTATATTGTTGTGTCTTTGACATGCATCGCACTTCCGAGCAGATTCCACAGCATCCTTTCTCATGGTCGGCCAGTAATATCCTGTTCTCAACACCTTCGAGAATAAAGATCTGCCCCCAGTATGGTTGCCACAATCTTCTTCGTGTATATCCTGAAGTACCTCCTTGGTTTCAGGATCTTCCAAGCACCGTAGATATGGACCTGCAAGGAATTTCTTATACAAAACATTATTTATAATAGTAAAACAGGATACCTTCAGTCTAAAAGCCTTGGGATTTTCATGCTTTGGGACATCTCCTTTTTCAAGATACTTCACGATTGGAGCCATCCAGGATTCAAGATTCTCCTCAGGACATCCATTACTAGGATCCTGGATACTTGCTACTTCCTTATCCTGAGACTTTTTCCATTGCAGGATACAAGATATGTAGTATTGGTATCTGAGTTCCCTCCAGTATCCTGACAGTAGATCCTAGATTTGCTAAAGCGTCGGCTTCAACATTTTCTTCTCTTGGTACCTTTTCAAGTGTGAAATTTTCGAAGTATCCTGCTAACTTTTAACAATTTCAAGATATTCAGCTAACTTTTCACCTTTGACTGCATAATTGAAATGGTTAGTAATCAATAGGGAATCGACATACACTTGTAAATATTTAACATTCATATTCTTAGCCAATTCTAATCCTGCTATCAGGGCTTCATATTCAGCTTCATTATTAGTAGAAGGAAATTCACATCTAATAGCCTGAAGTAATATGTCCCCCTGTGGCGATTTTAGTAGTATCCCTAATCCTACACCTCTTATGTTAGATGCACCATCTGTATGCAATATCCAAGATCCGGAATTCTCACCTAGTTGTTGTACTTCTAGGTCAGCTTCATTTTGGATATCACTACTAAAATCTGCCACAAAGTCTGCTGAGGCCTGAGACTTTATAGCATTTCTAGGTTCATATGCTAAATCATATGCACTTAGTTTTATGGACCACTTAGCCATCCTACCACACATTTCAGGTTTCCTAAGCACATTTTTAACAGGATAATTGGTTTTAACATGTATCCTATGCGTTTCAAAGTAATGTCTAAGCTTAGTTGATGCCATGACTAGAGCTAATATCAATTTTTCTAAGTCTGATATCTAGTTTCAGCATCTAAAAAGCTTTTACTAACATAATAAACAGGATACTGCTGACCTTCGTGATCCTTTACCAAAACAACACTTACTGCATTCCCTGACACTACAAGATATAGGGATAAGGGTTCACCATCCTCAGGCTTCATCAGCAAGGGTGCACTTGAAAGATATTGCTTCAACTCTTGCAGGGCAGCTTCATGTCTTTCACCCCATTCAAACTTTTGTTTTTCTTCAGGATATCATAGAATTCCTTGCACTTTTCTGAGGATCTTGATATGAACCTGTTTAATGCCGCTACTCTTCCTGTTAACCTCTGAACATCCTTCATGTTGGATGGTGATTTAAGATCCAGGATAACTTTAATCTGTTCTGGACTTGCTTCTATCCCCCTCTTGGTCACCAAGTAGCCTAAAAACTTTCCTGCCCCACTCCAAAATGGCACTTAGCAGGATTCAGTTTCATATTATACTAGTCTAGGATATTGAAGGCACACTCTAAATCCTGGAGGTGATCCTTCGATTTCTTGGATTTCACCACCATATCATCAATATATACCTCCATGGTGTCCCCCAGTTTGTCTTTAAACATCATATTAACCAGCCTCTGGTACGTTGCACCTGCATTTTTTAAACCAAAGGGCATGGCAGTATAACAGTATATACCTGTGGGTGTCATGAATGTTGTATCCTCCTGGTCGGATGGTTCCATTTGGATTTGTTGAAATCCTGTGGATGCATCCAAGAAAGTCAGCATTTCATGTCTCGCAGTTGCATCCACCATGGAATCTATCTGGGGTAGCGGAAATGGATCTTTTGGACAAGCTTTGTTGAGGTCTGGGTAGTCTACACAAACTCTCCACTTCCCATCTTCTTTTGGACCACCACCACGTTTGCTAGCCATTTGGGAAACTTGACTTCCCTAATCATCTTGGACTTGAGAAACCTTTCAACCTCCTCTTGTATAATTGCATTTCTTTCAGGAGCGAATTTCCTTCTCTTTTGTTGAACGGGCCTGAAAGATTTATCAATTCCAAGTTTGTGAATTATAATATCTTTTGATATACCTGTCATGTCTTCGTGTTTCCATGCAAACGTAGACATCCTGCATTTCAAAATGTTAGTAAGTTGATTCTCAATATCCTGAGGGATATTGGCCCCTACAAGCACTAGATATCTGGATTATTCTGATCCAGGATAACTTTCTTAACATCCTACTCCGAAGTCTCCATGATATCTTGGGCCTGTTTCTTTAATTGCTATCCTGCCCTGGATTTTGTTGACGCCTTCTTTGAAGAGGAATAGCATACATTTGCTTCTTGCTGGTCGCTTTGCACTTTGACTACCCGCCAAGGAGTAGGGTTCTTGACACATTGATGATAAGTGGAAGGTACGGCTTCATGAATCCATGGCCTGCCTAATATAATATTGTAGCAGGATAATGAATCCATGACATAAAACCGTTACATAGAGTTCACTCCTTTAACGTACACAGGCAGCTTTATCTCTCCAACAGTGTTCTTTTCTTCTCCACTGAACCCTACAAGCACGGTGGACTTCAAGGTAATATCCATTGGCGAGATGTTCATTCTTTTCAAGGTTTCCAAATGGATGATGTTGACCGAGCTGCCATTATCCACCAGTATCTTGCGTACAAAATGGTTACAATATACAAAGTAATTACCAGACCATCATGGTGAGGATCCTGGATGTTATCCGGTCATCGCTATCGAATGTTATGACTTTGTCATTCGTAAGCATCGTCATCCTGGTTGGTTTGTCCCTTCTTTCTGCCTTTGTTTCCTTTGCATGCATTTTAGCCGCAGAATAAGAAGTCCCACAAATATCAGATTCCCCAGATATAAAATTGATTATCTTGGCGTCTGACGGAGGTGATGCTGCTCGTTCAGAATCCTTATCAGTATCCTGACCCTTATTCTTCTTTTTACCGAGAAGGTCTTTCAAGTATCCTTTGCTCAGCAAGTAGCTTATCTCCTTCCTTAGAACTATGCAATCTTCTGTTACATGTCCAATATCTTCATGGAAAGCACACCACTTGGATTTATCCTTCCAATCGGCTTTTTGCTGGTTCTTCCTTGGCCACCTCGCTTTATCTCGTAAACCCTGCATGGCATATATCAGTTCAGGAACATTAACAGAAAAACAGTATTCCGATAATTCAGGATATTCTTCGGAATCTTCATCCTCGACAACATTCACTCTCTTGATGTCATTTTTACCATACGGCTTAGAGTTGTATGGTTTATATGAGGATTCCGACTTCCAGTTTGTTGATCCGTATGTTGAGGATGCATTCATCCTCTCTTGCATTTTCTTTTCATCTTCTAGCCTGATATATCTTAGAGCCCTATTCCGAGCTTCGTCCAAGTTCCTGCAAGGATTCATCACAAGATCCTGATAAAATTAGGAATCCTTCCGTAATCCCATCTTGAATGCTTGTACAGCTGTAGCAACATCAAGGTGTGGGATATCCAAGGATTCCCTGCTGAACTTGTTTACGTAATCCCTTAAGGATTCTTGAGGGCCCTGTGTTATCCTGTAAAGGTCACTTGTTAGTTTTTCAAAACTTCTACTGCAAGAAAACTGACTGTTAAACAGATTGACCAAATGAGCAAATGAAGTAATTGAATAAGGTGGAACGTTTAAAAGCCATTTCAAGGCTGATCCTGTTAAGGTGGAACCAAAGCCTTTGCATAGGAATGCTTCCTTAAGATCTGGTGAGATAGGATTTACTTCCATCCTCTCCCTATACTGAGCAATATGTTCTTCAGGATCCGTCGTGCCATCATAAAGCTTCATGTTGGGAGTTTGGAATCTCTTGGGAATTTCAGCATCACAAATATGGCGAGCAAAGCGGGATATGTTGTGACTATCCTGGGATACTTCCGGTATTGGTTGCACTGCCTCAGGCACACTGGATATCATATCCTTTAATTTCTGGAGTTCCCTAGATAAAGGCGATGTTGCACTTGTATCCTGCGAAGATTCGAAGTTGTTAGCAGTCCGCATATTAGTATTAATGGACAAGTTACCAGCTTGGCGATTGTGGCCATATCCTGGAGCATATCCTGGATCCCTAACAGTCGATATCCTGGCCGATAAGGGTATTTCTGGGATATTACTCCAGGAGTGACTCGGTACGACGTTGCCCTAATTATCCTCAGCATATGCTGCCGAACTGAAGTTCAACCTTCTTGGCTGCAAAGGGGTAACAATATCCTTAGCAGGTCTCTTGGAGTTGGACTTCAAGAGTTGTATTTCATTCATATGAGCTGGTTAGTTTCCTGTTGTTTCTTCATTTGATACTGTATATAACCAAACAAGGATAAGATTTCATCATTGGAAGCAAAATCGGGGTTCTTCCTGAAACTCCAAATCTGGAAGCATTTTGAGCAGCAGTAGTGTCTCGAGCTATTTGTCTTTCATTCCTCCTTTGGGAAGTCTGAACTGGTGGAGGTGGAAGAGGTAATGAGCCAGCTGTAGTAGAGGCTGGTGTGGGTATCGAGGAGGAGCTCAAATCTGACTCAGAAGCCATCAAAAATAATCTTGCAAAAAGATTAGAAAATAAAGAACCGATTAGTGTTTTTAGCAAAGTTTTGATTAAAAATAGCACCACTTGCCCCACGGTGGACGCCAAATTGTTTTGGTCAAAAATTACCGAAGTAATTGTAACATTCGTTGAAAAACAGGTTTCCAAAACGCGCTTCGTTTATTAATCGAATAACCAGTCAAAATTTTTCATTTGCACTTTTATTGCTCAAATTAATTTTAATCGATACATAAATAATAAATATATTAGAATTAAAAAAGAACTCTAAGTGATAAATAATAAAAATAAGAGAAAAAAAATATTTGAGGCTGCCGGGTTTCGAACCCGGGTCAGCCGGTTCAACAAACAACCATTTCACCACTCCGCCACTTGCCTCCTTTGTGAATAATACTGAAACAAATAATACTTAACTTAAAACTCGAATTCAAAAATCGGACTTCAGCGCGGCAGAACTCGCGATGGCCGGAAAATCCGGCAATCCGCGAGTTTAGCCAATTTCCTTTTGACTATAACGTTATAACCGACGTCGACTTCGGTTATAACCGACGTCCAACAGTAAATTGCTGTCGTAACCGCCGGAAAAACCTTGACCACGAATCAAGACCAAATTCAGACTAAATTCATCCTGATTCTTCCTTATAAATACCCACCCAAACCTCTGGTAATCTTTTCGCTCAAAATCCAACAAACTCTCGAAGCTTTAGCACTCGCCGGAAAATTTTTACAGTCGCCGGACTTTCACCGGAAAACCGGGACTTACTTCAAATCGGTAAAATTCTCGATTCTTTCGTTTTCAATCCATTATTAGATAAGTACTAACATAAATCCTCCAACCAGAATCTGTCCCAGACTACGCTGCCGGGAAATCCCTCACTCGCCGGAATTCCACTGAAACATCAAAGTCACGCTGTGAATCGGTACAATCATCTAAACCCCCTGATAACCCTTGCTTAATAACTTAATTTCACAATTCGTCGATCAAAACTGTTAATTGATCCACTCAGACGGAATTCACAAATCAGGGCCGACGACCCTTGCCGGAAATCTGAGAAAAACATCCTGTTCGGTACATTCGATTCCGTAACTCTCTTTATCCATTACATTTCAATCAATTATATCTTAGACGAACGATTTAAACAAGAACAGTCGGACATCTTTGTCTGTGTCTTTATGAATGAAGAAGATGAAGTCGAACATTGTGTATAAGTTTAATTAAAACAGAATATTTAACCAGGTTAGACACACAGTCCAGCGATGGACTGTGTGCAATCACACAGCGCACGTCACGAGTTCGAAGCTTACAACGCACCGATTTTCAGAATTAAAACCAACCTTTTTAAAACTGAATCAGAACAAGTCACAGTATGTTTATAAGAGTAATATAAACCATAAGTTAAACAGATTAGACACACAGCCCAACTGGTTGGGCTGTGCGCTTACGAACCGAAGGACCCGAGTTCGACAGCGGGTCCCTGCAACCGGTTCGACATATAAATCCTTTTTAATATAAACCAAATAAAATAACAAGCTAATCAGTATATATATATAATTAAAACATAGAATATTTCGGGTTAGACACGTAGCTCAGTTGGTAGAGCTGCGTGCACGCGTACGAGTGGTCCCGGGTTCAAACCTCACTCAGCGCACAACATTTCCAAGTCCGACCGGTCAACGGTCAAAAAGTCAAAATTTTAATTTTCTTTTTATTTATTTATTTAATTTAAAAATCAATTAAAAATACTTAAAAATAATAATTTTAAAGTTAGGAAATGGCCTTAACTCACAAAAATAAATCTAAAAATCCTATTAAGTTTGTTAATTAAAAGTATTAGTCTCAAATAAAATCCATTTATTTACCGAATCATTTCGTTATTATTTTATGTTAGTTTTCCTCGTCGATCAAATCCCAAAACTCGTGCGCATCCAACATCATCAAAAGAACGCACCCAATGTGAGTGAATCTCTACAAATTCCCCGTTTTAATCACGTTTTGGGGTGTATCACGTGTCGTACAATTCTGTTATTACATAAATCTAAACACTTGTGCATTCATCTTATCTGTGACCAAATGTATATCAAATGTGTACAAATTGTTGTGTGAATTATGTTTAGTTAGAATTCATCATGTTCAGTGCAAGCATTTCATTAGGCCCATCAGCTCCCCGTGGGATACGGGTTGAGTACAGGCGCCTCATTCGATCGGCTCCGTTTGATTGAGCCTTGATCTCACATACATCATCATCATTCATATCATTCGATCGGCTCCGTTTGATTGAGCCTTGATCTCAAATACATCATCATTTATATCATTTACTTATCCGATGTGGTTTGTGTATTGTTTATTTATATATGTTTGCTCACATGTGATTATTGCACAAATTTTTAATATTAAATACAGCAAACAAATAATAACAATGTTTATCAAGGTTCACTCGCCAACTTTTGTTGACCAAAATATCCCCCGTTTTACACATGATACAGGTGATCCAGTTGAGACAAGGAACACATAGGAAAGCTTAGAAGAATAATTCAGTTTAAGCTTTGGATTGTATTTCTTAGTTTCATTTTCCTTGTATTTGTATGGATTTGATTTGACTATTTAAGTTGTAATTCGAATTTAATAAATATGAAACATTTTAGTAAACATCATGAGCTTTGGTGATAACCCAATTATGCCCCGACTCTTTTCCGCTGCGGGTCGGGGTGTGACAGATTGGTATCAGAGCCATGACTATAGGGATATAGGATAGGTTATTAGACCCTTAGAGCCTATACTATAGTTGATTAGAATTTTTAGATTTTGTGCGTTAAATACAAAATTCATGATGTTTATATGCTTTATGTTTATTGTTACATTCAATGTTATGCAAGCATGTTCATAAGTACATATTATTATACAATGCTTATCATGAATCATATCCTCATAACATATCATATCCATGAGAGCACATACCACACAATTCCCATGATTTTGCAACGATTTTTGTATTTTTCAAATCACATCAAAGTGAGTTCTCATGACGGGCATGTAGTAACTGGAAGGGTACAAGTACCGGTAGTCGGAACGTCCTGTCTAGGCTTGGCATTCGTATAAATCCAAAATAAAGGACCAGTTTGCCTACCTGGGGACTAACGATGAGAGTACAAAGGACCTATTAGGCTAAACCATGCTATACCAAACGTCGTGTGAGCTAACCCCACTTGGAGTTGTCATTGTGTCTATACCTGGACACCCTCCTACCATACATCTCGCAATCATATTTCATGGTTTTCATTCGGGTGATGCGAGTGTTAAACCACCAACACCAATGTAAATCCTTCTAAGCCAATAGTCATGGGGGCCCACATGACTATACAGGCGATGGTATGGGGGACATTGGAGGCCCAAACATGAGCAAACCCAAGACATCCTATGGATGTAGTTGCATTATTGATAATTATGTTATTTTTATTCTTTGAACGACACATGACACCTAAAAACTTCTTAAACTCACAATCTTCCTATGTATGTTCCTGTAGATGTCGGCTAGGCAGCTACGTGGAGGTAGAAAGTCAGGAAGGTCAAACGAACGCTTGGCCACCCAAATTGCAAAACAAATGGCCGCGGTGCTTCCTGACATCGTAATTCAAGTCCAACAAGCTCTCACCGCGAATCCCATCAACCCTCCCAATCAAGAAGACCAGAACGTCGACAACCCTCCCTCCAAGAAGTGCTCCTACAAACACTTCAAGTCTTGCGATCCCCCGAAATATGAAGGGACCGAAGGTGTCACTGCTCTCCTCCACTGGTTTGAGGAAATGGAAAACACCTTCCTCAATTGCGATTGTCCCGAGGATCGCAAGGTACGTTACGCAACCGGAAGACTGTTTGGGGTAGCCCTTACTGGTGGAACACGGAGAAGGGTAAGAGAGGAATCGAAGATGCAATGGCCTTAACATGGGAAGAGTTAAGGGAAATCATGACTAGACGCTTCTGTCCAAGAAGCGAAATCAAAAAGTTAGAAGATGAATTCCACTCGCTAAAGCAAAAGGAAGGAGATCATGCTTCCTACAACAAAAGATTTCTTGAGTTGAATCAAATGATCCCCAACTTGTTCACCCCAGTGTACCATTTAGTTGAACACTATATTCGAGGCCTCCCCTCGAAAATTCAAGACTCGGTTCTAAGCACTTCGCCTGCAACACTTGAAGCCGCCATGGAACTAGCTACCGAGCTTACCGAGACGGCAAATTTAAGGATGAGAAAAAGAAAGCCCCCATTGAGGCCCGAACTTCAAACCATTCCATCTCCTCTTCAAAGTTTGCTGGTAAGAGGAAACGAAACAGCAGAAATTTTGCCGTCACACACACAAACTCACCTATCACTGCCGCGCCAATCACCCAAGTTGCTCCCTCAGCGGCACCTTATAAGAAGCCATACTCCGGCCCATACCCAAAATGCAACCGTTGTCAATACCATCACCTCCCAGAAACTCCTTGCCAACATTGCACCAGCTGTGGCCGTGCGGTCACACCACCCAAACCTGTCGCAAGCTCCAGCGAATGAACCGCAATCAACCCTCAACCCAAACCCACCATCAGATAGTGGGTCAAGCCCAGCAACCCTTACTTCTACCATCTACACAACATATAGCCCAATCCTACTACCAACCCAATTACCCCATGATGCAGCCCATGCGAGCATGTTACAACTGTGGAGACCCGAACCACTTTAGGAACACCTGTCCACACTTGGTGAACATCATCCATGCCCAAGCACAAGCAAATCCGGTAAACCAAGCTAACCAAGCTCCTCCACCTGCTAGAAGAAGAGCTTTCAACATCAACGCCAACCAAGCTAGGGCTGACAACAACGTGGTTAATGGTACGTTTCTCATCAATGGTAGTTATGCATCCATATTATTCGATACTGGCGCGGATAAGAGTTTTGTGTCTTTAGAATTTGAACCCATCCTCAACCAAACTCGTGATAGTCTCATGGAATCTCTAACGGTGGAAGTTGCTGACGGAAAACCAGTCTCATTAAACTCTATTATACGAGGTTGTACCCTCACTCTAAACGATCACGATTTTCCAGTTGACCTCATTCCTATGAAGTTGGGAAGTTGCGACATTATAATCGGTATGGACTGGCTCAGCCAACATCACGCTGAAGTTGTATGCCGCGAAAAGTTCATTCGCATTCCTCTTGCAGACGGTCAGACCCTACGAATCTTTGGAGAAACCCCTTCGAAATGACTCAAATTAATGTCCTGTCTTCAAGCCCGAAAATATTTCCGCAAGAACTATGTCGCATTCCTAACTCACGTCGTCAAGAAGGGAAACAAGGAGAAGAAACTCGAAGATATACCTGTAGTGAAAGAATTCCCACAAGTTTTTCCCGACGACATCTCAGGACTCCCTCCTGTGAGAGAAGTCGAATTCCGCATCGATCTTGTACCTGGCGCTATACCAGTTGCAAAATCTCCTTATAGGTTAGCCCCATCAGAAATGCAAGAGCTGACTGACAAAGGATTCATACGTCCTAGCTCATCGCCTTGGGGTGCACCTGTTCTTTTTGTGAAGAAGAAAGATGGAACGTTTCGCATGTGTATCGACTACAGAGAACTTAACAATTAACGGTCAAGAACCGCTACCCATTACCTCACATCGATGACCTTCTGGACCAACTTCAAGGCGCCACCTGTTTTTCAAAAATCGACCTTCGTTCTGGTTATCATCAACTCAGAGTACAAGAAGAAGACGTCCCAAAGACCGCATTCCGAACTCGTTATGGTCATTACGAATTCATGGTCATGCCGTTTGGTTTAACCAACGCCCAAGCTGTCTTCATGGATCTAATGAATAGGGTATGCAAACCCTACCTCGACCGCTTTGTCATAGTCTTCATCGACGACATTCTCATCTACTCAAAGTCTAAGTCTGATCATGAACGACACCTTCGACTTATCCTTACACTCTTAAGGACTGAAAAGTTGTACGCTAAGTTCTCGAAATGTGAATTCTGGTTAAGGGAAGTACAATTCCTTGGACACGTCGTCAATGACAAGGGAATTCATGTTGATCCCTCAAAAATCAAGGCAGCACAGGAATGGCAAGCGCCACGTACCCCTACCGAAGTAAGATCATTTCTTGGTTTGGCTGGTTACTATCGCCGCTTCATTTCCAATTTCTCCCGTATTGCTGTACCACTCACGGCTTTGACTCATAAAGGAAAACCCTTCATATGGGGACCTAAACAAGAAGAAGCCTTCCAAACCCTTAAGCAAAAGCTTTGTGACGCACCTATCCTCACACTTCCTGAGGGTTGCGATGACTTTGTAGTATATTGCGACGCATCAGGGCAAGGACTAGGTTGTGTATTAATGCAAAGGGGAAAAGTGATAGCCTATGCTTCTAGGCAACTCAAGGTTCATGAAAAGAATTACACCACCCACGACCTGGAACTTGGAGCCGTTGTGTTCGCTCTCAAGATATGGAGACATTACCTCTACGGTACCAAGTGTGAAATATACACTGACCACAAGAGTCTCCAACATATCTTCAATCAAAAGGAGTTGAATATGTGGCAACGAAGATGGGTCGAACTGCTTAACGACTACGACTGTGAAATTCGGTATCATCCTGGCAAGGCAAACGTGGTGGCCGATGCGCTCAGTCGAAAGGGTTATGCGAACTCCATTCATCTTCTATGTTCGCAAATCATAACCGACATCAAAGATCGAATCCGAGAAGCTCAACATGTTTCTGTAACAGAAAACGACGTACGCGATGAGTTGTCTTGTGGAGCGGAACTTAAAATCGAAACCAAATCCGACGGTATTCTGTACTATCTAGATCGCATATGGATTCCCGATCACAATAACCTTCGTGATTTCCTTATGAATGAGGCGCACAAAACACGGTAGTCCATACACCCAGGAGCCGACAAGATGTACAAGACCTTCGATACACCTATTGGTGGCCTGGCATGAAAAAGGATATCGCTCTCTTTGTTTCCAAGTGCCTTACCTGTTCCAAAGTAAAAGCTGAACATCAAAGACCTTCAGGACTTCTGACCCAACCTGAAATACCTGTATGGAAGTGGGAAAACATAACCATGGACTTCATTACCGGGTTACCTCGCACCTCCAGTGGGTATGACATCATATGGGTAATCATTGATCGTCTTACAAAATCAGCCCATTTCATTCCGATTCGCGAGGACTTCAAAAACGAAAAGTTAGCTCGTATCTACATCAGCGAATCGTAAGCCGTCATGGTGTACCTATAAGCATCATTTCAGACCGTGATGGTCGTTTCACTTCACGAACATGGCAAGCCGTACAAGCCGCCTTGGGTACGCGATTAGACCTCAGTACCACTTTTCATCCGCAAACTGATGGACAATCTGAACGCACCATCCAAACTCTTGAAGACATGCTTCGAGCATGTGTCATAGACTTCAAGGGAAATTGGGACTCTCATCTACCATTAGTTGAATTTTCGTACAACAATAGTTACCACTCAAGTATCGGCATGGCTCCTTTCGAAGCTTTATATGGTCGTAAGTGCCGATCTCCAGTATGTTGGCACAAATTGGGGAAGTTCAAATCACCGGTCCAGAATTAATTCAAGAAACAACAGACAAGATCCATCAAATTCGAAACAATCTTCTAGCGGCACAAAGTCGTCAAAAGAGTTATGCGGACAAACGACAAAAGCCCTTGGAGTTTAACATTGGTGATCAAGTACTTTTAAAAGTATCACCGTGGAAGGAAGTAGTTCGTTTTGGCCAGAAGGGCAAGCTAGCACCACGCTACGTAGGACCTTTCAAGATACTCGAAAGAGTAGGACCTGTAGCATACAAGCTTGACCTACCAGAAGAACTCAACAGAATTCATCCCACATTCCACGTATCAAACTTAAAGAAGTGCCTCGCCGATGAAAACCTCCATATTCCCCTAGAAGATATTCAGATCGATGAATCTATGCACTTCATTGAAAGACCAATAGAGACCATGGACTTCGGAGAAAAACGTTTAAGACGAAGTCGTATTCCAATCGTCAGGGTACGCTGGGAGTCAAAACGAGGACCTGAGTTTACTTGGGAACGTGAAGACTCAATGCGCGAAAAATACCCGCATCTCTTTCCTGTCACCACTACTACTTAAATTTCGGGACGAAATTTCTAAAAGTAGGGGATACTGTAACATTCGTCGAAAAACGGGTTTCCAAAACCCGCTTGGTTTATTAATCGAATAACCAGTCAAAATTTTTCATTTGCACTTTTATTGCTCAAATTAATTTTCATCGATACATAAATAATAAATATATTAGAATTAAAAAAGAACTCTAATTGGTAAATAATAAAAATAAGAGAAAAAAAATATTTGAGGCTGCCGGGTTCCGAACCCGGGTCAGCCGGTTCAACAAACAACCATTTCACCACTCCGCCACTTGCCTCCTTTGTGAATAATACTGAAACAAATAATACTTAACTTAAAACTCGAATTCAAAAATCAAACTTCAGCGCGGCAGAACTCGCGATCGCCGGAAAATCGGCAATCCGCGAGTTTAGCCAATTTCCTTTTTACTATAACGTTATAACCGACGTCGACATCGTTTATAACCGACGTCCAACAGTAAATTGCGGTCGTAACCGCCAGAAAAACCTTGACCACGAATCAAGACCAAATTCAGACTAAATTCATCCTGATTCTTCCTTATAAATACCCACCCAAACCTCTGGTAATCTTTTCGCTCAAAAATCGCACAAACTCTCGAAGCTTTAGCACTCGCCGGAAAATTTTTACAGTCGCCGGACTTTCACCGGAAAACCGGGACTTACTTCAAATCGGTAAAATTCTCGATTCTTTTGTTTTCAATCCATTATTAGATAAGTACTAACATAAATCCTCCAACCAGAATCTGTCCCAGACTACGCTGCCGGGAAATCCCTCACTCGCCGGAATTCCATTGAAACATCAAAGTCACGCTGTGAATCGGTACAATCATCTAAACCCCCTGATAACCCTTGCTTAATAACTTAATTTCACAATTCGTTGATCAAAACTGTTAATTGATCCACTCAGACGGAATTCACAAATCAGAGGCCGACGACCCTTGCCGGAAATCTGAGAAAAACATCTTGTTCGGTACATTCGATTCCGTAACTCTCTTTATCCATTACATTTCAATCAATTATATCTTAGACGAACGATTTAAACAAGAACAGTCGGACATCTTTGTCTGTGTCTTTATGAATGAAGAAGATGAAGTCGAACATTGTGTATAAGTTTAATTAAAACAGAATATTGAACCAGGTTAGACACACAGTCCAGCGGTGGACTGTGTGCAATCACACAGCACACGTCACGAGTTCGAACCTTACAACGCATCCGATTTTCAGAATTAAAACCAACCTTTTTAAAACTGAATCAGAACAAGTCACAGTATGTTTATAAGAGTAATATAAACCATAAGTTAAACAGATTAGACACACAGCCCAACTGGTTGGGCTGTGCGCTTACAAACCGAAGGACCCGAGTTCGACACCGGGTCCCTGCAACCGGTTCGACATATAAATCCTTTTTAATATAAACCAAACAAAATAACAAGCTAATCAGTATATATATATAATTAAAACATAGAATATTTCGGGTTAGACACGTAGCTCAGTTGGTAGAGCTGCGTGCACGCGTACGAGAGGTCCCGAGTTCGAACCTCACTCAGCGCACAACATTTCCACAGTCCGACCGGTCAATGGTCCGGTCAACGGTCAACGGCCGGTCAACGGTCAAAAAGTCAAAATTTTTATTTTCTTTTTATTTATTTATTTAATTTAAAACTCAATTAAAAATACTTAAAAATAATATTTTTAAAGTTAGGAAATGGCCTTAAACTCACAAAAATAAATCTAAAAATCCTATTAAGTTTGTTAATTAAAAGTATTAGTCTCAAATAAAATCCATTTATTTACCGAACCATTTCGTTATTATTTTAGGTTAGTTTTCCTCGTCGATCAAATCCCAAAACTCGTGCGCATCCAACATCATCAAAAGAACGCACCCAATATGAGTGAATCCCTACAAATTCCCCGTTTTAATCATGTTTTGGGGTGTATCATGTGTCGTACAATTCTGTTATTACATAAATCTAAACACTTGTGCATTCATCTTATCTGTGACCAAATGTATATCAAATGTGTACAAATTATTGTGTGAATTATGTTTAGTTAGAATTTATCATGTTCAGTGCAAGCATTTCGTTAGGCCCATCAGCTCCCCGTGGGATACGGGTTGAGTACAGGCGCCTCATTCGATCGGCTCCGTTTGATTGAGCCTTGATCTCACATACATCATCATCATTCATATCATTCGATCGGCTCCGTTTGATTGAGCCTTGATCTCAAATACATCATCATTTACATCATTTACTTATCCGATGTGGTTTGTGTATTGTTTATTTATGTATGTTTGCTCACATGTGATTATTGCACAAATTTTTAATATTAAATACAGCAAACAAATAATAACAATGTTTATCAAGGTTCACTCGCCAACTTTTGTTGACCCAAAATATCCCCCGTTTTACACATGATACAGGTGATCCAGTTGAGACAAGGAACACATAGGAAAGCTTAGAAGAATAATTCAGTTTAAGCTTTGGATTGTATTCCTTAGTTTCATTTTCGTTGTATTTGTAAGGATTTGATTTGACTATTTAAGTTGTAATTCAAATTTAATAAATATGAAACATTTTAGTAAACATCATGAGCTTTGGTGATAACCCAATTATGCCCCGATTCTTATTCCGCTGCGGGTCGGGTGTGACAGTAATTAAGTGATCAAACTTAGTATGTGAGGTAGCGTGCTATTGTGGTTTGTACAAATGTTTTTCATTGGTTGATTATGAAAAAGTTTTAGGATGTAGTTTCAGGATAATGAACTATATCAAAATGATAAATGAATGCGATAAAAGTGGAAATTGACACAGGATATACGAGGAAAACCCTTGATCAATCTAGATCGCCGGCATAAAACCTCGAGAGCTGACAATCGTCAGCTGCCTTGTTCTTCGTATTGATCAAACAACAAGATACAACTTCGGGATACTGCTTGAATCAGCTCGAAGTGTTACAATGATCGAATAATGTAAGTGTCGTGAGTGTTTGTGATTGTTGTTGAAATTAGAAAGTGAAAGTGTACGAGATTGTGTGTCTTCTACTGTTGATCCATGCCCCCTATAAATAGTAATCGGATATAACAAACTATCCTATATTCTAGGGATGCCTTGAATATTCCCTTGTGACCGTTGTAGACTCTTTCTCCGGCTCCGATGTTCGTATCCTAACCGTCTTGAGCGAGTCTTCGGGGAGACCGAGTCTTCATACCCGTTGGTACCCTTCAACCAAAGATTAATGTTAATAGCGAGTAGGATACCCCCGCAGGATGTTACCAATATCCTGGTTCAGTATCCCGATCGCAACATCATATATAATATCAGGATATGTCATCAGGATATGGGTCTGAAATTCCACCCACAACAAATACCACATTTAAAACTTAAGTAAACTTGGGATCAAATTGATAATTAAGCCCATAATGTTGCATGCATAAACATATCTAGAGACAAAACAAATTCGAATAAGTAAGGAAGTTTTATTATTAAACACAAGTAAGTAAGTACAATATGCATTTAAATAAGTTATTTAGAAAAGCCCATCTACTAAACATGTTCTTCGAACTTTAGTCATCGGATCCGCAAGCATTTTCTTAGTACTTATATACTCAATACAATGATTATTTTTCTTAACTCGCTCATGTGTGAACTAGTACTTTGTATCAAGATATAATCCTACTTCAGTCAAAACTGTATTGTTCGAGAAACTAACGACAACTAAGTTATCACAATAAAAAAGCTTTAATGGTCTAGTATGGAGTTAACAACATTGAGTCTAATGATAAGTGTAGGTCTATGAAATCGATGAACAAACACTAGATAATGGATCAAAGATGTTCTAGTGAGCGGAAATCACCAAAACACCTATCGTGGGTAAAGAAAATAAGATGAACACGAGATTACTTCAACGTTCCTGGATTTATTAATCACTAATAAACCCACACAACACTACAAATCTGGATTGTTTTCTCTAACAAGGATTCAAGCACTTATGAACCTCTAGAAAACCATCTCCCACAAATGTCTAACTTGGCCTAATTTATAGGTTTGGGCTAGGAAGGCGTTAGGCTCCCTAATGCGCTTTAATGACCACTAGGGCCCTATTTACAAGTAGAGGCCCAAACATACTAATTACAATTAAATACGTATAAACCAAAAATGACTAATGAAGCTAACTGCCAAAATATGCACCAACGAACTCCCCCTTGGCCCATGGCTTTATAGGCTAGTGACATCGATTGGGGTGAGATAATGCTTTGGGACCAATCGGTCCTGGGTTCGATCCCAAAAAGGGGCTTTCCCATTTTTATTGGGTTTCCTCTTGAATTGGTGTATAGGCATTATGTCTAATGGAGTTAGATATGATCGGGTGGTTCCGCTAGTGGCACGATGATACTCCAGTGGTCCATTAGTGATCCAAATTTGTCGTTAGAAAAAACTCCCCTTTGACATTAGCTCAATACGTCTTCAGAATCTGTTCCGACCAATAGATGCTTTGCTCCCTGCATGAACCCCTTTCTTGACATAAAACTTGACTAGCTTCTAGAAGGCCATTACATCATCGTCGTACTTCTTGTCAAACACAATTTTGTTGTCTTTTAGAATCTGGAGGAACCATCGTACTTGAACCAGCACCAGGTGTCGAACATGTGAGGTAGTTTCTTCTCTTGGAACTAAGAACTCTATGCCCTGACCCCGATGTTTCTTCTAAGTCTGGTTTATATGTCTTATGAGTTCATTCACAACTAGAGCATGAGGGAAGAGAATAATCTCCCACTCGTCTCACCATTCTGTTCTTCTGGTTCCCTTGAATATGAAATTCTTATAAATGATGTTTCCATTTCATTTTGACATCTCGCTAATATTCCTTAATAGCATATGATGGCGAAGCTACATAACCTCACTATATTCAACCGCTTAGTGCAACCATATGGTGTCGTAGGGAACAACAATTATGTCTTGATTCCACTTGAATACCATCCACAACGTATGCTTTTTAGTATCATTGTCCATCTAAACTCGTAATCAATTGTGTCTCGCTTCCACTTGTAGACCCTCTACAACGTATGCTAAATCTCATACTACAACACACCTTACCAAAATACAAGAGAAAAAGAAATTCACCAAGACTAATCTCAGCACTAACTTCGATATACATAAATGTCTACACCAAGATTAGACTTGATGAAATTATAAAGAAACCTAAAATCAAAATTTATGAAGTTATCAGAATGTCAAACTTGTTCCACGAACTACCCTTGAGCTATTAGATGGTTTACTTTGGAAGATTTTAGAATAAAATGAATACGGGAAATGAAAAACTAGGGGCTATGTTGTATTATGGGTGACACGATAGTAAATCAAGTAGCTTCTTTTCACACGGACTCGGAGGATGTGTTTGAACCTAACAGCTTCATCATATGATGTTGATGTGTACAAAATGCAACATATAAATTACATCAAAGGAGGCATAAAACCAACCCTTTTTAAGTACTAATGTTGGAAAACGCATGTTTCTTTGTTCCTTTTGAATTTACAGGACCAAATAAGCTTAAAAGAACAAAAGAAGCAAATAAGTAGCCAAAACCAACATAAATAAAAAAAGAAGGAATAACGTGACATGCCCGACCCCTCGGCAGCACCTCAAAGACAAAAGCAAGAAGACAGAAGCTGACCACGGGGTCGTGCCCAGTTAGGCATGGGCCGTGGTCAGACCTCACACATAAAGACAAGACCTGCAGAAGATTCTACGCCTACCACGGGGTCGTGCCCACATCACCATGGGGCGTGGTCAACTCTCAGATTTGCAGAATCTTGATAGTACAGCGAAGAGTTGACCATGGGGCCGTGTCCAAAAGCCATAGGGGCGTGTGGGGCCCCCTGCTGACAGATGCAACTAATGAAGGAAGAGAAGGAAGTGGACACGGGGCCGTGGCCGGGACTCTGTTCTGACTATAAATAGGGGTGCTTGGTTCACTTCAAAGGCATCCCTTGGCAAACCACTTCTCTCTCACTTTGCCACCACTCACCACCACCACAAACCAACACCCACCACCGTCATCCATCTTTCATCTTTAGAGTGTGTAGTAGTCTCGGGATCCAAGATTGATTGTAAGAGCTCTTGTCAAACAAAGGCCATGCTTGGCTAATCTCTTACATCACTTGGTGAAGACAAGTCTTTAATGTATTACTTTTGATTTTTAATTTTTCGGCACTATTTAATTAGGTATGTATTAGTGACTTTCATAAATATTTTCTTATGTTGAAAGTGAATTTTCTTAACCATTTCTTCATGATGTTATTGATTTGGTCATTCGTTGGCTTTGCGGTCTATACAAAGCACGTTAACTACATGGAATGGGGTTAGAAGGGTGGTTGGTAAAGTTCTTGTCTCGTTTAGTGTATAGATCCTGCGAGGACTTGGTTCAAGCTTACTAGGACCTCCTTCAATGCCCCAAAGGTATTGGATGGCGAGGGTGCGAATAGCTTGAGCCCCTCATATGTAAACTACTATTGAAACATTAAACCGGCTTCTTGGGATTGTATCCTTGCTGACTCAAACCACTTAGCTGAGGGTAACGTCACCTTCAAAAGAGGGGCCTACCACTTTTCAGATTAATAACTTATTTATTTATCTTTCAATATTCCAAACTTTTGGGATTGTATTCTTGCTGACTCAAACCACTGGCTTGAGGGTAACGTCACCTTCAAAAGAGGGGCCTACTACTATAACTAAGATAATCTCTTAAAAAGTCCGAAAGTGCAAAAATCATCAAAGGGTACATTAAAGAGGAGTTGGATCCAATGATTCTATCTTGTCTATTTGTATTTCATTTTATTTATCTTTTCATTTTTAGATTTACTTTTATGTTTAAAAACTTTTATCAAAACAATTTGAATTGATTAGACGTTGACGAAAAGCGGTATTGAAAGCTCTTGTGTCCTTGGACGACCTCGGTATCTTACCAACATTATACTACGCTTGCGATTGGTGCACTTGCCCTAGTGTGTGTTTAGTGTTAGTACAATATCGTGTTTTATAAATATAAAACTTGACTAATGCGTAAAACGGACGTAAAATATTAATAAAATCATATCACGCTCGACAGGCACCAATGTACTAGTAGGCCCCTATAGAATCTAATGGTTGTCAGAGTGATATAAACCTAAAGCTAATCTTTTGTGGAAAATCCACAATGAAGCACATGGTTGAGTTATTGTTGCCTTGTTGATGGATTGCCTAATTCTGAGATATTTGGTCTTTACATTGTTTGCCATTTGGGCCACTAGGTCTTTCTTTTATTATACGTGAGACCTAGTCTAATCTGGTGCCTTCTAGCATCCCATGCAAACCCCTATGCGAAAATCAAAACAAATGAAAGCAGGAAAACAATTATCTCGCATCGCATCTTCGTATCCTCTCATAAATGTGTATCACACATTCCTACTTGATTATGGCCCTCTTTAAACGAATAAGTGCTTATAGCACATAGGATCCATAATCATGGTATCTTATCTTGTCAAACATTGTCCTCTTTGCTCATCCGTTGGTACAGACCTGAGACAATGTCTTGGCTTTCAGCCTAATAACACATATGCAAAAGTGTACTCACCTATATGAGGTACTCATGTGCATACCTTGATACGGGGATGTGCACTAGCGTGTGGGGTCCCCTAATCTTATCTAACGTGTTCGATCATACAGTTTAGAGATTATGGGGGAGTTTAGATGAATAATGATACTAGTAATCATCCTGAACTGTTAGGAATTCCATTCAAAATGTAAGTGTGAAACATTCAGTTTAATTCGATATGATTACCCCACAAAGCCCTCCACAAAAAGTATGTGCGTAAAATAGTGTTCGAGTTAGGTGTAAATATTGCGGTGTATACATATATTTTTCATTTTATTTATTTAGTTTATTCTAAAATCTTCCAAGGTAAATCATCTAATAGCTCTAGGGTAGTTCGTGGAACAAGTTTGATATTCTGACAACTTCCGCAAAGCTCTCCACAAAAGTATGTGCATAAATTAGTGTTCGAGTTAGGTGTAAATATTTATTTAGTTATTTATTTTATTCTAAAATCTTCCAAGGTAAATCATCTAATAGCTCGAGGGTAGTTTGTGGAACAAGTTTGATATTTGACAACTTCATACATTTTGATTTTAGGTTTCTTCATAATTTCATCAAGTGTAATCTTAGTACATTCAACTCCGTATATCGAAGTTGGTGCTGAAACTAGTCATAATTAATTTATGTTTTCTCTGATATTTTGGCAAGGTGTGTTCTAGTGTGCAGAATTAGCATACGTTGTGGATCGTCTTCAATTGGAAGCGAGACACAATTGATTACGAGTTTAGATGGACAATGATTCTAAAATAACATACGCTATGGATAGTCTTCAAGTGGAGGAGAGACACAATTGTTGTGCCCTTCGATACCATATGGTTGCACTAAGTGGCTGAATACAGTGAGGTGATGCAACTTCGCCATCATATGTTATTCAAGAATATAAGAACTTCGCCATCATATGTTATTCAAGAATATAAGCGAGAAGTCAGAATGAAATAGGAACATCATCCATAGGAATTTCATATTCAAGGGAACCAGGAGAAAAGAATGGCGAGACGAGTGTGAGATTATTCCCTTTCCTCAGGCTCTAGTTATGAAAGAACTGATAAGACATATAAACCAGACATAAAAAAAGGATCGGGATCAGGGCATAGAGTTCTTAGTTCCAAGAGAAGAAACTGCCTCACACGTTCGACGCCTACTGTTGGTTCTAGTATGATGGATCTTCCGGATTCTAAAAGACAACAAAATTGTGATTGACAAGAAGTACGACTATGATGCAATGACCTTCTAGAAGCTAGTTAAGAAAGGGGTTCATGCAGGGCTGGAACAAAGTTTGAAGACACATTGAGCTAATGTAAAGGGGGAGTTTGTTAATGCATATTTTGACAGTTATCTCGATTAGTCATTTTGTTTTATTTGTAATTAATTGTAATTACAGTAGGTTGAGCTTGAACTTGTAATGAGGGTCCTAATGATGATTTAAGCCCACTAGGGAGGTTAAGGCCTCATAGCCCATACCTATAAATAGTGCAAGAATAGGATTTTGTAGGCAATGGTTTTCCTAAGGTTCTAGAGAGCTTGAATACGTGCATAGAAGAGCATCCGGATTATTATAGTGTGGTGTGGGTTTATTAGTGATTAATAAATCCAAGAAAGTTGAAGTAATCGTGTTTATCTTGTTTATTTCGTTTTCTTTACACACCATAGGTCTTTGATCCGATATCTTTTGTGGGAGGTCGCCGGCTGAAAAGGATGGAGGTTGGGTGGGGCGACCGACGTTAAAGAGTCACCAAAGGGTGGAGGGGAGGGTGTGGAGGAGGTAGGAGGTAGAGAAAAAGGGCTGGCAAAGAAGAGCAATGGTGGAGCCAACTTGTTTTTTTAATGACCAATAAGATTTTATTTTATTTTTATTAAAAGTGAGGGTAGATAAGTCATTTCACACATATTTAACTGGAGAAACTAACCTTGATCCATTCAGAGGACTATCCAAGTAACAATTTATAAAACCACAAGGAGCAAACAAACTATTTTGAAATGATGGGGATTAAACGTGAAAAATGATAAATTACAGAGACCATCTGGGCAATTAACTCTTAATTATATTTGTACCGGATCTCAGTTTATATATATATGGTCAACATTATTTCAGAACTCTAAACATTTATGGAATTTTAAAACTCTTAGCAACCAATCATTTCTTTTATTTATTTTATATACTTAATATTATTTAAGATTAGTTTTATCATTTTTATAAGTAATTTTGTGATTACACATATATATATATATATTGGTTATTACATACATGTAAATTCGTTATTAAATGTATACCTAAGTTGGTTATCATACATATATAAACTTGCAATTACATATATGTAATCAATAAATCCTCTATGATAAATAAAAAAACTACCCTTAAATAGTATTAAATAAATAAGTATGTTAAAGGTTATTAATTAGGTTCTCGAAGTTATAATTATTATTATTATTAATTTTTTATTTTTTTTTAATTCAAAAAAAGACCCAACTCTATGCATGTGGCGTTCATTTTAGAACCGCAAAAACCGCATAACCCTAAGTATGATTAGGGGTGTTCATCGAATCGAACAATGAATTTTTGAATTACTGAAATCGAATTTTTTGAATATTTTTTTATTTTTGCTTGAATTTGTATTGATTCGAATTATATTAAAAACCGGCAAATTTGTATTCAAATAACAACTCCGGTTCAAATTCGATTAAAAATTAGAATTCTAATCGGATTCGGATGAATACATCTATTTTGATTCATGTTCATTTACAATATGTATAAAAAAGGCTACCAAAATCATAACTTTAACACCAAATATAGATTTTAAAGTAGCTACAAATCATAATATTGCATAAAAAGGTTCAAAATTGGTGCGACAATAAGTTATGATAGCTGGTGCGGCGATGGGGATGGGGGATGGTGGCTAGTGCGCTGATAAGGAATGCGGAATGGTGATGGGGATGGGGAATGATGGCTGGGCACTGACGCTATGGTCGATGGATGATGGTGGTGTCGTTATCTCAGTAGGTTTAGTTAGTGTCGTGTTGTCTCAGTAGATTTAGTTAGTGTCGTGACTGATGCAAATAAGTTATGTTAGAATTGATATATTGAAAATAAGTTTAAGTCATGGGTTATATGGGCTTTGTAATGGTCTATTGGAAGACTTAAAATATCTAGAGTAATTTATACTATAGCCCAAATTAAAGTTATATGTGTGTAACATATATAAATATAATAAATAAACAAGTATATTTTGAATTAGAATTTCCAATCGAAATTATAGTTATAAAGTTGTGTTCGATTTAGTGGACTCGAGTTGAACTGAATTCAAATTCTTGTTAATTGAAACACATTCTAGATAATCGAATCAAAATAAATTGAATTTCGAACTTTTCGAATCCGAATCGAATTCTGAACACTTTTAAGTATGATACAAAAGTCAGTTACGTATATATATATATATATATATATATATATATATATATAAACTAGGTTAGAACTCCTTGTACAACACGGGTTAAATAAATGTAATTTTATATACTAAATAATAAAATAAGATATCTTTAAAAACCTTATTTATTACACGGGTTGAAAAAATGCAATTTTATATATTAAATAATAAAAAAATAATATCTTTAATAACCCTATGTATTGTACGGGTTGAAGAAATTTAATTTTATATACCAAAATAATAAAAAATGTTATATCTTTAAAACCCATGTATTACACAAGTTGAATAAATATAGTTATGTATACCATATAATAGCAAAGTTATATGTTTAAAAATCCTCGTGCATTACACGGGTTGAATAAATCTAAGTTTATATATCAAATAATAAAAAATGGTATATAATTAAAAAGAGTTAATTATGTTTTCCATCCCTGTGGTTTGTCAAAAATCACTATTTCAGTCCATTAGTTTAAAAATTACGAAAACATTCCCTATGGGTACACTTTCGTAACCATTACAGTCCAACCACACTAACACCATCCAATTATTCCGTTAGTTTACTTGAAATGACCATAATGCCCATGTTATTAATATTAAAATTAAAATAAATAAAGAGTTAGTTACGTTTTTTGTCCTTGTGGTTTGTTAAAAGTAACCATTACAGTCCATTAGTTCTAAAAATTGCCAAAACAGTACCGTTATCCTTCACTTTACTTTTCACTCCTCAGCTTCCGGCCAACTAATTTTCTCCATCATAATTGACGTTAGTATGCCTCAAGTTTTCCTACTGACGTCGATTGTGATGGGGAAAATTAGGAGGCCGGAAGAAATGGGGAGAGTGAAATGTAAAATGAATGATATCGGTACTGTTTTGGCAACTTTTAGAACTAATAGACTGTAACGGTTATTTTTAACAAACCACAAGGACGAAAAATGTAACTAACTCTTTATTTATTTTAATTTTAATATTAATAACAGGGGCATTATGGTCATTTCCAGTAAACTAACGAAATAATTGGATAACGTTAGTGTGATTGGACCGTAATAGTTATGAAAGTGAAACCACAATGACTGTTTTCGCAATTTTTAAACTAATGGACGGAAATAGTGATTTTTGACAAACCACAGGGACGGAAAACGTAATTAACTCATTTAAGAAAAACTAACGGATATACTCAATACGCTATGTATAAGTTGATTTCGGAGATGGCTCTTGAAAAAAAATATGCTATTTAATAAATAAATCAACAATCATTTGAGTGATTAAATGTTGTTAACAATTCCGAAAATTTGATTTATAAATTATGTAACAAAATTAATATTATAATTTTTTAAAAATGATTCTAAAATTAAATCAAAATTCTAATAAACAATTCCAAAAAATGTCACATTTTAACACCATGTCATTTCTTAATTTTTTAATAAAAATTGATTTCTTTTTAATTTTTACATAAAATACGGTTAATATAATATAATAGCTTAATCATCTCAAAAGTTTTAAATCCAGATTCTAATTATAAAATTCTAAATTTTTTTACTTGGCATATCTGAATTTTTATATTGAAAAAAATGGTATACGTAGGATTTGATAAGTATCCATATGTTAAGATAAACCTTGTATATTGATTTTAGTTAACAATTATATAAAATAAAATGTAAAAGAATTTTAAAGGAACCGAGATGAAGTAATAGAATAATAAAAACCTGAATAATAAATTTCATAAAATGGGACGTTATATATTAATTTTAGTTAACAATTATGTGAAATAAAATGTAGAAGACTTTAAGGAAATCGAGATGGTAAAAAGATAAAAGAATAACAAAAACCTGAATAACAAAATTCCAAAGAATGGGAGGTAATTATTATCCCACATATATCATTTACAATAGTTTAATTCAAGTATTCATTTTAAATTCATATAATATAGGAATATATATGTGATAAAGATATAATATTAATTTATTATTTATTTAATTAATATAAATTAAGTAGGAAAAAATGTATGATACAAAAATGTGATACAAATCTTAATGATAACTTAGCGAGTGTTAGCTTATTCCAAAAAGAATTGGTTGAATATGCAAACACGTTAACTTAAAATGCTGAGTTTGGCTTGACCTATTTATTTTCATAAATTTCATAAAATAATGTTTTATGACATAACTAAAGTAAACTTGTTGAGTATTTTATGTCAAAATTTAATATAGGGGATGGATCATTAGAAAACTAGTTTAAATGAAAAAAACCAAAAATCCAATTAAAAAAGCCATAAAAACATATAAAAAAAATTTTATTTATTTTTCTTATTAAAAATCGCTATATATATTATATAAAAAACTTTAAAAAAATAAAAAAAACATATAATGCGCATGTGCAACATAAACATATAATGCAAATGTGTAGTACACATATAGTGCACATGTGCAGTACAAGGTTTTTTTTTAAGTTTTTTATACATAAAATCCAGCGATTTTTATAAAAAACTGTAAAAAAATTTGTATGTTTTTTATGCTTTTTTTAGTAAGTTTTCTAGTTTTCTCATTTATATTTAGTTTTCTCATGATCCTCTCCCATTTAATATGTCTATATATATATATATATATATATATATATATATATATATATATATATAGGGGATGGATCATGAGAAAACTAGTTTAAATGAGAAAACCAAAAAACTAACTAAAAAAGCCAAAAAAACATATCAATTTTTTTTTTTGTTTTTTTAATAAAAATTCGCTATATATATTATATAAAAAACTTTAAAAAAATAAAAAAACATATAATGCACATGTGCAACATATACCTATAATGCACATGTGTAGTACACATATAGCGCACATGTGTAGTAAAAGTTTTTTTTTTTGAAAAAAAAAAAGTTTTTTTATACATAATATGCAGCGATTTTTGATAAAAAATGTAAAAAAAAATTATATGTTTTTATGTTTTTTTTTTTTTGCTTTTTTAGTTAGTTTTCTCATTTATATCTAGTTTTCTCATAATCCTCTCCCTATATATATATATATATACATATATATATATATATATAGAGAGAGAGAGAGAGGAAGGTTCATTGGGGAACACTAAAAAAGTGGGGAACAGGGGAAACCGACTCAAACGAACTCCGATTGGACTCATTCCAGCGGCGTTGGAACCGGCTCGTCGAACCCTAACTAGGATCTCTTAACCCTAAATCCTAACCCCTAAACCCTAAAAGCTAAACCCCAAGGCTAAACCCTAAAACCCTAAACCCTAAAGCTAAACCCTAATACTAATGATTAACCCTAAAGCTAAACACTAATACTAATGATTAACCCTAAAGCTAAATCCTAATATAAGATCCTAAATCTAAACTCTAATATATTTAGGGTTTAGGGGTTAGGGTTTAGGGTTAAGAGATCCTAGTTAGAGTTCGACGAGCTGGTTTCAACGCCGCTGGAATGAGTCCAATCGGAGTTCGTTTGAGTCGGTTCCCCACTGTTCCCCACTTTTTTAATGTTCCCCAATGAAACTCACACTATATATATATATATATATATATATATATATATATATATATATATATATATATAAGTAACTGATACAATTTTATATGCTTGAAATATAATTGTTTATGAACGTTTATGTATTTTGTTATATATTTGTAATTTTTAGTTTCTTTTCTTAAGAACCTAGTTTTAATTTTTCCGAACTAAGATTTAAAAAATATATACGTTTTTAAGTTAACCGGGTTATATTTGTGTTAAGCTGCGTACACACATTTTGTGTTTTAATTCATGAATCCAAGATGATTTTCGGTTTTGTATAAACTTTTGGGATCGACCCGTTAAACGGTAAACACGGTCTATTTAGCACCTCTATAAAGCATAGTTAGCACCTCTATAGGCACTTGTACAAAAATCAAGATATGGGTGTACTATTGCTGGTCTTTCGTGGTGATATTGTTGAAAAAAATGATAACCGGATGTCTCATTTGTTTAATGCGGATGATGCGATTATTCTTGAGGAATGGTCTACGGATAACATTAAAAATGTATTAAGAACCCTTAAATGTTTTTATTTGGCTTTGGATTTGAAGATAAATCTTATATAAATCAAGTTTATTTAAAGTCAGAGTGAATCTACAAGAACTTGAGAGTTTTGCTTCTCATTTGGGGTGTAAGGTTGCTAATTTTCCTATGATGTATTTGGGGGTCGGTTGGCTCTTATATGGCTCTAATATGGCTCGGGTTCATGGATGGAAGGTGATCGTTGACAAATACCAAAAACGCCTTGCTAAATGGAAAGCCAACATGTTTTGTATTGGATGGTGGTCAACACTAGTCTATTATATTATTGGTTCTCTTGGTATCTACTATTTTTCGTTTTCCTAATGCGGTGCAAATCAAAGATATTCTTGAATCTCTTCGTGCTAATTTCTTTTGGGGAAGTGTTGGAAATTCTTGTAGAATTTCATGGATCAAATAGGATTTGGTGCATGTAAAGTTAAAAGGGGGTTTGGGCATTGGGAGTTTAGAAACGTTTAGTTATGCATTACTTCAGAAATAGAGGTAGAGATTTGCCAGTTGTCAAAATAATTTGTGGGTAAGGTTTTAAAATCTATCCATGGAGAAAAGATTGATGATTTCGGGGTTATTCATGGAGTTTAGCACAAAATCATGAAATCATGTGCAACTACATTAAAAATTACTAGACAGAACAAAGAAGAGAGGTAATTTAGTCTTTAGGTTTTTTTTTCATATTCTTAAATTGTAGATAATAGTTTCTATCTTTTCTAGTTTTTTGGCCAACAAAAAAAAAGAATCAATTGATGAATACATTAGATATTGATTTGGGTTATCTATGATAAAGTTTAATCTCAGATGTTTATTTAGGGTTACGATTCTTCATGTAATTTGCTTTCATGTCTCCTTTTGACAAATATGTTGTTCAAGTCTACGAATTATCATAGAAAGCAAATAGGCTATCATAAGTTATTTCACAAGTTTGTTCAAATTTAATAAGCAAAAAGATCTCAACATGTAAAAAATAAATTAAGGGACTTTTGTATAGAAAGCAAAGAGGCTATCATAAGTTATTTCACAAGTTTGTTCAAATTTAATAAGCAAAGGATTTCAAGATGTAAAAAATAAATTAAGAGACTTTTGTGAGAAAAAAAAAAGGTTGGTTTGTTTTTAGTGGTATTTGCCCTTTTGAATAACATATTCATCGCATGTTCAATCATAGATATAGCGTAAGAACCATATATCCCATTAACAATTTATCAAAGACAATAAATATTATATCTACTATCATTACTTTTATAAGAGCTGATGCTCACTCTTGTTTTCACCCTTGGAATCTTTGCAACGTAATATGTTTTTGACTTTTTATATGACTTTAAGCTTATAACACGATGAGAATAAATAATAGGGTAAAATCCAATTTGTTACCCTGTGGTTTGGTCTTAGATTTATAGATGACACCTTATCTTCCATTTTTTCTCATCTAAAACCCTGGGGTGGGTATTTCATCACACCTTGTCCTAGACGTCAAAGGTTGTTAATGGATGATGTTTGGAGACTATTTTGCCCTTCACACTATATGAAATTTAAGACTCTCTCCATTCTCACCTTTAATTGACTTTACCAAGTCAAATTAATGAAACCCATTCTCAAGTTTTCACTTTATAAGTCAACGATGTAGTATAATTCAAGGTTTACTATAGAAGTCAACCAAATTAAGTTCAAGAATCGAGTCATCTAAGTAGTATAATTAACCCTAAGTTGTGTCTAATTGCACTAAAATTCAGGAATCGATTATCCACTTAAGTATAATTAAGTTCAGGTTTGAAAAGCATCATCATCAGAACAATTATACATTATCATCAAATTGTGAACATCATCATGAGAACAATTATACAAACTATGAACATCATCATCATACCATCATCAACAACAACAAACTATCATCATCAGCAGCAAAGTGTGAACATAGACTCACTAATACACAGACTCACAATCATCATCATCAGCAAACGATCATGATCATCATCATAGATATCCAACACTGATCATCATATCAATATATAATCATAAATATCCAACCGTGACATCATATTCAATTCAATGATCCTCAATGCAATACATAAGCATAGAAATCCAACTGTGAACATCAAAGCAGTACATAATAATATATTAATATTTAAATACATCCAAAGCATAATTAAATACATCCTAAGCATAATTATATATAGCAAAATATCAACTTAAGCAAATAAACATATCCAAAGCTGGTTATGGTTATGGTGATGTCGGACTAGAGACTGGGATCATGGCATTATGTAGTGATGAGGATGGTGGACGTGATTAATATAACAATCTACAGTGGCTTTCAAGCTTCCCTTAATCTGGGCAACCTTATTACTGGTTTCCTGGATTACCTCGAGTCCAGTTAGTTGCCTTTCGCCAACTTCAGCCCAACAGAGGGGCGATCAATACTTCCTTCCGTATAAAGCTTCGAACGGAGCAGCTTTAATACTCGTGTGATAATTCTTATTGTAGGAAAACTCAGCTAAAGCCATATGAGTATCCAAGCTTCCATAGAAATCTATCGCACACGCGTGTAACATATCCTCCAACGTTTGAATGGTTCTTTCGCTCTGACCATCCGTTTGTGTGTGATACGCAGTACTCATGTCCAATCTAGAACCCAACGATTCCTAGAGGGATTGTGACATCCCGGTTTTTCAGATATCTTAAACGCACTACTTCACGGTTATTCATTCCTACGCTAAATTGATTCGGAGATTTAATTTACACGCTCGAAATAATTACGCTAACTTTGTGAACTTATCAAGTGAATTACGTGCTATGTGTATTAGACGTTTATAAGTTCGGTGAGTTATTATGTTACGTTTCGATTTCGTGATTTTTAGTTATAAAAATATATATAGTAAATATATAGACGAATCGAACCGAGCCGCGACACGAGTCGACCTCATTTCCTCGTGACTCAAGGGATTAACCAAAACTTGAGGTTCAAGTTAAAGACCCAAACCGCCCCACCCAAACCCCTTTACGGCCGCAAGCACAAATCGCCCCAAACCTTTTCATTTTTCTTTGCCCTCTTGCACTATATATAGACATGTATGTATGTGTTATGTTTTAAAAAAAAACACACACACACAAACCCTAGCCCCAAGGAGCCGACGGCAGCCTTCTTCCCACTTTTCTTCTCGGTCGCGATCTTCTTCAACATCCGATTCGACTCCCATCTCGTTCCCGGTTCATTAATTTTCATTGTTAAAGGTTAGGGTTTTGTCATTGTTTTGCAAAGTCATATTAGGGTTATAAACTCTTGATCATGCTTGTATGTAATGGTAGAATTATTATTATGAAAGTGTATGATGTTAGTTCGATAAATTATGCGAGTTTGCGATTATGATGATTAGTTGGAATCAAGAATCATTAGGCTGCGTTTTGTGATAAAAACCATATATTATGATTAGGGTTTGCATGAGTATGATGTACATGATGATATATGATTGCTAAATCTGTTCTTGATCGTTTATATTTAACGTCTCGATTGTTTAAGCGTGTTATATTGCGATAAAATGTTGAAATCAGGATGCTGAATGGTGTTTACAGCCAACTTCAACTGGCTGTAACTTGGTTATTATTTATCGAAAAACGGATTTTCTGAAGCCTAAAACGTATATTTTTGAAAAACTCTTCTAATGGCGCTAGATTCATATTTTTCTGAGGTCGTTTGCTATTTTTAAGTGGCCAATTAAGTGCAGTAACTGAAGCTGTGAAAATTCTGAAAATTTGTTAGTTGTTTAGCGAGTCGGATCTCATAATCTGTAGAGAGTCGAATCACGAAAATTGTACAGCAACTGGAGATGGAAATTTCCGAGAAACTCCCACTGGAATTTTGTCAATTGGATGAACGGTGATTTTTAAATAAATTCTCCCGTGGACTGCAGTCAGAAAGCGACGAATCTGACTGCAGTCTAGTATATTAATAATTATGAATAATTCGTAAAGTGTTAGGACTTGAAAAATTTACATAAAACTCTATAGTTTAGTTATCACCTTCTGTAAAAAAATTGGAATTTTTGGAACGTTGGAACTATTTTATAAAAATCCTCGAAAACAGCCTAATTATGAGTATACAAGCTGAAACTTGATAACTTGCGAATGTGTGTACCAAAGTGTTGCATGGATTGAATTGTGTTCATGAAAGGTTGTTTTGATCACTATGTTGGTATGATGATACTTGCATGCATGATTGGGTTTTAGGATTTTGTTATTGTGTGTACCGCATTGTGTGTTAGCTATGTGTAGGGTCTGTATTGGTGTGATTCATACACTAACTTTAAATCAATTGACTTGTTAGGACGCAATTAACGGTCCCATCATTTGCTACTTCTGTGTTACACTAACCGAGCAACAAAGATGAGTTCACGGCCCCTAATTTTATCCGGTTTTAAACAACAAGGGGAGAAACATGTTACACTCTACAACTCTATCTCTTTACGTTATACGAAATTAACGTCATTAAACTATTCGGTAACTAAGTTAATGTTAATGTACGTTATGGTCACTAAGCAGCTATATCACACAAGTCCTCGACAAACTCTCGGATCGTTAGTATTGGGTTAGATAGCGGGGAAATTATAAGTAGTACTACTGGGCCCGACAAGCCCCACCCGAGCTAGTCGCGCTAGCCGACCGGGTATGGTCAACGGGTGAATAATTTGGCCTAACTTCGCCATGGTCAGTGATAGGCCTGGCAACACGGAGGCACAACAGTCAGCTTCGATCGCGAACACTTACGTGACATAACTTTAGGCTAGCTACCTACATGTTAACATTGAACTTAATTACGAACCAACAATATTATTCCGGGTTAGGGATAATGGAAACAACAACATTATTATTCCGGGTTACGAATAATGGAACATCATTATTATTCCGAGTAAGGAATAATGGAACCATCAGTATTATTCCGGGTTGGGAATAACGGAACAAAAATCGTTATCCCGGGTTAGGGATAACGGGGGAAGCAAACTTATAACCGAACAAATGAACTTATGAAAACCTGTGAACTCACTCTTCTTTAATGTCGACACTTGTTTCTTTACATGTTTCTCGGGACGCTAGGAGCTCTAGGTGCACTCACTTGCATTGATCAAGACATCTTTTATCGAGTCTCATTTATGAATATTGTTTGGGTTTTACTTTAGTTTTGGCGTTTGTGTTGGCGCCCGTTCCTTTACTTTACTTTAATGCTTCCGCTAAACTTTAAAAACTAATGTTTCCGCTAAACATCGAAACCAAACTAAGACAATTTAAAAATTAACTATGAATGGTTAAACAAATGATTTTGGAAAACGTATAAATAAATCATATAGAGTCGTTCGACGTTACTAGTGTCTCAGATTCTGGTTTGTTCACACGCCTCGCGGTAAAACTCCACAAGTGGAAATTGAGGGTGTGACAGGGATCGCCAGAACCTGGAGTCATCCATATCTATCGGAGATAATTGATAGTGGTACTCCATGTCGGGCTACAATCTCGTTAAGGTACAAATGCGAAATCTTCTTTGTTTTCTCTGTTTCCTTGATGGGCAAGAAATTAGCAGACTTTGTTAACCGGTCAACGATTACCCAGATAGTGGCATATCCTCGTGACGTCCGGGGTAGTTTGGTTATAAAGTTCATCGAGGTTCTCCCACTTCCATCTTCGAATCTCTAGTTTTTGTAGATGCTCAGCCTTAACCTTTGAGCAAGTCAGACACTGACTAAAATACACCGCAATATCTCCCTTAATATTTGGCCACCAATACAACTTCTTAATATCCTGCTACATCTTGGTAGAACCCAGGTGAATCGAATACCTGGTAACTACATGAATCATTACAGACGCAGTACCATTCACGTATGTTCCTGATAGTAAAATTATCTCACAATTTCTTGAAGAAGGTTATGAAGTTGAAGAAAAATGTTGGTGCATATGTCTATTGCCTACGTCATTATGTATCGAGTCTAAGCGATTAGGGATTAATCTGTTAGAAACTAAGCGTATTTAAGTGAGATATAGGCTAAGTTCGCTGGTAATGGTTTGTGTGAAGTCAAGTTCGGCCGAACTTGACTAAGTCAAGTTTGCCCGAACTTAGTCTCTCACCAGCGAACTTCCAATCCTATAAATATGTGCCTTGGTTATTCATTTGTAATAGTTAGAGATTTTGGCACAGAGACGGCGAAGCTCTGTCGGATCCGGTTCTCGAATGTATTGAACTTTAGATCAATGAAAACAACGTTTAAATAGGTAATTCTTGTTATTTGGTTAACTTGTCATTAGTTTCCGCCTAATTAGACAATAGATAACAAATTTAGGTTCCCGTCCTAATCGTGGACGTTCCTACAAGTGATATCAGAGCCTGGATACCTAAATTTGCTGGAATCAAGTCAAGAATCACTCTATTTCATCTCCATTCTTTTCTTAACATTTTCACATATTTGAAGATTTCATGCACAAATTTGGCTAAAATTTGAACATATCATGTAAAATACACTTGTGGTAAACCCCTGAGAGTTTGGACATCAAATTTAATCGAATTGATATCAAAAAGTTTGAAAACCATGTTTTGGAAACTAGTTATGGCTGAACTTAACATCAAGTTTGACCGAACTTGATTAAAATTTCACTGATTTTAATCAAGTTCGACCGAACTTGATTGACTCTTCAAGATTGTTCTAAAAGTCCGCTCGAACTTGAAAGTTAAATCAACATTTTTAAGCAAGTTTGACCGAACTTGGGTAAATTTCTGTTGAAATTTTATAAGTTCGCCCGAACTTATCATTCTTCTTTGAATTCTTTCATAAGTTCGACCGAACTTGATAAACTTCTTGAAATTTTACATAAGTTCGACCGAACTTGTTGAAAACTGAAATCAAAAATTGATTTTCATACAAGTTCGACCGAACTTGTCAATCACTAATCAGATTCGAGTGTTTTTGATCGTATTTCCATATAAGTCTTCAGATTGTCATAATGGAAGATTTCCATAACGTGTTCGTCTCACAAGTAGCTTCTTCATCAAATGCTAATGCTCTTGTGGCGAACCAGATGAATATCGACAACGAAATGGGTACTACGACAAAACCGTCAAAGCTAATGAGTATGGACGAATTCGAAGGGTGGAAGGAAAAGTTTGTGAATTGGATACAAGCAAATCAATTCAACAGTTGGGTTGCAGTTGAAGATGGTTACAAGTGGCCAAAAGATGAGCGTGATCAAGATCTTCCGCTGAACAAGTTCTCACCGGCTGACAAAGAAAATTATGTTGCAGAGAAAAGAATGATCAGCTTGATATAACAATCAGTGAAGGAAGATATCATGATATTATTGCCAGAATATGATACTTCGCAAGAATTATGGCACTCTCTATGTGACAAATTCAAAGGAAGTATTGAGATGATCAAAAGCAAAAAGGCCTTGATTAAGAAAGAGTTCGAGATCTTCACAATGATCAAAGGAGAAACTATGCAGCGGATGATTGATAGATATTGTCCCCTTATGGTCCAGATGCGAAGACATGATATCAAGAGATCGAATGAAGAACAAATCGAGAAATTGGCGATGCACTTCCTGAAGGAGAATGGACAAAATATCTGATGATTCTGAAGAACAGTCCATCTTGGAGACATTTCAAGTTGTCATCTTTCATCGACAAATTAGAAGGCCATGAAATGGAGTTGATGAAGATTGCAAAATCTAAGAATGCTAATGTTGTTCAAGATGTTGGTGTTTATTACAAAGGAGGTGTTCAAGATACTCCAATCCAAAGTCCGAAAATCCAAATGGCATTAGTGCAAACATGAATTCATCACAAAACCAGAGTTCTCCATATGCTGGATATACAAGTGCTAGTTCAAACTCTTCATTCCGAAATCAGAACAATCAGTCGCATCAGACAAGCCAATCTAGTTCTGATTCAAATGTTTTCCAGTGCAACATAGCAGTCGATTTGAAGAATGTATTTCCTGAAAAAGTGGCCAAATAGCACATAGCATTTCTTGCTACTGTTCTAGAATCGTATGAAAGCTTGGTTGCTGGAAAGATCGGAAATCAGAAATGACCGCCGAAGATTATGATCAGGTGGATGAAGAAGAGTTGGAACTGATGGATATCAAATGGAGCCTTGCATCTATCATCAGAAGAGTTACAAAGTTTGTGGCACTCACTGGAAGAGATATTGGAAATTCAAGCAACAAGCATGGATTTGACAAGTCAAAAGTCACATGCTTCAGGTGACGTCAAAAGGGACACTTCAAACGTGAATGCAACAATCAAGAAGCAGGTGGAAACCAAAATCCTCTCAGCAGTAACAATGAGTACTACAAGAAAGCTCTTCAATACAAACCATATCCGAAAAGAACACAAGTTGAAGTAGAAGATAAATCCGCAAAGACAACCGAACAAGCTCTTGTTGTTACACATGAAGAAGATGGTTTTGACTGGAATAGAGACATCGGAAAGAAGACTGGCGTTGCTATGATGGCATAGGTAGTGGATGAATCTGAGACATCGTATGTTGATGTTGCTCTAGAGAATGCAATTCTGGAAGGATATATGCAGAGAGCTGAAGAAGAAGAAATAGCTTAACTTGAAATGCAAAGGCAAGAAGCATTGAAATCAGAGGCCGAAAAGGTAAAATCTGAGGTAAATGTGTCTGAAGAGGAAGTTGTGAAAGTTGTGGAGGTTGAAAAACCTTGCACAAAGTGCGCAAATCCTTGTGAGTCTTGTATTGAAAAGATCAAAGTGATAAGAGAATTGACTGTACACAACGAAAATTTTCGTTATGATTACAGAACTATGAAGGAAGCTTATAACAAAATGAAAGGCACATATAAAAATGTCGAAAAAGCTAATCTTGAACTCAGTGCTAATGTAAAAATGTTAAATGCCACAATAATTGAAAAATAAAAAGCAATTAACATGTACATTAACACCATTGCTGAAACAAAGTGTGAGCTTCATGACATAAAGATAGAAACAGAAAGGGTAAGATAATTGCTGAAAAGTTACACTACAAACGCTTATGTCATTGATCACATTTTGCCTACGATCAAGTCGGAGAAAAATGTTGATAAATCAAAGCGTAAAGAATACGGAAGTGTTCCTCCACCACTTCTTGCAAGTTATTCTTACAAGAAAGATGATGAGATTGAAAAGACATTTAATATATTACTTTTATCAGAAATGAAAGATAAATTTCCTGAGAACATTGACGTAAACTTTACAAAAACAAATTATGACAATGAAGCGGTTGTAAAAAATGTGCTGAAAAATGTTTTAGGAAATGATTCTGATGAAGGCAGCTCTGAAAGCGCCAAATCAAGTTTGAATAACTCATAATCACAATCTGAAGATGACGATACGTCATCAGAAAATAATCTAGTGATGATCCTAATGTTGTTATGTACAAGATTAAGGAATCTGATAGATTATATTTCGATGATAGTTTTCCGATTCGGAACTTGAGAGAAAATCAACTTGACAAATTTTTTAAACTTGTGGAAATTTCATCAGATGATCTTGAGAAAAACGAGAAAAGATTTTACTCGAAACCCAAAAGGAATGCTAACAACTATCAAAAGTATGGTGGTGATTTTCCTGAGAACAGGAGAGCAGGATTGGGTTTGGAGGAAAAAGAAGAAGAACCGAGAACGAACCAGAAGTCACCACTCCATGAATACAAAGGTAAAAACATAAGGTTTGTATATGGGACAAACACGGTTCAGGAAGAAGGTATGATTGGTAAGAAATCGAATGATGAATTCAAGAAAGAGAAAGAACTTCGGGACAGGGCTAAGACCAAATCCACAAGTGGAGTGAAATCCACTAGTGGACATACTTATGATAATCGGACTTGCCTTAAATGCAATATTGTTGGTCATATTGCTCGCAAGTGTCTGAATCTAAAGCCTGTGTTTCCACAAAGAAAAAATGAGTCAAAAGATGAAAAGCAAAAACAACCAGAGATTGTGAATTCTGATACAGTGTCAAATAGAAACTATGAATCTAAATGCAAAGAGAAACAAAAAATTGGTTCAAAATTTGAAAACTCAATTTTTGAAAAATGTGAAACTTCAAAATTTAATGAAAACAAAGATTCTAGATTTTATATCAAGAAAGCGAGAAGTAAGCTACAATCCTGGGTTGCTAAGAAAAAGTTTTCATCATCTAAAAAACCAAAGTCTGTTGCTGATAAAACTGAAAATGTCAAATCAACTGAGTCAGTAATCAAACAGACAAAGAAAGAAAAAGTCAAAATGTTTTCAGAATCGACATTGGATGAAATGTTTGATGATTTTGATTATGATGATGATTTTGAAAGTGTTTATGATGCTTATCATGTCAAACCCAAAACCAAAAAGGTTTGGGTTTCCTTATTCAAATAATTGCGTTCATGTGCAGGAGTCCCAAGATCTACTTTGTCAAACTAAAATCTAGCAGAGCTCCATGAGTTTTTAACTTTTCTAGAATGTCAAAATCTTTGTCATTTTGAAAGAAAGTGGTTGAAAAGAGATATTTAAGAAAATCCACACTGTTAAACAGTACACTGATTGTTATATCAAAACCATTTATAAATTCAAGTTAACAATTTAATGGTTTGTTTTGCTAACAGGTGATGATGCAGAAGATGAAAAAAGGATCGGACAACGAGTTCTCGTGATCCTCATTGGTTTGTTATTTTTTTAGAAGAATTTGTTTAAATCTAAAATTCAAACATATGTTTTTGATTTTAGGGAGAGTAAGAAAATTTTAAGAAAAATAAAAAACATATGAAAAGGTTGAAAATTCAAAAACATTGAAAAAGACAAAAAGAATTTTGTTGTCAAAAAGGAAATGATAGTACATCAGTGGACTATCACAATATGCTAAAGAAATGTAAAGTTTAAAAGTGATAAACAAGTATCACTGTGGATGTGTCGATAGACTTAACACGTTCAGTAAATTGTTTCCGGGATATAAACTAAATTTTACAACTGCTTAATCGTGTGGATTAACACATCTTGGATATATGGACTTAGTACACCGAAATTTCGTTTGAGAGTTTGCCTGATTCTCAGATACTAGGTCTTTATAGGTAGTTGATATCTGGGGTATTATACAAGTTCTTCTGATTTTGCGGAAGCAATAGCCTAGAACTTCTATAATACTTTTGCTAAAAGTATCGAAAGATCTAATCATTTGCAGTGCTTAAAAGATTCCTTAAATAGAACACACCTTTAAGCCGAGCCTTCATCTCTTTGTCGGTACGGTAGTACTAATCTGAGCTCTCAAGGCCTCGCATAACCCAGATACAGATATCAATTACTCTATACTCACCTGTAAGAGAAAATCTAGGGAATCTTGATACAGGAGTATATTCAAGAGGTGGGAACCATAGTTAAGTCAAGTTTCATAATTCATATCCTAAGATATCTTGGAACAATTGAGAAATGTGTTGAAGTTTAAAAGGACAAACATATCAACAATCTAGGTAAACGAATTTAAAACTTAAAGTCATCAAAAAGGTCAATGGTACTAGAGATATGTCTTAATCAACTGATATGATCCTTAGACACGAATTCAAAAAAATATGTCTGTAAATATGTTTGTACATAGTTTACTTTACTTGTTAAAAATTATGTAAATACTTTACTTGCTTTTCAAGATAAAAATCAAAAAGATTTTCAGTATGTTTTAGCATAAACTTTCTAAAATACAAAAAGATTTTGTTTCTACATTAGTTTCAAATGAGCCAATGATGGAGAACGGATTTTGAAGTCTGGTAAGAAAACATGATTAATGTTTAAAAGTTCATTAATTTGAAACTTTAAAATCAGATGTTCATAACGGTTTTCAAACTGAGGTCATTAATTTGGACTCGGATTGACATATTTGGTTAACCAAGATCATTAACTTGGACTTGATTAACTAAGTGGATTTTCAAATATGATAAAAATGTGAAAACTGAAGGACTTAAAAGAGTTAAATATTAAATGTATTCAAGGTCATTAAGTTGAACTTGAAACAACTAAAAGTTTTTTAAAAGATTGAAGAGAAGATTAAAGTTTGAAATGTTGATGTTACAAAATTTCAAAGTTTGAATCTAAAATGTTTATTTGAATGTCAGAAAGTATTTAGACAGGAAGTAAAGATTGAGGGGGAGTTGATAAAGCAAAATCTGAAGACATCGGAAAGCTTAAAGCTAGGGGGAGCAAAGCTTAAAGCAAGGGGGAGCATGATGATTTAAAGTTTTATCAAGAAAAAACTCAAGAAAAAGGAAGAGAATATAAAGATCAATACGTTAAAGTTTATTCAAGAAATAAAGATCGGAAGACTCAGAAGTTTTTAAAAGTCAATGACTACGGCAACATCCAAAGGGGAGTCTGTTAGTGCATATGTTTGTTGCCTACGTCATTATGTATTGAGTCTGAGCGATTAGGGCTTAATCTGTTAGAAACAAAGCGTATTTACGTGAGATATAGGCCAAGTTCGCTTGTATGGTTTATGTGAAGTCAAGTTCGCCCGAACTTAGTCTCTCACCAGCGAACTTCCAATCCAATAAATAGGTGCCTTGGTTATTCATTTGTAATAGTTAGAGATTTTTGGCACAGAGACGACGAAGCTCTGTCGGATCTGGTTCTCGAATGTATTGAACTTTAGATCAATGAAAACAACGTTTAAATGAGTAATTCTTATTATTTGGTTAACTTGTCATTAGTTTCCGTCTAATTAGACAATAGATAACAAATTTAGGTTCCCGTGCTAGTCGTGGACGTTCCTACAAAAAAGAGTTTGTGTACAATTATACAAAAGAAGAATTAGCAAATCTTTGTGAAGTACTAGAAGATGAATTTGAGTTGGATTTTGAGAAAGATTTGGAAGACATTGATAAAGAAGATGAAGAAGATGTTTACGTTTTTGAACCGGTTAATGAAGCAGATGATTATGATAGAGTAGAAGTTGAAGATATTACAGAAGATGATGATGATGATGAACTTCGCTATGCCAACAATATAACTGAATATTTTGCTCAAGAAATTGAAGATATTATTAAACGCAAAGTTAAACAGAGACATGGAAATGCTCCAGACTTATTGATGAAAAAGAAATTGTTGCTAACAAAACGAAATGGTTTGAAGAGTTGAAGCTCGAGAGGAAGTTCTTAAGACCTTTGAAGTTCTTTACTCAAAATAAAGACATCTCAAAGCGTGATATAATCAACTATATCTGGATTCCTAAATTGCGAAGAATTGCTATTAGAAGAGAATATGAAGTGCAGTATTTCTGGTTTATCAACGACATAGAATCTTTACCATGGTGGGATGTGAAAGAGTTATGCAGAATAAAATTGATAAACTACGAGCTGAGTTTATTAAAAGAGAAGCAAGAATTGGATTCAAACATTGGAAACACAATAGTCAAAGCGCATAGTGTCAAGAACTAAAATTGATCCAGAAACCAGGAAATATGTAGTAACTTTGAAGTACAAGAAACCGAATGTTCTGAAGGTGATATCGTTACATGAGATGGAACACAATTTTTATAAGTTTTCAAGTGGTGGTTTTATGATGAAAAGACTAGGGAGGCTGATATTGTGTTTAAAGAGAATGAATGGTGACTGGAGATCAATACGAGTTTACGATTCTATGTGGATTGTTAACATGTCTGAAAATGATATTGAGATCTTATTTTACAACGAGATATTGTTTGATGCAAGAGACATGGAGCAAGCATTACAGTTTCAAAGAGTTGTAAGAGTATGCTTTGCCTGACATTCTTGTAGAATATGGGTGAGTAAGTGGAGATTGTTAGAGAAGAAAGAAGATAAGAAAGAAAAGAAGAGAAGAGAAAGGAGAAGGTCGAAGAGAAAAGAAAGAAAGCATGGATTTTGATATATCAATTCTGTAGACCTCCGGAGACTGATCAGACAGTAAAGAAAAGCTTTGAAGATCAGCGAAGAGAATATCGGAAGAGAGTTTTTGGTATGAATAAATGAAGATTTAAGACCAACAATAGACAAGACCGCAGCACTATCCAATGAGGAGTTTGTTAATACACTAATTTCCAATGCTTGTGTCTTTTGTACTGGTCATTTTTATAGGTTAGCATGTTAGTAGAGTAGGTTTATAACTTGGAAATGAATTGTAAACTATTCATACGCGCATAGGAGCCCTACACAGCGTGCGTAGGAGTCATGTGTTCCAAGGTTATACGCCTATAAATACCTTGGTCATGCGCATGATCTCATGTTAAGATCTGAGTTTGGATTGATTGTATTGTTTTAACTAATTTGATATCAGAATGATAAATCATGAAGGATTTTGCAGCGAAAGAACAGTTAAAACTTTATAACACAATCAACGCGAGAATAGTTTTCATCATAAAATGTTTTCATTACTCAAACGATTAGAATGATTAACAGATAACTTACATGTACGAATCACTAACTCCCCCTCAGAACGAGCTTACACAGAAAAGAATGTACAATAAAATGAAAATCTGTGAAAACTAAATAGAACAGTACAGGCACTGTCTATTTATATTACTAATCTAACCACTGTTAGTTTATGTTGACATCATCTTGACAATGACATCTAACAATACTAATAAACTCTAACCACTGCCTAACCTAAAATCTGTTTGTAAAGCACTGATGACCCTAACCGCTGATAGACATAAACTCTGATGAAGGTGTTGGCAGATGTTCTTCAAAGGATGATCAGACCTTTGACTTCTAGCATACCTTTGACTTAAGAGCAGACCTTTGACCCATCAGTGGTTTGGTGAATCAACAGACTTTATAACTAGCAGAGCTTTGGCATAGGGCAGTTGTTAGAACTACCAGTGGTTTGGAAGCTGGCTTTTGGAAGGAGTGAATCTAAACTCTGTTTATTCTGGATCATATAGAGCAGACCTGTTTTTGGCTTTCTATCATCTGTTCTTTTGTAGGGTTCAATCCCAACAATCTCCCCTAGAACAGATGATGCCAAAAAACTCTTCTTTATTCATGATCTTTATGTCTCATCAGTTTTTCCTTGATTTGTTCTTTGAATTTTGTTTTAAAGTTCCTACACAGTTGTAGTGCCGAAAGATCTTGAAGGTCAGCTACACCCAGGCTTAGTGCATCCTTCCTTGGCATACTAACAACTTTCCTATTGGACCTGAGTAGAGTCAATACATGGGTCTTTTTATCAGAGAGTCACTTTAGTATTTTTGAGTTCAATGGGTTTTTGGGAGAGGAGTTATTTGTGATGAGAATTGAAAAGGTGAACTTTTTTAAATCCTTTGAAAAAAATCTTCAGCATTTGGTAAAGGCTTCAATGGTTCTTTATTCAAGTCAGGCAAAGGTTCCTTAGTGACAGCCTGCTTACTTTTGTTACCACCCCTTTACTGATCTTGCATATCCATCTGCAGTTGCCTTTTCTTTTGGTTGAGGGCTTGAATGGTTGTTTCTAAGACCAGATCTGCACTTAGGTTCTTAACATTTTTCCAATCTGGTGCATTCTGTCTTATTTGAGGGTCTTTCTTCATCCTGTCAATTATGTCTGCTTCTTGCTTGAGAGCTAGGATGGACCACTCTTTGAACTGGTTCTCCTCAACTTGATAGGATTTTTCTTTCATGATGAATCTAATGAGGTTTACCCTTTGCTTCATTTGAGGATCATCTTTTGGAGAATTCACAGTCATTTTCTTATTTAATTAACTTGCATACTCTTCTAATTTCTTAACTTTGCTTAGCTCATGTTGATCCAATCTTGATAGGTAAGCATTTCCCTTTCCTTCACTCTCTTTTTTTCTATGATTTTGGCTTACCTAGTCTTCACTTTTAGATAATCCTTAATGGTTTTGGGATTTCTATAGCCGTGAAGAGATGGGAAGGTTCTTTTGGATGGATCAGCTTCTGTATAGAATTGTAGCATTTCTCCCTTTACTGCAGCCAACTCTAAGGGATATGATGTCTCCATAGGAATCCTTCTTTTTGGATTTTTACCTTTGAGTGACTCAGCAAGGCTAATTTGTAGTGATGATGAATGGGTGATAGTTGGTTTTGGTATTAGATTTGTTTGGACAACAGTTGTAGATGGTATATCATTATTTTCCACTGTAGCCATTCTTCTTCTTTTCCTAGCATAAACCAGTTTTGGTGTCGGAGCATTTGTGCAAACCTCTGCTGTCGTAACATCGGCTGTACTTTTGGTAGTATCAACATCTGTTACTTTGACAGGTGGTTGCTGAGATGAGGAAGGCAATATAATTGAACTGTCAGTGGTTTGCCTTTTTGTCCCAACAATGGTTTTGGGACCAGCAGCGGCACCCTTCATCTCCTTCTCTTTTATCCTGACATAACTCTGATCGATCCTCAAATGTGTATCTTCTTCATCTGCTTGAATTCTCAAGGTTTCATCACATCCCTTTCCTGTTTCTTTGACAGATGTTTCAGCAGAAATTACTGAAGAATTTTCCTCAATGTCATTTTCTCCCCCTTTTTGGCATCGTCAACTTTTTCAAAGATAGGTGCAGGGGTAGTGCCAGGAATGAGAATTTTCTTGATCTCTTTAAGCTCTTCATGTGTGTCTTTATACCTTACTTCAACTTCTTCTTTGAATGTTTGCACTTTAGAATCATATAACTGATTAGCATGTTGAATGTGTTGTTGAAGCAGAGGATACACTTGTGTTGCAATTTTGGTGGCTTGAGCAGAAGATTGAGCAGAGTGTAACATCTGTTGCAGCACATTTTTGATATCTCCCACTGATGCCTCAATCTTTGTGACTTTATCCGTCAATTCCTTGTGTTTTAGCTCATCTCCTAAATTAATAGGATCATCTGAGCTCCTACCCAAGGTGGTAGTTTTATCTAGAGTATCATGAGCATGTGATTTATCACTTGCTTCAACTTTAGATGCCCTTTTTTTTGGTACTGGGGTCTTCCCACTGAAGCAGAGGTTACCTGGGTATCCTCAACAGTGGTTGCCTTCAAAGGAGACTTACATATGAAACTACTGTCCAGATGTAAATTAGTGGATTCAACATCTGTAGTAGCTGCTCCTATTGAACTATCAACAAGGATTTCAGGAAATCCAAGTGATGTAGCCTCCTCAACTGTTTGTGGGATAACCAATTGATTTTTGTCAGACACAGCCATTGTGGAGGTTTTGCTCTCAGTAATGTCTTGGTGAGAATGGTCTTTTTGTGACTGACTATCAAAGGTTTCAAACAGTGATGTGGTGGTTGTTGTAATTTGAAGTGTGGAGAGTGGTGTGGAAAGTAGATTTGTCCTGGGAGATGGACATTTTAACATACTCTCAAATGAGGGTGATGTTATCAGTTGTGGGTTCCCTGTGCTTAAAACATGTTCCTTTTGTGAGGAATCATGAGGAGTAATGGTTTTGGGTTGAGATCTTTCTACCATCTGTTGTGAGGAAGTAGCAGCAGTGGTTTCATGTGACTTTTGTGTTGTCACAGGATTAACTTCTGGGATCTCATCTTCCAGAAGGTCCTTTTTGATAGGTTTGGTGGGTTTTGATGGTTTCTTTTTGGTCTTTTTAGGAGTTTTGGTGTGGGTTGCACAACAGTGGTTTTGCTGCTGTTGTCACCAGGAGCAGTGGGCTCAGCAGCTGGAATCTGAGGAACAGATGTGGACTCATCTAAATTTTGCTCAGACTCCCCTGCTTGTGTTTTTTAAACTTTTGACTCTTTAGCTATAAGGCGAGTATATATTTCAGATGATAGACTATTTATTTGGAAAGACACACCTTGAACAAAAACATGTGCACTTTCATTTGGAATTTTCTGTTTTAGATAATAACTTAAAAACCTAGGAAATAGCAGAAAAGCATTTTCCCTTTTGTTTTTCATATTTGCTAGGTTTGTTACCAATCATTAAGTAATACTAGGGAGTAATTGTAATCAGATTTAGACAAAATGGCATACCCCAAGTATTGAATTTTCAATGGTATTTCATCAAACCCAGTTGTTTTATTCGAGACACATGTGAGCAGGGTATGAAACAAAAATTTCATAGGAGGTGGGAATTTTCCCTTTTTCATGGTTAACTTTGATAAATCTCCTATATACCCTTTGTTTTTCAAAACAATTTGATACTCACTTTTGGGGAAGGAAGTTTTACCTTCTAGGTTGTTTATCTGAAAAACCTCTGAGATGGTTTGTGGGGTTATTAGAACCAAGATTCCTCCCACTTTTGACGTGATTACCCAAGGTTTTTGATTCAGACTTTCAATTTCAGCATTTGCCTAGAAATCTCGAAGGGCGTTCTGATAGATCGGTGCGTTACATGTAACAGAGTCTTGTACTTTGAGGAAGACAATATATCAATAATTTCATGAAATTCTGTATTCTTCTTTGTCTTCTCAAGAGTACAGAGACAGTTGTGTGGATTTTTGATGTTAAGAGTGTGTTTCGGAGGTTCTTGTGTTGATTTTGTTTTGGGTGCCATGATTGATTTTAGAGGAAATATTTTTCGAAGATTTTGAAATGGCACAGTAAAAGTGAAAGCTCTGTTTGTGAATGAGATAGGGTTTTATAGAGTTTTCAAAAAGTGACGATGACGTGGCATCTGATGCAACAACTGTCGAATAATATATGTCCACGTGTAACCTCTATTGACAATGGAAGACAGTTGTTTGGCTAACCACTGATAGAGTAACTTATCAATGGTTGTGACCAAAAGTTAATACTATCAGAGGTTCCACATCAGTGGATAGGTTTTTCTATTCAACAGTGTTTTTAGTCTATCAGAGCTTTGAAAAGACTTTAAGGATTTATTGAGAAATTAAATTTTAACTATTTTTAAGGATGAATTTCTGATTTTCTAAAACAATTTATTGCTATTTACGCATGGATCACAAGAAAAATTTGGTTTTAATCCATGTTTAGCATTTCCAAGCCTAGAAATCAAACTGTCAAATGTGGAAGCATCAATTGCTTTTGTCAACACATCTGCTAGCTAATCCTTGGTATGGACATGTTGTAAAGAAATCAGACATTTTCTATAGCAACCCCTCACAAAGTGATGTCTGATGTTAATAAGTGTAAAGAAATATTTGATTTGCAAGGTTAATTTTGACAAACTATTTTCAAATGTTTCTCAAAAATTTTAATGGCTTAACTTCTGAAACCTTTTCAGTCAAAACTTCATTTACATGCTCGTCCTTGTGTTGAGACACTTTACAGAAACTCGACAGAGGTTGTATATCTCTTATGGTACAAGCTATTTTGTCTGTAAGAACAAGTTTTCAAGGAAATTTAAAGCTGAATTTGACTGATCATCAACCAGAATCCTCTTGATTCTCTTATCAGAAAAAGTAACTCCCCTTTCTAAAAATAGGGTACTACTTCAGACACGTACCTAAGTTTTGCCTAAAAAAACGAGCAAAAACTCAAGAAGTATTATCTCCAAACTAAAAACTGAGGAGAAATACATGACCTAATATAAACAAGAGATTTCTACTATAAAAACTCGTAAAAAGATCCGTGATACGAGAATCAATTAGATCTGATAAATTTCCAGCAATTCTTCTGAGAAATTTATGAATTTAGAGTTCATCTCAGTCATTGTTATAGAACTGATATGAATCCTCTTCATCAATTAATCCTGAAAACAACGTAGATTCCAACACAATAAAACCACATGAATCGTGAATTTCTACACAATCACGACTCTGTTTTTATAATCAAGAATAGCACAGCATCGTGAAATCGAGCTGATCTTTTCAGGTCAAATTGACGATTAGATCAATTTGACTAACCAGGCTCTGATACCAATTGTTAAGATCTGAGTTTGGATTGATTGTATTGTTTTAACTAATTTGATATCAGAATGATAAATCATGAAGGATTTTGCAGCGAAAGAACAGTTAAAACTTTATAACACAATCAATGAGAGAATAGTTTTCATCATAACATGTTTTCATTACTCAAACGATTAGAATTATTAACAGATAACTTACATGTACGAATCACTAACTCCCCCTCAGAACGAGCTTACATAGAAAAGAATGTACAATAAAGTGAAAATCTGTGAAAAGCTAAATAGAACAATACAGGCACGGTCTATTTATATTACTAATCTAACCACTGTTAGTTTATGCTGACATCATCTTGACAATGACATCTAACAATGCTAACAAACTCTAACCACTGCCTAACCTAAAATCTGTTTATAAAGCACTGATGACCCTAACCGCTGATAGACATTGTAACATCCGTCAAAAACCGGTTAACCAAACCCGCTTCGTTTATTAACCGAACATCCAGTTAAAAATTCTGTTGCGTATTTAATGCTTAAATTATTTTTATACGATACATAATTAATAAATATATTACAATATAAAATTTATAATTGAAAATTTATTAAAAATTATGAAATAAAAATAATATGCTGATGCCGGGTTTCGAACCCGGGTCAGCCGGGAACCTCAAAGACTTAACTCACACACATCCAACCACTCCGCCACTTGTGTTATTTGATGATATATCGAAACAATTAGTTCATATAACAAAACTCGGAATCAAACCCAGTCAACAGCGCGCCCATTTCGCAGTCGCCGGAAAATCCGACGATTTCGCCAATTATCGACGGTTACTTTTGACTTAACGTACGTATTAACGTCGCCATCGGTTATAACCGATGTCCAGTTCCGCGACATCAGTCATAACCGCCGGAGAATGGCTGACCAATGAATCGAGACTAGAAACAGACCCAGTTCAACTTGATTCTTCCCTATAAATGCACACCCTAGCCTCTGGTAATCTTTTCGCTCAAAATCGCACCGATTCTCGAATCAATTTCACTCACCGGAACTTTTCTGCCATCACCGGACTTTCGCCAGAAAACCGAATCTCACATCAACACGGTAAATACCTCGACTCTTTCTGTTTCAATCCATTGTTAGACCATTACTAACATCAATCCATCACCCTGAATCAATCCCAGACGACGTTGCCGGATATTCTGTACTCGCCGGAAAATCGCTGGAATTTCCGAAATCACGCTGTTAATCGGTATGATCATCTAAACCTCCTGATAATCGTTACTCAGTAATTCAATTTCATATCTAATCAATCAAAACTGTTAATTGATCCGAACAGAGGGAGTTCACAAAACAGAGCCGACGATCTTTGCCGGAGTTCTGAAAAAGACAACCTGTTCCGGTATTTTCTTTCCCCGAACCCTCTCTGTTCATCACATTACAATCGCTTAAAAAGTTCGTTAATTTAATTTAACAAGTAACAGTTGAATGATCGCCGTCTGTGTTCTTGAGCGAAGAAGACGAAGTTGATTATGGTTATAAGATTAATTAAAATCAGAATAATAAACGGGTTAGACACACAGTCCAGCGGTGGACTGTGTGCAAACATGAAACACACGTCTCGAGTTCGATCCCTATCACGACCCTATCCTCGGAAATAAAATTTTTTTTTAAAACCGAACCGGGTTAACTCACTGTAAGATGTTAAGTATAATAAAAATCAGAATATTAACCAGGTTAGACACACAGTCCAGCGGTGGACTGTGTGCCAAACTAAACCACAGGTCCCGGGTTTGAGACCTGTTGAGATCACCGGTTCGATACAATTAAATCCTTTTTAAATAAATGATTTTCGGATTAACTTAAATAGTGTATAAATATAATTAAAAACAGAAATATTTCGGGTTAGACACGTAGCTCAGTTGGTAGAGCTGCGTGCACGCGTACGAGAGGTCACCGGTTCGAATCTCGCTCAGTGCAACAATATAACCGACCGAACCGGTCAACGGTCAACAGTCACGGTCAACGGTCAAAGTCAACATTTTTTTATTTTTATTTATTTATTTAATTTAAAAAAATCAATTAAAAATACTTAAAAATAAACGTTTTTAAAGTTAGAAAATAGCCTTAAACTCACAAAAATATATCCAAAAATCCTATTAAAATTGGTTAATAAAATCCGCTTACTTACCGAACCGTTATGTTATTATCTAGGTTAGTTTCTCTCGTGGTTAAATCCAAATTCGTGTGCTTTCATCATCAATCCAAGAAACGCAACCACGGTGAGTGAATTCTTACAAATTCCCCTTTTTATTTATGTTTTGGGGTGTATCATTTGTCACTTAAACTAATCCGCTTATTCAAACTCGTGCTATACCATATTATGATCTAAACTTAGAATGTAAAAATTGTTTGTTGTTATGTATTACATATTGTCAAGTTGTATGCAAATTATTTGTTAGGCCCATCAGTTCCTCGTGGGAGACGAGTTGAACAACGCGTGCCTTAAAACTCATTCATTAGGCCCATCAGTTCGTAGAACAACGCGTGCCTCAAAACTCATTCATTAGGCCCATCAGTTCCTTGTGGGAGACGAGTTGAACAACGCGTGCCTCAAAACAATCTATTGTTGTATGTGTGTGTAATATTTTAATATTAAGTGTTTTGTGAATATATTTACATTTACTCATATGTGGTTATGTACTTTATTTTATAATCAATTCAATAAACTTGTTTAAATGTTTTTCATAGGATTCACTCGCCAACTTTTTGTTGATCCAAAAACCATTTTTACACATGATACAGGTGGACAGGATGAAGCAAGGAACACATAGGAAAGTGCCTTAGAAGAAAAATAATGAAGCCTAGAAAAATGTATAGACATGTCGAACTTGTATGATATTATTGTATGATCTCCTTTAAATTGTAATAATAAATATGAAACATTATAATAAATGTCATGAGCTTTGATGAAAACCCAATCATGCCCCGATCACCAATTCCGTTGCGGGTCGGGGTGTGACAGATTGGTATCAGAGCTTTTGACTATAGGGATATAGGATAGGTTATTAGACCCTTAGAGCCTATACTATAGTTGATTAGATTTTAATTGTTTATGTGGTTACATGCAAACTCATGATGTTTATTTCTTTCATATTTATTACATACACAAACGCATGCAAACACTACCAATATTACATTTTGTGATACATAGTGAATTATACCTACAGTCAAACATACATACTTACATACATATTCATCATACATATTTCAATGTTCACATATTCAAATCATCTTCATACTTCCGTTATTCCAAGATTTTGTCGCATTTTTCATTTTTGAAATCTCATCAAAGTGAGTTCTGCGACGGGCATGTAGTAACTGTAAGGGTACCAGTACCGGTAGTCGGAACGTCCTGTCTAGGTTGGCATTCGTATAAATCCAATATAACGGACCAATTTGCCTACCTGGGGACTAACGATGAGAGTACAAAGGACCTATTAGGCCAAAGCATGCCACCCCAAACGTCGTTCGAACTAACCCCACTTTGAGGTGTCACCGTGTCCACACCTGGATACATTCCGAATATCATACGTTACATACATATTTCTTGATTTTCTCTGGGTTTTAGTGTACGTAACCAGGCTAACACATGCGAACTATATGAAAAACCCGGTAATCATGGGGGCCCACTTGATTACGAAGGTGAAGTATGGCGGCATGCAAGGCCCAATTACGAGCAAAGCCCAAGACATCCTATGGATGTAGTAGATTTATTATTCTATATTTGTTTTATGAATGGTCATTCCTAAATACGACACATGATCCCTAAAACATCCAACTCATACTCTTGATATGTATTCCTTGTAGATGTCTTCTAGTCTCGCTCGTAGGAAGATGAGATCAGGAAAAGCCCGCGAGCGCATGGCTGCCCAAATCGCTCAACAAATGGCTGCCGTAATACCCAACATTGTAGTTCAAGTTCAACAAGCCCTTACCGCTAATCCCGTCAATCAAGAAGATCAGAATGTTGTCAACCCTCCCCCACTAAATGCACCTTCAAGCATTTCAAATCCTGCGACCCTCCAAAATACGAAGGGACTGAAGGTGTTACCGCTCTCCTCCATTGGTTTGAAGAAATGGAAAACACATTTCTAAATTGCGATTGCCCCAATGATCGCAAAGTGCGATATGCTACCGGTCGTTTACTTGGAATAGCACTTACCTGGTGGAATACAGAGAAGGCCAAACGAGGTGTTGAAGATGCTATGACTTTGACTTGGGAAGAGTTGAAGGAAATCATGACAAGACGGTTTTGCCCAAGAAGCGAAATCAAGAAATTGGAGGATGAATTCTATTCCTTGAAACAAAAGGAAGGCGACCGCACTACGTACAACAAGAGATTCCTTGAGTTAAATCAAATGGTCCCCAACTTGTTCACTCCCCTCTACCGTTTGATCGAGCACTACATTCGAGGTCTTCCTTCAAAAATTCAAGACTCTGTAATAAGTACCACACCTGCAACTTTGGAAGCAGCAATGGAGTTAGCTACAGAGCTCACCGAGAACCGCATACGAAATAAGGACTTCAAGGAGGAGAAGAAGAAGGATAAAGCATTAACGGAAACCTCAAACTCCACCCAAACCGAATCCCCTTCTCAACCCATTTCTAAGAGAAAACGAGATGGGCAACTTTTCGCTGTCACCCAACGCAATCAACTAGCCACACAAGCCGTACCCCTCCAAGCTATCCCAATCACTCAAGTAGCACCCAACTCAACTTACCCAAATAAGAAACCTTACTTTGGACCTCACCCTCAATGCAACACCTGTTTTTATCACCATCCATCTACCTTACCTTGTCGACTATGTGCGAATTGTGGACGCTATGGTCATTTGAGCAAGGTTTGCCGCACCCCTCAAAAACCAAACCTCACCCCCTACACAAAACATGATCCAAACATATCAACAACCCCAATACCCCATGTTCCCATATGTTCGAGCTTGTTTTAATTGTGGTGACCCTACCCATTTTAGAAACACATGCCCTCGATTGGTTAACATCATAAACGCCCAAGCTCAAGCAAACCCAGTTAACCAAGCAAATCAAGAAAACCTAACCACTAGACCACCAGCAAGAGGAAGAGTTTTCAACATCAACGCCAATCCTGATGAAGATAATGACGGCCCAAATGAACCACCCAACTAGTCTCCTTCACCAAAAATCAAGATTCAACTCCAACCACTTAGTTTTTATATTTTTCTTTACGTTATCTCAATTTTCACGTATCTCTATTATAAATTGGAAATTTATCCAAGAATCTTAATGCGAATTACTATTTCAGTTTTGTTTTATACTCATTGATTTAACATTCATATCATCATACCTCACGACGTATTTCAATCTCATCATTTAAAGAAGTTGGGCTGGGTCTCACTTCTACATAGACTAACCTCTCCATCATAATAAACGAGAGAGGTACTGTCATCATTCAAACATGTATACTATCAGAATTAAGACTCAAGCTTTGGTTGTTGTGTTTGTTTATGTTTTAGAGTCACATAGGACTAATCATAACTTACTGATAAAATCAATGAAAATTTGACGAGAATATGGTGGATACGCCGCTGGTACTTCCTATATATAAGTATTCTTGTCAAAGGATCAGAGGCATTGTCAGGCGGTTATGAGAAGTTCCATGTAGGATTTAGTAATGTCTTGGTTGAAGTTTGTTTTATACTCACTGATTTAGCATTCATATCATCTCACCATTTAAATAAATTGGATTGTGTTCTATTTCTACATAGACTAACCTCTCCATCATAACAAACGAGAGAGGTACTGTCACCATTCAAACATGTATACTATCAGAATTAGGACTCAGGCTTTGGTTGTTGTGTTTGTTTTATGTTCTAGAGTCACATCATAGAACCAATCATAACTTACTGATAAAACCAATGAAAATTTGACAAGAATATGGTGGATACGCCGCTGGTACTTCCTATATATAACTATTCTTGCCAAAGGATCAGAGGCATTGTCAGGCGGTTATGAGAAGTTCCATGTAGGTTTTAGTAGTAAAAGTTTTGTTTTAGGATATAACCTTATCTTTCCAAGCGTATCAAAACTCTTGCGCATGAAATCATACTTAGTCAATCAACTATGTTTATCAAATTTCATTATCTTAGGCATCAAAAAGCGATTCCTGTAGTAGGGTACTTAACCCTTACAAGGAACGTTACCGCCTCAAACAAAATTTAAACTCTTACTCCCTTCTAAGTATGTATTTTTCAAATTAAAACACCATCCTTTTGTGACAAACATGCCACTACTTAAATTTCGGGATAAAATTTCTAAAAGTAGGGAATACTGTAACATCCGTCAAAAACCGGGTTAACCAAACCCTCTTCGTTTATTAACCGAACATCCAGTTAAAAATTTTGTTGCGTATTTAATGCTTAAATTATTTTTATACGATACATAATTAATAAATATATTAGAATATAAAATTTATAATTGAAAATTTATTAAAAATAATGAAATAAAAATAATATGCTGATACCGGGTTTCGAATCCGGGTCAGCCGGGAACCTCAAAGACTTAACTCACACACATCCAACCACTCCGCCACTTGTGTTATTTGATGATATATCGAAACAATTAGTACATATAACAAAACTCGGAATCAAACCCAGTCAACAGCGCGCCCATTTCGCAGTCGCCGGAAAATCCGACGATTTCGCCAATTATCGACGGTTACTTTTGACTTAACGTACGTATTAACGTCGCCATCGGTTATAACCGATGTCCAGTTCCGCGACATCAGTCATAACCGCCGGAGAATGGCTGACCAATGAATCGAGACTAGAAACAGACCCAGTTCAACTTGATTCTTCCCTATAAATGCACACCCTAGCCTCTGGTAATCTTTTCGCTCAAAATCGCACCGATTCTCGAATCAATTTCACTCACCGGAACTTTTCTGCCATCACCGAACTTTCGCCAGAAAACCGAATCTCACATCAACACGGTAAATACCTCGACTCTTTCTGTTTCAATCCATTGTTAGACCATTACTAACATCAATCCATCACCCTGAATCAATCCCAGACGATGTTGCCGGATATTCTGTACTCGCCAGAAAATCGCTAGAATTTCCGAAATCACGCTGTTAATCGGTATGATCATCTAAACCTCCTGATAATCGTTACTCAGTAATTCAATTTCATATCTAATCAATCAAAACTGTTAATTGATCCGAACAGAGGGAGTTCACAAAACAGAGCCGACGATCTTTGCCGGAGTTCTGAAAAAGACAACTTGTTCCGGTATTTTCTTTCCCCAAACCCTCTCTGTTCATCACATTACAATCGCTTAAAAAGTTCGTTAATTTAATTTAACAAGTAACAGTTGAATGATCGCCGTCTGTGTTCTTGAGCGAAGAAGACGAAGTTGATTATGGTTATAAGATTAATTAAAATCAGAATAATAAACGGGTTAGACACACAGTCCAGCGGTGGACTGTGTGCAAACATGAAACACACGTCTCGAGTTCGATCCCTATCACGACCCTATCCTCGGAAATAAAAATGTTTTTTTTAAAACCGAACCGGGTTAACTCACTGTAAGATGTTAAGTATAATAAAAATCAGAATATTAACCAGGTTAGACACACAGTCCAGCGGTGGACTGTGTGCCAAACTAAACCACAGGTCCCGGGTTCGAGACCTGTTGAGATCACCGGTTCGATACAATTAAATCCTTTTTAAATAAATGATTTTCGGATTAACTTAAATAGTGTATAAATATAATTAAAAACAGAAATATTTCGGGTTAGACACGTAGCTCAGTTGGTAGAGCTGCGTGCACGCGTACGAGAGGTCACCAGCTCGAATCTCGCTCAGTGCAACAATATAACCGACCGAACCGGTCAACGGTCAACAGTCACGGTCAACGGTCAAAGTCAACATTTTTTTATTTTTATTTATTTATTTAATTTAAAAAAATCAATTAAAAATACTTAAAAATAAACGTTTTTAAAGTTAGAAAATAGCCTTAAACTCACAAAAATATATCCAAAAATCCTATTAAAATTGGTTAATAAAATCCGCTTACTTACCGAACCGTTATGTTATTATCTAGGTTAGTTTCTCTCGTGGTTAAATCCAAATTCGTGCGCTTTCATCATCAATCCAAGAAACGCAACCACGGTGAGTGAATTCTTACAAATTCCCCTTTTATTCATGTTTTGGGGTGTATCATTTGTCACTTAAACTAATCCGCTTATTCAAACTCGTGCTATACCATATTATGATCTAAACTTAGAATGTAAAAATTGTTTGTTGTTATGTATTACATATTGTCAAGTTGTATGAAAATTATTAGTTAGGCCCATCAGTTCCTCGTGGGAGACGAGTTGAACAACGCGTGCCTTAAAACTCATTCATTAGGCCCATCAGTTCGTAGAACAACGCGTGCCTCAAAACTCATTCATTAGGCCCATCAGTTCCTCGTGGGAGACGAGTTGAACAACGCGTGCCTCAAAACAATCTATTGTTGTATGTGTGTGTAATATTTTAATATTAAGTGTTTTGTGAATATATTTACATTTACTCATATGTGGTTATGTACTTTATTTTATAATCAATTCAATAAACTTGTTTAAATGTTTTTCATAGGATTCACTCGCCAACTTTTTGTTGATCCAAAAACCATTTTTACACATGATACAGGTGGACAGGATGAAGCAAGGAACACATAGGAAAGTGCCTTAGAAGAAAAATAATGAAGCCTAGAAAAATGTATAGACATGTCGAACTTGTATGATATTATTGTATGATCTCCTTTAAATTGTAATAATAAATATGAACATTATAATAAATGTCATGAGCTTTGATGAAAACCCAATCATGCCCCGATCATCAATTCCGCTGCGGGTCGGGGTGTGACAGACATAAACTCTGATGAAGGTGTTGGCAGATGTTCTTCAAAGGATGATCAGACCTTTGACTTCTAGCATACCTTTGACCCATCAGTGATTTGGTGAATCAACAGACTTTATAACTAGCAGAGCTTTGGCATAGGGCAGTTGTTAGAACTACCAGTGGTTTGGAAGCTGGCTTTTGGAAGGAGTGAATCTAAACTCTTTTATTCTGGATCATATAGAGCAGACCTGTTTTTGGCTTTCTATCATCTGTTCTTTTATAGGGTTCAATCCCAACATCTCATAACTTGAACTTTGGAGAACTTTGAATGTGAAAACGAATTGTAACGTAATGTTAGTGAATATTTTGTGTGTGTCTGCCACTGTACGAACAGGATAGATAGAACGTGTGTTGAATATTGTATAGTAGAGAGTGGGATATGAACATATGACACTTTGGAGAGGACGACACCTTTCGAGGGACGACTCCTTTCGTGAGGACGACACTTTAGAGAGGATGAGGACTCATCCGCAGGGATGAGTCATCCGCTCCAAATCACATGTCTATAAATAGGAAGTTATGTGTTCGAAGTTCATAAGTTTTGGGAACGGCTGGAGAGACCTCAGATTTATCTCCAGCTTGTAAAATGATATATGTTCTTTCGGTTGATCCAATAAAGATTGAGTTTTGGCATCATCTGTTCTAGGGGAGATTGTTGGACCAACAAAAAAACAAATGATTGCAAAAAGCCAAAACATGTTATTTTAATCAAGAAATAAACAAGTCATGATCTGCATCTCCTCTTAAAGACAATGAATCTTGAACACTACAGAGGATTTATTTAAAGACTTCAAAAAAAACTATCTATTGAAGATATGAAACCACTATTGAAAAAGAAAAGTTTGTTCATGGCCAAAGTCATGTTGAAGACAAAGCACTAAAGAAGAAAACCAAACATTTGTTTTAGCCATAACAGATGTTTGGATCAAGCAAACAAAATTTTAAAGAAAAATTCTCTTAATGTAACAGTGTATGTCCCCACATGTGTTAGTTGTCTTAGAACAGTTGTTACATTCCATCAGATGTTTCTAATATCTGTGAAATATTTTCTGTTAGAAATGTTAGTTGTCGTTATCAGGGTGATATCAGCCCTAATTGCAAACATATGTTTGTACTTTGTATAATTAAATATCACTTGTTTAAGATCTATTTATTACATCACAAACATTCCTTTTGTACGAACTGTCTAAGTTAGTGATCAAGCTGAGGAAGAGTTGTATAATCATTCCTATAATGTAATCTTTTTTTTGAACGGTGAGAATTTTTAATTGTAATCTTTGGATTATCAATATAAAACAACTTTGATAAACTTTCCATTCTTGTGTCTTCATTTATTTCCGCTGCAATTCAGCTTTCCATTATCATTTACACTTCATTTATTCACACACCAAAACACACAAGTTAAAACTTAGATCCTAACAGTTCGAAAAAAAAAGACACGATCTTTTCAACGTTTTCAAGACTCGAGGAATAGTCTTTTTCACAGACGAGGAGAAGAAGACAAGAAGAAAGAGACCTAGCAACCAACCTGATTAAGACTTACGTGCCACATAATACATCAATTGGAGACAGTATTAATTAATTAAAAATTTAACCTCCAGATTCAAATTAGACTATATGTCTTCCAATCTCTAGCCTTTTATTCACGTTTTAACACATTTTTTTTATTCCCTTGAGTACTTGTTTTAAAATAAAATGGAAACAATATAAAAAGACATACGGTTGAGTCAACATTTGCTTATTAACGAAGAAACCAATAGCCATAGCAATGTAATGATAGGAACAATACCATCGCTAAACGATCAATGATGAATCAATACAATAAAAATCTTATTCGGAAAATACTCATTTGAGCCTATAACAATAATCCAAAACAATATATACATTAGCTATAGTTCTAATGTACTAATATGTGAGATAGGAATGTGGGCACACACACCTGACCATCTCACAAGCAACAATAACAATAATTGTCCTAGAATCGATCTATAGGCCTCTCAATAATCAATATTCAATTAAGGTCACTCTTAGTACACAATTAAAATAGAGACAATGCAGGCCTTTTACACCGCCATGGATGGTGCACGCCAAAGATGCCACAATGACGCCCTATTGCCCCATAGGTGAATGCGCTCAAGTATTGAGGTCCATGAATGGTACAATCAAGTCAATAACAATACGATAACAAAACACTAAAGCTCAATAATATTTGATTAACATTAATACCAATAATCAATAATCCATAATCATAGGAACATACGATAATTAGAGGAAAACCTATGGCACGCCTTTTAATGATAACAATCCAATACGTTATAAGTAACATTTTGTAGAGAACATGGAAAACTATAGTTCAAGAAATGGTCACAAACGAATATGATAAATAAACAATGTAGCGAAATAATGATAATTAGGGTTGTAAATAAATCAAACATTCCGCGAACAATTCGTGAACCGTTTGGTGAGAAATTCGTTTTATGTTCGTTCGTTTAGTAAATGAACAAACACGAACAAGAAATTTTGTTCGATAAGTTAAACAAATGAACATAAGTAGAGGCTGCGCTCGCTTGTTCATGTTCGTGAACGTCCGGCAATATGATCATTTGTATTTGCTTGTTTATCTTCATTTGTATTCGTTCATTTAAAGGTTTTTTGTATTATATATTTATTTTATTGGTTTTAGTTTTTATGAATTTAAAACTATAGTTATACTTTACACCTCTGACAACATCACTCATTTGACCATTTCAATTTCAATTTGTGTTAAAGGTTGACAAACTTCTTATTTTTTTTGTTTTGTGGATTCTTCGTAATTCCTGATGTAAAATGCCTATTTTATTTTAAAATGAATATATGATGTTCGTTTGTGTTCATTTATTTTCATGAACAATTGTTTGTGTTCGTTTGCGTTTGTTTACGTTTAGTAAGTGCGCATGAACATGTTAATTTCCTTAATGAACAAACAAGAACAAGAAATCTTGTTTGGTAAGCGTTCACGAACTACTAAACCGTTCATGAACACGTTCATTCTATAATGAACAATCACAAACAAAGCCTTGTTCATGTTTCTACTTATTTGAAAATAGCTAGAACATAGCATTTTCTGGAGACATAAGAATTTTTCGGCGGAAGCCGCTTCTTTTGTCAGGCGATCGGAAAAGAAAGAAATGGTGAATCTATTCAAGATAATTACGCCGATCATATAGAAATACTGAATTGTAAATAGAGTTCAGGTTCGAATTCCATAGATAATATAGATAGAAAAGAGTATTCTAGAAAAATTCATAGAATTAGAGGAACTCCTCGCAAGAACCATAGCAATAACAATAGGGGAAAGTGAGTATGTGGCTGTTACATACCTAAGGTTAGGCGCGAAACCATCCAAAACTACGTAGTTTTGGTTAAAATCGATTAAATCCCCTTTATCTCTTATAAATTATACTGAAATTTACCTAAATCTTTTTAATTTAGAAAATTATCACGCTTTCCACTATATCCGTCAAAATAGTTCGTCCTTCTCCCGCCAATCTGATAAGCATACACCTGCAACTAATATCCATTGATTTTGATTATTTCAATCGTATTCTCTAAAATACTATACAATCAACGACCTTTTTTCTACCTGGTGGTTGAATCAGCTTGGGTGGTGGAAGTTTGAATATCTATTAATTTTGATTCCCCCACTTGATTGGTTGATCATGGAGGTATAAGTTTGAATATCTAAATTCATTGTTTTTATTCATTTTTCCTATAATTCCTTGCTTCCAATTCTAGTGGTTGATTTGAAATTTAACTTTTAATTTTGTTCGTACAGGATATACATCTAATTTTGAATATCTAAATTGATTGTTCTTATTCAGTTTTCCTATAATTACTTGCTTCCAATTCTAGTGATTGATTTGAAATGTTAAATTTTAATTTTAATCGAACAGGATATACATCTAATTGAAGATATTGATGCTAAAGGGTATTTGATAGTCAATAGTGATTCAGATACTGAAGCAGAGAAAAGAGATGATGTAGACATAGAAAAAAGTGGTTCAGATACTCAAACAGAAAAAAGGGATGATGTAGACATGGATTTTGGGTTCGAGAAAGAAGTAGCTAATGATGTAATTGGAATGGTTTTCGATACCCCTAATGACGCATATCATTTCTATAATGGCTATGCGTTTTTACATGGATTTGGAATACGTATTTCTTCGGCCTATAAAAATAAGGCAACAAATGAGCCTTATCGAAAGATATATGTTTGCAACAAACAAGGTTTTAAAGATTTGAAGCGTAATAGTTCTAAAGGAGATGTTAAGAAATGTCGTAGAGATTTAAGGACGGGATGTGAAGCTTGTATTCGTATTTCAAAAAGTAAAGATGGGAAATGATTTGTTGATAAGTTTAATGATTTACATAATCATGAGCTAACAGTCACTCCGACCAAGGTAATGAAACACCACTCCCATGGGAAGTTTCACCGCTCAATGGCATGCAAATCTCTAGTGTCAGAACTTCGCCAATCTGGGTTGAAGCCTTGTCAAATCAAGAAGGTAGTAAATACCATGAAAGATCCACATGAAAATGATGTTACATCAAAGCAATGTGCAGATGCCTTAGCAGATAAACGAAAAGAATACAAAGGTAAGGAATTTTATGGACTTATTAAACATTTCCAAGATAAATTCATAGAAGACCATAACCTTTATTTTGTTGTGGATTTATTTGAGGATGGGTCTCCAAGAAATATTTTCTGGGCAGACGGAAGATCAAGAGACTCGTATATAAAATTTGGAGATGTTGTTGTGTTGATGTGACATACATGACCAACAAATTTATGATGCCATTTGCTCCATTTGTCGGGGTGAATCATCATGGTCAATCCATACTTTTTGGTGGCGCGTTATTGGAAAATGAGAAACAAGGAACCTTTGAATGGCTATTTCAGAATTTCTTGAAATGCATGTTTAACAAATATCCATTAGCAATAATTACTGATCAAGATAAAGCTATTTGCAATGCAATCAAAACGGTTTTTCCAAAAACTCGACATCGTTATTGTTCGTGGCATATTAAGAAACATGAGACTGAACATCTTCGACATCTTAAAGTTCACGATAGTGACTTCCAAGAGCTACACAAACAGTTGGTAAAGAGCAATACAGTAGAGGAATTTGAAGCTCGTTGGGAATTATTATGTGCGAAATATGAGTTTGAATGTGGTAGTTGGATAATAGAGATGTATAATCAACGCGAATATTGGGCTAAAGCATTTTTGAAAGATTGTTTTTTTGCTGGCATGACATCAAGCGGAAGAAGCGAGAGTATTCATTCTTTTTTTTATGGATATGAAAATTCAAAGACCATGTTGAATGAGTTTGTTATACAATATGATAAAGCTGTTGAGGCTCGAAGGGCTGCCGAAGAAGATGAAGACTTCAAGACCATGAACTCAAAGCCAGTTCTTTCTTCTATTAATTTGATAGAGGCAAAAGCAGTTCACGGTACACTAGAAAACTCTTTGATGTATTCAAAAAAGAATGGACATAGGCTACCTTCAACTTAACTCATGAAAAAATAAGCAAGAGTTTAGAAGAAATCAAATATAAGGTTGGACAACCGAATATTGATAAAATATATTGGAGAAATGTCAACTTTCGTCTTTCAGAAAAGATAGATGTCACATGTTCATGTGCAAAGTTTGAAACTTATGGGATACTATGCAAGCATATTTTATACGTCTTGAAGAAAAGAAATGTTGAAACCCTTCCTGATCATTATATATTACCTAGGTGGACACTTGATGCTAGGTACAAGTGGGATAATTGCACCATCGGGCTCGAAGGCATACATACCGGGAATGAAGTTAGTGCGTTAACTTTATGGTGTGTTCAATCAAATTTTAGAAAAGCGATCGAACAAGCAAAAGACTCACCATTAGAGATAAAGAAACTAGATACAATTTTGTTAAAGTTTTTGGAAGAGCAAAGTATTCGAACTAAGTCGAAACAGACTGTGAGTGCTTCAAAAAATGCTAATGAGGGTGGTTTGAAAGTAAACATGATGCCTCAAATTTCTAACGGGATCCGGTAGTTAATACTAATACCAAAGGTCGCCCTAAAAGTGCAACTAGAATAAAATCTTCCCTAGAAGCGCCAAAAAAGAGAAGTTGTTCTTACTGCCATCAAGCGGGTCATTACATTAACGGATGCCAGAAAAAGAAGGTAAGATTTATATTTATTAATAGTTGACAATATATTACTTTTTTAGGGCTGGAAATTATCAGTATAATACAAATATTTAGGTTTTCAGGCAGATGAGGCATTACAAGAAAGAGAAGGATGATATGTGAATCGGCTTGAAGAATTGGCGCTTTTGCAGAGTTGTTACAGTTTCACTTGTTTGAGTAGTGTAGGTCTTAGTTAAAGGTTAGTTGGTAATAAGATTGTGGAACTTGCCCGATGTATTTAAACAATAAAGCTTTACTTATTTAGCTTGTTGAATATGAAATTGTTACATTGGTTTGGATGCACATATAAAAATGAAATTTGTTGTCGAATTATCATAAAATGAAGCAGGTCCACACATAGGAATTTTTAATGACCCTTGTACGAATATAAAATGAAACGGGTCGAAGACATAGGATTTTTTTAATAAAACGGGTCAGAATATTGCAATGTTTTGAAGCTTCTATTTCTTGCATCAATCTTCTCTTTATTAACTTCTGTCGAATTATCATAGCTGTCCCATTAAAAGATGCAAAATCCATAATCGTGATCCTCATAAAATAAAAACTTCAGCACAACTTCATATTACTGCAAAAGTTAACCCATTAGTTTGTTTTGACCATCCAAAGAAGATTTTTATAACTAAAGAAAACACAAAAGAAGCCTCTTAGCAAGACGCTAAGGGGACATAAAATACCGAGATAGGCCAAAAAAGCACTAGACAAGGAGGTGGTCAGCGTTTTTATTTTCTATATCACATATCGGACAGCATGGGCGAAGCTTAAGTAGGGCGGGAGGGGGCGACCGACCCGAACTTTTCGCTTTGTAGTGGAGAGTATGTAGTTTTCGTATAAATTTTTTTGGGTATATACGTCTTCGACCCTCCGGTTTTATAGAAATTTTTAGGTCCGGGACTTCCGCCCCCCTCCCAGTCGGAAATTTGAAGCTTCACCACTGTCAGACAGGACCCGTCACCAAACGCCACATTTCTGGCTGCCAAAAGCCTTCTCCGATTTCTGCCTAGTGATGGAAAACAATGCTAAATACGGTCCATTAACATTAGGGACGTTGGTAATTGCCACCAAAACTTTTTGTCGAACACCTACCATCCATGTCAGTATTAATTTCAGTTCTAATATCTATACAACAAGTGACAATCGAGCAAACCTTAGGGACGTTGGTAATTGCGATTTCATAATATGACGTGTTATAATGTGAAACTTCAAGCCTAAAAAGATATGGAGTCTTGATTCTGATTTTGACTAATTGGGAGGGTTTTGGCAGAAAACAATATAAGTTGGGCCACCATATAAGTTTGGTATTGTCCCCACCCTAGCCCAGTTGGGTAAGTTGGGTCGGTTTCTCCTTGGAGACTCCGGTTCGACTCCCGGCTTGGGCAAAAGGTGCGGGACGCCTCAATGGTGGATCGTTTTCTACCGAGGCATGGTTCGATACGGAGGGCAACCCGGTTTTACCCAGCTGTTACTCCAGCGAGGCTCTCGTGTGAGGACAGTATGGTTTCCGGGCGAAGATCAGTCAGAGCGGCAGCCGGGGCCCGATAGAACATCGCGTCTGCGAATGCTGGGCTGACGGGTAACCATCCTTGATGGAAACCCGGTGACCAATGGTCCATGTACATATTGAAAGTCACCCTTCAAAAAAAATATATATATAAAAGTTTGGTATTTATGTGGGGGAGCATAACAAAGATGCGATAAGATGGAATTGAATTTGCAACAAAAGATTTAATTGATTTTACAAACGTAGTTTTGGATGGTTTCGCGCCTAACCTTAGGTGTGTAACAACCACATACTCACTTTCCCCGTAACAATATGAAGCTTGAATCAAACATAAAGGATACAAATGTATCATAACCGTACGTTTGTAAATATATATTTGGATGTTTATTTTTAGATCTCTATATAAATCAATATGTATCCTAGATTATATGCGTGTATTTAATAAAGTGTGATTTATGTAATTTATTTAAAAAGCAACTTTTCCATAACGTCTATTTACAAAGGTGTGATTTATGTAATTTACTAAAAAAGCAACTTTCCCATAACGTTTATTTACAAATTTGTCAAATCTTATTTTTAGGATTATATTCTGTAAGGGATGGGTTAAAATGAAAACAACTATGAGTTGCGAGAACTGCGAGAACTTTTTGATCCGGGACGAGTTGGGCTAAATTTTTTTTGCACAAACGTAGATGAATATATTATAAACACATCTGTAAAAAAAATAATCGTTTGATGCAAGTTTTTTTTACACGTGGTGTAAAATTTAAATTTCAAATTTACGTCAGGCGTAAAAAAAACTTGTGGTTGTCAAAACTACCGACTCGACAATTTAACAAAAATTACAGATGTGTTTGTAATATATTCATTTACGTTTGTGCAAAAACAAATTGGTCCAACTCGCCCCAGATCAAAAAGTTCTTACGGTTCTCGTAAGTCATGATGGTTTTCCTTTGAACTGAATCCTATTCTATAACACTACAAACATAACTAATATATCAAAATTAAAGATGAAAATACCACCACCCCAAATGTATGAAAACACGAGTTCACCTGCCAACTATTATATGCATCCACCAATCCGGCAATTCTCCAATGAACTACTCCCGGTGCTTATTATCCTCTCGTGACTATCAGGGCGGATCTACCTTTTTAGAAGGGGTAACCTCCGTTTGACGCTCCGGCAGTAGTGTAAATTTTGAAAAAAAAAATGATGTTTTTTTGATTTCGTTACCCTTTTTTGAAACGTTGTCCCTATAATGATTTTCTAGATCCGCCATTGATGACTACTCCTGGTGTTTGACCCCTCCTCATATTACTTTCTACCTAAAAGCCCTTTCAACTTCCCCTTCCTTTGATAATACATCATTTTTCCACCTTTTGATACTTTGATCTTCTTAAATTTCTGCATTAAAACACCATCTGCCTCCCCAACCCCGTTAAAATTTTCAACCGCCTTATTAATCACCTCATCAAAATCCTTTCTCTCCATCCAGGAGTTAAAGATTCTGAAAGGCTTGGGGCCGAAATTTTTATCCGAACACGTCAAAATCAACGGACAATGATCAGAATGAACCCTAGGCGTTGCTCTGAGACATGTCGTCGGCTATTCGGAGAAAAAATCATGACAAACTAGGACTCTATCAATTTTACTATACTTGTTACCTTTGTCCTTACAGTACGTAAACTTACTGCCTTTCATATTAGATTCTCTTAATCCATTCTCGAAAATGAAATTGTTAAAATTGGCGGAACAAGCTTTATTAAGTTTAGAATTCCTTCTTTCATCCTGGTTACGCACAACATTAAAATCCCCCATTATCACCCACCAACCCGGATAATTGTCCATAACCAACCCAATGTCATCCCATAACACCTTTTTCTGAGGCACTTTTTGCAGGGCATAAACATTAATGATATTGATAGCTTTATTACTCTTCTTAATAACCCCCAGAGTCAATAAAAAATTAACGTGTTTAATAATATTGTGTACCTTGAAAACGCTAGGGTCCCAAATGCTTATAACGCCTCCTGATCTGCCGACTGCCTAAATATGATCCATCTCAAATATGCCAGCTCCCCAAAATTTCTCAAACTCAATACCTGAAATGTCACTAAATTGTATTTCTTGTAAAGCGATAAAATCGATCCCATTATTTTTTTTTAAATCTTTTATCCACCAGCTTTATTTTTTGCCCCTACCCCTAAACCCCTGATGTTCACTGAAAGGAAATTCATTTATTCACTTTTTGAATTCCTTCTTCCCTTATCACATCTCTAATCAAATGCTCATAGTTGTTTAGATCTGCTCCCACTACACTTCCCAACATCGATGTAACATGAGTCTCTAAATTAATATCGTTTTCCTCCTCATTCGGTTGCATATTTAAATCTTTCATCATTGTAACATTTCGGCCCTCCAACAAATTCTCCACTCTAAAGCTTTTTGTCACATTCTCTCCACTTTCACGACTTTCTCCATTTCAGTTATTTATGTCGGCGTTCCTGTCCTGAATTTCAGAAGTATCACTATCCTCTTGGATGCCTATAATTTCGTTAAGATCAAAAGGATCACTTTGCCTTGTCCTCTTTTTGGGTCTAGACAACCCATTAACTTCTTCCATAATGTGATTTATGTTATTGGGCTTCCTATTCTTTTTGTAGCTTTTCTTTTTCCTATTTGAATCTAAATTCACCATAAAACCTTTCGTGCTACTACCTGTCGACCATTTAAAGAATTTGTCTCTACCTTCTTTTCTTGAAAATTGATCCAACTCCTTATCCCCAAAACTTGGAAATTTAACCATCAACTCTTGCTCCACGTTTTTCTTGGCCCCATCTTTACCGTTTCTTTTTTCTATATTCTCCCCACCACCCTTTTTGTCTCCATCATTAATATCATTTAACCTTTCATCTTCTACTAAACATTCTCCTACCTCCGGCGGACTGATATCACCGGTGTTCAAGGAAAAATCCGGTGACTTTAAATTTACTTGCGCCTATACTCCCGGTCCACTAAACTCCGTTTCACCTATGTTAGTAAACCTCTCTTCTACCGTCGCTGTTTTTTTACGATCTCCTCCGTCCTCGCCATATTCATATGACTTACCAACTCCCAACGATTGATCCGACTCATCTTCCTCCTCGACTTGATCACTTTGTTCCTCAACGCAGTCGGGCAACCATTCGCCCCTCTCTTCTTCAACCCAGATAATGAATCGCCTACCATCTTCAATTATAGCGATCTCTTCTTCAATCCTTTTAACCGAGTCCGTCAATACACATACACAATCGACGGTCAAATTATTATCTTCCGGTTGTCGTTGTGAAGCATGAAACACTTTACCGAAGCATCTTCCTACCGAGTCGAAGACTTCATTCCCGGATAGGTGTAGAGGGACCCCATAAATGTTTAGCCACGCAAGCCTCTCGTAAGCAATCGTTTGTCCCCCTCCAGGTTTTCACACTAAGAAACCACCCGAATTCCGGAGCGTTGGCCCTAAAACTAGCAGCCTCGAACGAAGTTTTGAATATGATTAAAACATTCAATCCTCCAAGGTATTTAATAACCGTATCACCATACTTTTCTTCTTTTAACAGTAAGTTCATCTTCCTTAGCGACCACAGATCCTTCACCTTACCAATGACGGCCTTATGAAAATCTTCATATGCTTTAGCGAACCTCGACACCACCACCTCTTTCTGATAAACGTTCTTTGTTGCAAACCTGATACAACTCCTGCAAAAGTTTTAGCATTAGATACAAAAGAATTGGTACTCTTACCTGCATGCTCGTTGTAGCCGAAATGCTTCATCTTTCCGGAGCTGTTTTTCTCCGTATTCTCCCGGTTAACCTTCGTCTCTTCATTCTCCATCGAATACCTCGCGATGTTGATGAACAATCTATAGCTTCCCATCCATACGTTCTTCATCCTATTCTCCAACTCTATTGGGTCTCTCACTCCATTGAAGCTGACAAAACCGAAACGATTCCCTTGTTTGTCTCTTTTCCTCGCGATATACACCCCCACAATCTCCCCGAATTCCTTTAGGATTTAGAAAAATTGAATGATATTGCAGAAGGTAGAGAGTTAGCCGAAGAGGAGGAATGGTCCAAAATAGAATGTCTAAAAGATCTAAAGGAGTTGGAAGAATTCATAATCAAAGATCTCAAACAAAGAGCCAGGATTAGATTAGATGGGACTTGGAAGGGGATGAAAATTCGACTTTCTTTCATGGGTACATAAATAAATAGACGAGCCAATAATAATATCCATGGGTTGTTGATTGAAGGCAAATGGACTACTAAACCTTCTTCAGTTAAAAAAGAGATTATGGAATTTCTTCAAAAAGGCGTTCAAGGAAAAAATTGTTAATAGACCTAAACTTAAGTGCACCAACATGAAGAGATTAACTGAGGTTGATGCGGCCTCTCTCACGGTTCCTTTCAGGACTGAAGAAATCAAAAACGCTGTTTTCGAGTGTGGGGCGGATAAAGCGCCTGGGCCAGATGGTTTAACTTCAAATTCATCAAGAGGTATTGGTATTTGTTTGAGAATGATTTATTTAACTTGTTAAATTCTTTTTACAGTAAAGGATCTATTTCGGCGGGATGTAGCTCCTCATTCATGACTCTTATTCCTAAAAACAAGGACCCGGTGGGGCTGAAAGACTATAGACCGATAAACCTGATCGGGGTGATAAGCAAAACAATTTCTAAAATTCTGGCTAATTGCATCAAGAAGGTTATTGGGTCCATCATCTCGGAAAATCAGACGGCATTTCTTAAAGGTAGGTACATTCTCGATAGTCCCTTGATGTTGAATGAAATATTGGCTTGGATAAAAAAGATTAAAAAAGGCTTTCCTTCTAAAAATAGATTTTGAAAAGGCTTATGATAATGTTAGTTGGAAGTTTCTTCTTGATGTTATTGGTCAAAGGGTTTCCCCCCGTTATGGTGCAAGTGGATTGAAGGGGTTTTGGTCTCGGCTAGATCTTCGGTGCTAGTCAATGGGTCCCCTACCTTTGAATTTAATTGTTCTAAGGGGGTTAAACAAGGAGACCCCTTTATCCCCATTCTTGCTTCTCTTGGTTATGGAAGCGTTATCTAATATTTTTGTCAAAGCGGGTGAGGCAGGTCTGTTTAAAGGTATCAAAACTCCTAATAACGGACCGAAAATCTCTCATCTCTTTTATGCTGATGACGCTCTCATACTGGGGGAATGGGATAAGGATAGTATGCTTAATGTGGCAAGATTTCTCAGGATTTTTACATGTGTTCGGGGTTAAAAATTAATTTACATAAATCAAACTTAGTTGGGTTGGGTGTGGAAGACAGGGAAACCAATGAGATGGCTAAGGTGATAGAGTGTGAAACGGACAATATCCTGCTTACTTACTTGGGGATAACGGTGGGGACCAATATGAATAAAATTTGTAATTGGAATCCGGTCATAGAAGTTTTCAATAAAAGGTTGTCGATTTGGAAACCTAAAACCCTTTCAATTGGGGGGAGGCTTACTCTGATTAATTCAGTTTTGGAAAGCCTACCTATTTACTATTTTTCTATTTACAAGGTTCCGGTCGGTGTCATTAATCTTCTAGAAGCTAAAATGAGAAAATTCCTTCGGGCGGGATCTGTGAGAATAGGAAAATGCATTGGGTTGCTTGGGACCGGGTCACGTGGCCGAAGAAAAAAAGGGGTTTGGGTATTAATAGACTTAAAGAAGTTAACGAGGCATTTTTAGTCAAATGGGGGTGGAGGTATAGGATGGAGAACGATAATTTTTGGAGGAAAATGGTGGAAGCCTGTCACTTCAAAAGAAATCAATGGAACTTTCTCCCGCTGAACGGCAATATTTCGGGATGTTGGAAAAATATTGTTTCGTTGTTTTCTAAATTTATTTTAAATGGGAAGGGTCTTAATAATCTGATTGTCGGTAAGGTGGGGAATGGTTTGGATATTCGTTTTTGGGTGGACACTTGGGTGGGCGATCTTCCTTTCATGGAAAGATGGCCTCTCATGTTCGGTCTGGAGAGATTTAAATTATGCAGGGTAGCAGACATGATTACTTCGGAGCAGGATGTCGGCGGCCGTGTATGGAACTGGCGAAGACTGCCAGGTTCGGATGCGGAGCTTAGGGAGTTGCAGGATTGTCAAAATGTTCTTGATTCGGTTACCCTTTGTAGTAACAAGGATTCTTGGATGTGGAAAGGAGATGAGGTCGGAGGGTTTTCGGTGAAGTCAGTCAAAAAAGCGTTAATTGATGATAGAGGGATGAACAATCCTCCGAAATTCGAATGGTGTAAATGGGTTCCTCTTAAATGCAACATAATGGCTTGGAGAGGCAATCTTGACAGGTTAGCTACGAGAGTTAATTTAAGAAGAAGGGGCGTGGATATATCATCTATCATGTGTCCGTTCTGCGAAGAAGATGGGGAAACGATGGATCATCTCTTTACAGCTTGCTCGATTGCCAATAGGGTTTGGTTGGGTTTTGGTGTTTGGTGCAAAATCCCTCCTATATATTCTTTCGGTTTCAAAGACTTAATGGAAATACACAATATCGCCCAGTTGAGTAAGAAAGCGAAGAAAATAATTCACGTCCTTGTGATGATATCTTGTTGGTGTATTTGGAAAGGTAGAAATAAGTTGGTCTTCAAGGAGTTAAATCAAAGTGTGCAAGATATTTTAGGAGAGATTAAATCGAGAGGTTTCAGGTGGGTAAAAAATAGATCTTCTTGTAAATACATTAGATGGGATGAATGGTGTAGATATCCTTTGTATATGTTGTAATTTGTTGCCCTTTGCCCGGTTGGGTCGGGGGTCTGTATTGTTTGGTCTTTTACCTTTTTTGGTTAGAGGTGTGCTCTAATGAAGTTTACTTTTCAGGAAAAAAACTTCTATAATAAAGAGTAGGTGGTGTTTATATTTCCTAATGATGGATACATATAACCTTGATACACAGGCGTATAGATTTTTAATACCTCCTAGTTATATGGCGAGTTTTTTTTCCAAATAGGTGTAGGTGGAAAAAGAATTTACTAAAATGGGTGATTTGAAAAATATTTACTAAAATGGATGTTTTCTTTATTTTTAACTAATCTATTATAAATCTTTTTTTTAACTCAATCAACCTATTATTGCTTTTAGACTTTTTTTTTCATTCAACTCATTGTTTTTTTTACACATATACATAGCTAACTTATTATATTCTTTTTTTAACTTTTATGATCAAACCATGTTAAACAAATTGAAATTTTTGAGAAATACGTCTCATATTGGTTTTTAGATGATATTTCATTTACTATTTTGTATGTGTACATATTATCATGTCAATACTCTTGCATTTTAAATTATCAACTTATTTTTTCAAAAGTCATGAACAACAACTTTTTTTCATTTCGTTAATGAACTAACATGAACACATTTTGTTTACGTCCGTTCATTTGAATTTGTTTAAGTTGGTTCATTTACTTTTATTTATGTTCGCTTGTTTACGTTAACTTATTTTCATTGGTTTTGTTATATTTAAATTCGTTGTTTACGTTTCTCTATGTAAACAATTATTTTTTAGTTACATTACAATTTCGTCTAGTTTTATAAGTTTGAAATATTACCCATTATTGACTAATCTACTTTTATTAATTTTTCCTAATAGATTGATGTTCATGCTTGATATTACCATTATCTTCGTGCTTATTTATAATCCTAAGATTACAGGAAAAAACTTTATATTAAAATTATATATCTTACATAAATATAAAAGGAATAAAAAAAAGAAAAGCATTTAAAAAAAGAAAAACATTTAAAAAAGAATTAAAATAAGTCAGTTAATAGATAAAATAAAAAGTATAATGAGTTGTTAGGTTAAAAACGTGATATTGAAATTAAAAATAAAAGCAAAAAATATAATATATTATTTTAAATAAAAAAACAACTCAAACACTCATTTTGGTAAATAATTTCTTAAATCACCTATTTTGATAAATATTTTTCCACTATCACCATTTTAGGAAAAAACTTAAAGAAAACACTTATTTTGGTAAATATTTTTCAAATCACTCATTTTGGTAAATATTTTTTCCACCATCACCATTTTGGGAAAAAACTCATTTGTTTGTTGCCTATCAAAATTATATGCAAGAGTTCTAAATTGATGTTGTGTGTAGGGATGAGCTAATCGAAAAATATGGGTACAGGTATCAATACCGAAAATGCTCGGTACAGTCCGGTATTTGAAAGTAAAATTCGCTTATTAATAATGATCACTAAATTGAATGAATTTTAAAGATGGGAAAAAGACGTTGGTTTGTGGAATCTGTAGATAGCCTCGTCATAATACGGATAAGATTTTCATCTAAGCATAGAAAAATGAATAATCACTAAGCCGGTTGATTTTCTTGACAGATTGTTTTTTAATTTGTTTGACATTAAGATCGATAGTGATCAACTTTATTTGACAATTTTATTTTCGTTTGTATTTAACATTTTTAATGTTTTATTAGCTTTGTTATGCTTCTTATTTCATTCTTCCATTCTATTTGAGATGATTCATGTCTCTAATTGACTTTAGTTGATTGTAAAAGTAAATATAGTGAGTTTGGTAAGAAAATAAAATGAAGATAAAAAAAAAGTGCAATTCGTTGATGGAAAAAAACTAAAATAAAAATAAAAATATATAATTAATTAAATTAAAAGATTTAAAAAATATATAATAAAAGAACAAAGATAATGTCGTGAGGGAATGTGTCTTTTTATTTTTTATTTTTTAATCCAATAAATAAATGAGATAATGAGAAAGCTAAGAATAACTAATAAAAATACTATTTTAATAAATAGTTTTCAAGGAATACTAAAATGGTAAATAGTTTTCCCCTCAACACTATAAAAAAACTCAAGCAAATATTCAACTTTATACCATGTGACACTGATGTTTTGTATCTGCACTAACCGGATGATAGATAGATGACTTTTAATCATGTGGACTTTATAAATGTGTTCAATTTTGTGATATTAATTTACATATTTAATGCCTAGTTACGTCCTTATGAAATTAAGGAAGTTATTGGCTAACGATCTCCAAATGGGGAACATATTACAAATTAAGGAAGCTATTGGAAAGGGAATTACCTATTAAATTGGTCACATTATGATCAAGTGATACTCAACATTTTTCACAAAAGAATTATATTATCTTATTTAAAAATTTTAAAGTGTTATTTAAAATATTTTAATACAAAAGAATTATATTATCTTATTTAAAAATTTTAAAGTGTTATTTAAATATTTTTTTATAAGTAAACACATTTTAGAAAATTGTACGTTACTTGAAAGTTTTAAAAGTTTTTTCATACATGCTTAAAGAGTTCAATGTTCCAAAATTTTGTTGAGACTTGTTCGGAAAAATAACAAAGCATGTTTGGTTTTTATAATATTAACTTTTTTTTTATTTCGGAAAAAAGTTATATGAGAATTAAAACTTTTGCATCTTGTTTGTTGATTCACCTTTGTTAATCCTAATAAAAAAATATATTTGCTCAAAAAAACGTGACAATTCATATATAGACGCAATACATAAAAAAACCACAATAAGTTACTCAAAATTCTCTTTCCAATCATGTCTTTAAAAAAAAAGAAAATAATGTGTTGTTGCATGGTATGTTTTATAGTTTATACAAACTAAGAAATAGCCACCCAACAAGAAGGCTCCCAGTTACAGCCTATTCTTTTATCTCCATTCTCATCTTCGTTGCACCTTCTCACCCATTGAAATTTCTCTGTATCCTTCATGTCAATTTCATGGCTTCCCATATCCAAATCGCCTTCTTCATCCTTCCAACATTAAGAAATAGCCACCCAACAAGAAGGCTCCCAGTTACAGCCTATTCTTTTATCTCCATTCTCATCTTCGTTGCACCTTCTCACCCATTGAAATTTCTCTGTATCCTTCATGTCAATTTCATGGCTTCCCATATCCAAATCGCCTTCTTCATCCTTCCAACATGTCAACTTAAACCGACCTTTACTCCGTTCAGCTCGTAAACAACTGTTCCCCAAATCCGTCTCTATTGCATCGATAATCAACCGCCCCCCTTCGCGATGAGGCCTAACTTGAAACAGTTTGGACCCACTCATAGTCATCAATGGAGGTGGAAAGCTTCGTGGCAACACCTTCTTTTCTCTCCGCCTCTTCGTCACTGATAAACTTGATATTGGGACTGCAAAAGTGGCATCGTCGTCACTCATGTCGCTGCCAGTTTCGCTACCTAAACTTTCTGTGCAAAGCTCAAGGCTTTTTTGACTAAGTTTAAAAGATTTTGGGTGGTAAAGATTTATATCGTTGTTGAAATAATTTTCAAAAGGGGATGTTTTATTGCAAGATTCGGGTGAAACAAGTTTAAGTGTCATGGTGGTTGCCTCTACGACACGAGAGGAATCCATGGAAGGTTGTTGACAGAGAATTGTAGACATGTTTGATTGTTTGAATGTGAGGGATAATAGACAAGAGAGAGTAGGTTAGAATTTATACAGATGGAAAGTAGTGACAAAAGATGATGTTATAATAGAAGACCTTTATGCACCACTTGATATTGTATATATTTATATGATTTTATTATCTTTCAAAATATAGGATATGTATTTTTTGTTGACCAAGTACAACTCAGGTTCAAACATAAGATTTGAATTTGTGATTTTTTAGACGGTGAAGCTCACTTTGGATGACATATTCTTCCACGTGTTTGAACAATAATGTTACGAGATGTCAAATAATTAAAATATAATATAATTAAATATAATAAATATAATATAATATAATATAATATAATATACTCAAATTTTGATGACAAATAATATGATTTGGCTTTTTATTTATTTCAGTAGTTTAATCATCACAGTATATTTCACTCTTTATACTTTTTACATGGTTTGATTCTCTTTGTCACATGTTATGCTATCTAAATTACTATGATATACACTGAAACCCCACCACCATGAACCCATCTGCCATCGGAACCGACAACCCTACTGAAACCCCACCACCATGAACCCACCTGCCACCGGAACCGACAACCCGACTGAAACCCCACCACCATGAACTCACCTCCACTCGCCGCCGCACCTTTTAAATCGGAACAAAATTTGTGGGTTTTGGTGCTTTACCTTTTAAATCGGAACAGAATTTGTGGGTTTTGGTGCTTTACCTTTTAAATAGGAACAGAATGAGGGGCGATGGTAGGTGTGCGTCGGATGGTGGTGGAAGACGGTGTAGCGGTGATGACGGGATTGTAGCAGCAATGGGTACGGAGGTGGTTTGTAGCTCGAGTGAAGGCGGATTTCGGTGGTGGTGGTAGTACACATCAGGTCGGAGCAGAAGGGTGGTTGCGCTAGGGTTTCGCCTGCACATCAAGGGAGTTGCTGGTGGGGGCGGTGGTTCAGTGGTTGCTGGTGGGGATGAGATTTAAATCTGGTATATATAATTTAAAAAATTCGTCCTATATAGCTAAAACGACCAAACTACCCTTATGTAACTTGCACGTCATGATATTTAATAAGAAAATCTAAGTAGGTTAGGGATAAAGGACTAGATGTGCATCAAAATTCCTTGTAAAAGAAAAACTGTAATTATTCATTGAAAATGACACGTCTGTAAATTGTTAAGATAAAGAAAAAAACGTTAACTTTAATAATAATATTGTACACGTAAAGAAATATTTGAAAATTTAAAGGTTTTATCGGGGATATCGTCTCTATACATCAAGAAAAAGTAAAGACTGCAAAGCCCTACATATTACTCTAGTATAAGCCCTACATATTACGTATAAAGTATAAGTGAAATTTTGATGCGTAATTTTTGTTTATTTTATTTTATTTTTATACATCAATATCTTAGAAATATTATCTATAACACAGAATATGGAGAATAATTAAACAAGCATGAAATAAATTTTATATTATTTTTTATTTCTAACCTATTATGTGCAATCAATCTATTTGTCCGGCCTATCTCTTAAATAGGTTTTGTGTATGATGCAGGATTGTAGTAATATCTAAAATTTAATCGTTAACTCTAACGGTTTCATTATACGTTTCTTCGGTAGGTTTTACGCGTGCATAAGAACCTGTTTTTGTGTATAAACATAATGAACTGCATAACATGTGTGTAACATCTCTCAAATATATGGTTTTAATACCTTAATTTCGTTTGAGAGGTTGTCAAACTTCTAAGCTACTAAGTCTTTATGTTCGATAAATCTCGGGGGTATTACTCCTGTTCTTCTGATTTTCCATTAGCAACCGAAGGGACCATCGCAATGCTTTATTTTAATTAAACAATAAACAAGCATTGCATCTCTGAAATGATTCTACTTCGCGTAAGCTGTTGGAATCGGTATGCCCAAGACACATATTAAATTGATGTGGCTAGTACGTTATGATCCAAGTCGGGTCATACCCAATAACAAGCTAGACAAACACTTATAATATTTATTTATGATATGATCAAACAAATAAATATTAACACTTAGAATATTTAGAAATTGGTTTTCTAAATAATTGCACTTGAGGAACTAATAAATTATATGAATAATTTATTTTGAGAGAATATTTTATTTTGTTATTTAATAAGTTAAATAACATTATAAAAGGATATGAGATATTGCATAAAGTCTTGTAAACATATGATGTTAATTTTATAAAAGTTATAAAATAATACAAGACATAATTTAAAAGAAAAGAATTTGAATTTTCATGCAATATCTTGCAAATCTTACAAGATCTCACACAATCCAAGATTAGATTATGTAAGATATATGGATATCATAGATGATTTGGTGAGATCTTTACAAATCTCACATAATCCAAGAAAAGATCTTACAAGAGATTATATATATATGGATGATTTGGTGAGAACTAAAGTTATTCTTACACACACTCTTTCTCTCATTAAAATTCAAGTGCAAGAACTGTAAGAAATACTCTCAAAATTCGGCCAAGGTGGTGAATCAAGAGGGTGTTCAAGTGAGTTCATGCAAGTAAAAAAATCCTAGCAACATAAGGTGTTTGTTGGAAAGCTTAGGGTATACAAGCTTGAGGTTTTCTCCTTTGAAGATTTCCATTCAAGAACATCATCTTCTTCATATCGATTGCTAGTTGGAAGGTAGTATTCTTATAACACCCTATGGTTGTGTTTTTTATAGCATGCATATTCATATATGGATCCTGGTTTTGGTTTTACATATAAAATGGGTTTTATATCTTGTAAGTAACATGTTTTAAAATATATATTACGTGCGTTTTTCATTTTATATGATTTAAAAATGATTTTGATAAACATATTAAAACCCTTACAGTGGTATCAGAGCCGCTTATATGAATGCATGCTTCAAAGGATTAAAAATTTCGGGTTTGGGTTTGGAGAAATCCTGTGGCCGAAATTTTTAACATGGTTTTCCCTTTGTTTTTCTAGAATATTTTTTTACATGCATAAATGAATCTTGAAAAATTATATCATATGGATGATTTGTTTGTTTGGACAAAAACTCACACTTTTCGGTTCTTCATTTTTGGCCGAAAATATGGGTTATAAAAAGGAACCATTTTTACTCTTGAATAATATACATATGTGGATGTATATTTTGGTGTTCATAACCTAGCCATGACCTTGTGTTTGAATATGTTGAATGATTGTGTTTGTGAATTATATATAATTATTTCAATGGGTTGTAATAATTAATGTTTTTGTTCTTTTATTTGAAAAATATGTAATTTATTTATTTTCATTTGGTTTGTAAGTAAATAGATTAGTTGCATTTCTTTTACTAGATAAAAATGTATTAGGATACTTTATTGTAAAAGAAGATGCACACAAAATGCGTTTTGGTTTTGGCCAATTTTGGGCCTAAAGGACTTCATATTTCTTAATGGGATTTTAGCCCAATAATCGAAACACATTTTTGAAGCCCAAAGGAGTTTGGAGTTGAATTTAAAGATCATTTGGAAGCCCAAAGAAAGTGAAGAAATCACAACACAAAAGGAAGACTTGACGCATTTGGATGCGGGTTCAAGTGGGAGTTCAACGACACATTTCTTGTGTCAATATTCACCCTTTAGGAAGGACCTTTTGGCACACTTGTTTCGGCTAACAAGTGTTGTCAAAAATAGTTGGCTATGGTTATGCACCTATTGTTTTGTGTGTTATGCTTGTATGGTTGTTTTATTATGTTGTTTGGATGATATGTGGATATGGATGCATAACAAACTAATAAACAACAACAAGCTTAAAATTGGTTCTTTAAAATTATTAAAGTGGTTAATAAAGGTTTTATTAAAGGTTAATGATTTTATAATAAAATGGGTTTTATTAAAAGAACCTTGAAAATTGGTTTTCACTAAGGTATCATGAATTTGAATGCATGCAAATGTATGGTACATAAAGTTTTCTAAAACTAGAATTTTTTGAAAACTTAAATCCCATTTATAAAACAAGTCAAACACCATCCTTTTACACAACACTCGAATCACTTGGGAATTCTTTGTGGGATAAAGGTCACCTAACCACATTTGAAGGAACTTGTGTGTTTGAGGTAGGCTTACCATATTTGTGGGATAAAGGTCACCTAACCACTTGTATCTGCAAACTTACATGTGTGTGTTAGTAGGACGACTTGATTTGGAAACCATGTGATTAGGGTCACCGAAGCATGGCGTACAAAGGTGTTGATGGGATTAAACATGCCAACTAAACATAAAGATGTTTAACCGATCCCATATGGCTAGAAATTGCAAAGAGTTGCAATTGTCAAACGTTGACTACCTTGTTAATTTAAATAATGGGATAAAAGTCACCTAACCAATATTTAAATGTAAAGTTGGATTCTAAATTTTAATTATTAATTGTCTATGAGACATAAAAGGGTATTAATGATTAAAATTTAATAATATCGAAAATACTAAAATTGAACTTTGTTAAAATTTTGTAGATGGCCGCTAACAATGCAAACACAATTACCCAAACCGTCCGTAACCTATCATTAAGAACAATTCTTGAAAAGGATCATCTCAACCCCAACAAATTCATGGATTGGTATCGAAACTTGAGAATCATTCTCAAGCAAGAGAAGATATCCTATGTGTTTGACGATCCTATTCCCGATGAACCTGACGTTGAAAATGTGGAAGCCTATAACGATTGGGTTAAGTATATCGAGGACTCCATGCAAGCCTCTTGCCTCATGTTGGGAACTATGATTCCCGAGATTTAAAAGGATTTTGAACATCATGGGGCATACGACATGATTACCCAATTGAAAGAAATGTTCCTTCAACAAGCTAGGGTAAAACGCTTCAAAACGGTTCGGGGGCTTCACACATTTCGAATGGAGGAAACCCAATCGGTCTCATCTTATGTCCTCAAGATGAAAAGCCACATTGATTGTCTCGAAAGGCTCAATTGTCCCGTCTCTAAAGAGTTGGCTACGGATTTGATCATCAACTCTTTAACAAAGAAGTTTGAGTCTTTTGTTATGAACTATAACATGAACGGATGGGATAAGAGCATTGGTGAACTTCATGCAATGCTCAAAACTGCCGAGGTGGGCATGGGTAAAAAGGCTTTACCCGTTCTAACGATCAATGAGGGAGGCAACAAGAAGAGGCCCACCCCGACTCCAAGACAAGTTTTGCCAAAAGGAAGGGCCACGTCAAAGGGAAAGGGAAATGAAAGGTTAATAGCGGAACCCACGAAACCGAAAGAAAAGAAGCAAAAGGTTGCTACTAACGACCCATGCTTTGAGTGTGGAGAGATAGGACATTGGAAAATGAATTGTCCAACCTATCTCAAGGAGTTGAAAAACAAGAGGGATGCAGGGCAGACCTCAGGTACAATCCTCATGATACATGTTGAGCTTAATGTTATTTCTTCTAACACATGGGTACTAGATACCGGATGTGGAACTCATATTTGCAATTTGTTGCAAGGGTTCAAAAGAATAAACATTATAAAAAGGGAGACGCTAGTCTCTTCATGGGCAACAGAGCAAAAGTTGAAGTCGAAGCCTGAGGAGACTATGTGTTGAAGCTTCCAAGTGGTTTGGAAGTGATTTTGAAAAATGTTTTGTATGCTCCTAGTTTGACTTAGAACATTATTTCAGTTTCCCTTTTGAGACAATGTGGTTTTAATTTTGAATTTGTTAACCATGACATTTATGTTTCAATGCATGATGTGTTTTACTTTAAAGCTATGCCTTTAAATGGTATTTATGAATTAGTTCATGATGACACATCATATGATAGCTCAATGTACCAAGTAACCACCAAGAAACTCAAAATGGATTTGAGTGATTCCTATCTTTGGCATTGTCGCCGTGGACATATAAACAAAAATCGCATGCATACACTTCGAAAGAATGGTCTTTTGGAAACAAATGAAGATGATTCATTTGATGTATGTGAATCTTGTTTACAAGGCAAAATGACTAAGGCACCCTTTAGTGGCACCTTTGAAAGGGAAAAGGACTTACTAGGTATCATACATTCAGATGTATTGGTCCTTTTAAGCCAATGACTAGGAATGGTGAAAGATACTTCATTGCTTTTACCGACGACTATAGTCGTTAGTGTATTTACTAAGACACAAGGATGAAGCATTTGAAATGTTCAAAGACTTCAAAGTGAAGTTGAAAATCAACTCATGAAAACAATCAAAATCCTTCGCACCGATAGAGGAGGTGAATACCTTAGTGATGCTTTTCAAGATCATCTTAGGAGTTGTGGGATCATCTCACAACTTACTCCACCTGGAACACCACAACATAATGGTGTGCCTGAAAGGAGGAATCGAACTCTACTGGATATGGTTCGATCTATGATGGCTAGAAGCACATTACCTTTATCATTTTGGGGTTACGCTCTGCTCTCCGCGACCCGTATACTGAATATGGTCCCAACCAAGAAAGTGGATAAGACACCTTTTGAAATATGGCATGGAAGGGCTCCATCATTATCATATTGAAGGTTATAGGGTTGTGAAGCTTATGTGAAGCAATACACCCCAAACAAATTGGAAGTGCAATCCACTAAGTATATCTTTGTAGGATATCCTAAAGATGATATAGGATATTACTTTTACGATCCAACAGAGCAAAAGGTATTTGTTGCTCGAAAGGGTAAGTTCTTGGAAGCTAAGTTCCTTATGGAAGGAACTAGTAGTAGAATAGTGGAACTTGATGAGGATCAAGAACTACAAGTCGATACACGTTTGGTTGATACTAGCACTCAACAAGAGGTTGTTGAAGATGATCAAGTGGTTGATCAATACACACAAAACGTTCGCAGATCTAGTAGAATTAGCAATCCAACCGAAAGATATGTATTTTTCATGGATGGATGCTACGCGGTAGATTCGGATGAACCAACCACATACCATGATGCAATGTCACAATCCGATTGTGATAAATGGCTTGAAGCCATGAACGTAGAGATGCAATCCATGTATGACAACCAAGTATGGGAATTGGTTGTACCACCTCTTAACTCCAAAGTAGTTGGAAGTAAGTGGGTTTTCAAGAAGAAAACCGATATGCATGGTAACTTAGATACTTATAAAGCGAGACTTGTAGCAAAAGGTTTCACTCAGACTCAAGGCTTGATTATGATGAGACCTTTTAGCCCGTGGCGATGCTAAAGTCAAATAGGATATTATTTGCCATAGCTGCATATTACGATTATGAGATTTGGCAAATGGATATCAAAACGGATTTCCTCAATGGATATCTTAATGAAGATGTCTATATAGTTCAGCCTGAAGGTTTTGTCGTTCCAAAACATCCTAACAAAGTATGCAAGTTAAAGAAATCAATATATGGATCGAAACAAGCATCTAGAAGTTGGAATCATCGTTTTGATGAAGAAATTAGGAATTTTGGATTCATCAAGAACGCCGATGAAGCTTGTGTGTATAAGAAGGCTAGTGGGAGCATCATCACTTTCCTAGTACTGTATGTCGATGACATTCTGCTATTTGGAAATGATATTCCAACCATGGAAGGTGTTAAAACCTGGCTTGGAAGTTGTTTTTCCATTAAGGATCTTGGTGAAGCCACCTATATTTTGGGAATAAAGATCTATAGGGATAGATCAAGGCGCTTGATAGGTTTGAACCAAAGTGCATACATTGACAAAGTCTTGAAAAGGTTCAAGATGGAGAACTCTAAGAAAGCTTTGGTACCTATTCAAAAGGGAAAGATATTGAATGTGTCTCAATGCCCAAGCTCAAAGGATGAGCAAGAAAGAATGAAAGGAGTCCCATATGCGTCTGCTATAGGATCCATCATGTATGCAATGATATGCACTAGACCGGACGTGTCATGTGCCTTAAGCATGACAAGTAGATACCAGCAAAATCCAGGAAACAGTCATTGGATGGCTATTAAAAGTATATTGAAATACCTTAGAAGGACTAAGGATATGCTTCTAATATATGGATCTAGTAAAGAGGAACTCGTTGTAAAGGGTTACACGGACGCGAGTTTCCAAACTGATCGAGATGGTTCTCGATCACAATCTGGGTATGTCTTCATTTTGAATGGAGCTGCAATCTCTTGGAAGAGCTCGAAGCAGGATGTTGTAGAATTGTCCACTACAGAATCATAATGCATCGCCGCTTCATTGGCAGCGCAAGAAGCTGCATGGTTGAAGAAATTCATTACCGACCTAAGGGTAGTCCCTACCATTCAGGATCCCCTAGAAATCTTTTGTGATAACAAAAGAGCGATTGCACAAATTAAGGAACCTCGTGCACATCAAAAGACTAGGCACATTGAGCGGAGATTCAATTATATAAGGGATGAAGTGAAAAGGGAAAGATATGTATTCGCAAAGTTCACACCGATCAAAACATTGCGGATCCTCTCACGAAGTTCCTTGAACGGCCAAAGCATGAGGGTCATACTTGTGCCTTAGGACTTCGATATTCTAGTGATTGGATTTGATCTATTTAGTATTTGGATATCAGAACAATTGTTATTATGACTCATTTAATGATTATGGCATTTTGAGTTATGTTCCATTTTAGCATGTTTAAATCCATGAATAAGTTAATTATTCTAAATGTCCGTAATCGATCATATTTGTGGGAACAAATATGAAGGTAAGACTATTATGAACTCGGATTGGTGGATATTCATTAGTTATGAATATAGAGCAAAGTGTTGCTGCCAAAGTTCATAGATATTTGTGGGATACAAATATCGGACTGACCCGCTCTCAAATATTACTACATGGAATCTTTCTGATTGATCATAAGTAATTTTGAGTAAAGGAGAATATCATAGTATCCTCTGACCTGAGATACATATTGGGTCTTGATATTCACCAAATATTATACTTTGACTTAGTTCTTCGCTGTTCTGAAACATGGTAGTACATAAGGCTAAGCTCAGGTGTGGTACAAGGTGATTGTGAGAGACGTATGTAGTCAAGATGGGATTTGTTCCTCTTATTCGTTGAGAGAAAGATGTCTAAGGCCTGCTAAAGTTAAATCAATAGAGAATGATCACTCTATGTCTCTGGATTTGACATGACATCTGTAACGAAAGGATAAATGATTGATTCACCTAAATCATGTTCAAGTAAGGGACTTGAAGGGGATGATGTTATTGAATGGCACTTCGTCATACGTATTAGGGTAGTAAACTGTTGTTAGGCGGTATTGACAACTTGCATCAATCTTCTATGTATCTTGTGCAAGTGGGAGATTGTTGGAATCGGTATGCCCAAGACACATATTAAATTGATGTGGCTAGTACGTTATGATCCAAGTCGGGTCATACCCAATAACAAGCTAGACAAACACTTATAATATTTATTTATGATATGATCAAACAAATAAATATTAACACTTAGAATATTTAGAAATTGGTTTTCTAAATAATTGCACTTGAGAACTAATAAATTATATGGATAATTTATTTTGAGTGAATATTTTATTATGTTATTTAATGAGTTAAAATAACATTATAAAAGGTTATGAGATATTGCATAAATTCTTGTAAACATATGATGTTAATTTTATAAAAGTTATAAAATAATACAAGCCATAATTTAAAAGAAAAGAATTTGAATTTTCATGCAATATCTTGCAAATCTTACAAGATCTCACACAATCCAAGATTAGATTATGTAAGATATATGGATATCATAGATGATTTGGTGAGATCTTTACAAGTCTCACATAATCCAAGAAAAGATCTTACAAGAGATTATATATATGGATGATTTGGTGAGAATTAAAGATATTCTTACACACACTCTTTCTCTCATTAAAATTCAAGTGCAAGAACTGTAAGAAATACTCTCAATATTTTGGCCAAGGTGGTGAATCAAGAGGGTGTTCAAGTGAGTTCATGCAAGTAAAAAAATCCTAGCAACATAAGGTGTTTGTTGGAAGGCTTAGGGTATACAAGCTTGAGGTCTTCTCCTTTGAAGATTTCCATTCAAGAACATCATCTTCTTCATATCGATTGCTAGTTGGAAGGTAGTATTCTTATAACACCCTATGGTTGTGTTTTTGATAGCATGCATATTCATATATGGATCCGGGTTTTGATTTTACATATAAAATGGGTTTTATATCTTGTAAGTAACATCTTATAAAATATATATTCCGCTGTGTTTTCATTTTATATGTTTTAAAAATGACTTTTATAAACATGTTAAAACCCCAACACAAGCACCCCAGCATTTGGGTTCCCAATAATATTATCAACAGGATGATTAATATTAGTTCTTGTGATTGGGATTTTCGGAGCTTGAAGATTGTTTCCCAAATTTGATGGAATCTTCCCTCAGCACTTGCACTACCGGTGTTCACGGTATTACTCGTTGCCATAGAATCACTAGAACCAGCTTCATTGCGGATCTGAACAACAACAACAACGTTTACTATCAGTACTCGGCGACTAAACCTCCTGATGTGACGTTCGGGGTCACGTTTGTTGGAATACTTGCTCTCTGGCTAGCATCCACTTCTCTTTCTTCACAAGATGCGTGTAGACCACCTCCGAATCTTCATCTCAAACATCAAGAAGATCAAAAGAATCAAATAATTTTTCATAATCGTACCCAATTTTGGGACCGAATTCGGACGGCGGAGGATCGTAACTCAAGGGATTATATCAAACACGACCTCCACTGTCTTTTTTATGTTATAAACGCGTTTATTTGGAGCTCCTTGAGCGTATCCCAGAAAGAAACCAATTTCTCCGATTTCACCTGGCATAGGAGTATCCTTTATGCGTTTGATAACACACTTGATCCGAAAAGGCTGAGAACCAGATAAGTTCAGTTTCTTGTTCTCCAAAAGTTCATAGAAAGTTTTATCTTCCCTTTTGACTGCGAGCACATGGTTAAGCACATAGCATGCTGTGTTCACAGCCTCGGCCAGAAAAATATAGGAAACTTAGATTCAAACAACATAGTTCGGGCCGCCTCAATTAGGGTACAGTTCTTCCGTTCTGCAACTCCGTTCTTTTGAGGAGCATAAGGAGCATTGAACTGATGAACTATTCCCATTTCCCGACATAACTCGTCCATATTTTAATTTTTAAATTTAGTGTCGTTGTCACTTCAGATTTTCTTAATAGGTAGTGAATAATTTTCTTAAGTCGTTTGAATAAATACTTTAAAATCCCAAAAGTTGGTCCTTTGTTTTTAAGAAAAATACCCACGAATATCATGAGAAATCGTTAGTAACAACTAAGCAAAAAGACATCCCACCAATGCTAGCAAGATGGATCGGGCGGAGTAGATCCATATGAAGTAATTCAAGTGATTTTTGGATCGAGTTAACAGTTTTCGGTTTGTGAGGTTTTCTTTTAGTTTTTCCTTTTGTCACATGATTCACACTTGTTGTGCATATTAAAATTACTTAAAGGAACACCAAAAACTAAGTTTTTTTGACTAAGTGGTTCATTTTTCATAGATGCACGTGGGTCATTCTTCTATGCCATAGATGCGATTGATCTTCCATCGCCTTTGAGAGTAAACATGTCATGGAGCAGATGAGTTAACCAACGGGCGCATGTCCATGACATATGTGTAATTCACCCGTGGAGCCCTCATTATGATCCAATCATTAGGAATGCAAATCCCGGATGCAATATGAAGCAAGCCTTGTTAGTGAACAACATCGCGTACTTGTTATCGCAGATCTGAGACACCAACATCAACTTATGCTTCAGTTCTTCAATGTAGTTCACTTTGTGCAGCGTAATTTTTCCATTCTTCATTGATCCTTCTCCGGTGATGTAACCACCTTTCTCACCCGCAAAATGAACATAACCACTGCGAATTTCCTTTACATTATTCGGTAACTCTTTATTCCCCGTCATGTGTCTGGAACAACCACTATCGATATACCAAATATATATAGCCTCTTCAGTTGTTCTTACACTCACAAGCAAGGAATTCAGTTAGTACGTGGGACCCAAGCCATGATGTCTTGGGTCGCCCGATTCATCTACAAATGAAAACTCCTTGAAATAACCATCATCGCCACTATGTCCTATATTTCCACTTCGGAAGTTGTTGGTGTAACATTTGTCGAAAACGGGTTTTTCCAAACCCGCTCCATTTGTAATCGAATATCAAGTTGTAAATGTTCGTTGCCTATTTATGCTTATTTTAATTTTTAATGATACATAATTAATAAACAAACTAAACCATAAAAGTTATAATTGATAAAAAGCTTAAATAAAGTGATTAAAAATAAAATGGGGCTGCCGGGACTCGAACCCGGGTCAGCCAGGTTGTAACTCCAAAGACTTAACACTCACACGCTTAACCACTCCGCCACTTGTTTGTTTTCTGTCATCTATAGGAAACAAATAAATCTTATAGACGAATGTAAATCAATCGGTTACGCCAATTGTAACTGAAATCGGTTATCAAACGCGAAAAAGCGATCTGAATACTCACGGTTCAATGAGTATAACCGATATATCGACGTTTTTAATCAAGTTGCCTTGAATGAACTTGAATTCTAGAAGTGGATCGGTTTTTATAACCGAAAATCTTCAATTCCAGTTTTACTTCCATCTTTGTACTCCTTCACGACTCAGAAACATTCCACAAACCTCCAATTACATTTCCGCACACTTTACAGTCCACCGGAGAAGTTTATTTTATTCGCCCGAAATTTCTGCAAGTTCGCCGAAAAACCGTATTCTGCATCAAAACGGTAAGTCCTTCAATACCGTCGTAGTCTAACAATTGTTAAGCTATTTCTAACTAAAACCTTTCACTTGAAATCGAATTCGACGCCGTTAGGATAATTCCAGTTCGCCGAAAAATTTTGGAAATCTTTATTTTCGTCTGTGAAACGGTAAGGACCTTCAAACACACTGTTAACGTTTGTTTAGCACTTCAATTCCATGATTAGCTAATCAAAACGATTAATTGATTTGCTCAGTTGAAGTTCATAAAAACAGAGACCGACGCCTTGCCGGAATTCTGTAATAAATCGTTCACCGGTATGTTTACTTCTAATTATCATCCCTGCTATCTCATATTAGTCTGTGCAATGTTTAACAATCGAATTAACAAGATATAATGGTGTAATCTGCGGTCTGTAAAAACCAACGAAGAAGATGAACTGCGCTAACAATATAAGAATAATTAAAATTGGTATTTTGAACGGGTTAGACACACAGTCCAGCGGTGGACTGTGTGCGAACAAAAACACGCATACGTCCCGAGTTCGATCCCTGATACACGCACCCTCTATGTAATAAAATGCCTTTTTGTTTAAAACTGAACCGGGTTAACTCCGTTAGTTGTTAAGTATAATAAAATTTGTATATTAACCAAGTTAGACACACAGTCCAGCGGTGGACTGTGTGTAACGTTAAAGCACAAGTCCCGGGTTCAGACCTGTTAGTGGCACTAGTTCGATGAATTAAATGTTTTTGAAATTAAAAGAATTTTGGATAAATTGAATTAATATATAAGTATAATTAAAAACATAATTATTTCGGGTTAGACACGTAGCTCAGTTGGTAGAGCTGCGTGCACGCGTACGGGAGGTCTCGGTTCGAGCCTCACCCAGCGCATTTCAGTCACACAATAAACCGGTCAAACAGTCAAAGTCAAAAAGTCAATGGTCAACCCAAAAAGTCAACATATTTTTATATTTTTAGTTATTTAATTTAATTTAAAAATCAATTAAAAATACTTAAAAATAATGTTTTTAAAGATAGGAAATAGCCTTAAGCTCGTAAAATTATATCTAAAAATTCTATTAAAATCCTTAATAAAATCCATTCATTTACTATATTTTCCGTTATTATTTAGGTTAGTTAATTCTCGTGGTTCCGCTCTTACAACTCGTGCGCATCTCACCATCTCCAATCAAACGCACCCAATGTGAGTGAATCTTTACAAATTCCCCGTTTTAAATCACGTTTTGGGGTGTATCATGTGTCTTGCTATATATTATATTTAAATCATTGTGCATACATCATATCATGAACAATGTGTATTCAGCTTGTTTCAACTGTTTGTGTGGTTATTGCTAGATTCAATTTATTATTTTCAGTACATGCAATTTCATAGGCCGCCGCTCCCCATTACATTATGAGCGTTGAGCAAGTTCCCCATTACATTATGAGCGTGAACCTGGCGTGCCAACATACGATCGGCTCCGTTTGATTGAGCCTTGATCGCACAGACATTTATCATTTTCAGTACATGCAATACGATCGGCTCCGTTTGATTGAGCCTTCATCGCACAGTTTCATTCATGTTATTTATCGTATGATGTTGGTATGTTAATGTATGCTATCATATGTTATTGTATGTTATAGTTGTGATTGCTATTGCTACTGCTTGATTATTTACATTTGCTCATTTATGATTATGCACAATTTTTCGTTGATAAACTAACAAGTAAATCAATAATAAATGTTTATCTAACAAGGTTCACTCGCCAACTTATGTTGACCCAAAAACCCCCATTTTTACACATGATACAGGTGAACCAGCTGCAGCAAGAAACACATATGATTGGCCAGAAGAATAAAATGATTTAGAGCTTGGAATTGTTTAGTCGTTTATTTTTCTTTGTGTTTGTATGGACATGTTTGGATATTTGGGAATGTAATTTTGACTTTAATAAATATGAAACATATTAGTAAATATCATGAGCTTTGGTGATAACCCAATTATGCCCCGACTCTTATTCCGCTGCGGGTCGGGGTGTGACAGATTGGTATCAGAGCCATGACTATAGGGATATAGATAGGTTATTAGACCCTTAGAACCTATACTATAGTTGATTAGAAATTTTTAAGATTTTTGTGTGTTACATGCCAAATTTCATGATGTTTATATGTTTTATGTTAAATGTTACATTCAATGTTATGAAGCATGTTCATAAGTATATATTATCATATAATGCCTATCATAAATTTATAATCACATAACATATCACATTCATGAAAGCACACACCACATCATTTTCATGATTGCTTTTACAACGATTTTTGTGTTTTCAAATCTCATCAAAGTGAGTTCTCATGACGGGCATGTAGTAACTGGAAGGGTACCAGTGCCGGTAGTCGAACGTCCTGTCTAGGCTGGCATTCGTATAAATCCAAAATAAAGGACCAGTTTGCCTACCTGGGGACTAACGATGAGAGTACGAAGTACCTATTAGGCCAAAGCATGCTATACCAAACGTCGTGTGAGCTAACCCCACTTTGAGTTGTCATTGTGTCTACACCTGGACACATTCCGACCATACATCTCGTAAACATATTTTGTGGTTTGCATTCGGGTGATGCGAGTGTTAAATCGCCAATACTAATGTGAATCCTACCAAGCCCATAGTCATGGGGGCCCACATGACTATACAGGTGAAGGTATGGGGGACATTTGAGGCCCAACATGAGCAAACCCAAGACATCCTATGGATGTAGTTGCATTATTGATATCTATGTTATTTTCATATTCTTAAAGACACATGACACCTAAAAAGACTCCATAAACTCACAATCTTCTTATGTATGTTCCTGTAGATGTCGTCCAGACAACAACGAGGGGATAAAAGATCAGGAAGGTCTCATGAACGCTTGGCCACACAAATCGCGAAACAAATGGCCACGATACTGCCTGACATTGTGGTTCAAGTACAACAAGCTCTCGCCACAAATCCCACTAATCCTCCCCAACAGAATGACCAGAACATCGGCAACCCTCCTACCAGCAAGTGCTCATACAAACATTTCAAGTCTTGTGATCCTCCTAAATTTGAAGGGACCGAAGGTGTCACTGCTCTCCTCCATTGGTTTGAGGAAATGGAAAACACCTTCCTCAACTGCGATTGTCCTGAGGATCGCAAGGTTCGATACGCCACCGGGAGACTATTTGGGGTAGCTCTCACCTGGTGGAATACTGAAAAGGGGAAGAGGGGAATTGATGATGCAATGGCCTTAACTTGGGAGGAGTTAAGGGAAATCATGACTAGGCGTTTCTGTCCTAGGAGTGAAATTAAAAAGTTGGAGGACGAATTTCATTCTTTAAAGCAGAAGGAGGGAGATCATACTTCCTACAACAAGAGGTTCTTAGAATTGAACCAAATGGTCCCTAACTTGTTCACCCCAACTTATCGTTTGATCGAGCATTATATTCGAGGACTTCCCTCGAAAATTCAAGATTCAGTTCTCAGCATTTCACCGGTAACACTTGAAGCTGCTATGGAGCTAGCGACTGAACTGACCGAGAATCGAATTCGCAACGGGAAGTTTAAAGAAGAGAAAAAGAAAGCCCCTGTTGAGGGTCAAACTTCAAACCATTCTATCTCCTCCTCTAAGTTTGCTAACAAGAGGAAGCGCAACACCAGAAACTTCGCTGTTACATAAACCAACTCCCATATTCCTGCTGCACCCATTACCCAAGTTGCCCCTTCACCTGCACCATACAAAAGACCCTACTCTGGCCCATTACCAAAATCCAACCGTTGCCAATATCACCATTCTCCTGATTATCCTTGCCAACATTGCACCGGTTGTGGTCGCGCAGGTCATACTGTTCACACCTGCCGCATGCCTCAGCGAACGAACCGCCACCAGCCTTCAACCCAAACCCACGAACAAATAATGGGTCAAGCCCAACAACCCCTACTATTACCACCCACCCAACATTTGGCCCAAACATATTACCAACCCAATTATCCTATGGTTCAACCTATGCGGACTTGCTACAATTGCGGAGACCCAAGCCATTTCAGAAACACGTGTCCAAGGTTGGTAAACATTATTCATGCTCAAGCCCAAGACAACCCGGTGAATCAAGCGAACCAAGCTCCTCCACCTGCAAGAGGAAGAGCTTTCAATATTAACGCTAATCAGGCTAGAGCTGACGGCAATGTGGTTAACGGTATGTTCCTTATAAATGGTAGATATGCATCCATGTTGTTTGATACTGGCGCGGATAAAAGTTTTGTGTCCTTAGAGTTTGAACCTATCTTAAACCAAAATCGTGTTAAGCTCATGGAATCCATAACAGTAGAAGTTGCAGACGGGAAACCGGTCTCATTAAACTCTATTATACGCAACTGTACACTCACCTTAAACGACCACGACTTCTCAGTTGACCTTATTCCTATGAAGCTGGGAAGTTTTGATATCATAATTGGTATGGACTGGCTCAGTCAACATCAGGCAGAAGTTGTATGTCGCGAAAAGTTTATACGTATTCCTCTTTCAAACGGTCAGACTCTTCGAATCTTTAGAGAAACCTCATCGAAAGGGCTCAGCTTAATGTCTTGTCTTCAAGCCCAAAAATATCTTCGCAAAAATTATGTCGCGTTTTTAGCTCATATCATCAAAAAGGGAACCATGGAGAAGAAACTTGAAGACATTCCAGTAGTAAAAGATTTCCCGCAAGTTTTTCCTGACGACATTTCAGGACTTCCTCCAGTTAGAGAAGTCGAATTCCGTATTGATCTTATACCTGGTGCTACACCAGTTGCAAAGTCTCCTTATAGGTTAGCCCCCTCTGAAATGCAAGAGCTAGCCAGTCAATTACAAGAGTTGACTGACAAGGGATTCATACGTCCTAGCTCATCGCCTTGGGGTGCACCTGTCCTTTTTGTAAAGAAGAAAGATGGATCGTTTCGTATGTGCATCGACTACAGAGAGCTCAACAAATTAACAATCAAGAATCGCTATCCTTTACCTCGCATTGATGATCTTCTTGACCAACTTCAAGGTGCCAACTGCTTTTCAAAAATCGACCTTCGATCTGGTTATCATCAACTTAGAGTACATGAAGAAGACGTCCCAAAGACCGCATTCCGAACTCGTTATGGTCATTATGAATTCATGGTCATGCCATTTGGTTTAACCAACGCTCCAGCAGTCTTCATGGACCTAATGAACAGAGTCTGCAAACCTTATCTTGATCGATTTGTTATAGTTTTCATCGACTACATTCTTATTTATTCAAAGTCTAAGTCTGATCATGAGCGTCATCTTTGACTCATCCTTACACTTCTAGAGAATGAAAAGCTTTATGCCAAATTCTCCAAATGCGAATTCTGGTTAAAAGAGCTGCAATTCCTCGGACATGTAGTCAATGACAAGGGAATATATGTCGACCCCTCAAAGATCAAAGCGGTACAAGAATGGCAAGCGCCACGTACACCAACTGAAGTAAGATATTTTCTTGGTTTGGCTGGTTATTATCGTCGTTTCATTTCAAACTTCTCTCGCATTGCTGTACCACTCACGGCTTTAACTCATAAGGGAAAACCTTTCATATGGGGACCCAAGCAAGAAGAAGCCTTCTAAACCCTTAAACAAAAACTCTGTGATGCACCAATCCTCACTCTTCCTGAAGGTTGTGATGATTTTGTGGTCTATTGCGACGCGTCAGGGCAAGGATTAGGCTACGTTTTGATGCAAAGAGGAAAAGTTATAGCTTATGCTTCGAGACAACTCAAGACGCATGAGAAGAACTACACCACCCATGACCTAGAACTTGGAGCCGTTGTGTTCGCTCTTAAGATATCGAGACATTATCTCTATGGTACTAAGTGTGAAATATACACTGACCACAAGAGTCTTCAACATATCTTCAATCAAAAGGAGTTAAACATGAGGCAACGAAGATGGGTTGAACTTCTAAATGACTACGACTGTGAAATTCAATACCACCCTGGCAAAGCAAATGTGGTGGCCGATGCACTTAGTCGAAAGGGTTATGCGAACTCCATTCGTCTTCTATGTTCGCAAATCATAACTGACATTAAAGATCAAATTCGAGAAGCCCAACATGTTTCAGTAACGGAAGATGATGTACGAAAGGAGATGTCCTGTGGAGCTGAACTTAAAATTGAAACTAAATCTGACGGTATTCTGTACTATCTAGATCGTATATGGATTCCTAACCACAACAATCTTCGTGAAATTCTTATGAATGAAGCTCACAAAACGCGATACTCTATACACCCAGGAGCCGATAAGATGTATCAAGACCTAGATATACCTATTGGTGGCCTGGAATGAAAAAGGATATTGCTGTTTTTGTTTCTAAGTGCCTTACATGTTCCAAGGTGAAAGCTGAACACCAAAGACCCTCAGGACTTCTGGTCCAACCTGAAATACCTGTATGGAAGTGGGAAAATATAACCATGGACTTCATTACCGGGTTACCTCGCACTTCTGGTGGGTATGACACTATAATGGGTAATAATTGACCGACTTACAAAATCAGCTCACTTTATTCCTATCCGCAAAGATTTCAAGAATGAAAAGCTAGCTCGTATTTATATCAGCGAAATCGTAAGCCGACATGGGGTACCGTTAAGCATTATTTCTGATCGTGATGGTCGTTTCACTTCACGAACATGGCAAGCAGTACAAGCCGCTATGGGTACGCGATTAGATCTCAGTACCGCCTATCATCCTCAAACTGATGGTCAATCTGAACGCACCATTCAAACTCTTGAAGATATGCTTCGAGCATGTGTCATAGACTTCAAGGGAAATTGGGACGCTCATCTACCATTAGTCGAATTTTCGTACAACAACAGCTATCATTCAAGCATCGGCATGGCACCTTTTGAAGCCTTATATGGTCGTAAGTGCCGATCTCCAGTATGTTGGCACGAAATTGGGGAAGCTCAAATCACTGGTCCGGAATTGATTCAAGAAACCACAAACAAGATCCATCAAATTCAAAACAATCTTCTAGCGGCTCAGAGTCGTCAAAAGAGTTATGCAGATAAACGACGGAAGCCTCTAGAGTTTAACATTGGGGATCATGTACTTCTAAAAGTATCAGCGTGGAAGGGAGTAGTTCGTTTTGGTCAAAAAGGCAAGCTAGCACCACGCTACGTAGGACCTTTCAAGATACTCGAAAGAGTAGGACCTGTAGCATACAAGCTTGATCTACCAGAAGAACTCAACAGGATTCATCCCACATTCCAGTATCAAACTTGAAGAAGTGCCTCGCTGATGAAAACCTCCACATTCCTCTGGAAGATATTCAGATTGATGAATCTATGCATTTTATTGAAAGACCAGTAGAGATCATGGACTTCGGAGAAAAACGTCTGCGACGAAGTCGCATTCCAATTGTTAGGGTACGCTGGGAGTCGAAACGGGGACCTGAGTTTACTTGGGAACGTGAAGACTCAATGCGTGAAAAATACCCGCATCTTTTTCCTAATACTTCTACTACTTAAATTTCGGGACGAAATTCCTAAAAGTAGGGGATACTGTAACATTTGTCGAAAATGGGTTTTTCCAAACCCGCTCCATTTGTAATCGAATATCAAGTTGTAAATGTTCGTTGCCTATTTATGCTTATTTTAATTTTTAATGATACATAATTAATAAACAAACTAAACCATAAAAGTTATAATTGATAAAAAGCTTAAATAAGTGATTAAAAATAAAATGGGGCTGCCGGGACTCGAACCCGGGTCAGCTAGGTTGTAACTCCAAAGACTTAACACTCACACGCTTAACCACTCCGCCACTTGTTTATTTTCTGTCATCTATAGGAAACAAATAAATCTTATAGACGAATGTAAATCAATCGGTTACGCCAATTGTAACTGAAATCGGTTATCAAACGCGCAAAGGCGATCTGAATACTCACGGTTCAATGAGTATAACCGATATATCGACGTTTTTAATCAAGTTGCCTTGAATGAACTTGAATTCTAGAAGTGGATCGGTTTTTATAACCGAAAATCTTCAATTCCAGTTTTACTTCCATCTTTGTACTCCTTCACGACTCAGAAACATTCCACAAACCTCCAATTACATTTCCGCACACTTTACAGTCCACCGGAGAAGTTTATTTTATTCGCCGGAAATTTCTGCAAGTTCGCCGGAAAACCGTATTCTGCATCAAAACGGTAAGTCCTTCAATACCGTCGTAGTCTAACAATTGTTAAGCTATTTCTAACTAAAACCTTTCACTTGAAATCGAATTCAGACGCCGTTATCGGATAATTCCAGTTTGCTGAAAATTTTGGAAATCTTTATTTTCGTCTGTGAAAGGTAAGACCTTCAAACACACTGTTAACGTTTGTTTAGCACTTCAATTCCATGATTAGCTAATCAAAACGATTAATTGATTTGCTCAGTTGAAGTTCATAAAAACAGAGACCGACGCCTTAGCCGAATTCTGTAATAAATCGTTCACCGGTATGTTTACTTCTAATTATCATCCCTGCTATCTCATATTAGTCTGTGCAATGTTTAACAATCGAATTAACAAGATATAATGGTGTAATCTGCGGTCTGTAAAAACCAACGAAGAAGATGAACTGCGCTAACAATATAAGAATAATTAAAATTGGTATTTTGAACGGGTTAGACACACAGTCCAGCGGTGGACTGTGTGCGAACAAAAACACGCATACGCCCGAGTTCGATCCCTGATACACGCACCCTCTATGTAATAAAATGCCTTTTTGTTTAAAACTGAACCGGGTTAACTCCGTTAGTTGTTAAGTATAATAAAATTTGTATATTAACCAAGTTAGACACACAGTCCAGCGGTGGACTGTGTGTAACGTTAAAGCACAGGTCTCAGGTTCGAGACCTGTTAGTGGCACCAGTTCATGAATTAAAATGTTTTTGAAATTAAAAGAATTTTGGATAAATTGAATTAATATATAAGTATAATTAAAAACAAATTATTTCGGGTTAGACACGTAGCTCAGTTGGTAGAGCTGCGTGCACGCGTACGGGAGGTCTCGGGTTCGAGCCTCACCCAGCGCATTTCAGTCACACAATAAACCGGTCAAACAGTCAAAGTCAAAAAGTCAACGGTCAACCCAAAAAGTCAACATATTTTTATATTTTTTATTATTTAATTTAATTTAAAAATCAATTAAAAATACTTAAAATAATGTTTTTAAAGATAGGAAATAGCCTTAAGCTCGTAAAAATATATCTAAAAATTCTATTAAAATCCTTAATAAAATCCATTCATTTACTATATTTTCCGTTATTATTTAGGTTAGTTAATTCTCGTTGTTCCGCTCTTACAACTCGTGCGCATCTCACCATCTCCAATCAAACGCACCCAATGTGAGTGAATCTTTACAAATTCCCCGTTTTAAATCACGTTTTGGGGTGTATCATGTGTCTTGCTATATATTATATTTAAATCATTGTGCATACATCATATCATGAACAATGTGTATTCAGCTTGTTTCAACTGTTTGTGTGGTTATTGTTAGATTCAATTTATTATTTTTATTACATGCAATTTCATAGGCCGCCGCTCCCCATTACATTATGAGCGTTGAGCAAGTTCCCCATTACATTATGAGCGTGAACCTGGCGTGCCAACATACGATCGGCTCCGTTTGATTGAGCCTTGATCGCACAGACATTTATCATTTTCAGTACATGCAATACGATCGGCTCCGTTTGATTGAGCCTTGATCGCACAGTTTCATTCATGTTATTTATCGTATGATGTTGGTATGTTAATGTATGCTCTCATATGTTATTGTATGTTATATGTTGTGATTGCTATTGCTACTGCTTGATTATTTACATTTGCTCATTTATGATTATGCACAATTTTTCATTAATAAACTAACAAGTAAATCAATAATAAATGTTTATCTGAACAAGGTTCACTCGCCAACTTATGTTGACCCAAAAACCCCCATTTTTACACATGATACAGGTGAACCAGCTGCAGCAAGAAACACATAGGATTGGCCAGAAGAATAAAATGATTTAGAGCTTGGAATTGTTTAGTTGTTTATTTTTCTTTGTGTTTGTATGGACATGTTTGGATATTTGGGAATGTAATTTTGACTTTAATAAATATGAAACATATTAGTAAATATCATGAGCTTTGGTGATAACCCAATTATGCCCGACTCTTATTCCGCTGCGGGTCGGGGTGTGACAGTTGGAGTGGTTTCCCGTAAATCAAGGATTATACGGAGTTGACGATTGGTTGTTATATCTAGAGTTTTCAAAACCTTAGCTACCAAGTTTTAGTATCCAAAATATTAATTCCTCGGTGGTTCAAAATTTCTACCACATCCGGGAGCATCACTATTTCTTGAGAATGGTCATGATTGATTATCCGAATGTTGTGAGCACATGGTTAAGCACATAGCATGTTGTGTTCACAACCTCGGCCTAGAAGAATATACGTAACTTAGATTCATACAATATAGTTCGGGCCGCCTCAATTAGGGTACGGGTCTTCCGTTCTTTGAGGAACATAAGGATCGCTGAACTGATGAACTATTTCCATTCCCCGATATAACTCGTCCATGTTTTGATTTTTAAATTCAGTGTCGTTGTCACTTCGGATTTTCTTAATAGGTAGTCAATAATTTTTCTCAAGGTTGTCTGAATAAATCCTATACAATCCCAAAAGTTTGGTCCTTTGTTTTTAAGAAAAATACCCACGAATATCGTGAGAAATCCTCAGTAACAACTAAGCAAAAAGATATCTCACCAATGATAGCAACATGGATCGGGCCGAATAGATTCATATGAAGCAATTTTGTAGTATTTGGAATCAGTTAATAGTTTTCGGTTTTTGGGGTTTTCTTTTAATTTTCCTTTTTTCACATGTTTCATACTTTTTGTGCATATTAAAACTACTCAAAGGAACACCCGATAAGTGGTTCATTTTTTGTACATGCACGTGGGCCATTCTTCTATGCCATAGATACGATTGATCTTCCGTCGCCTTTGATCCATTTTTCTGTTAACGGGAAGGGCAATTTGGTCATTTTATATGGCCGAATTGCCTCTAGTTAACATAATTACATGACATATGTTTTGTTCACCCGTGGAGCCCTCATTACGATCCAATGACAAATCCCGGACGCAATATGAAGCAAGCCTTGTCAGTGAACAACATCGTGTATTTGTTATCGTAGATCTAAGACACCGACATCAAGTTATGCTTTAGTTCTTCAATATAGTTCACTTTGTGTAGCGTAATTTTTCCATTCGTCATTGATCCTTCTCCGGTGATGTAACCACCTTTCTCACCCGCAAAATTAATGTAACCACCATGAATTTTCTTTACATTCTTTAGTAACTCCTCGTCATGTGTCTTGAACAACCACTATTGCTATACGAAATATAGAATGCCCTCTTTAGCTGCTCCTACACTCATAAAAGGAATTCAGTTAGTACATGGGACCCAAGCCATGATGATCTTAGGTCGTCCTGATTCATCTACAAATGAAAACTCCTTGAAATAACCAGCATCACCACTGTGTCCTACATTTCCACTTCATAAGTTCTTGGAATGGTTTCCGCCAAATCAAGGATTATACGTAGTTGACGATCCGTTGTAATATCCTGAGTTTCCAAAACCTTAGCTACCAGAGTTTTGGTATCCGAAATTTTGATTCCGCGGTGGTTCAAATTTTCTACCACATCTGGAGCATCACTATTTCTTAATAATGGTCGTAAATGATTACGAATGTTGTCTTTGATTTTGAAAATGGGGGGGGGGGGAACGCATTCCGTTCATTCACGAAGCGGTTCTGAGCATGAGGTTTAACATAGTCATTAGTAGAACCTCCAGAACGTTGAACATTCTCTTGTGGTTGGAAAGTAACATGATTTTGGCGCCGATGAGGTGTTTTCTCACGAACCTCATGTCTTGCGGATGAACTTTCGATCCACGACCAGCACATATATCGAATGGTTCTTTTTACGATCCTAGCTAGGTTGTGATTTTCCTTTTGATTTAAAAGTGGTTTTTATTTCTTGTTTAATCACTCTAGTATTTTCAACCTTTTAAGTTTTACCGTTTTTCTTTTCAACATTTTTGTGACGTTTTGTGGTTTATCAACAAAAGGTTTCTTTAGATCTGGATCAACGATGGATTTACCATTATCGTTTGGACAACTTTGCGCCCATGTGTCTCTTTTCACGACACTTATAGCATCGATGAACTTTCGCGACACTATTGGGACGTTCCTCTTGACAGCTAGAAGATGGTGAAGCTTTAGTGGGATTTTTCAAAATTTGAGTAACAAACTGAGAGTTTGACCCATTTTAAATTTTCTCGACCTCTTGACTAAAATCTTGGCCTTTAATAAAATCAATTTTTTGGAACGTTCATCAAATTTTTGTTAGGTTTCCCACGAGGTGGAGCTTCGGACTCAGATTCCGACTCACTCAGCAGATCAACAGTTGGAGGGGTCGTTGGCAGAAAGTTAGCCAATTAGGGATCAATGTATGCCATTGATGTATAGTTTTGTTTAGTCAGTGGAGGCACTTTCCTATAACTAATGCCAAACATTCCATCCTCAGTTTCATTGAGACGTTGGTTGTTAATGTAGAAATTCATCACATCACATGAATTTCCAAATTTTTCGATATTTCGATTTTTCTTTGCAATTCTAAAATCAAATTGTATTTTTCCAAATTACAATTTTGGTTCAATTCAATTTGAGATTTTAACTCTTGATTTTTAACAGTTGCCTAAACCACACGTATTTCAAATTCAGAGTTATCATTTTTCTGCGCCTTTATCTTAATCCAGTGTTCCTTATCGGAACAAGACAAAACATCAAAGAGTTCTCTCGGTTTTTCTAAATCAGCAATCAAATTAGTATTATGAAGTGCGTATCTATTAACCTTTGCTACAAATTCTACGCATCGAGTGCATCGCTTATCTACGGTAGTCGGATTTACTTCAATTCTAGCCATGAATGCACGAGCTTCCTTTTCCATAGAATTTTCTTCTAATTTTTGAGCTTCTGCATCAGCAAACTCCTGCATTTCAACAGTCGAGATCTTGAACTCGAAGCAGTCATTTATTTCTCCATTCTCTATTCTTTTCAACTTTTTAGCAGCTTCCTCATTCAGATTTTCTTCAATCTCAGCAGCTTTACCCAACTTGATTTCTTCACCCAAAACCTCAGCTACAACAGCGAGTTCCTCCATATTAGCTTCTTCGATAACCTCTTCACAAACCTCATCTTCGATAATTTCAGCCATAAAGGCTTGTGAAACTATAGCTCTAGATAGATTTCCATGGCAAGTCATATGACTCGGTGACTTCTTGTAGAGGTTGAACCACCAAAGCATTGTTTGCCGAAGGGATAAGGTTCTCTGAAGCGTTTGAACGAGTATTTGTTGTCGAAGCATTGGTTGTCTCTACTGGTCCTCTCCATCATAGCCTTTCGACAATCTCGTGCATAATGCCCATGGATGCTACAATTGTAGCATTTGACCTTCGACATATCTACACTGATGCGAGTCTTAGTTTGACCACCTATGAAATTCTTCCCTGTTTTCAGAAGGAATTTCTTCACTCTTCGAACCAATAATACCATATTGAGTTGAAGATCGAGTTCCTCCATTTCATCTTGGTTTATTTGGTCAAGATCTTCATAGAGACTTGATTGTTCGACAAGCTTTCCAAGAGCAAAGTTCTCTATGATGTCATGAAGGATGTTAGGAGACCTGTGTTTTCTTCAATCAGTTTTAAACAGTTTGGATCCAACTTCGGAATGTTAACACTCATTGCTTGAGACTTCTGACTTCCATCAGATGAGTGCATTCCCTAACTTGAATATGTAGTGCCACTCGAAACATTAGCACTATTGCTTATAAAAACATGTTAACTTGCATGATCTTCATTTTCTGATTATAAAGCAACACCAGCTCCACCGTTGTTACCCTTATCCATTAGTTTTGTAGCTTTATACAACTAAGATCCTGAATCTTCTCAAAATCAGATGCTTGGTCTTCCATGTTCCAAGCATATCCCTTTAGCTTTTGAACAACATCTTCTAATGTAAGCTCTTCATAGAGGACACATTCTCTAATCAAGGTTGTATACATGTCCCAGTTCTCTAGGAAGGCAGATTAAGAACTTATCAACCTTTTCAAACTTTATGTAAAGACCTTCCTGACTTCGATCAAGCTCACACAACAGGTGATAAAACATGTTCACTGTATCATCAAAGGATGCGTTTTTCAAAGCTTCGAATACAACAAACTGAGTCTTCAATCGCTCTAAACGTCACTTCTTATATATAGCATTTCATTCGTATCGTTCAATCATGTTATCCCATATTTCCTTTGAATTATTCCTCTTACGAAAGTATGAAGTATGGATTGTATCAGAGCCATTGTTATCATGGACATGGCTTTCTCTTCGCCCTCATAGAACTTTTTATGTTCTTCAATAAGAGCTAAGTAAGTGTCGATACTTAAAGTTCTAATTGGAGTAGCTCAGTGACCTTTACAATGCATAACCAAACTTTAATATCCTTACCTCTCATATATCTCTCGAAATGTTCCTTCTATTCTGGGAAATCAAGTTCATTTATTAAAAGAGACGGTTTAGCGTTACTCTCGACTTCAACATTGTGCTTAATGTTTTGGACCATCGCAGATAGATTGTTTGTCATTTTAAAATGATTGTTTGAACATGGAGTTTAGAACAGTAGATTTAAATAGTAGGTTGTCTTTGGAAACAAAAAGTTAACTTAGAATTACGAAGTAAATAGTCCGGAGAATATCAGAGTAGAGAAACCCGGATCAATAACCTGATAAGCATGGAACAACAAACTAATCTTTAAACTCGAAGATAATTTAGACAAATTGGAATTTAATAAATTCGAAAAAAGACAAATTTCGAACTCCAAACAACCTCGGAAACTAACAAAACACATTTTTTAAATCCGAAAATATGTAAAATCGAACCACAAAGAAATTCGGAAACTCCACAAGCTCGGACATGGTTTAAGTATAGAACAAAAGTCTGGAACTTTTAAAACAAATCCCGAAACTATAAACAATCCTAACACAAACCCGGAATTTCTTTTAAATACTATAATCCGGAACAAACTGAAATCCGGAAAACACACCAACCAAAAACCTAGATAATCACAATGAGCCCAAACCCGGAACACTATATAGTCAGTAATCCGACAAGGTAATCTAGAATTGATGGTAAACTGCTTTCAGATATCTACTAAGTGTGACTTCACACAAGATCAATAATAATCCGGAAACACAAACAAAAACAATATCTCGGACAAAACTTTGTAAGATCAAACAAAGAAAATTTCACAAGCTTTCAAAAACCCAACAAGGTTTTCAAAAACCTCTGTAAAAACCCAAAGTGAATCTAACCTAAAAACAGTATTGAAGTCAAAATCTATCATCATTAATCATAAAAACCAATCACAAATGATGAAAAACACAAAATCTTAGCAAACAAACACCAAAACACTATCAAAAACCAGATTTTCTCACTCTAAACCTTCATAACCAAAAAACCTATAGTAGTATGAGCACTCTCTATACAACACCTACTGATACCACTTGTAAGGCCTCCTAATCCTCTCTCAATCACGGATCTTGATGAAACACAAATACGTGGTGTGCGGAATCCACCGCATGACAACCAATGTAGGGATTTGCACAAGAAAGTGTAGAGGGAGAAGATCTGATAATACACAGAGTACTCTCAGAGGTATGACATCACACACAATAGCAGCAAACGTCAGACATAGTAGCAGCAGCTGCCACACACACACAAACAATGATTAGGGTTTACTTGCAAAGAAATCTTTCCACATAGAATCATTATCTTGTCATTCATTCCATTAAGATATAAATACAAGACACACCTGGAACACACGTGTTCTGGATAACATTACAGACTGGCCCAAGGCACAAAACAATATAAACTCGGAAGTCCATTAAGGATCTTCCAAGGTACATCATAAACTTGGACTAGGTATACAGAAACCCTAATCGAGATCTAAACATAACATTTGCTAAACTCAGACTGAAATAAACATTACTCAAGTCCGGAAAATACTAACTTATACATAAACTCGGATAGAGACTCAACTCGAACAGACTGATAAATTCGGACAGACTATAAAGTATTACAAGTTTACATTTAAGACCCAAACTTTAGACAATTGGAAATCCAACACTTATCACAAAAGGGCATTTACAATATAGTTGTGAATACTTGAAAATATTAAAATATAAAAGTTATGGTTTATATTGTTCAGTTTAGAGGTGTATTAGAGGTTTGAGGAATGAAATGGTTTGTTTAAAAAGGGTTTTTAGGTATCAAATAATGGCCACTCACAATGGAATTCATGTGTGATAGAAGTTGAGGATGAAGAATAGAGGATAAAGGATTGAATTTTTGGGAAATAGATTAATGTATAGGTTAGATTTCCAATGATGGGATGCTTCATTTGAAGTTGGAATGGTAACAATTTATTGTTTAGAATTTGTTTTAAAACAAGTGTTTAAAATGTACACTAAATAAAAGATACCACTAGATTATTGTTCCTATTAAAATTGGTAAAGGTCAAGTACTTCAAGTAACTTGAATAACGCTATTTGACAATGTAACAGGAACACTTATATATAGAAGGTACCAATGGCATATCCACCATGCCCTTATGATATCACATTCGTCACGTTATCCTTGGTCATTATCAACTCTATGTATAACACACGAGAAAACATACTATGACTTCCATGCACCGAGTTTTATAATTACGTGTGCACCCGTAATTACTCCATTCCTCAAATAGTCCGCATAATTCATTTTGTTATGCGTGGGACAAAATAATTCAAAACATTTCTATGTTATAGTTGTTGTGTCACATAAGTACAACTTCTAATATATAACCATGTCCATAGGTAACAAGTTCACTAGTAACCAAGTCCATAGTTCCTGTTTTCTACCAGGAGACCATGTTCAAAATGGTCGTGTGTGTAGATAACCAAGTCATAGACAACCAAGATTTATGGATAGCTAGGTTCATAGCTAACCAATGGTTTAATGAATAAACAATGTCCATAGATATTTAATGTCCAAAGTTAACCATGGTTCAAAGATAGCTAATGTCCAAGATGACTAATTATTCACAGATGATCAAGTTATGAGTAATCATGTTCATGAAAGTCAAATATGTATGTAATCATGTTCATGCAATAATCAAATTCGTATGTAACGGGATGTCAAATTCACATGTAATGGAATATCAAAATCATAAGTAATCACATTCGTAGGTAATCATGTTAATGGAGCAGATTAAGTTCATATGTAATGGAACATCAAATTCATATTTGATGGAATATCAAATTCACATGTAATGTTATTCGTAGGTAACCATGTTAATGGAGTAGATGAATTTTATGTGTAATGGAACATCAAATACGTATGTAATGGAATACCAAATTCACAAGTAATCGCATTCGTAGGTAACTATGTTAAAGGAGTAGATCAAATTCATGTGTACTGAAACATCAGATTCATATCTATAGGTGATCATGTTAATGGAGTAGATCAAGTTCATGTGCAACCGAACATCAAAGTCATATGTAATCATTTTCATTGGAAGATAAATTTCCTAGAAAGTCATGTTCTCTTAAGAAATAAAATTCATGGACAATCAGTTTTATAGAGGAATCTAATTCTTGGAAAATCATGTTTTATAGAAGAATCAAGTTTCATGGAAGATCATGTTTTATCAAATAATTAAGTTTAATAAAATTATTGGAAAATTGTGTTTATATAGAAAAATAAATTTTCATAGATGTGACAAAGAGCATGATAAGATTCTCAAAACCTTATGTTCAAGGCTAAGTAGTATAATGTCACTAGGGCGAGGTCTTGAAAGGACACAAATGTGTATGAGCATTTGCAATGCTTAATCCTTCTGTAGATAGGAAGGTTTTGTTCAAAAATAGACCTTAAGTTTGCAAAGGTATTTGATGGTTGAAGATGGGTAATCTAATCTGTATTGGTTTAGTTTGAATGATTCTGTGGGGTGGGAAAAACATATGTAGTCTTGGTTATGAATCTTTGGGAAAAGTTGAGGATGTTCCCTGATGCTTTTTTTTATCTTGGAAAACTTTATCAATACCAATTCCTTTCAAAATGTTGAAAATTTAATTTAATTTTTAGCGAAAATCATTTCTCACCCAAAAGAAATATTTTGTAAATATTTGAACTAAAAGGTTAGGTTTGAGGGGAAAGAATGTTTGCCACTGTAAATAGTTACTTGTTGATTGTTTACGGAAGTTATTCATTAATTGAAAAAAATGGATGTGGCAGGTTTCAGAGTATCAGTTTCAAATAAAAAACGGGTCTGTCTTTCATGAATTGGAGAGGGCGTACGTATATGGAATAATGTACATAGGGGAAAATAAACGAGAGGTTTTTAAGCCTTTGATAGTGAAATGTTTCTTCTTAAATGTGTCTTAGGGAAAATGTAGGGGATTGTCGTTTAAATGCTAGTTGTAATATGGCATCATAAGGTAAATTTGATAAACTTTAAGAGTAAGTATGAGTCAGGTGGAATATAACAAAAAAAAAGTATAAACACGAGTAAAATTGTCACACCCCAACCGATGGCAGAATCATCGGGGCGCAGCACTAAGCGAATCAGATTACTCAAGAGAATCCATAACAATTACTATATGACAATATTTAACAAGGTTCAATTTCCCATAAAACTAAACAAATAATCATACAATAATTGAAATAAATCCAAGTTTCTCAAACAATAAAATAAAGTAGACAACTTGATTAAGCGTGTATCTAGAGAGTCCTAATCTTGATTCAAGATAACCTGCGTTTAACCTGCAACATACGTTAAAATAATGTCAATACAAAAATATATTGGCGAGCATACAGGTTTTGTTATAATAGCATATTAGAGAAAAACGTCGTGAATTTCCACACACATAAACATGATTCACATAACATATAAACTAAACAAGACAAATTTCACATGGTAAGCACTCGAGAAGGCTGGTAAGCGCGATGTGTCCTTCCTAGCTAGACCCCGTCGGATGTCAGCCAATCTATAGTACCATACTAGCTAAGGCGGAGTTAACGAAAAACGTGTCCTAGTATATATGTTTCTAGCATCACGTATAAATATGTATAACAGATATTTGCGTGTGATAAGTCGGTTTAGTTTGTGTTGTGTACTTTTAATATGAACGTATGTTACACCCAAAAAGTGCGTTAAAGCGAAAAGGGGCCAAGTATACTCACTGTGGGTGCGTAAACAGCAAACACAGCTGGTCTTGGGGAGCGAGGAGAGTGTCGGGTCAGCCTGCTAGCGAGAACAGAAGTGCATCAGTCTTCCATGGTGCTGAATCAGTTAAACAGAGAAGTTGTTCGGGAAACAGACCAGTTCGTACGAACTTGGCTATTTTGTGTCCAAAATCGAGTGTTCATCCTTCCAACCTTGAGCTATTGAGCAAAACCAAAGCTGGGGAGGTCTTTTTAGAGTAGTTAGCCACTTAAGGGAACTTGAACTAGTTTGTACGAAGAGTACTTCGTACGGAACAGTCCGATTCGCAAAAGTTGGCTGTTTTACGTCTTCGTGCTTCCGGATCTGACCTTTCGCTTGAAACAGACTTGATTTCGAATCCATTTCAAGTATATTTCTGACAATGCCTCGTTCCACTACTTAGTGAATGAAACACACGTCGGTTAGTCCGTTCTTAGTGTAAAAATCAATGCTTTAAACAGTTTTCTCAGATCTAACACTTGGTGAGCCGAAATCATCAAGATTCCTAGCTCCGGAAGCCAAATCTAAGCCTAATATACTCGTTTAAGTGTAGATCTAAGTGAAAATAAGAAGTTTTATGGAAAAAAGATGAAGGTTTTCATAAATAGAGAAGTTTAGATGAAATCGAAGGTAGCCTTATGCAAAATCGTAGTGGAAAACGTTGTGGTTTGCATAAAACAAGTTGTTTCTTACTTGAAAATCAGAGAAATGCGGGTAGGAGAAGTTTGGTGCGAAGTGGCAGCAAGTGTGAGAGCATGGGGGGTGCTGGAGTATTTACAGGAGAGGGTGGATATGGCATCAGTTCGTGCGAACTTGCCAGTTTCGATTCGATGTTTTCGTTCGTTTTCGTCATTTTAATCGTTTTCGAGCATTTTAGCTGTAACATTTGTATAAATCGGGTCTCCAAAACCCGCTCCGTTTTGTAATCAAATACCAAATTATGAAATGACATTAAGTATTTATGAGTATTTTGAGTTTAAACGTTACATAATTAATATATAAACTAAACTATAAAAATTATATTTGATAAAAAGTTAAAATAAAATAAATAAAAAATATTTGGAGCTGACCGGACTCGAACCCGGGTCAACTGCCTCCAACGACTTATCTCTCCGTCTCCAAACCACTCCGCCACCAATTGTTTTCTGTTAACATTATGAAAGCAATTGAATTTTATACGCAAACACGACTTAACGGTTAATGATATCTGAATAACGGAAATCGGTAACCGAATCGCCAAATCAGTTTTTGTTCGCTTAGTTAACTTATAACCGATGAATATCGGTTTCTAATTAAAGTTCAGATTGAATGAACTTCAAGTTTTGGGTTTTTGAAACCGAAAGACATTCAAGCTCCAAATAATTCAGATTCCAATCATTTATACGATTCAGAACCATCTCAAATACACTCCAATCCCTTTTCGTCGCGTTTTCAAGTCCTTTGAGCACAAGAAAACTGTCGCCGGAATTCTCTGCAAATCTCGCCGGAAAACCGTGTTCAACTCAAACCAGTAAGATTTTCCTCTCTTGCTGTTTCAATCTATTGTTAGGACACTACTAACATTAAACCGTCACTCAAAACCAGTCACAGAAGACTTTGCTGGATTTTCTGGGTTCGTCGGAGAAACTCTGGAATTCGCCGGAAACACGCTAGTTAACGGTAAACACATTCAATCGTGCTAATAATCCATGTACTCTGGTTCAATTTCAAATCTAATTCTTTAATTCTGTTGTTAGACTCTCTCAGCCGGAGGTTCAAAAACAGAGTTACCTGTTCTCGCCGGACTTTCTGAAGAAGACGACCTGTCCGGTATTTCTTTTCCCCAAACTGTTCGGTTTGTTCATTCAAACTAGTAATCATGTTATTTAAGTAGTAGAACCCTAAACCAGTGGTCTGAGTAAAAACCGGTAATTATAGTGAAGAAGACGAACCTAAAAACGGGTTAAGAGTAAATAAAATTCGGATAGTTAACGGGTTAGACACACAGTCCAGCGGTGGACTGTGTGCAAAGTTTATATACGAGTCCCGAGTTCGATCCTTACTACACACACACTGCGTAATAACATTCCTTTTATTCATAAAACTAACCGGGTTAGATCGAGTAGTTGTTAAGTATAATATAATTCAAGAATATAACCGGGTTAGACACACAGTCCAGCGGTGGACTGTGTGCAAAACAAACTGCACGTCACGCGATCGAGTCCCGTCACAAACACCGGTTCAATGAGATTAAAACGTTTTGTAAAATAAAGGAATTTTCGGTAAATTCGAATAAGTGTATAAATATAATTAAAACTGGATTTCTAACGGGTTAGTCACGTAGCTCAGTTGGTAGAGCTACGTGCGCGTGAACGGAAGGTCACCGGTTCGAATCCCGCTCGGCGCAAGTATTACCGCTGACCGAACCGGTCAACGGTCAACGGTCAACGGTCAAACAGTAAAAAAAAATATTATTTTTTTAAATATTTATTTGTTTAATTTAAATTAAAAATCAATTAAAAATACTCAAAAATAACATTTTTAAGGATAGAAAATAGCCATAAACTCACAAAAATATATCTAAAAATCCCATTAAAATCTTTAATAAAATCCATCCATTTAATATATTTTTCCCATTATAATTTAGGTCAGTGATTCCTCGTTGACTCGCTTCGTCTAAATCGTGCGCATCTCACCAACTCAAATCCAACGCACCCAATGTGAGTGAACCCTTCAAATTCCCCGTTTTAATCACGTTTTTGGGGTGTATCATGTGTCTTGTTCATTTACTTATTATAACTAAGTTATTGTGCATATATCATATCATGGCATGTGTGTTAGTTGTTGCTGATAAGTAGTTATTATTGTTTGCAAATTATTATTTCAGTACATGCAATTGCTGAGGCCGTAGCTCCCCATCCCTCGAGGTTGAGTTTGATCCCCATTTTATTATGCGGTTGATCAGGGCGTGCCCGCACGATCGGCTCCGTTTGATTGAGCCTTGATCGGTCATTTTATTTACATTTCAATACATGCAATACGCTCGGCTCCGTTTGATTGAGCCTTGAGTGCACAGTTCAATTTACATTTTCAGTACATGCAATACGATCGGCTCCGTTTGATTGAGCCTTGATCTCACAATTCAATACGATCGGCTCCGTTTGATTGAGCCTTGAACTCACAGTTCATTTATGTTAATTATCATATGATGTTGGTATGTTCATGTATGCTATCGATTGTTAATGTATGTTATAATTGTAACTGATGTTGCCATTGCTTGATTTCATACATATGCTCTTTTATGATTATGCACAATATTTTATTGATAAACTAACCAGAAAGTCATTATTAAATGTTTATCTATAAGGTTCACTCGCCAACTTATGTTGACCCAAAAACCTCCCATTTTACACATGATACAGGTGAACCAGCAGCAGCTAGGAACACGTAGGATCTGGATTAGAAGAAATAAAACGATTTAGTATTTGGATTATTATGTTTGGTTATTTTCCTTTGTAATGAATGAACATGTTTGAATGTTTGAGAAATGTAATTTTGACTTCATTTAATAATGGAACATATTAGTAAATGTCATGTGCTTTGGTGATAACCCAATTATGCCCCGACTCTTATTTCCGCTGCGGGTCGGGGTGTGACAGATTGGTATCAGAGCCATGACTATAGGGATATAGGATAGGTTATTAGACCCTTAGAGCCTATACTATAGTCGATTAGAAACTTATAAGAATTTTGTGTGTTATATGCCAAATTTCATGATGTTTATATGTTTATGTTAAAATGTTACATTTGATATTGTTCAAGCATGTTCATAAGTATGTATTATCAAATAATGCCTATCATGAAATCGTATGATCATAATATATCACATCCATGCAAGCACACACCACATCATGATTGATTTTACAACGATTTTCGTGTTTTCAAATCTCATCAAAGTGAGTTCTCATGACGGGCATGTAGTAACTGGAAGGGTACTAGTACCGGTAGTCGGAACGTCCTGTCTAGGCTGGCATTCGTATAAATCCAAAATAAAGGACCAGTTTGCCTACCTGGGGACCAACGATGAGAGTACGAAATACCTATTAGGCCAAAGCATGTTATACCAAACGTCGTGAGAGCTAATCCCACTTTGAGTTGTCATTGTGTCTACACCTGGACACGTTCCGACCAAACATCTCATGAACATATTTTGTGGTTAGAATTCGGGGGATGCGAGTGTTAAATTGCCAATACTAATGTGAATCCTACCAAACCAATAGCCATGGGGGCCCACATGACTATATAGGTGAAGGTATGGGGGACATTTGAGGCCCAACATGAGCGAACCCAAGACATCCTTCGGATGTAGTTGCATTATTGATATTTATGTTATTTTCATTTTTTTAAAGACACATGACACCTAAAAGATACCATAAACTCACAATCTTCTCATTTTATGATCCTGTAGATGTCGTCTAGATCGCATCGAAGGAGTAGGAAATCGGAAAAGTCTCAAGAACGTTTGGCCACTCATATCGCCAACCAAATGGCCACGATATTACCTGACATCGTAGTACAAGTACAACAAGCCCTTGCTGCAAATCCTACTAACCCTCCTCAACAACAGGACCAGATCATCAACGACCCTCCTACCATCAAATGCTCCTACAAACATTTTAAGTCCTGCGATCCCCCAAAATTCGAAGGGACAGAGGGAGTCACTGCTCTCCTACATTGGTTCGAGGAGATGGAAAACGTTTTCTTAAACTGCGATTGTCCTGAGGATCGCAAAGTTCGTTATGCCCACCGGAGACTACTTGGTGTAGCTCTCACTTGGTGGAATACGGAGAAAGGAAAGAGGGGAACGGAAGATGCGATGGACTTAACTTGGGAGGAGTTAAGGGAAATCATGACTAGGCGATTCTGTCCTAGGAGTGAGATTAAGAAATTGGAAGATGAATTTCATGCCCTGAAGCAAAAAGATGGTGATCACTCTACTTACAACAAAAGGTTCTTGGAGTTGAACCAGATGGTACCAAACTTATTCACTCCAACCTACCGTCTGATCGAACATTACATTCGAGGACTTCCCTCGAAAATCCAAGATTCGGTCCTCAGCGTTTCACCGGTAACACTCGAAGCTGCCATGGAGTTGGCAACAGAACTGACCGAAAACCGAATTCGCAATGGGAAGTTCAAGGAAGAAAAGAAGAAAACCCCTGCTGAGGGACAAACCTCAAACCACCACACTCCTTCCTCTAAATTTGCTAACAAGAGGAAGCGTAACAACAGGAACTTTGCAGTCACCCACACCAACACCCCTGTTCCTGCTGCACCCATCACTCAAGCCACTCCTCCACCCGCGCCATACAAAAGACCATACACAGGACCACTACCAAAATGTAACCGTTGTCAGTATCACCACTCCCCTGACTACCCTTGCCAATACTGTACCAGCTGCGGTCGCGCTGGACACACTGTTCAACACTGCCGCGCGCCTCAACGAACAAACCGCCATCAACCTATAACCCAAACCCACCAACAATTTTTGGGTCAAGCCCAACAACAACAACCATTTCCACCCACTCAACATTTAGCCCAAGCATACTATCAACCCAACTACCCTATGGGCCAACCTATGCGGGCATGTTTCAATTGTGGAGATCCAAGTCATTTCAGGAACACATGTCCAAGACTGGTTAATATTATTCATGCTCAGGCCCAAGCCAATCCTGTGAATCAAGCGAACCAAGCTCCTCCACCTGCTAGGGGAAGGGCTTTCAATATTAACGCAAACCAGGCCAGAGCTGACGGCAATGTGGTCAACGGTACGTTTCTTATAAATGGTAGATATGCCTCTATGTTATTTGATACTGGTGCGGATAGAAGTTTCGTGTCATTAGAATTTGAACCTATCTTAAGTAAAAATCGAGATAAGCTCACGGAATCCATAACAGTGGAAGTTGCAGATGGAAAACCAGTTTCGTTAGACTCTATTTTACGCAACTGTACGCTCACCCTAAACGACCACGATTTCTCAGTCGATCTTATTCCTATGAAGCTGGGAAGTTTCGACATCATAGTCGGAATGGATTGGCTCAGTCAGCATAATGCGGAAGTTGTATGCCGTGAGAAATTTATTCGTATTCCTCTTTCAAACGGTCAGACTCTTCGAATTATTGGAGAAACCTCGGCGAAAGGACTCAACTTAATGTCTTGCCTTCAAGCTCAAAAATACCTTCGCAAGAATTATGTCGCGTTTTTAGCCCATATCATCAAGAAGGGAACCGCAGAAAAGAAACTTGAAGATATTCCTGTTGTAAAAGATTTTCCACAAGTTTTTCCTGACGGCATTTCAGGACTTCCTCCAATCAGAGATGTCGAATTTCGTATCGATCTTATACATGGTGCTACACCAGTGGCAAAATCTCCATATAGGTTAGCCCCCTCTGAAATGCAAGAGCTAGCCAGTCAATTGCAAGAGTTGACTGACAAGGGATTTATACGCCCCAGCTCATCACCTTGGGGTGCACCTGTACTCTTTGTAAAGAAGAAGGATGGATCTTTTCGCATGTGCATCGACTACAGAGAGCTCAACAAGTTAACTATCAAAAATCGATATCCTTTACCTCGTATAGATGACCTTCTTGACCAACTACAAGGTGCCAGTTGCTTTTCGAAAGTCGACCTTCGATCTGGCTATCATCAGCTTAGAGTGCATGAAGAAGACGTCCCTAAAACTGCTTTTCGAACTCGATATGGTCACTATGAATTCATGGTTATGCCGTTTGGATTAACCAACGCACCAGCTGTTTTCATGGACCTAATGAATAGAGTCTGCAAACCTTACCTTGATCGATTTGTTATTGTGTTCATTGACGATATTCTTATCTATTCAAAATCCAAAGCTGATCATGAGCGTCATCTGCGACTTGTTCTTGCACTTCTAGAAAAGGAAAAGCTTTATGCCAAGTTCTCTAAATGTGAATTCTGGTTAAAAGAGGTGCAATTTCTCGGGCATGTAGTCAATGACAAAGGAATACATGTGGACCCATCAAAGATCAAAGCAGTTCAAGAATGGCAAGCTCCACGTACGCTAACTGAAGTAAGGTCTTTTCTTGGGCTTGCTGGCTATTATCGTTGGTTCATTTCAAACTTCTCTCGTATTGCGGTGCCACTCACGGCTTTAACCCATAAAGGGAAACCATTTGTATGGGGGCCCAAGCAAGAAGAAGCTTTTCAAACACTCAAGCGAAAACTTTGTGATGCACCAATCCTCACTCTTCCTGAAGGTTGTGATGATTTTGTAGTCTATTGCGACGCGTCAGGACAAGGATTAGGTTGCGTTCTCATGCAAAGAGGAAAAGTCATAGCTTATGCCTCAAGGCAACTCAAGACGCACGAAAAGAACTACACCACTCATGACCTTGAACTTGGAGCCGTTGTATTCGCTCTTAAGATATGGAGACATTATCTTTATGGTACGAAGTGTGAAATATACACTGACCACAAGAGTCTTCAACATATCTTCAATCAGAAAGAATTAAATATGAGGCAACGAAGATGGGTCGAACTCCTAAATGATTACGATTGTGAAATCAGATACCACCCTGGTAAAGCAAATGTGGTGGCTGATGCACTTAGTCGAAAGGGTTATGCGAACTCCATTCATCTTCTATGTTCGCAAATTATAACCAATATTAAGGATCAAATTCGAGAAGCTCAACACGTTTCAATAACAGAGGAAGATGTACAAAAGGAGATGTCCTGTGGAGCCGAGCTAAAGCTGGAAACTAAATCTGATGGTATTTTGTATTACCTAGATCGTATATGGATTCCTAACCATATCAATCTTCGTGAAACACTCATGCATGAAGCCCATAAGTCGCGATATTCTATACACCCAGGAGCCGATAAGATGTATCAAGACCTACGGTACACCTATTGGTGGCCTGGAATGAAAAAAGATATTGCCGTTTTTGTTTCCAAGTGTCTCACTTGTTCTAAAGTAAAGGCTGAACACCAAAGACCCTCAGGACTTCTGGTCCAACCAGAAATACCTGTCTGGAAGTGGGAAAATATAACCATGGATTTCATTACCGGGTTACCTCGCACTTCTAGTGGGTATGACACTATATGGGTGATTATAGACCGACTCACAAAATCAGCTCACTTTATTCCTATTCGAGAAGATTTCAAGAACGAAAAGCTTGCTCGTATTTATATCAACGAAATCGTCAGCCGGCATGGAGTTCCGTTAAGTATTATTTCTGATCGTGATGGTCGTTTCACCTCACGAACATGGCAGGCAGTACAATCCGCTATGGGCACTCGACTAGATCTCAGTACCGCCTATCATCCTCAAACTGATGGACAGTCTGAGCGCACCATTCAAACCCTTGAGGACATGCTTAGAGCATGTGTCATAGATTTCAAGGGAAATTGGGACGCCCACCTACCGTTAGTCGAATTTTCGTACAACAACAGTTATCATTCTAGCATCGGCATGGCACCTTTTGAAGCTTTATATGGTCGAAAGTGTCGATCTCCTGTTTGTTGGCACGAAATTGGGGAAGCTCAAATTACTGGTCCGGAATTGATCCAAGAAACAACAGATAAGATTCATCAAATCCGAAACAATCTTCTAGCGGCTCAAAGTCGTCAAAAGAGTTACGCAGATAAACGACGGAAGCCCTTGGAGTTTAGCGTTGGTGATCATGTGCTTTTAAAAGTGTCACCGTGGAAGGGAGTAGTTCGTTTTGGTCAAAAGGGAAAGCTAGCACCACGTTACGTAGGACCTTTCAAGATACTCGAAAGAGTAGGTCCTGTAGCTTACAAGCTTGACCTACCGGAAGAACTTGACAGAATTCATCCCACATTCCACGTGTCGAACTTGAAGAAGTGCCTCGCTGACGAGAATCTTCATATTCCACTGGAGGATATTCAGATTGATGAATCCATGCATTTTATTGAAAGGCCAGTAGAGATTATGGACTATGGAGAAAAGCGTCTACGTCGAAGTCGCATTCCTATTGTTAGGGTACTCTGGGAGTCGAAACGGGGACCTGAGTTTACTTGGGAACGTGAAGACTCAATGCGTGAAAAATACCCTCATCTTTTCCCTACTACTTCAACTGTTTGAATTTCGGGACGAAATTCCTAAAAGTAGGGGATACTGTAACATTTGTATAAATCGGGTCTCCAAAACCCGCTCCGTTTTGTAATCAAATACCAAATTATGAAATGACATTAAGTATTTATGAGTATTTTGAGTTTAAACGTTACATAATTAATATATAAACTAAACTATAAAATTATATTTGATAAAAAGTTAAAATAAAATAAATAAAAAATATTTGGAGCTGACCGGACTCGAACCCGGGTCAACTGCCTCCAACGACTTATCTCTCCGTCTCCAAACCACTCCGCCACCAATTGTTTTCTGTTAACATTATGAAAGCAATTGAATTTTATACGCAAACACGACTTAACGGTTAATGATATCTGAATAACGGAAATCGGTAACCGAATCGCCAAATCAGTTTTTGTTCGCTTAGTTAACTTATAACCGATGAATATCGGTTTCTAATTAAAGTTCAGATTGAATGAACTTCAAGTTTTGGGTTTTTGAAACCGAAAGACATTCAAGCTCCAAATAATTCAGATTCCAATCATTTATACGATTCAGAACCGTCTCAAATACACTCCAATCCCTTTTCGTCGCGTTTTCAAGTCCTTTGAGCACAAGAAAACTGTCGCCGGAATTCTCTGCAAATCTCGCCGGAAAACCGTGTTCAACTCAAACCAGTAAGATTTTCCTCTCTTGCTGTTTCAATCTATTGTTAGGACACTACTAACATTAAACCGTCACTCAAAACCAGTCACAGAAGACTTTGCTGGATTTTCTGGGTTCGCCGGAGAAACTCTGGAATTCGCCGGAAACACGCTAGTTAACGGTAAACACATTCAATCGTGCTAATAATCCATGTACTCTGGTTCAATTTCAAATCTAATTCTTTAATTCTGTTGTTAGACTCTCTCAGCCGGAGGTTCAAAAACAGAGTTACCTGTTCTCGCCGGACTTTCTGAAGAAGACGACCTGTCCGGTATTTCTTTTCCCCAAACTGTTCGGTTTGTTCATTCAAACTAGTAATCATGTTATTTAAGTAGTAGAACCCTAAACCAGTGGTCTGAGTAAAAACCGGTAATTATAGTGAAGAAGACGAACCTAAAAACGGGTTAAGAGTAAATAAAATTCGGATAGTTAACGGGTTAGACACACAGTCCAGCGGTGGACTGTGTGCAAAGTTTATATACGAGTCCCGAGTTCGATCCTTACTACACACACACTGCGTAATAACATTCCTTTTTATTCATAAAACTAACCGGGTTAGATCGAGTAGTTGTTAAGTATAATATAATTCAAGAATATAACCGGGTTAGACACACAGTCCAGCGGTGGACTGTGTGCAAAACAAACTGCACGTCACGCGATCGAGTCCCGTCACAAACACCGGTTCAATGAGATTAAAACGTTTTGTAAAATAAAGGAATTTTCGGTAAATTCGAATAAGTGTATAAATATAATTAAAACTGGATTTCTAACGGGTTAGTCACGTAGCTCAGTTGGTAGAGCTACGTGCGCGTGAACGGAAGGTCACCGGTTCGAATCCCGCTCGGCGCAAGTATTACCGCTGACCGAACCGGTCAACGGTCAACGGTCAACGGTCAAACAGTAAAAAAAATATTATTTTTTTAAATATTTATTTGTTTAATTTAAATTAAAAATCAATTAAAAATACTCAAAAATAACATTTTTAAGGATAGAAAATAGCCATAAACTCACAAAAATATATCTAAAAATCCCATTAAAATCTTTAATAAAATCCATCCATTTAATATATTTTTCCCATTATAATTTAGGTCAGTGATTCCTCGTTGACTCGCTTCGTCTAAATCGTGCGCATCTCACCAACTCAAATCCAACGCACCCAATGTGAGTGAACCCTTCAAATTCCCCGTTTTAATCACGTTTTTGGGGTGTATCATGTGTCTTGTTCATTTACTTATTATAACTAAGTTATTGTGCATATATCATATCATGGCATGTGTGTTAGTTGTTGCTGATAAGTAGTTATTATTGTTTGCAAATTATTATTTCAGTACATGCAATTGCTGAGGCCGTAGCTCCCCATCCCTCGAGGTTGAGTTTGATCCCCATTTTATTATGCGGTTGATCAGGGCGTGCCCGCACGATCGGCTCCGTTTGATTGAGCCTTGATCGGTCATTTTATTTACATTTCAATACATGCAATACGCTCGGCTCCGTTTGATTGAGCCTTGAGTGCACAGTTCAATTTACATTTTCAGTACATGCAATACGATCGGCTCCGTTTGATTGAGCCTTGATCTCACAATTCAATACGATCGGCTCCGTTTGATTGAGCCTTGAACTCACAGTTCATTTATGTTAATTATCATATGATGTTGGTATGTTCATGTATGCTATCGATTGTTAATGTATGTTATAATTGTAACTGATGTTGCCATTGCTTGATTTCATACATATGCTCTTTTATGATTATGCACAATATTTTATTGATAAACTAACCAGAAAGTCATTATTAAATGTTTATCTATAAGGTTCACTCGCCAACTTATGTTGACCCAAAAACCTCCCATTTTACACATGATACAGGTGAACCAGCAGCAGCTAGGAACACGTAGGATCTGGATTAGAAGAAATAAAACGATTTAGTATTTGGATTATTATGTTTGGTTATTTTCCTTTGTAATGAATGAACATGTTTGAATGTTTGAGAAATGTAATTTTGACTTCATTTAATAATGGAACATATTAGTAAATGTCATGTGCTTTGGTGATAACCCAATTATGCCCCGACTCTTATTTCCGCTGCGGGTCGGGGTGTGACATTAGCGAGGTATTAAGCGTATAAAGCGTTTAAATTAAATTAAATTAGATAAATAAGCGAGATAGTATGCGTCTTAGTTCTCAAGTCTTGTGAGTGTCGTGTTGTGGTTTTAGCGATCGAGTAGTCTTGGGAACATCACGAAAATGTCATAGCATTAGCGGGTGCGTTGTAAGCGTTGTGAGGTGGGATGTAGTGTGTTGAAATAAGCGATGTAGTGCGAAATTATGTGATGTAGCGTAGTAAGCGATATGGTTCACATTATGATCCGAATCTCTAGTGCTAGGCGTAACGAGAGTAACGAGCTACGGAAATGCGGGTTGTTACAGTCTCCCCTGCTTTAGGAAATTTCGTCCCGAAATTTATTCGAAAGGGAGACCTTGAGAATCTACATGAATAGATAGCGGTAGATAGCGATAAGGCGTTAGCGTAAGTTGAGGATGAATGAGCGATCGATCGAGGATTGACGGGTGAAAGCGTATCGGTGGTGTAGGAAAATCGATGAGTAAAAGCGATAATTGACTCGTGGTTAATAACTCACGAGTTAGCGATCCAAAAATGTTTTTAAGTTTCAAAAAATTTTGTTAAACTATTACGAAAAATGCTTTTAAAGAAATACTTGATTTAGGAAGATTTTCTTACGATGCAGCGTTAGGCTGAGTCGGTTTAACCCACGTTGTAAGAAACGTTTTTGTTGGTCAAAAGGTTTTAAATAATTCAAAACTTTTAGTAAATGGCCCAAATTTTTACAAATACTTCAAAAAAAATTATGAAATTTTCATTTATTTCCAAACACAACGGTAAAAATAGGTTTTAACGGTATTAAAATTTTTAATTAGCGTCGAACCCCACATGGCATCTTTCCATGAAAGTTTGTTAATATAGCTAAAACACTTATATATAGGAAGTACCAGTGGCGTATCCACCATGTTTTAGCCATATCGCCTCCGTCTCGTGAAGCGATGTCAGGTGTGTCGACATATTAAGGATAGATTTCCATAACCTTGGTCCAAGCGGCAAAAGGTAGGACCAAGTTTGAAAAGAAGACCATGTAGCCTGAGCGGAGAAGCTGATGGCAAACTTAGTTAGGGGTATAAGAGCGTGCGGGGATGGCTCGGCGGTTGGAATAGCGAAGTGGTAAGAAGAGAGATACGATAAGCGTTAAAGCGTCACGAGGTGAAAACGATAAACGAAGAGGTAGCGTTCGAGCGTCGGGGGGGAGAAAGCGACAAGCGAAGCGATAGTGTTTCAGCATCGAGAGGAGAAGGCGATAAGCGAAGCGATAGCGTTTAAGCGTCAAGAGGGGAAAGCGATAAGCGATGCGATAGTGTTTAAGCGTCGGGAGGAGAAAGCGATAAGCGATGCGATATAGATTTCATCGAAAGCGAGTTCACGTTGCCGTAGACTTACGAAAAGTCTAGCGATGGTGCGATCAAGAAGTGTTGAGATGTTACGCCTTGTGAAGGGGGTTTTGCGTGTGAAAATAGTCACCATAATATTAAAGGTCTAATAACGTTAAACTACGCATGGCATTTCTTCACGAGAGTTTGTCAGCAGGGCAAAAGCACTTATATATAGGAAGTACCAGCGGCGTATCCACCATGCTTCGACCACGCCGTCTATGTCTCATGAATAGATGTCACACTTTATCGACATGGTTAAAACGCTTATATATAGGAAGTACCAGCAGCGTATCCACCATGTTTTAACCACGCTTTTAACTTTAGGGCACCATTAGAACTCACTATGATCCCCATGCAGACCCCAAGATAATCATGTGTGCACCCGTGATTAATTTGGTGTTTGCATGTTTATCGTAACTTATTTTGAAGGCGCATAGTAGGGGTAAAAACATATTATAACAGGATATACTATCTAGCGTTAGTAATAAGATTTAGTTTGTGAGCCTAGGCTAAGTGCGGGGAATCGAGAGAGAGAGAAGGAGCAGAGAGAGAGAGATTTCGTCGTGTGTCGAAGCGACATCAAACAATAGAACAATTATAAAGCATAAGCACTAATGTCGAAAATCGTACCATTAACAGCGTCGTTATGCGCTTGTTCGGTGTTGATGTTGACTTCTGCTGCTGCGGCTGGTGATACTGGTGCGGCAGATGATAGGGCTGCGAGTTGAGTCGGCAGTGCTGGAAGGGCTAGCATATCTTGTTGTCGTGGCCCTGTGCGGCAGTTGCTGGTGAAGTGACCGAAACAGTTGCAGTTGATGCAATAGCGACAGCTGGCTCCGGCCTGGTGGTGATACGTGCATTTCGGGCATTGGGGATGAGTCCATGTGTAGTTACACCTTGGGTAAGATGGAACTTCCTGGAGAGGTTCAAGGTTGAGCGGTGCAGTTGCTGAGTAGTTGAGGCTCGAGCATTTTCTCTTGCGGCTAGGTTTGGCGGTGCGTCATTGTCGTCGGATAACTCGATAGTAGCTTGGTTCAGCTTCTTGGTAGGATTCTTGGAGAAAAATCCAGCCAAGACTCGCTTGTCATTGATCTCTACGGCCAATTGATAGGTTTCTTCGATGGTAGCCGGTCTTGCAGCTTCGACAAAATCGCTGACACACTCAGGCAAAGCACGTAGGTAATTTTTGATAGCCTTTTCGGGAGTGTCGACTTGGCTTGGGCAGATGATGCTAAGCTGTTTAAACCTTGCTGTGAGGCCGGCGTTGTCACCTTCGACTTGCTTGATTTTCCAAAACTCATTGTCTAGCTTTTGGACTTCGTGGGGAGGGCAATATTCTCTCTTCATGAGCTCTTTCAAGTATTCCCATGATAACGCGTAAGTTGCATCGTTCCCACGTTTGATACGCTCGGCTTTCCACTAGTCGAGTGCTCTTGATTGAAATACTCATGTAGCACACGTGGTATGAAGATGCTTAGGGCACCCACTCTGATGGAGGGTAACCTCGATTGCATCAAACCACTGAAGCATCTGAGCTACACTTCCTTCACCTATGAAGACCATGGGGTCACAGGCCTTGAACTGTTTGTAAGAGAAAGTAGACTTTGGTGCATCGGACTTAGAGTCTTCCGATGTCTGAAAATTGCCGAGGGCTTGAACTTGGGTGATGATTTGAGGAATGAACTTGGCCATTTCCTTGGTCACGAGCGAGGCGATCCTCTTATCGGCGTTTCTTCTGGCTTGAAGTCGCGAGCTGGAAGCGTTCGAAGACATTGGACAAAGAGATTTGGAATGAGATTCGATCATAATGATTTTGAAATTGCGATGCGATTTAGCGCATTAAAAACTTGTCATAGTTGATATAGTAACACGTATTTCTAAGATCACATAGGAAAACACATATATTCTAGATTCTCACGTATTCACATAAGCACATGTAATCACATACTATATATGTATATATTTAGATACGTATATACTTACAGGTATTGGGCGAGGACGTGGTTAAGAGAGTTGTTATGATTTAGTTATGTTGCGAGTATTAGCTCTTGTTTTAGATTGCGATAGCTGTGCGAGTCGGGCATTAACATAGTAAGATGAAACCGATAAAGCGGTAAGCAAAAAAAGTGATAAATCGAAAACGTTAAAAGTTAAAATTCATTGTAATGTGCGCGAAACATATGAAAATCGATGATGTGTAAAATCGACGATTGCAGGCTTAAAATTAATAGAGCGTCCTGGGTTTTGAGACAGCGACTACCCAAAATGATTCGATCATTCTGTTGAGTTTGGATACACGCTTTGGCCTAATAGGTGAATGCTCTCACCACCTCGTGGCTAACGACATTACCCTTCCAGTTACTACGCGTCCTAAATCATTAAAACAATCAAGACTTTAGTGAGATTGAAAATCGTTGAGTGGGACGAGTTTTCAAGGTTCGGGTTTCACCCGTAACTTAATAACTTCGAATCCCTGATTGTGGTTTCCTTCCCGGACCCATCAGGAGGTTTCCACCGGATAGACTGGGAAATTTCCATTAAGATGTGAATATCACTCCTAACTTAACGGAGAATTTCGTGCTAATCGGAATACACAGAGTGAGTGATTTGTTGAGAGTTCGCGGTTTTCACGCCTAATCTCGCCAAATCAACTCGTTTGTGATGTACGAGTATCTTTGCAGCTTCGTGTGTTGCGTCCGAGTCTTAGGAAAGACTTCGTATAGTATTTTATGTCCAATGGTAAAAGTGTTAATCGGATAGGTAATGAATAAGCACATAGTTTACTACTATAAACTAGGCAATCTACCTAATTCCCTATAGTTATGGCTCTGATACCAATCTTTCACACCCCAACCGATGGCGGAATCATCGGGGCGCGCACTAAGCGAATCAGATTGCCCAAGAGAATCCATAACAATTACTCTATGACAATATTTAACAAGGTTCAATTTCCCATAAAACTAAACAAATATCCATACAATAATTGAAATAAATCCAAGTTTCTCAAACAATAAAATAAAGTAGACAACTTGATTAAGCTTGTATCTAGAGAGTCCTAATCTTGATTCAAGATGACATGCGTTTAACCTGCAACATACGTTAAACTAATGTCAATACAAAAATGTATTGGCGAGCATACAAGTTTTGTTATAATAGCATAGTAGAGAAAAACGTCGCGAATTTCCATATACATAAACATGATTCACATAACATCTAAACTAAACATTTTCACATGTTAAGCTCTCGAGAAGGCTAGTAAGCCCGATGTTTCCTTCCTAGCTAGACCCCGTCGAATGTCAGCCAGTCTATAGTACCATACTAGCTAAGGTGGAGTTAACGAAAAAAGTGTCCTAGTATATATGTTTATAGCATCACGTATAAATATGTATAACAGATATTCGTGTGTGATCAGTCGGTTTAGTTTGTGTTGTGTACTTTTAATATGAACGTATGTTACACCCAAAAAGTGAGTTAAAGCAAAAAGGGGTCAAGTATACTCACTGTGGGTACGTAAACAGCAAACACAACTGGTCTTGGGGAGCGAGGAGAGTGCCGGGTTAGCCTGCGAGCGAGAACAGAAGTGCATCAGTCTTCCATGGTGCTGAATCAGTTGAACAGAGAAGTTGTTCAGGAAACCGACCAGTTCGTGCGAACTTGGCTGTTTCATGTCCAAAATCGAGTGTCCATTATTCCAACCTTGAGCTACTGAGCAAAACCAAAGCTGGGGAGGTCTTTTTAGAGCAGTAGCCACTTAAGGGAATTTGGACTGGTTCGTACGAAGTAGTACTTCGTACGGAACAGTCCGGTTCATAAAAGTTGGCTGTTTTACGTCTTCGTGCTTCTGGATCTGACCTTTCTCTTGAAACAGACGTGATTACGAATCCATTTCAAGTATATTTCTGAAAATGCCTCGTTCCACTACTTAGTGAACGAAAAACACGTCGGTTAGTCTGTTCTTAGTGTAAAAATCAATGCCTTAAACAGTTTTCTCAGATCTAACACTTGGTGAGCCGAAATCATCAAGATTCCTAGCTTCGGAAGCCAAAGCTAAGCCCAATATACTCGTTTAAGTGTAGATCTAAGTGAAAATAAGAAGTTTTTCGGAAAAAGATGAAGGTTTTCGTAAACAAAGAAGTTTTGATGAAATCGAAGGTAGCCTCGTGCAAAATCGTAGTGGAAAACGTTGTGGTTTGCATAAAACGAGTTGTTTCTTACTTGAAAATCAGAGAAGTGTGGGTAGGAGAGGTTAGGTGCGAAGTGGCAGCAAGTGTGAGAGCATGAGGGTGGTGGAGTATTTATAGGAGAGGTGGATATGGCATCAGTTCGTGCGAACTTGCCAGTTTCGGTTCGATGTTTTCGTTCGTTTTCGTCACTTTAATCGTTTTCAAGCGTTTTAGCGAGGTATTAAGCGTATTAAGCGTTTAATTAAATTAAATCAGATAAATAAGCGAGATAGTATGCGTCTCAGTTCTCAAGTCTTGTGAGTGTCGCGTTGTGGTTTAAGCGATCAAGTAGTCTTGGGAACATCACGAAAATGTCATAGCATTAGCGGGTGCGTTGTAAGCGTTGTGAGGTGCGATGTAGTGTGTTGAAATAAGCGGTATAGTGCGAAAATATGCGATGTCGCGTAGTAAGCGATATGGTTTACATTATGATCTGAATCTCTGGTGGTAGGCGTAACGAGAGTAATGAGCTGCGGAAATGCGGGTTGTTACAAAAATTATGTAAATAAGTTCTATAAAGGAATCAGATGGATTAAATTTAAAAAAAAAAACAAATACTGTAATTTATAAAAGTCAATTTGATAAAGATAATATTTTTTTCTTGTAAATTTGATCCTATTTTCTATTTTTAGGTTTAAGAAAACAGATTTATAAAATTACTTTTAAAGAAAGAATGCTCGATAGATAATTATTTTGCAACTTTATGAAGTTGATGGATGGAAAAAGGTTTTATAAATTTTGATTTATCGATTCTATTTTATTATTATGAAATACAAAGCAAATTGACAATTTATAAAATTTATTGGTTATAAATCTTGAGGAAAATAATTGTTTTAACGTAAAACTTATCTAATTAAATTTGATAAAATTGAGATAACACATTGAGGGAACACGAGGGGTCATGAGGCATACATATGATATAATTTTTGAAAATGCATGTCACAGGAGGTAACATGGTGATGCAACGACACAAGGGTCATAATTATTTAGTAAATAAATGAGAACATTGACTAATCAAAGTAGTTAGGTTCTTATAATATTTGGGAAGACGTGTTTTAGCCTATAAGTGAACACTCACTCCAAGAATTCACAGGAAGCATAATTGGTCCCTCGGTTGATTGGGATTTATACAAAACATTTTCCTAGTTAGAAGACTTAGTGTACATGCATCCGCCCTTCCTAATTGCACGTGTTCTGAATCATTACTCGACCCTAAGTCCTTGACATGATTATAAAAACATTTAAGGCTTTAATCCTAGAAATAATATTTAATCATCTAACGATAAATGATTATTGTATAGAATAAAGAATTAGAAACTAGACTAAGGCAAAAGATAAGGATGGGATAAGTATAAAGGAAACATGACTCATGTTTGGGGGCCTAGAACGATAGTCTAGGACATGCATTCTAAGAACCAAAATCTTTATAACCATTACTCTGATACCATTCTGTAACATCCGAACCGACAACAGAAACGTTGAGGCGTCACAATAGATTGTTCAATTGCAAATAATAATACTAACTAAGATAAAAATAATTATTTCAACAATATTAAACATCCAAACAATAACCAAAGACAACTTGTTCACAAAATAGCAAAACAAAAATCCATAAAATTTAAACTAGTCAAAAATCCATTCTAAGCGTGGCAAAATCTTGAAATATAACTTCAAACATTGTTACTTGAAACATGTGTAAAATCAAGTGTCAATTTCAAGAAGTTGGTAAGCAACATAGGTAGGGTTATAAATGAACCGAACGAACACGAACAAGGCCTTGTTCATGTTCGTTTTTTAAGGAATGGGCTTGTTTATGAACTGTTCACGAACGCTTACCGAACGAGATTTTTTGTTCGTGTTCGTTATTAAGAAAATGAACGTGTTCATGAACTGTTCACGAACACTTACCAAACGCAAATGGACTTAAACAAATATTCATGAACATAAATGAACAAAAACAACGTTTATGAACACAAATGAATACATACAAACATATCTTTATTTTATAATAAATTTGCGTTTTTCATCATAAAAATTACGAAAAGTCCACCAAAAAATTGATAAGTTGTTAACATAATTATCCGAACACGGTTGACGTAATTATAAGAAACATGATTGAAAAAATTAAGAAGTTTGTTAAGCTTTAACACAAACTAAAATTGAAACGCTCAAATGAGGGATGTTTTAGGAGGTGTAGAATATAACTTGGGTTTCAAACTTTTAAAAACTAAACACAATAAAACAAAAATACAACATATAAAATACTTTAAATAAATGAACACAAATGAAAATAAACGAAGAAACACAACCTTTGTTCATGTTCGTTCATTTAACTTAACGAACGAAATTTCTTGTTCGTATTCATTCATTTATTAAACAAACATAAACAAACTTATTGTTGAACTATTCATGAACTGTTCGCTTAATGTTCGATTCGTTTATAACACTAAACATAGGTTTAATTCATCACTAAATTAATGGATAGGTATACAATACATATGGCATAGTAAGTAAGCCAAAGAAATTAGCATAGACAAAAATGACACTAGGGTACACTCAAACCATTGTTAACTTGATTGTAAGGAACCCAGAGTGGCTAACCTCGTGATAGAATGCGGTTTCAATCATCCCCAAGAAACTCCTCAACACAAAACAAACAAAGGAGTAGGGATTGGTTGTCAGTCCAATATATTTATTACATACTCTCGTTTGACTTGATCACAATTAAGTTAATGAATGTACTTGAAACAATAGATCACATAAGTTTACACAATTTGCAAGTAGATGCCACACAAGGCCATTGTATTAAATTGAAATTGAAATGTGAAAAAACTTGTAATTGTAAATGAACACATGAATCACCCAAAGTGTAAATATTGAAAAAGGGGGACTATGTACTCACTGGTTGTGAAGATTAGCACCAAACATATTTACTAAAGCTCAATAAAAGGCTCATCCTATGTGAATACTACATGCATATTTACACGTATAGGACTAAGATCGACGACGACTAATAGGCATTGTTAAGACCGGTAAACAATTCTCACACTTAATGGTTCAAGTTACTGTTATGTTTGAAGGTGTTAATTATAATTATTCATCATATAAACATCATAATAGGTCAATTTAAGCAAGCTAGAATGTTAACAAAACATTACAACAGCTTCACTTTGGATCTGAACTTCAGACCAATTTTGGGATTTTAGTTAAAATAATAAACAGTCATAATATAATAAATTCTGAAACTTTTATATGATGTTTAAATATGTCTAGTACACTTTGTGTAAAATGTTTAGAACCTAATCCGTTATAGAAAAACCGTGAAAATTTCGAGGCTACTACGGAAGGGTAAAAAGATGACGTTCTGACTTCAATTTACTAGAAATTTCATTATAAAATATATGTAATTCCAATTGAAGCAAGGCTAGTGATAGAATTTGTGTACCTCTTAGAACTATCTACTATGTAAAACTTGTGTATTGTTGATAAAATTTGATCATGTTATAACATTCATAATGAACCCTAAATTCTACTCGAAAACTTAGTTTGACCTTCGTTCACATTAAAATCATAAAAAACTAGTTTAGGGTTTTCCAAAATTATGAAAGATTTTGCGCATATACTACAAACAAAATAGATCAGTTTAGGCTCAGGAATAACTTTTATTGGCATTCGTATGAGTACTTTATAATCAAAACAGTTTCATCAAATTCTGTAGTAACTTTCTGGTGTGTTGGTTTGCTTGATTAACAAGTTCATAACATTTTAGAACCATATTTTCAATACTAAAACATGAAAAAGTGACAAATTATATTCTCATACATCATTTTAGTCACCTATGACCTTGGTGATTTAATTTGTCACCCAAATCTTAAAATCCCTAATTTTAGACAAATCGTAACCTCAAAATAATCATCTTTGCAACCGACTACCCAAATTAATTCCAATGGCCAGCAAACTCAAACATGATGTTATAGATATTTATTAGGAGTGATTAAAATCAACAACCTCAAAATCAAACGTTCAATAGATCCCCAGTTCGCTTGAACTATAAACAAACCCTAAACTAAAATCCATCATTCATAACCCATCCTACCCACATCTAATCCACAAAAAAACAAACATTGGACATCAATACTGACCTAGAAATAGAAGGGTGGGGTTTAGGATTCACGACCGTAAGAAAGAATGTGAGGGGTCTTGGGGTTTCTGATTCCTAATTGTTACACATATAGTCCCTCATGCTTGGTCTAGGATTATCCTTGCTCCCTAAGTTACTTACACGACTTCTAAAAGTTACATAAAGGCCAATAGACTTAGTTAAAAATGCTTGGCCAAACAATTAAACATGTAATGAGGCTCTGCGAGTTTCAGAAAAAAATCTTGGTTGTTACAGGTCCAACGACAGGGTGATAAACGGTGGTTGCATACGTCACATAGAGGGGAAGATATGAGTGAGATGTAGGGTTTTTCAAGTTTTCTTGATGTGAACTGGTGTGACATGAGAAACCTAGGCCTAAGCCTCTATTTATAATCTTGTCATCTAAAAACCCTAATGAGCGATTTTTTTAAGTTAAGCCTGTCGCACTAAACTTTTTAATCCAATAATTAAACTTATTTGGTTTATTTATTTAATCAAAATCTTTCAATTAATTACTCAATATTAAATAAATCATATTTGCATACTATTTGTTGTATAATCACTAAATAGAATTAATTACACGGCTGGTCCATGTGGTATATTCATATTTCCACTATAATACATATTTACCGGAAACTACACCACTGGTCCCAGGTTATGCATGGCCTTACATGTTTGGTCACTGAAAATAGGGGGTAAGTTTCTTTATCAAGTGAATGTGAATTTACTAAAATACGCTTTGCTTTAAAAAACAAATAAAGTATCAACCAACCCCTACCCCTATATTCATTGTCTTCTTTCTCACCACAAAACTGTCGGCAAAAACCCTAGATCTATTAACCTTCTTAGTTGAAAATGAACAGAGTCGCCGCCGGTGAAACAACATCAAATCTAGCGTGTCTCTCGTTCATAGGGATGGCAAAAAACCCGAACTCGACATGTATACCCAAAATCTGAAGCATCCAGTACGAGTATACCTAATACCGACGGGTATATGACTAGGTATGGGATTGATAAAAAAATTCCGTATAGGATAGGTATGGGATTAGGGGATACTCGCCCCCGTTACCAAAAACTATATATCCGTTCACCCAAACAATATACCTAATATACCTGAAACATATACCCTAAAACTTTTAAATTTTGTTTATATATCTCCTTAACTATTGTTTAGTAATTTTTCATTCTAGTACCTTCATTACTTGAATAACAAAGTTTTTTGGATATATATTTTGATGATATTATTTGTATTTATAAGCTACAAAATACAAAATTACTTTTTGAGAGTAATAGTATAATATGTTTACATTTTTAAATATCTTGAATAATCTTATGGTGACGATGATGTGTATGCTATTTATCATAATTTAATATATGCATAGATTTTAAAAGCCTACAACTATAAAGGAAAATAAATAAATAAATAATATATATATATATACACACATGGAAATCACAAGGGGAATTTTTTAAAACACTAACTGGTATACTCGATACCTGACGGGAAAATATCCGACAAATTACCAATGGGTAATAGGTCGGGTATGGGACAAAATTTTACAACCAGGTATGGTATTAGCCATACCAGCCCATACCTAAGTCGTTGCATTTCGTCGCTCACGTTCAATCTCTCTCATTCCTAAACCATTTCCATTGATTTTTGTCTTTCCATGAAAATGAGAGGTGTATATGAAATGGGTTACCGACAAACAACGATGGTGTAACTAGAAATTACAGATGTTGATTAAACGGAATTACAACTCTCCTCACTGCGCTACACGTTGTTTCGACTATTTTGGAGTGGAGGAACTAGTGGGGTTATGGGTGGCAATGCGCAATTGAGTTTGAACTTGACCAATAGTTACAAAATTCGTCAAATAGAGGATTTAGCCTAATTGCATCTGCCTACAATGCAATAGTACACGTGGCACGACTAAAGTCTCGTCGCTTTTTAGTGGCAAGCTCAACATCCACGTAAATTCTTCTAGTTTTGTCATGAACGGAAGCTGATAATTTGTGCATTTAAGGTACCAAAATTGGATGTTAAAACTAGCCCGTCTCCAAGAATATTAAAAAATCATCAATCACGAATATAAAAAGTAAAAACCTATAATACCAAGATAATTGTTATAAAATATTTAATTTGAGGTTGATTGTTTGAAACTTTGGCCCTTTTAAAACTGAGTGGGTCATTTTACCTACAGTTATTTAATTTGAGTTTAAATTTTAGAATTTTTAGAATGGTTGTAACTCATAGTATTAAAATAGAGTGGCTCAGTTAAGTAATATAGAGCTATATATATATATATACACACACACATATATAAATAAGAAAACTAGAAAACTAACTAAAAAAGGCCAAAAAAAAAGCATAAGAAACATACAATTTTTTTTATAAAAATCGCTGCATTTTATGTATAAAAAACTTTGTTTTAAAAAAAATGTACTGCACATGTGCACTATATGTGTACTACACTGTGCAATATATGTATATGTTAAACATGTGCGTTATATGTTTTTTTATTTTTTTTTAAAGTTTTTTTTATATAATATATATAGCGAATTTTCATAAAAAATTAAAAAAATTGATAAGTTTTTTTTGGCTTTTTAGTTAGTTTTTTGGCTTTTTAGTTAGTTTTTTGGTTTTCTCATTTAAACTAGTTTTCACATGATCCATCCCCATATACACACACACACACATATATATATATATACATATATATATATATTGGATTCAGGTCAAGGGAAAACTCCTACGAGTTATGAAAAAGTAGAGAAGGCGGTCTTCCGGTGCTAGTTTTGCTCTCATTTGTTTCACACCCCAAGATTAAAATATTACAAAGATGGTCGTAAAAAAAATTCAAAGTGTGTTTTCGACTGCTTACAACAGTTGTAAAAAGTTGACAACTTTAGCTTTTTACAACATTTACAATTGCTAACTAGATTTTTTTTTGAAAGTTGATTTTTTAGGAATTTTGGTAAAAAAATTGGAAAATACATTTCGTCAGGCCGAGTTCTCTAAGTTCTCACAACTCGTATGAGTTTTCATTTTACCCTGACTCTCTCTCTCTCTCTCTCTATTATATATGTATATATTTATATATATACCTTAAAATTTTGCAGGCCACCTAAGGTTTTTATCTTTGAGCCGTCGCCTATCCGACCATGCTTAGGGTCGGCTCCGACGAGAGTCATGTGATTAATTATGTTTCATACGTATCATGTTATAACTGTAAGTTTAATAAAGTCTATAATTGTCTAACCACAAAGCAAGGTTGGTTGCCTAGATGGTCGTTGTGATTTCTTCCCTAAGAGATTCGGTCAAAGAAGACAAACCACTGACGTGTGTGTTTTTAATCTTGTGAATCTTTTATTTTTAATATTTATTTATTTTTATTAAAGTCACGCATAATTTAGTAAATACATAATCACTTAAAAGAAAAAAATAAATCCCATCTCTTTTTAGCGACCAAAAATGTTATTGTATTCCATCTCTTTTTAGCGACCAAAAATGTTATCGTGTGCATCACTTATGATTGGTGGTATAGTTCCTGATAAATATTGTATCAAAGTAACAATATAAACATACCATAGAGACCAATCATGTGATTATTCTCGTTAAATATATAAATAATTATTCCTATAAGAGTAAATTACACCAATGGTACTCATGCTTTGGGCCAAAGCTTGGATTTCATTCCTGAACTTTTCTTCTTGCCTATTCATTCTCCATGTTTCTTAAACTCTTTCAATGTTCGTCCAAATGACTAACAAGGTTATTTTTTGTGTAAAATTACATTTTTACCCTTGGTATTAAATTATCAAAAAAAAGTCACTACAATTCTCTATGGCGATGAGGTTCGTAGCGACGACACCATGTAGTAGTATAGGTCACCATCAGAGGTGGTGTTGAGGGTGTCCGAGGAGGACCCGGGCCAGGGCCCGGTTTTTTCGGAGGCACAAATTTAAAAAGATCATATATATATATATGTGTGTGTGAGAAGAGAGAGAGAGTGAGTGTATGTGTGTGTATTTTATATAGAAAATCCATTTAAACTAGGCCGCTTTAAAATATAAAAGAATTAATACTTAAATAGATCCATTCAAGACTCAACAATTTAAACTTGATCGAAGACCGCGTTGCGGCGGGAATTCAGTCGGTATAAGTTCGGTTTATTATGGTATTGGTACACCGGCAGTCTTTATAGCAACAGTTGTACATCGATCGAAGACCATAAAAACAAAAATTGGTAACTATTCCTATGATACCGATACCACTACCGATGACGGCATCGTGGGCTAAACATCTTAAAATATAGATATACACACGTTGTGAATCATGTTATTAACGTTTTTAATTATCTCATAAACAAGAAAAAGTTAATAACAGAAGCGTGTTTTTCAAATATTTAAGTATCAGTTTTATTAAAATATAAGCATCACACATTATATATATGTAAGAAAATAAAATTTTATAAATTGAATTATTATAGTATTTTAATATTATAAAAGAAAACTACTGTTGATCAGCATTTTTAAATAATATGTATCATTTTGCTAATTTCTATATCTATTGTTATAACTTTAATTGTCTTTTAAAAAACAGTTTTGAAAAATACACCTAAGGGGCATATTTTTAACAGCTCGAACGAGGCATTTAAATCCTTAAAGATGTGTCTTGTCACCACACAGGTCGACAAAGGATTTCTCATATTTCAGGTTTAGGTCAACCATTTTACTAATATATTGACAGCTTATAACCATCGAGCTTCCATAGCATCTTGGTTTTGATGGAAATTTAATGTAACTATTGTTTTACTTCAATTCCCCAATTTATATCTGATATGTTGTTAAGGTGAGGGGCTGAAATGTAATTGTTCTATAGTTTTTAATGACAGGGACTTGTATGTCAATAAGAGAAAGTGAAGGTAGTTGGTTGTAAGATAGTTTTTAGGTCGTTATGTTAGTCGTTGTGTTGGATAAAGGTAGTTAATCAACTAATAACAGATATGATTTGGTTGATCAATTCCTTCTTCTCTGTGTCTTCTTCTTCTTCATTTCAGTTCTTATCATTGGTATCAGAGCTGTCGATCCTCACTGAAGCTCTTGATTCATTCTATTCAACTAATCGTGCAATTCACCATATTCGTTCATCGAATTTGATTGTTGCTCAATCAAATTCACTTGTTGATTCGTTGCAATCTGTAATTGATCATTGTTCGATCAATTCACCCTTCGTTTCACACAGGATTGATCACTTGATTCGATCAATTCAACCACTGTTCTATCAATTTCATTGAAACCCTACACATTGAACTGAATCAGGGATAATGACTACTCGTAGCATATCTGACTCTGAGAAATCAAATCTTGTAAAGACAGTAGAGGAACATGGTGTCACTCTCTTGAAGGTGGATGCATTTATGCGAAAATCTGAGCAAACGTTTGCTAGTCTTAATGCGAGTGTCAAGCGTTATTGGCTAAGTTGAATGGGGAATCCACCAGTCATGAGATGGTCAATCATACAACAACAAGTCCGATCAATATAAATGAATGGTTACATCGAATTAGGAAGATTGATTTTCCAAAATTCAATGGAAATGAAGTAGATGATTGGATTTATGTGTGAGCACTTTTTCAATGTAGACGAAACTCCTGAGAACTTTAAAGTCTGGTATTGAAAAGCAGTCAAATGGCATCAAGCTTGCTTGAAAACCACAACTTTTCCTATTTCAGTGATAACTTGGAAAGATTATTCAAAAGCGATTGTGTCTCGTCTTTCTTCAGTATTATTTGAGGATGCAATGGGTACCTTAACTTCTCTGGTGCAAACAGGATCATTGGCGGAATTTTGTGATCAATTTGATGCTTGTTTGCTTAAGGTTTCCATTCCTGAGCCGTATGCAGTAAGTATTTTCTTGAAGGCAGTCAAACCTGATGTAGGGGGTCATGTCAGAATGTTTCAACCAAAAATCATGAAAGATGCGTTTATTTGGACAAGATACAACCAATAAATCTGTGAGATCTTCATATTCTAATAACAAGTATTATCTTAACAATTCTATTATGGGAATACAGTACAGAGTGCAGTTAAACCTCCTACTAATGTGTCTCACTTGCCCTTATTACCATCTCCACCAATTACTAAGAAATTCACTAACACAAAACAAATATCTAGTTAAGAGATTGAGGGGAAGCGAGAGGGGAATGCTTTTGGTGTCCGGAGAAGTTCACACTAGGGCATAAATGTGCTAATAGGAAGTTGTTTCTGTTAGAAGTGATACGGATAGAGGGATGATGAAAAGGAGTATGTAATTGATGAGACCGTGGATCAACAGGATTAGCAAGATCCACCACAGATCTATGTTCATGCTTTAACTTGTATGATTTACTATTCCACTATGAAGGTGTTGGGTTCCATAGGTTACAAACAATTGCGAATTCTAATTGATTCAGGCTCAACTCACAACTTTGTGAATGAGCAGTTGGCTTTGAAGCTTAAATGTGTCCTTAAACCTTGTCATTCCACTAGATAGTTATGATATGGTATTAAGGGTACAATGGTTGTTGACATTGGGGTCTATTGTTTGGAATTTAATGGACATGACTGTGCAGTTTACTATTGGTAACACACAATGTAGCTTCAAGAGTGTTGACAGTAACAAAGTATCCTTGTGTTTAGCAAATAGTATGAATACTCTTTTAGGACACCAAGATAAGATAGTGGAAGCTCACTTGTTTAGCCTACAGTTACAAACTACTGAGAATGAGTTCCAACACGAGACCAAGGTTTCTGAAGTGCAAAATAATGCCCGTTGACTACACCGTTGACTGAATTTGAAGATGTATTTCAAATCCCTACCACTTTACCACCAAAGAGGGCATTTGATCATAGAATTCTACTGAAAGATGAGTCACAAGTAGTTAATCTTAAACCTTATAGATATTAATCTACACAGAAAGATGTGATTGAGAAGTTAACTAAGGAATTAGTGGATACTGGGGTAGTTAGGGGCAGTTCTAGTCCATTTGTAGCACCAATGGTTCTAGTATAGAAGAAAGATGGTACATGGAGATTCTGCATTGACTACAGAAGGCTAAATGAAGTGACTATAAAAAATAACTACCTTATTCCATTGGTGGATGATTTATTCGAAGAATTGGGGAATGCAGTAGTATTTTCAAAACTTGATTTGAGATCTGGATATCATCAAATCCGAATGCATGATGATGACATCCAGAATTTTGCATTTAGAACTCATGAAGGACTGTTTGAGTTTGTAGTAATGCCTTTTGGGCTTACAAATGCACCTGCCACATTTCAGGCACTAATGAACTATATTTTCAAAGAATTATTGAGGAAATTTGTACTGGTGTTTTTTGATGACATACTAGTTTATAGTAGTTCCTAGGCTTCTCATCTTATTCATCTTAAACAAGTGTTAATGATCTTGAGGGAACAACAGTTACATGCAAAGAAACCAAAGTGTACCTTTGGTGGAGCCTCAATTGAGTACCTAGGGTATATTATTTCTAACAAGGGAGTCTCTACTGATCCTAAGAAGTTGGCTGCTATTAGGGAATGGCCTATACCTGCTGATGTTAAGCAATTAAGAGGGTTCTTGGGTCTCACTGGATATTACAGAAGATTTATCAAGTCTTATGGGGTGTTAGCAAAACCCTTGACTGACCTTTTGAAGAAGGATGCTTTTGTATGGACTGATACAGCTACTACAACATTTGAGCAATTAAAAGAGGTTTTAATGTCTCCACCAGTTCTAGCTCTTCCGGATATGTCAAAAATGTTCTGGCAAGGGAATTGGAGCTGTATTGATGCAAGAGGGTCATCCTATTGCATTCATCAGTAAAGCTTTATCTTCTAGGCAACAAGCGTTGTTGGTTTAGGAAAGGGAATTACTGGCCATCATCTTTGCAGTTCAATACTGGCATCACTATCTATCTATGGGACACTTTATCATTAAGACTGATCAAAAAAGTCTTAAACACCTATTAGAGCAGAAAATAACAACACTTTATAACAAGTATGGCTCTCAAGGTTAATGGGATATGACTTTGAAATAGTATATAAACAAGGTTCTGAAAATGGAGTTGTTGATGCCCTCCCAAGGGTACAAGCTCCTGCCTTGCTGGTTATTACTGAGAATACTTTTGATCCAAGTGTTTGGGCCAAAATAAAAGATACATGGATCACTGATCTTACACTAAAGCAATTATTGGATGAATTAAAAGTAGGAAAGCTACATCCTAAGTACAGTTGGTATGGTCAGGTTTTGTTTAAACAAGCAAAAGTGGCAGTGGGTAAAGACGAAGAATTGCGGAGGGATATCATATCTTTGTGTCATAATAGCTTTATGGGGGACACTCAGGTATACATGCAACAGTGCAGAGAATTAGATCATTGTTTGCATGGAATGGACTGCTTAAACAAGTAAGGAACTTTTTAAGAGAGTGTATTGTTTGTCAAAAAGCTAAATATGAAACAGTAGCAACTCGTGGCTTATTACAACCTCTTCTAGCTCCTAATCATGTATTCTCATACATTTCTATGGATCTTATTGGATGGTTGCCAAAATCTTAGGGAAAAGATTCGATTTTTGTAGTAGGTGACAGACTCACAAAGTACAGTCATTTTATGGCACTTACACACCCTTATTCAGTAGCTCAAGTGGCGCAGGCTTTCCTTGATCAGGTGTTCAAGTTACATGGGTGGCCTGATACAATAGTGTCAGACAGAGATCCTATATTCATTAATCAGTTTTGGAAAGATCTTACTGTATTACAAGGCATTCAGTTAGCTTTATGAACTGCCCATCACCCACAAACGAATGGACAAACTGAAGTAGTAAACAGGTGTTTGGAGTCTTACCTAAGGTGTATGGTTATGGACAAACCTACAGGTTGGGTGAAATGGCTGTCATTAGCGGAATTTTGGTATAACACAAATTATCATACTGCATTGGGAATCTGAGGGTCTGTTGTACGATCATTTTGGTCCTAATTTGGCAAACCTAAGGTAAACGTGCGAAATCCGTTTGCATAGGCGACATTGTAGACAAGTTCTTTATTGTTTAATCACTGTTTCATTGATAATAGACGTTACAGATCCTGGAAACACTTGGACAGAGCTTAGCCGTCCAGTAGACAAAATCTCTGAATCTTACAAATGAGAACACAACTATCCTATATATAGTAGTACAAGTTCGCCTGAAATGAGCCATGGTCAAGTTCGAGCGAACTTGTCCTTCACAGGACAAGTTCGGGCGAACTTGATCATGAGCTCTACAAGTTCTGGTGAACTTGTCTCATATCACTCATAAACTTAACGTTTCACTCCGAAACACAGACTCGATATTATACGATGACGTAGGCAACAGACATATGCATCAACAGACTCCCTCTTGGATGTTGTCGTAGTCATCATCCTTCAATTAAGTTCTAGAGTCTTTAATATATTCTTGATCTTTATATCTTTAATAACTTTAACGTCCTTGATCTTCATATCTTGTACAATCCTTTTCTCTTTTCTTCTCGAGCTTGTCTTGATAAAAACTTTAATCGTCATGCTCCCCTTGCTTTGAGCTTTCTGGTATCTTCAATCAGCTTGTTTTATCCAGCTCCCCTTTAAAATCAACTTCCTCTTTCAAAGTTCCTCAAACTTTCAAATAAAACATTTCAGATTCAAACTTTGAAATCTCTAAACATGATATTTCAAATTTTAATCTTTTATCAGTTTTTAAACCCTCTCAGTTATTCAAGTCCAAATTAATGACCTTGAATATCTGATTTATGTATCAAGTTCAACTTAATGATCTTGATTAAACATTTTGACTCTAAACTGATGCATTTAATCAGATTTAAGTTTCAACTTAATGAACTTTTAAACTTTTCAGATCAATTTTCAAAAAGTTTTAAATTCTTTTCAGCAACTTTAGATTTTGAATATCAGCTTTTCATCATCAGTGGTCGAATCTAAAAGATAATATAATCTTTTTGTTTTATGAAATGAATATCAAACAGTAAGTAGAACAAACATATTTACAGGAATATTTTTTGTTGAGTTTGTGTTAAAGGATCATATCAGTTTCTGAGACATATCACTAGTACCATTGACCTTTTCCTGACACTAAGTTTTAAACTTGTTTACCTAGACTGTCGATATATTTGTCCACTTAAACTTCAACACTTTTCTCAATTGTTCCAAGATACGTTATGTAGAATTAAGAAACTTGACTTAACTATGGTTCCCATCTCAGAATATACTCCCACATCAAGATTCCCTACATTTCATCTTACAGGTGAGTATAGCGTAATTGATATCTGTATCTGGGTTATGCGAGACCTTGAGAGCTCAGGTTAGTACCACCGTACCGACAAAGAGATGAAGGCTCGACTTAAAGTAGTGTTCCAATTAAGGAATCTTTTAAACACTGCAAATGATTAGATCTTTTGATTATTTTCAATTTTGCATGCAGTTTTGGGGTTTTTAGCAAAAGCATTACAGAAGTTCTAGGCTATTGCTTCCGCAAAATCAGAAGAACTTGTATAATACCCCAGATATCAATCATCTATAAAAACCTCGTATCTCATAATCAGGCAATCTCTCAAACAAAATTTCGAAGTACTAAGTCCATATATCCGAGAGATGTTAATCCACAAGTTTAAGCAGTTGTAAAATTTAGTTTATATCCAGGAAACAATTTACTGACAGTGTAAAGCCTATCGACACATCCACAGTAAGACTTCTTTATCACTTTTTAAACTTTACAAATCCTTAGCATAATGTGATAGTCCACCGATGTACTATCATTTCCTTTTATCCACAAAAACTCTTTTTGCCTTTTTCAATGTTTTTGTACTTTTCGTATATAATATGTTTTTGAATTTTCTGAAAATTTTTTCTCCCCCTAAAATTCAAAAACATATTTTTGGAATTTTTTTATTTATTGAAAAACATCAACCAACCAATGAGAATCACTTCAATTCGTCATCCATTACTACTTCACAAATTTTCTTTTAAGCACTCTCCCCCTCATGATGACAAAAACCTTGACACTTTTGTGTTTATAACAATTTACTGAACATGAGTTTTGTCTTGTTCAACAGTAAGGGTTCTGTGAAATTTTTCAAATTTTCATCAAAAATTTGTAAAAATTTTCAAGTAAATGTTTATTGGAATGTATTTTCAAAAAATTTTCTCCAAAAATCAATTTTAAAGTAAACATTGTTGGAACATGTTTTGTAAAAATGGCCTTCTTCAATGTGTGCCACGAAACTCCATTCTCAGTAATTTGCTTTCATCTCAGAAGTTCCTGCACAAAAATTCAAACAATTAATTGAATAGAGACACCCAAGCCTTTGCAGTCTTAGGCGTTGTTTCTTCAACCTTAATATTGATTTTCTTTACACAATCAGGTTTATTTTGGACTTTATCAAGTTTTGGAAAGTCCTCTAACCTTTCATTTTTCACTGATTGTGTAACTTCTTTTTCTTTTACCAACAATGATTTATTTTTCATTAAAGCTTTCTTGAAATACAATGTAGAAACTTTTTGTTCATTACTATTCGAGGATTCACCAGTTTCAAAATTGAAAACTTAGTAATAACTGGTTTCACCTTGTTTGTAGTTTCTGTACATTGTTTCCAAACCTGAGTTGGTACTTTCAAATCTTCAAAAATTTTCTTATCAATTGGTGTGTAAGCGTACTATATTTTTATTGTCATTTTTAGTCCATTTTACGCATAGTCAAGTTTTAAATTTATAAAACACGATGTTCTACTAACACTAAACACACACTTGGGCAAGTGCACCCATCGTGAGCGTAGTATAGTGTTGGTAAGATACTGAGGTCGTCCAAGGACACAAGAGCTTTTAATACCGGTTTATCGTCAATATCTAATCAATCTAAATTTTTTATAAAAGTTTTAAACACAAAGATAAGTAAAAAGAATAAATAAAATAAAATGAAATACAAATAGACAAGATAGAATCACTTGGATCCAACAATCTCTTTTATGTATCCTTTGATAGTTTTCGCACTTTCGGACTTTTTAAGAGGTTATCTTAGTTATAGCAGTAGGCCCCTCTTTTGAAGGTGACGTTACCCTCAACCCAGTGGTTTGAGTCAGCAGTGATACAATCCCAAAAGGTCGGAATATTGGAAGACAATTAAGTAAGTTATTAATGCGAAAAGTGGTAGGCCCCTCTTTTGAAGGTGACGTTACCCTCGGCTAAGTGGTTTGAGTCAGCAGGGATACAATCCCAAATAGCCGATTTAAAGTATTAATAGTACTTTACATATGAGGGGTTCAAGCCATTCGCGCCCCCGCCATCCAATACCCGTTGAGCATTGAAGGAGGCCCTAATAGGATTGAACCAAGTCCTCGCAGGATCTATACACTGAACGAGACAAAAACTTTACCAAACCACCCTTCTAACCCCCTTCCAAGTAGTTAACGCGCTTTATATAAACGTAAAGACACGAATGAGCAAATCAATGACATCATGAAGAAATGGTTAAGAAAATTCACTTTCAACATAAGAAACTAGTTATTAAAGTCATTAATACAAACCCAAATAAAAATTGCCGAAAGATTAAAAACTAAAAGTAATACATAAAAGATTAGTCTTCACCAAGTGATGTAAGGAATTTAGCCAAGCATGGCCTTTGTTTGAATAGAACCCTTACAATTTATCTTGGAGCCCAGACTACTACACACTCTAAAGATGGAAGATGGATGATGGTGGTGGGTGTTGGTGTTATAGTGGTGGTGGAGTGGTGGCAAAGTGAGAGAGAAGTGGTTTGCCAAGGGATGCCTTTGTGGGTAACCAAGCACCCTATTTATAGCCTGAACAGAAGCCCGACCACGGCCCGTGTCCAGTGGACACGGCCCGTGGCCAACATCCTTCTCTTTCTTCATTAATTGCATTTGTTAGCAGAGGGCCCCACACGACCCCGTGGCCTCTAGGCATGTACCCGTGGCCTCTGGGCACGGCCCCGTGGTCAACTGTTCGCTGTACTATCCAGATTCTGCAAATCTTATAGTTGACCATGGCCCGTGTTACTCTGGACACGGCCCCGTGATGGGCGTGGAAGCTTCTGAATGCTTTGTCTTGTAGTGCAGGGCTTGACCACGCCCCGTGCTTGGTGGACACGGCCCGTGCTCATCTTCTATGATCTGGTTTTTTATCTTTTGGGGTGTTGCTGAGGGGTCGGGCATGGCTTGTTATTCCTTCTTTTTGTATTTATGTTGGTTTTAGCTGCTTATTTGCTTCTTTTGCTCGTTTAAGCTCTTTTTATCCTGAAAATACAAAAGGAACAAAGAAACGTGCTTTTTCCAACTTTAGTACTAAAAAGGGTTAGTTTTATGCCTCGTTTGATGTAATTTATATGTTGCATTTTGTGTACATCAAATATCCCCACACTTGAATCTTTGCTTGTCTTCAAGCAAAACTCTTTAAATGTGGCTTACACACCAAAATGGAATAGGTAAAGAAGAAGTTTTTGTGACAGTCTTCGGGTGTCGGGAATCTAAGATTCTTTTTCAAATTACGTTTTTATTTTTAATTACAGTTCCTATTCGTCATGATTTATTAAGAACATTTCTAAGAAAAATATTTATCTAGGCATAACATGCCTCTTTAAAATTCTATTTATTTATATACAAGTTCGCGTACCTCACAAGGGATCACTCAACACTCGGCCGAAGATGTATTTTTGTGATATCACTCGATTCCGGTTTGGAACTTACTTCTATCATATGCTTGCTAAGTGATCAAACCTCCTCCTTTTTAACTATAAACCTTTACGAGTATCAAGAGGACTTTGAAGGGTTTAGGCTTGGGCTAGAGGTAGGTGAATTTTTTTTGGTTAGTAGTTAGTAGTATGGCAAAAGACGTAAATAGCGTCGGATATCGTAAAACTTTTCGTATTTATTTTATCCAATCGTTTTTCAAACAAGATTTTTTTTCACAAGATATCCGAGCTTTTTACTAAAAGAAATGGGTTGAAAGGAAAATGGTTTTTATGGGTAATAGGTGTTTGTCTTTGTGGGTTTTGAAACGAAAAGGTTTTAGGCTCAAAAGGGTTGACTAGGGGGATTTTTGGTGATGGGTGAAAAGAAATAAAAATAATGGTTTTGAAAAAAATGGTTTAGTCCTAATGCCTCCATCATTTACTTACTTGGGTTTTAAGTTGGTAAGGACCGGGAATGCATCGTTTTGGCAAGTTCTAAAGTTGTAAGGACCAAGCGGCTATTCACACAAGAAACGAAAATGAGCATTTAGTTTAAAGATGTATGAATGTGTGCTCGATAAAGACTCAAAACTCACTTAATGTGGGAATGGGTTTATAATGTGAACAAGTATATATAATCAAATTTTAAAAAGATTTGTTATGCCCCTTTTTATAATTTTCTTATTTGGTTCTTTTTATCACGGCGCTATCGGTTGTAATTTTGTAAAAACATAGCTTATTAGAACTTGTTATTCCCAAATTAAACCAAGACAAGTAAAAAAAATGAAAAATTTTGAAAAAAAAATTGGGGCCAATAGAGTTTTGTGTAAGGCTTGTTATTAGGACTTTCTAAATTCAAAGTGTTAGTTACCCCCCCCCCCACACACACTTAAATTACACATTGTCCTCAATGTGTCCAAAAATAAATTTTTTGGTTGATTCGAATACGTAAAAGTGCGTTTAAAAACAATTTTTTGGGTTACTGGGCATCTGGACACGACCCGTGTGGTCCGGGCACGTCCCCATGTCCAGAGTGCCAGTAACAAATTTAACAGAAACTTGACCACGGGGCGTGGCCAGTCAACACGGCCCGTGGTCGGTTACCTGTTTTTGGACTTTTTCCTGCAGAAGCTGAGCACGGGGCGTGTTAGGCTGAACATGGCCCGTGTTGCACATGCTGGAAGGTTGAAAATTTTTGTCGGAAGGCACTGTTTTTATGCATGGGGTGTGGTTTTGACGTCCCTTTAGTAGCTTCCATTTTTTCTTGTGTGTTTTGCCATATTTTAAAGTTCCAAACACCAAATAACTTAACCATCGTATTTCATAGAGCACGGTTCAAAATAAACATCCTAAGATTAGTCCTAATAATTAAAATTACAAAGTTCTAATAGTAGATAGAAGAAAGAAACCTAAACGACAATGAAGTCCTACCCTAGATGATTATTTCTTTAAACGATCGATAAAAACCCGAAATTAATTTTTCAGTAGATATGGGCCTCTAGGAACTTCAACCCAGAAGATGCACTTCCTCAAAAGTCGTTGAGCATTTCCTCAATCTCCCGAGAGAGGAAGAGGAAAGGCTCTTCTTCCGCATTTTCATACGGGGGAGGAGTGTGAGGTGCGACCATCAATGGAACCTCGTGTAATGCGTCTAGAGGAGGTTCCGAGGGAAGGTCGTCCCATCCGGTTGGAATGATGATTTCTTGAGCAAGGTTCCAATCTTCTTGGGGAAAGATTGGTTCCATGGGAGGTAGTGCAAAAGGTTGATCTCATGCAAGCAATTCTCCAAGCCAACCGTCAAATAGTTAACACGGTCGACAAGGGCCTCTTCCACTAATGTCATTTCATCGATGGTTTCCCTTAGAGCATACATGCCACGAACTAGGGTGGCCTCAATCGATGGTCTTCTTCGTCTTTGGTTGTTTCCTGTTGTTGATGACGTTCCGCTGTTTTGTGTTGACATGCTAAGAAAAAAAAGGTGAAATTTCAAAAGAAAAGGAGTTTAAACGTTCGCCATGGCCCGTGTTCGTCCCCCTGCACAGTTTTGAACTCAAAAATTCTCATTGTTTAACTTATTTATCTTAGGTTTTGATCATTTTTTAACAGAAATAACTTAAAGCAATGTGATAAACAGATAGTTTATTGAGAATACTTGGGTTTAAAACATATATTTTGCAAAAATAAAGCTTGAAGCTATGGATCTTCAAGCTTCAATGGAGGATTTGAGTTCAAGAGGAAGAAGAAAAGTGACAAAAGTGGCAAAGACAAGATCGATAGGAGAAACTTCTTTAATATACCTTTTAAGGTATGTGTGAGAAATCTCAGCAAATCTCTGTCTTTGGAATGAGGTCAAGCATGTAGAAACAAGGCTGACTTTATAGAAAGCGACAGGACACTGACCACGGCCCCGTGCCGGCTGATCACGACCCTGTGGTCAGACTTTGTTCTGACACGTTTGTCTGTATTAAGGACACGGGGCGTGTTGGCCTGGGCACGGCCCCGTGTTGAATTTTTCGGCGGGCACGGGCCATGTTGTTTGAGCACGGCCCGTGTTGGAGTTTTTATGAAGTGTCGTCTTTTAAGGACCTCAGTAATCGGGAGGTTCTTTACTGGAGGGAACAACACCGAAGTGCATAATGTACCGAAGTTGCTCCTAGTTTATGCATGAACGCAAGAGGTTATAGGAAAGGGTAAAAACTAATCTACTTACCGGTGGGCGAAACCAACCTTTATTCCCCTTATCCGGGCTCTCGTTAAAGAAGGTGTATGTCGAATCGCTCAGGTCTATGAGCGCATCGGTAGGGGCCGATGGAGAGTCCTTCATGACACAATCGAAACATGGACGACTATCGCTAATGCTAACGTAAGAGACTAAAGTACTTTTTATGGCCTCGACATTGTTAGATTCCAAATGCGAACTCAATGATTCTTCTTGGTCTTGAGCTTGTGAGGAGTACCTCTTTTTCATCATAAGCTCTATTTCCTTTATTTTTCGGAGAATCCTTTCTTCCATTTGGCTTAAATCAGAGGAGGTAAAGTCGTATGGAAGGGAAGTTTGAGTGCATTTGGTTGGGTAATATGGATCATTTTTAGATTCGCCAACCTTATGGTGATCTCCACATGAGAGAGATGGGTCTGCTAAAAAATGGGGTTCAAGATTTAAAATGTAGCATTCCAATCTTGATGGGTTCCTCCACATAGTTGACACCACTTCCGTAAGATTAGCGAAATAAAAAATAATCAATATCATCCATGTGTGTGTCAGAAGTTATTGACAGTCGGGATCAGACGGTCCTGTTTTCAGTAACTGGATGATGGACACGGCCCCGTGTTCAGCTACTGTCTAACTTAAAACAAATTATGTTGCTGCTGCTATTTGGACACGGCCCCGTGTTGGTTGAACACGGCCCGCACTGCACATCTGCAGAAAATGCAGATTTCCTAAAAATTCAAAAATCTCCTAAAAGAAAAAGAAAAAATTGTTAATAATAACTTGGCCGTTGATTTTAAACTTTCTCAAAATCCTTGTGTCCCCGGCAACGGCGCCAAAAACTTGGTGTTTGCTAAGTGTACTATATTTTTATTGTCATTTTTAGTCCATTTTACGCATAGTCAACTTTTAAATTTATAAAACATGATGTTCTACTAACACTAAACACACACTTGGGCAAGTGCACCCATCGTGAGCGTAGTATAGTGTTGCTTAGATATCGAGGTCGTCCAAGGACACAAGAGCTTTTAATACCGGTCTATCGTCAACGTCTAATCAATCTAAATTTTTTATAAAAGTTTTAAAACACAATGATAAGTAAAATAAATAAATAAATAAAATGAAATACAAATAGACAAGATAGAATCACTTGGATCCAACTTCTCTTTTATCTATCCTTTGATAGTTTCGCACTTTCGGACTTTTTAAGAGATTATCTTAGTTATAGCAGTAGGCCCCTCTTTTGAAGGTGACGTTACCCTCAACTCACTGGTTTGAGTCAGCAGGGATACAATCCCAAAAGGTCGGAATATTGGAAGACAATTAAGTAAGTTATTAATGCAAAAAGTGGTAGGCCCCTCTTTTGAAGGTGACGTTACCCTCGGCTAAGTGGTTTGAGTCTGCAGGGATACAATCCCAAATAGCCGGTTTAAAGTATTAATAGTACTTTACATATGAGGGGTTCAAGCCATTCGCGCCCCCGCCATCCAATACCCGTTGAGCATTGAAGGAGGCCCTAATAGGCTTGAACCAAGTTCTCGCAGGATCTATACACTGAACGAGACAAGAACTTTACCAAACCACCCTTCAAACCCCCTTCCAAGTAGTTAACGCGCTTTATATAGACCGTAAAGACACGAATGAGCAAATCAATTAGATCATGAAGAAATGGTTAAGAAAATTCACTTTCAACATAAGAAACTAGTTATTAAAGTCTAATACAAAAGCAAATAAAAAGTGCCGAAAGATGAAAAACTAAAAGTAATACATAAAAGATTAGTCTTCACCAAGTGATGTAAGGAATTTAGCCAAGCATGGCCTTTGTTTGAATAGAACCCTTACAATCTATCTTGAATCCCGAGACTACTACACACTCTAAAGATGGGAGATGGATGATGGTGGTGGGTGTTGCTGTTGTAGTGGTGGTGGAGTGGTGGAAAAGTGAGAGAGAAGTGGTTTGTCAAGGGATACCTTTGTGGGTAACCAAGCACCCCTATTTATAGCCTGAACAGAAGCCCGACCACGGCCTGTCCAGCGGACACGGCCCGTGGCCAACATCCTTCTCTTTCTTCATTAATTGCATTTGTCAGCAGAGGGCCCCACACGACCCCGTGGCCTCTGGGCACGACCACTTGGCCTCTGAGCACGGCCCCGTGGTCAACTATTCGTTGTACTATCCAGATTCTGCAAATCTTATAGTTGACCACGGCCCGTGTTACTCTGGACACATCCCTATGGTGGGCGTGGAAGCTTCTGGATGCTTTGTCTTGTAGTGCAGGGCTTGACCACGCCCCATGCTTGGTGGACACGGCCCGTGCTCATCTTCTGTGATCTGGTTTTTTTGTCTTTTGGGGTGTTGCTGAGGGGCGGGCATGGCTTGTTATTTCTTCTTTCTGTATTTATGTTGGTTTTAGCTGTTTATTTGCTTCTTTTGCTTGTTTAAGCTCTTTTTATCCTGAAAATACAAAAGGAACAAAGAAACGTGCTTTTTCCAACTTTAGTACTAAAAAAAGGTTAGTTTTATGCCTCATTTGATGTAATTTATATGTTGCACTTTGTGTACATCATCAATATGAACAGGTTTAGGATTAATTTGAAAACATTTTCTAGCACTATGTCTAGTTACTCCACATTTATGACACTTCTTGTTATCATATCGTTTTCTAATCAAACCATACACTCAAATCATAACACTGATTTGATGTGTGGTAGCCATCTTTCCTGCTTCTTCTGTACCTTTGATTTGACGTTGAAGCACTGTGGTCCGACCTGCACCACTTTTTTTAGATTTTTGTGAATTTTTATAATGATTGGATGATCGTACCGATGAGCTTCTATCTTTCTTTGAAAATTTTTTAAACTTTGTTTTTCCTTTTGTTTTCCTTCTCCATTCTGCTTTGAAGGTTTTTGTGTTAAGCATTCACCTTTTAAAGTAGATTGTAGAACATTTTCTTAAAATTTTTCTTTTAGTTTTAAAAATATTTCATTTTTATTCTTTTTATCAGTTTCATCATCAGTATCATCATCACAATTCTCAATTATGACATCGTCATAATTTCTGACTTTATTGGAATTTTCTTTTTATTTTCGTTGATCGGTTTTGGACGTACATGTTCTAACATTAATGACGAGGTCACAAAACCTTTCAACTTCTTTTCTAAATCAACAGCTTTATTTTTAGTATTCTCAACATCTTGTTCAAGTTTTCTGATTTTTCAAGATGCGCGTTTATTATATTTTGTTTTTCAAAATCATTTTTATTTAAAACAGAACTTTCATTTTCTAAAATTTTTATTCTATTTTCAAAAATCTTTTCATTTTCTTTTAATTTTTTATTTTCTAATGTCAAACTCTCCAGATTGTTCAAGAGTTTGGCATTATCTGCCAGATAATCATTCAGATCTACATCAAAGACTAAGCAGATTGGTTTAGAACTTGAAGACTCATTTGTAGATGTACTTGAAACTTGTGCTTCACAGTTCTTAGCTACTATACTCCCTTCTCTCTTCAACTGAACATTCGAACTTTGCGTTTCCAAATCATTTTGTTGATCACTGACAAGATCAGACTTCTTTAGTAATTCCACTTCATATTTCTCTAATTTGTCAATGAAGGTAGAAAGCTTGAAAAGTTCCCAACTCGGACTTTCCTTTAACACCATCAAGTACGTTGTCCATTCACCCTCCAGAAAAGCATCAGCCAATTTTTCAATATACTCTGCTTCTGTCTTATCAAGACCATGCCTTCTCATTTGCACTTTCAAATGGCAAAATCGCTCTATCATTTGTTTCATTGACTCGCCTTTCAACATTGTGAAGATGTCAAACTCATTCATGATTAGAACTTTCTTGCTCTTAATCATCTCAACACTATCCAAATATTTAGCATGTAGAGCATTCCACAACTTCTGTGCTGTATCACATTCTGGTAGTAGAATCAAGATATCTTCATTTATCGATTGTTTTAACAAGCTGATCATCTTCTTCTCATGAACATTCTGGTAGAAGAAATTTGCTCGTTTCAAGTTCTCGAATTTTTCTTTCCAGCTTTCATACTCGTCCATACTTACAACTTTTGCAGCTTCATCGACCCCATTTCGTTTTCCAAATTTATCTGTCGTTCAAAAAACACTTGAAAAATGATTAGCAAACAGACAATTCTAGAAATTTTGACTTTTTAATCGACAATATTAACGTATCGGGTCGCTAAAAACGTTTAAAATTTTTCCGAAAACTATTTTTACCAGATTAGAGCTTTGAACTCATCTCGTCAATATGAACTCAATGATGTATATGTCCGAGACGTTTATCTGAATTTTCATGCCTTTTTTTAGAAACCTTGGACAAGTTCGGGCGAACTTGTCATAGCTTGTGAAAAACAGCTACTTAACAAGTTCGGGCGAACTTGTATTGATGAAGGTCCATGATCAGGTGGTTCTAGATGGAAGTTAGTGGATAAACGTAAACCGATTTGGTAGAATGTTATTAAGAAAGGAGTAGAAGTAGAATGCAGTAGAAGTCTTCATTCATACCGAAAGAGTATACATCTTTATAAGTCCAGCTACGGAGAGAATCCGGCAGCACCTCCCCGTAGGGATGCCAAAAACTTAAATGACAAATGAACACACACCACATATTTATAGGGAAAGAGCCAAGTTCGCTTAACATGTGCATATAAGGTCAAGTTCGGGCGAACTTGTCTATCATATGATAAGTACGGCCGAACTTGTCTGCCACATGTCAAGTTCGAGCGAACTTGACCTCCACAGGTCAAGTTCGAGCGAACTTGTTCCCTTTTACACTAAAATCTCCGTATTTCGGTCGTGTGTTCGATTTTAACCTATACAATATTCAACACACACTCTATCTATCCTATTCGACAAGTGACGAACACCAGGTGCACCAACAGATTCCCCCTTGTTCGTTACTGTCGAATCTTGATTTTCAAATTTGAGTCGTGTTTGAATATTCTGCAACTTCAATCAAGGTATCTGCCGATGTCATCGAAACGCGTCAACAAATTCTCTCTTAATTGATGATTCGGGTTTTCATTATCAACATCTAATTCCCCCTGAAATCTCCAGTTCAGATATTTGTTGCATAGTTTCCAACCTCCTCTGATTTGCTTGACCGACAGATTATCTTGAATAGACACCAATTTGAAGCTCATCAATGCAGCTTCTCCATTTCAACTTTAACCACATCCGTGTTCAGTTTAGCGCATATCCCCCATGCTCAATCTTCCGATCTTCAAAACTCAACCGGCAATTGATAGAAACTTCAAAATACCACACCGGTAAACTTCAAATCAATGTTTACCCACAAAAATCTGAAATCTCAATTTCCATAATCACTCCTGATCAGCAAATCGGTAATCTTTTTCAATCAGTAAATCTTCATCGGAACCAAATAATCTGGTAACACTTCGACTCTGAGAAACATTCGTCCACGATCAAAATCACATTCTTCGTCTTCAGTCACAATGTCAGATATATAGCCATCTCCGGTAGACCAGCGCCACTTAATCACCAAACATCATCATCCAACGACGGTTAGTCCAACGAGAAGAATGATTCATCTGCTTGAAGATTAAAAATAATGGCCACCTAAGGTTATCATCAGATTTCCTTGGTAATTTTGAAACCATCCGTCTTCGGAGCTAGTCATTAATTCCTAAGATCATCACCGAACATTTTGAACGTCCTCAGTTCCTCACTGGTATTAACGAATGCTAATCCAGCTAACTGTTCCTTCACCGGAGATCGGGACTCTAACCCTTAAGCATCAATCTGAGTCATGATCTGAATAATGTGAATTTCCTGTGATCACATAATCCCAAATGGATAATCTCTTTCGTCAGCAACTGGTACACTTTTTTGTCTGGAAGATCCAATCCCATATATCATCTTCCTTAATCATGGTACCGCGTACAACCCGGGGCAACTGAAACTACAAAGCATCCTTATCTCCTGGCGGTTAGTCCAGTTAATAATTCATGTGCAAAGCAGAGTTAAAGATAGGCAGTCGTGTGTGCTTCCAAACCATACGCGCGACTCAGGTTTCAATCCACATCCATGACCGCAGAATCTGATAAGCAACCCCTCCAAGACTCAGTTATGTAACCACCTGCTTTCAAACTAGACATCAACTTGATCAATTTACAAATGAATCTCAAATCTTTGTATTTCCTGGTTAATCTGTAGTCGGAAACCACCCGAATACTGTTGCAGTGTCATGAATTTCAAAAATGCGGAATCTTCAAATATTGAAAATTTTTTATTCCCCCTCATTTTTGCAAATTATGATCATACTGAAATTTTCACTGAAATTCCCCCTCAAATCCGGAATTTTCAGTTTTCGTCAAATGCGGAATTTAACTTTAGGCCCATCGGTAGTCTTCAACTCTAATGATCACCAAATTACTTTGGTATCAATGACTACCCTTTCATCTTCAACCATCTCTAACCTCATCATCTTAGCCTCTCTCTAAGGCCTCCGACAGTGTCCCCAAATAGTCAGTATCGGACGTTAAAATTTTGAAAAACTTTCTATCACCAAATTTTTTCTGGACACCCGTCTCATCAAACCGAGCAATAAATTTTTTTCAATGCCTTTTTTTAGGCTCCTTGACAAGTTCGGCGAACTTGTATATGCTAGTGAGACAAGTTCGGACGAATTTAGTCAAACTGTTACAAGTTCGGGCGAACTTGGTTGGCCACCACCAAGTTTGGGTGAACTTGCATGAAATAGATAAGTTCGGGCGAACTTGTGCTTAATTTCAATGAAAATCAATCAAGTTCGGGCGAACTTGATGAAATTCATGAAAAACTTTGTCAAGTTCGTGCGAACTTGATGAAAAGTCTTGAAAAACTATGTTAAGTTCGGGCGACCTTGACCTCGACAGGTCAAGTTGGGTGAACTTGGTCTCCCAAATCAGCCATTTTTCACATTTTTCAATCCAAAATCTTTATCTCTTCGAATTTCGAGATGATTTCACCATAGGTCTGGTCGAAATTGGTTTTCTAACAATTCTATCCGTTTAATTTTGTATTTTGTCCGTGGATTGTAGGTTTATTTCATGATTTACGTCTAAAACCCCTCCTAATGTCCATAAATGTCCAAATTCATGAGCGTAGGTGATAACCGTAGCTCTGGTACCAATTGAAGGTCCGTGATAAGGCGGTTCTAGACGGAAGTTAGTGGATAAACGTAAACCGATTCGGGAGAATGTTATTAAGAAAGGAGTAGAAGTAGAATGCAGCGGAAGTCTTCATTCATACGAAAATAGTATACATCTTTATAAGTCCAGTTGCCGGAGTTCCTTGAGAGAATTCAACAGCACCTCCCCGTAGGGATGCCAAAAACTTAAATGACAAATGAACACACACCACCTTTTTGTAGGGAAAGAGCCAAGTTCGCTTGACATGTGCATATGAGGTCAAGTTCGGGCGAACTTGTCAATCATATGACAAGTTCGGCCGAACTTGTCTACCATATGACAAGTTCGAGCGAACTTGTGTGCCACACAGTGGCAAGACTCAAGGTAGCGAAACTTGTTCCCTTTTACACTAAAACCTCTGTATTTCGGTCGTGTGTTTGATTCTAACCTATACAATATTCAACACACACTCTATCTAGCCTATTCGACAAGTGACGAACACCAGGTGCACCAACAATTGAGATTTATGAAAATATCACCCTGAGAACAAGTTCGAGCGAACTTGTAAGAATTTCAAGAGATTTATCAAGTTCGAGCGGACTTGTACTAGATTTTCAACAAGATTTGATCAAGTTCGGGCGAACTTGATTAAATTTGAAGCATTATCTAGCAAGTTCGAGCGGACTTGATAGAAAGCAGTGAAAAATCAATCAATTTCGGGCGAACTTGATGAAAAATGTGAATTTTTCAGTCAAGTTCGAGCGAACTTGATGATATGTTCGAGTGAACATGTGTTTTCAAACATGTTTTTTTTCAAATTTTCGACATGAATTCGTTTGTTTTAAGTTCTGATCTTTTCAAGGGTTTTACTATTATGGATTTTACGTATTATACTTGAAAATCAGTCCATTTTATCCGTGAAATGTCCAAGAAAAGTTAAAAATGAAAGAAATGAGTAGAAGATGTGAAGTTCTATGTCCAATGTCTTCAAATTAGGCCAATCCTGCTCTGATACCAATTGAAGGTCCGTTGTACGGATCGTTCTGGTCCTAATTTGGCAAACCTAGGGTAAACATGCGGAATCCGTTTGCATAGGAGACATTGTAGACAAGTTCTTTACTATTTAATCACTATTTCATGATTAGTAGACGATGCTGGAAACACTTGGACAGAGCTTCGCCGTCCAGTAGACAAAATCTTGAATCTTACAAATGAGAACACAACTATCCTATATATAGCAGTACAAGTTCGCCTGAAATGAGCCATGGTCAAGTTCGGGCGAACTTGATCATGAGCTCTACAAGTTCGGGCGAACTTGTCTCATATCACTCATAAACTTAACGTTTCGCTCCGAAACACAGACTCGATATTATACGAGGACGTAGGCAACAGACATATGCATCAAAAGAATCACTCCATTCCAAGCTTTATACGGAAATCTGCCACCATTATTTGTCCCTTATGTTCCTAAAGATGTAAGAGTAGCGACTATAAACGAAGTTCTACAAGATAGGGAAGAGACCATTAAATTGCTGAGATTTGCATTACAAAGGGCACAAAACAGAATGAAACAGGTTGCTGACTAATAGAACCGAAAGAGAATTCCAAGTTGGTGATCATGTCTATGTTAAACTACATCCCTATGGGCAGACTTGTCACAACCCCCGACCACACCTTGGACGGGAGCCGTGAACAGTCAAGTGGTACCAGTGTTATTTTGAAAACATCGCAGCGGAAAAAAATTCATCAGGACCGTAATAGGAAAATATCAGAGTTTAGAAACACCGGATTTTATTTATTAAGCAGATGGGAATAAAACCATGTTTTATAAAGGTAGCTTTTAATAATAGATAAACCCGAATTCATAAAACAACGTTTTTAATTTAATTGATAAAATAAGCCATTTCCTTAAGCTTTCTAGTGTCGTGTCACAACTCTTATTCAGATCTACTGTAATCACCTGAAACATGTTTAAAAACATTTGATCAGCAGGAAATACTGGTGAGTTCATTCAATTTGTACAAAATGACACATTCTTATATTTACAGCATTAAGAGTTTTTACATTTGTTTATCTTACCAAACTACTATTGGCTAATTCATTGTCCAATAGAAAAGAAACTATTTTAAATAGTATTTGTCACTAGGTGGCAGTTCCTGTGACTGTAGTCATATCACTCATTGGCTAACCCATTGTCCAATAGTAAAGATTATCAAGTATTGTATACAAACCCCACATACTGACGGTAGTTACAAAGAACTTAATCATTGTAATATAACTTAAAAACATTTAGGGTTTTGCAAAGCATTTGGTAAAAAGAAAGAATGACTCACAATGCAGACTTAGGATTTCAGTAGTAGCCTCCTGGTCAAATTCTTGGGTTCTTAATTAAATACACACAATGCACACGTATTAGTGTATTAACCTAATTCAACTTTAACGATAATCACGAGATCAAAACCCCAACGTAGTTAACAAAGTATAGCCTTATCAGGCAGCGCTTTGGCATCCGTTACTGGGTTTCGGATCAATCGGACAGGGTATCAAATCAGTGATCAGGTTTAAAACACTTACAACGGGGCAGAGTTTCGCAGTTTAGGGGGTATAGTGCAAGAAAACGAGAACGAGATAAGAGAGTTCGTTAAAATTTCGTCGAACTGGAGCATCTGAACATCTCCCAGACTGGCCTTTATATACCCAAAATTGGACTCTCCCGCGCGTCGCGGGGAGAAGAAGTGCATCTCTCGCGTGGTGCCAGGGAGGGCGGTCGGCCTGGCCTAGCCTGCCACGTGTCCAGCATAGGTCTGACACATTGCGCCCAATCGCGCGTTTTTCTCAATTTTTGTGCCGGTTCTTATTACGTCTGCTCGGGTCTTGATCCCAAATGGTTCGGTTTTTAGTTATGAATCTAATAAGGGTACTTTTGTGTGGGTTGGTTCGTCAACCGCCAGGTTTCTTAATCGCTAAGTTTTCTAATCGAGTATACAAGTTTCATCGCGCGCGCTTCTAGTTTTGATTACGGGTTGTCATTGGGAATATTTTTTAGGGTTGTTACAAGACTACACTAATATCATCTCATTTTAACAAGTTAGAATCTAAGTTTTTTGGGCCTTTTACGGTAATTGAAAGAATTGGAAGCTGTAGCATACAAATTAGATTTACCAGATGATGCCAAGTTCATCATGTCATCCATATATCTCTGTTGAAACCAGCGAGAGGAAACATTATGCAGATTACTCCTCTTCCTCATAATCCGAGATTCCAGTTCAGTCCTCTGCAAGTGCTTGATAGGAAATTGGTGCGCAGAAGAAACAAAGCTACATTAGAGGGTTAGTTTAGTGGGACAATTTTTCCAATAACTGAAGCTACATGGGAGAATATGGAAGATTTGCATATTAGATTTCCGGTTGTTTTTTGAGGTCAAAAAATGCTATAGGGGGAGGTATTGATATGTTGTTAAGGTGAGGGCTGAAATGTAATTGTTCTATAGTTGTTAATAACAGGGACTTGTGTCACACCCCGACCACGTAAAACAACAAACCGTGGCAAAATCGTCGGAGAGTGTCGTAACAGAATTATTGTTTCAATAACCATGGCACATAAGTTGAGTTACATTAATTAATATTGTTTACATTGTCTTGGATAAAAAACGGAAAATACAACAAAAGTTAAGCTATTATTCCGATTTTATAGTCACTAAGGCCCAGTCCGCCCTAAGTGTAGCTAGCTAGACATCAACATTTGCACCTGAAACATATGTGAAAATAAAGTCAGCAAAAAAAATGCCGGCGAGTACATAGGTTTTGTGTTGATGCTTCATGGCTTTGATTATTTTAAGAAAAGTTTAAAGTAATACAAAAGTCGCCATGAACCATAAAAAGTTCTTTTACAAAAACCATATGAAAAATTAATATGATATAAAAGAAATAATATTTGATTAAATAGATAAGCAAAAGTAAGTTTTGTCTTGTGTAAAATGTCATGTCTTGTATTTTATTTTATTTACAATGATTTAGATAACGCCATGATATGTAAGATAATAAAAGCACTTATATATAGGAAGTACCATCGGCGTATCCACCATGCTTTTATCACATTACATACGTCACATTATTTAAATAACTCACCAAAAACCAATCATCAAATGTCGAGTAAATAAATGTCATGTAAACCAATGTCGAGAAAATGAATGTCATTTAAAAAAATGTCATTTAAATCAATGTCGAGTAAAATAATGTCGAGTAAACAATGTCAAGTAAAGCAAATGTCGAGTAAACAATGTCAAGTAAACTAATGTCGAGTAAACAATGTCGAGTAAACCAATGTCGAGTAAACAAATGTCGAGTAAACCAATGTCGAGTTTTATAAACCATTTGCCTTTATTGTTAAGACATATAATATGGGTTGTTGGCGAATACATTCAAGCCTTGTTGACTGTCGGATAAACCCCTACCCGGTCAAGGATTAATCAATGTTCATCGGATTCTGTCATTCCCTAAGGTCACTTCAAACAAACCTAGGAAGCGGGAACGGGATTGTCAATCCTATGGTACCATTACATACTACCGGTCGGCGTGATCAATGTTAATGAATGTATCATTGTCGAGTTCAACGCACCAAAATGTCAAATAACAAATTTAAGCATGTCTTGAAAATGTTTTGAAAATGTCTTTGAAAACCATGTACTAGTATGCTAGGTCAACATACATAGCAAAAATGTCTTTGAAAAACCAATGTGTTAATTATGCAAATCAACATGTAAATCAAATGCAATAAAAGTCGTGTAGTGTATGTACTAGTAATCAAAGCATGTAATATGTCATGAAAACACGAAAGTAATCATAGGCACAATATGTTTCACCCCAAAACATTTGAAAATGTAAAAGAGGAAGAACTATGTACTCACTTGAGATTGCAAGTATCCTTGATCTAGCGAACTAACAGAGCTCGGAAAGTCAAGGAATCAAGTGGCACCTAGTATGGAATCACTATGTTAATAAATCGGAACCTGAATCGGGAGATCGGATAAAATAAGGTCTTGTAAACCAAATGAGTGTTGGTACTCATATGATATGGTTTAACTAAGCCTACATTCTGATTCGAAAGCAATCCTAAGTGCTTATACCCGTTACGACTCGTTAAGGTAGTTTAAGCTACTTTAACGTGTTGTTTGCGCAAAAGCGCGTTCGGATGGTCTAACTAGTCCAAGATAAGTCTTATATGCCTAAATATGTTTAATAATATTGCACAATCAGTTTAAGTGTCAAAATTTAGCTTATATATGCTTAGATTGAATTTATGCGAAAAAAGGGCATTTTGGTCATTTTCCTAAGGCATATAAACTACATATCATACAACTACTTAAACGAAGTAACCATAAGGTATAACCCCTGAAGGTTATTCCCTATACAACTATGGCCACAAAATATGTTTGGTCGGATCCTAATGATCGGCCAAACGGGTCGGTTCGAAAGTCTAAGCGGTTGTCGAGACCGCTTGACCTACGACCCTAACTAAGTACTAAACTAGAAGTGACGAGTTAGACATGCGAAAACATGTCTAACCTAAGTTTTAAAATGTTTTGATATCAAAACAAAGTGTTTTGATACCCGGAAATAGTTCCGTCGGATAATGCGCATTTATCGCATTTTTGACCAAAACTTTGACTTGTTACAACAACTAGTTAACGTGGCAATCAGTAGGTATCGTCGCAAGGACTATAACCATCATGATTACGATCACGTTGCAAAGTTCAAATGAACTTTGTCTTTACCAATACATGGTCATAGCCGAAAGTCAAACGTTGTTTGACTTTTAGCTTGAAATAGCTAACAAGCCAAGGAAGAACACTTACTTGTGTTCTAGGAAGAAGATGAACTCAGGTGGGAGGCCTCCAACAAGTGGTAGCAACTCCTCTTAGAGTGTATGATGAGAAAGAAAAGAAATGAGCAATGTATGAATGAAATGGAGTTTCCTATTTATAGGAGTTCTTGGATTATATGATCATTACATGTGGATTATGTGCTCTCTAAGGAATGATCTCCACCACACAAGTGTTAGGGATTTATTTGAGGACTTGTTGAACACTTAACTTGGTACCCAAAACAGAAAAACAATAAACAAAACAAGTTGCAAATAGCTGGAAGCTGACTGGAAGTTTCTTCTGTCTGGGCACTGCTTACGGAACATATGGGGTCCATGCTTACGGTCCGTAAGCACCCCTGCATAGACCAAGTTTCTCAAAATGGCAGAACATGCCCCTGAACTTAATTTGTCGCATTTAGGCACTTCTAACACCCGTTAACCTCATTTTCAAGCTTCATAAGGATGAGAAAGCATAGGGAACTTGAAAAAATGCTCAGAAATGTTTCGGATGTCGGCTCGTTCGATCGTACGATTGCGGTTTTCGGTTAATTACGATGAAAATCGTAACGAACGCGCAAATGACCGTAAATGCGTAACGAATGGCATTTTTGTATTCCAATCACTAAAATGTGATATTTTTATGAATAGAAAAATTTTTAGATGTCCGAACATGTTTCGGATAACGAAATAAGCCGCAGATTTTGCAAAATAGCCCCTAGAGCTGAATAAACATGTTTTTGGCATACCGAACCCTTCAAAACTTATTTCGAAGTTATGTTAGGGTTATTTAAGGTATGCTCAACTTATTCCCTTGTTCCGGAGCATACGCTGTGTTAAACTGATTTCGTTTTGGGGTTATACTTCCAGGAAATGTTTAAAGGATCGGATTTGAACAAGGATTAAAAATATACAAATGTCATAAGTAAATATACAAAACTCATAAAATGTAACACAAAATTTTATTGATATAATATTGTCGGATACACTACAAAGATTAGAAAGCACAGATGTCACAATCTCCCCTACTTCAGGAAATTTCATCCCGAAATTTAGCTTGAGGAAACTGGTGAGAAAAGATGCGGATATTTCGCCTTCATTTGGTCCTCTCGTTCCCAAGTAAACTCTGGGCCACGTTTGGATTCCCAACAAACTTTAACAATCGGTATACGTCTGCGCTTTACTTCTTGACTTCACGTTCCAATATTTCCATGGGTTTCTCAACAAAATGCATCGTGTCATCAACACGAATTTCATCAAGAGGGATGTGAAGGTTTTCATCAGTCAAACACTTTTTCAAATTGGATACGTGGAATGTTGGATGAACGTTTCCAAGTTGTGGAGGTAGCTCAAGTTTGTAGGCCGCTTTTCCGATTCTCTCAACGATCTTAAATGCTCCAACATAACGTGGCACAAGTTTTCCTTTCTTTCCAAATCTAACCACGCCTTTCCAAGGGATACCTTGAGTAGGACGTGATCACCGACTTGGAATTCCAAGGGCTTGCGTCGTTTGTCCGCATAACTCTTTTGACGGCTTCTAGCTGTCAAGAGATTATCACGAATCTTTTTAACTTTGTCTGTAGTCTCTAGAATGAGTTCAGGTCCAGTAAGCTGAGCTTCACCTATCTCATTCCAGCAGACCGGTGAACGACATTTTCGACCGTATAAAGCCTCGAAAGGAGCCATGTTGATGCTAGAGTGATAACTATTGTTGCAGGAGAATTCGATCAACGGTAGATGCGAATCCCAACTACCACCAAAATCGATCACACAAGCTCTAAGCATATCCTCCAGTGTTTGGATTGTTCTCTCAGATTGACCATCCATTTGAGGATGATAAGCTGTGCTCAAATTAAGTTGGGTTCCCATGGCAGATTGCATGGTTCTCCAAAAATGAGACGAGAATCGAGCATCACGGTCAGATATGATGTTCAAAGGAACACCATATCGTGATACAATCTCATCTACGTATATCTTGGCTAGTTTACCAGCAGATAGATCCTCACGGATTGGCAGGAAATGTGCTGACTTTGTTAGACGATCAACGACTACCCAAATGGCATCGTGACCTCTATTAGTGCGTGGTAGTTTGGTAATGAGATCCATAGAAATGTTTTCCCATTTCCAAACTGGTATCTCTGGTTATTCCAATAATCCAGAGGGGTGTTGATGTTCTGCCTTAACCTTAAGACAAGTAAGGCATTTGGACACATATAAGGCAATGTCTTTCTTCATTCCCGGCCACCAATACTGGGTTCGAAGATCCTTATACATTTTTTCTGCTCCAGGATGAATGGAATAACGAGACTTGTGAGCTTCATCCATTAACAAGGTGCGAAGATTGTCTTGACTTGGGACCCACAGACGATCCATGAAATAATATAACCCATTGTTTTTCAGTTCAAGATGAGGCTCAAGATGATATGGTAATTCCTTACCCATCAAGTCTTGCGAAACACAAGTAAGTTGAGCTTGAGAAATGCGGGTTTGAATATCATATCAAACTTGGACACAGTGTAGCTTGACGCGTTCCTTTCGACTCAATGCATCAGCCACGACATTCGCCTTACCAGGATGGTAGCGAATTTCGCAATCGCAGTCGTTTAGGAGTTCAACCCAACGTCGTTGCCTCATGTTTAGTTCTTTCTGATTGAAAATAGGTTGGAGACTTTTGTGGTCGGTGAAAACCACACGTTTTGTACCATAAAGGTAGTGTCTCCAAATTTTGAGAGCAAAAACTACAGCACCTAACTCAAGATCATGAGTGGTGTAGTTCTTCTCATGGACCTTCAGTTGTTGATACATAAGCTATAACTTTGTCTCTTTTCATGAGGACACAACCAAGACCTAAGTTAGACGCATCACAATATACAACGAAGTCTCGTTACCCTCGGGTAAAGATAGAATAGGAGCATCACAAAGCTTTTGTTTCAATGTCTGGAAAGCTTCTTCCTGTTTGGGTCCCCACTCAAAAAGTTTATTCTTTTGAGTTAAAGCAGTGAGGGGAACCGCAATCTTGGAGAAGTTAGCAATGAAACGGCGGTAATAACCCGCAAGACCCAAGAATGAACGAACTTCAGTAGGAGTAGAAGGTCTATTCCAATCCCTGATTGCACTTATCTTTGCGAGATCCACATGAATACCTTGTTCTTTGACAATATGTCCCAAAAACTGAACTTCCTTAAGCCAAAATTCACACTTGGAGAATTTGGCGTAAAGTTTTTCTTTCTTTAGGAGTTCCATTGTTAAACGAAGATGTTGTTCATGACCGGCTCGTGTCTTGGAATAAATCAAGATGTCATCAATGAAAATAATGATGAACTTGTCTAAATAAGGCTTACAAACCCTATTCATCGAGTCCATGAAGACAGCAGGAGCATTGGTTAAACCAAATGGCATAACAGTGAACTCATAATGACCGTAAAGAGTGCGGAAAGCTGTCTTGGGAATACCTTCCTCGAGAACACGAAGCTGATGATACCCAGAACGTAAGTCAATTTTCGAAAATCAAGTAGCACCCTGTAGTTGGTCAAAAGATCATCAATGCGAGGTAGGGGATATCGATTCTTGATTGTGAGTTTGTTAAGCTCACGGTAATCGATACACATGCAAAAAGATCCGTCTTTCTTTTTCACAAATAAAACTGGAGCACCCCAAGGTGAAAAACTCGGACGGATAAGTCCTTTGTCAGAAAGTTCCTGAAGCTGTTTCGATAACTCTTGCATCTCAGACGATGCAAGACGGTATGGAGATTTGGCTATAGGGTTGGCACCAGGTACAAGATCTATACGGAACTCAACTTGACGAGCAGGAGGTAAACCAGGTAGCTCCTCAGGATAATCCCGAACAACAGGGATATCTTGAATAGTCTTGTCCTTGCCTTTCTCCTCTACGATATGTACCAGGAATGTAACATAATTCTTTCGTAGGGTATTTGTGGGCTTGGGCACAAGACATGAGTTTAATGCTACTAGCGGGTTTTTCTCCTCGAACTTCCAAAATTTCACCAGACGGGAGAGGTATACGAACAATCTTATCGAAGTAAACCACCTCAGCATGATGTTTGGTTAACCATTCCATTCCCACTATAATGTCAAAGCTCCCAAGTTGCATAGGCATGAGGTTAATAGGAAAAAGATGGTTGTTAAGGTTCAATTGGCAATCACGGATGACAGAATCAAGTTTAAGGGGTTCGCCACTAGCTATTTCTACCATCAAGGGCTTTCCTATTTAGTTCTAGGCATGGAAAGCAAAGTTCGAAAGCTTGGGATACGAAACTTCTATCAGGCACCTGAATCAAAAAGAACAGAAGCAGGTTGGTTGTTAACAAAGAACGTACCGTTCACCACCTCGTTGTCTGCACGCGCCTCATTTGCGTTAATGTTGAAAGCTCGCCCACAGGGCCTGATTCGCGTTTGCCAACTTTGGGCAATTTTTTCTGTGTGGGTAAGATCACCACAGTTATAGCAAGAACCAGGTGGGTAATGTGGTCGTGCAGGATTGGCTGGCTGATGAGCATGATTTTGAGCCACATTGTTCGGGTTAGGAGGCGAGCGACAAACATTTGCCAAATGACCAGATCTACCACAGTTTGTACAAATACGACATGGAAGATGAGGCTGGTGATGACTGTTGCACCTGTTGAAGAAAGGTGCAGTGCCGGTATATTGTTTCTTCGCTGGAGGCTGAGTAGTCGGGTTTGGGGTGGCTTGGTTAGGCTGTGTAGTGACAGTAAAGTTCTTAGAAGCCTTGCACTTCCTTGACTTCTTCGAAGACTCAGCTTTCTTACCCCTTGGTTTCTTAGACTTGTCAGACGATCTCTTGTCACCCTTCCGGTGGAGCTTACCCTTTTTGATCTGCGATTCAGTCAATGTCGCAGATAGCTCAATGGCTTGACTGATAGTAGTGGGGTTGTTGCCGGTGACAATATCCTGAACCGGGTCAGGAAGACCATCTATGTATTTCTCGATTGCCTTATCCAAAGGCGTCACCATCTCAGGGCACAACAAGCTCAACTCCTCATACTTGTCAGTATACGCACGGTGCTCACCACTGTCTTGCTTCAGGTCATGGAACTCATTTTCAAGTGCCCTCTTTTCATGTCGGGGGCAAAACTCTTTCATCATTAAGGCCCTGAGTTCCTCCCAAGTCTGACCCATAGCAATGTTAGCACCCCTGTCTCTCATCACTCTGTTCCACCATGTTAACGCTCTCTTTTCAAACACGCTTGAAGCAAACTCAACCTTACGCTCATTCGGACATTGCACGTGAGGAAAAGTGTTCTCGAGACTCTCAAACCACTGTAGGAGCACAGTTGCTCCCTCAGAACCACTAAACTTGAGCGGTTTAGCCGAGTTAAACTGTTTAAAGCTGCATGAAGTAGGTGCATTATTGTTATTGTTGGCTTGGTTCATTTGAGTTACAAGATTCGGTAGTACAGCAGCAATCTGCTGAGCTATCATAGCTGCCATGGCGGCGTCCGGATTTGCGTTTGGGTTTCGTCGAGGAGGCATTCTAAAAGAGAGTAAACATGAAAGGAAACGAGTGAGATGAATGTTGGATAATCAAAACGAGATGATAAAATATCGACATATGTGAGGAAGGTGGTCATTCGTTCGTTCCTTCAAAACAAACAAACGACACACAATGACTAATCAAAGTAAATGGGTCTTTATAATGTATCGCGAAGACATGCTTTAGCCTATAAGTGGACACTCACCTTAAGAGTTCCCAGGTAAAGTGACTGGTCCGTAATGCGGATTTGTACGAACACTCTAGCCTTAGACAGAAAACTCAGGTACAGGCACCCACCCTTCCAGAATTGCATGTGTTTACATTATTAAAAACCCAAACTTTGACGAGATTTTGAAAACTTCAAAGGCATAAAGCCGAGGAAAAATCAATCTAAGGATAGATGATTGATTTTCAAATTGAATTTGAAATTTGTGGATTTGTTTTTGTTAATCACCTAAGGATAGGTGATGGTAGTGTTTTAAATTCTAAACGCAAGTAAACTCGCGTTGGGGTCCTAGAAAGGTTATAGTCTAGGTCAAAGCTTTACTAATAACCTAATTCCCTATAACCATTGGCTCTGATACCAATCTTTTCTGTCACACCCCGACCACGTAAAACAACAAACCGTGGCGGAATCGTCGGGGAGTGTCGTAATAGAGTTATTGTTTCAATAACCATGGCACATAAGTTTAGTTTCATTAATTAATATTGTTTACATTGTCTTAGATAAAAAAAATGGAAATACAACAAAAATTAAGCTATTATTCTGATTTTATAGTCACTAAGGCCCAGTCCGCCCTAAGTGTAGCTAGCTAGACATCAAACATTTGCACCTGAAACATATGTGAAAATAAAGTCAGCAAAAAAAATGTCGGCGAGTACATAGGTTTTATGTTGATGCTTCATGGCTTTGATTATTTTAAGAAAAGTTTAAAGTAATACAAAAGTCGCCATGAACCATAAAAAGTTTCTTTTATAAAAACCATATGAAAAATCAATATGATATAAAAGAAATAATATTTGGTTAAATAGATAACCAAAAGTAAGTTTTGTCTTGTGTAAAATGTCATGTCTTGTATTTTGTTTAAAATGATTTAGATAACGCCACGATATGTAAGATAATAAAAGCACTTATATAGGAAGTACCATCGGCGTATCCACCATGCTTTTATCACATTACATACGTCACGTTATTTAAATCACTCACCATAAACCAATCATCAAACGTCGAGTAAATAAATGTTATGTAAACCAATGTCGAGTAACTAAATATCGAGTAAAAATGTCGATGTAAACAAATGTCATGTAAACAATGTCGAGTAAAATAATGTCAAGTAAACAATGTTAAGTAAACCAAATGTCGAGTAAACAATGTCAAGTAAACTAATGTCGAGTAAACCAATGTTGAGTAAACAATGTCGAGTAGACCAATGTCGAGTAAACAAATGTCGAGTGAAAATGTCAAGTTTTATAAACCATTTGCCTTTATTGTTAAGACATATATTATCGGTTTTTGGCGAATACATTCAAGCCTTGTTGACTGTCGGATAAACCCCTATCCAGTCAAGGGTTTATAATGTTCATCGGATTCTGTCATTCCCGAAGGTCACTTCCAAACAAACCTAGGAAACGGGAACGGGATTGTCAATCCTATGGTACCATTACATACTACCGGTCGGGTGATCAATGTTAATGAATGTATCATTGTCGAGTTCAACGCACCAAAATGTCAAATAACAAATATAAGCATGTCTTGAAAATGTTTTGAAAATGTCTTTGAAATATGTCTTTGAAAACCATGTACTAGTATGCTAGGCTAACATACATAGCAAAAATGTCTTTGAAAAACCAATGTGTTAATTATGCAAATCAACATGTAAATCAAATGCAATAAAAGTCGTGTAGTATATGTACTAGTAATCAAAGCATGTAATATGTCATGAAAACACGAAAGTAATCATAGGCACAATATGTTTCACCCCAAAACATTTGAAAACGTAAAAGAGGGGGAACTATGTACTCACTTGAGATTGCAATCCTTGATCTAGTGAACTAACAGAGCTCGGAAAGTCAAGGAATCAAGTGGCACCTAGTATGGAATCACTATGTTAATAAATCGGAACCTAAATCGGGAGATCGGATAAAATAAGGTCTTGTAAACCAAATGAGTGTTGGTACTATATGATATGGTTTAACTAAGCCTACATTCTGATTCGAAAGCAATCCTAAGTGCTTATACCCGTTACGACTCGTTAAGGTAGTTTAAGCTACTTTAACGTGTTGTTTGCGCAAAAGCGCGTTCGGATGGTCTAACTAGTCCTATGATAAGTATTATATGCCTAAATATGTTTAATAATATTGCACAATCAGTTTAAGTGTCAAAATTTAGGTTATATATTTGGTCATTTTCCTAAGGCATATAAACTACATATCATACAACTACTTAAACGAAGTAACCACAAGGTATAGCCCCTGGAGGTTATTCCCTATACAACTATGGCCACAAAATATGTTTGGTCGGATCCTAATGATCGGCCAAACGGGTCGGGTTCAAAAGTCTAAGCGGTTGTCGAGACCGCTTGACCTACGACCCTAACTAAGCACTAAACTAGAAGTGACGAGTTAGACATGCCAAAACATGTCTAACCTAAGTTTTAAAATGTTTTGATATCAAAACAAAGTGTTTTGATACCCGGAAATAGTTCCATCGGATAATGCGCATTTATCACATTATTGACCGAAACTTTGACTTGTCACAACAACTAGTTAACGTGGCAATCAGTAGGTATCGTCGCAAGGACTATAACCATCATGATTACGATCACGTTGCAAAGTTCAAATGAACTTTGTCTTTACCAATACATGGTCATAGCCGAAAGTCAAACGTTGTTTGACTTTTAGCTTGAAATAGCTAACAAGCCAAGGAAGAACACTTACTTGTGTTCTAGGAAGAAGATGAACTCAGGTGGGAGGCCTCCAACAAGTGGTAGCAACTCCTCTTAGAGTGTATGATGAGAAAGAAAAGAAATGAGAATGTATGAATGAAATGGAGTTTGCTATTTATTGAGTTCTTGGATTATAGGATCATTACATGTGGATTATGTGCTCTCTAAGGAATGATCTCCACCACACAAGTGTTAGGGATTTATTTGAGGACTTGTTGAACACTTAACTTGGTCCCCAAAACAGAAAAAAAATCACACAAAACAAGTTGCAAACAGCTGGAAGTTTCTGCTGTCTGGGCACTGCTTACGGACCATATGGGGTCCATGCTTACGGTCCGTAAGCACCCCTACAGAGACCAAGTTTCTCAAATGGCAGAGCAGGCCCCTGAACTTGATTTGTCGCGTTTAGGCACTTCTAACACTCGGTAACCTCATTTTCAAGCTTCATAAGGATGGAAAGCATAGGGAACTTGAAAAATGCTCAGAAATGTTTCGGATGTCGGCTCGTTCGATCGTACGGTTGCGGTTTTCGTACAACGAAAATCATAACGAACGCGCAAATGACCGTAAATGCGTAACGAATGGCATTTTTGTATTCCAATCACTAAAATGTGATATTTTGATGAATACAAAAATTTTTGGATGTCCGAACATATTCCGGATAGCGAAATACGCGAATTGGATAGTTTCGCAGATTTTGCAAAATAGCCCCTAAAGCTGAATAAACATGTTTTTGGTACACCGAACCCTTCAAAACTTATTTCTAAGTTATGTTAGGGTTATTTAAGGTATGTTCAACTTATTCCCTTGTTCCGGAGCATACGTTGCATTAAACTGATTTCGTTTTGTGATTACACTTCCAGGAAATGTTTAAAGGATCGGATTTGAACAAGGATTAAAAATATACAAATGTCATAAGTAAATATACAAAACTCATAAAATATAACACAAAATTTTATTGATATAATATTGCCGGATACAATACAAAGATTAGAAAGCACAGATGTCACAACTTGTATATCAATAAGAGAAAGTGAGGGTAGTTGGTTGGAAGATAGTTGTTAGGTCGTTATGTTAGTCGTTGTGCTGTATAAAGGTAGTTAATCAACTAATAACAGTTATGATTTGGTTGATCGATTCTTTCTTCTCTGTGTTTTCTTCTTTTCATTTCAGTTCTTACCAAAATCCATTTTTGTTATAGTTAACTATCTTACTTTGGAAGTAAGTGTTCATTTTTAAATTCTGTAACCCAATGTGTATATTATTTAAGGAAAATTGGCAAGATTGGTTTGGTTGTGCACTAGTTGGCCATGGAGGCAGGTGTAGAAGATGGAAAGGTGAGTTTAGTTTCTTAACTGAGCAGGAATAGAGTTGTCCAAAAAACATGGCGGGGGTCGCTGAAGGATATCAACTTCACGTCGGAGAAGAAGGGTTGTTGTTTTTGTTTCTTTAAGAAGGGATAAAAATACTTATTTTAAAAATATAACATTAAAAACTTATGGTAAGCCATTCTAGGACCTGAAGTGTAACATTTAATTGACTAGCAAGGCCTTATGAGTATTTTTTTAGTCTAAGATGAAACATATATATAACTAGTTTTTGTCTCGCTCGCGTTGCGGGGCACTAAGCCGAATATTTCTCTCATAATATATATATTTGTGTTTCGATTACTTGTATATACTACTCATAACACGATCTTATAAAAATTACATCGAGTCAACCAATTAAAACAAAACACTACCATATTTTTACTAAAAAACAGAAACTTAAACGATGAAATGACTATAATTTTAAATTGTGGGGAAAATTATAATTTTTCAGGACAAATGAGCATGCGACAGTGTAGCCGCTTCATACAAATAAAAATTACACCTATTCAACCAATTAAAAAATACTACCATAGTTTTGTTTAAAAAAATGATGGATGTACTACAATTTTATACTGGGGCAAAATCGTAATTTGACCAGGAGAAAAAAGAAAATAAAACTAATGGCAAAACAGTAAATTTAAATGAGGCAAAATCGTAATTTGGCTGGACCAATGGGGAAGTGCCAGGCAGCTATCTGGCAGTACTCCGCTCCATGTTGTTTAAACACGCATATAAAAAAAGTCAACCAACAAAATGAACTTTTTTCTTCTAAAAACAGAGGGGCTAAACACCTATATTAACGAAGTTGAAGGTTTAAAAGGAAAACACAAAAAGCGACCATCAATTAATAAAAAAAGTAGAGGGACTAAACATGTACAATACTAAAGTTAAAGCATGGGGACTAAACACGCATATAAACAAAGCTAATCAATAAAAAGAAAAAGTTTTTAAAACAAAGGGACTAAACACGTATATTAGCGAAGCTGAAGGTTTAAACGATAAATAGAAAAAATCCTGACTAGTGGGGGGGTGCCAGGCAGCTGCCTGCCACTATTCCCCCTCATTGTTATTGTAGTTATGCTCCGCCCGCGTTGCGGGCGGTAAGCGGAATATTTCTCAGTTTAATAACATGCACGTGTGTTTCGGTTACTTGTGCATACTACTCATAACACGATCTTAATAAAAATTAGACATAAATAAAAATACTCATGTCAAAGAATTTTTTTTTAATAAAGTTTAGGAATTATAAAGTAACTTTATTAAAAGCCCAAGAGTAGTAGCGGTTGTTCACCAGTAGCTAAAGATCATATTCCCCCTGTTTGATTCATTATGGTAGCAAAGAGAAAAGAGCAAAAGATGAAATAATAAAAGTAATAAAAGTAGAAGGACTACCATGTACACTACCAAAAGTTAAAGCAGAGGGACTAAACACGCATATAAACAAAGTTAAACAATAAAAAAAGCTTTCTTTTCTAAAAACAATGGTCTAAACATGATTATTAACGAAGTTGAAATTTTAAAAGTAAAATAAAAAACGAACATCAATTACTTATAAGAATAAAAGTAGAAGGACTAAACATGTAGAATACCAAAGTTGAAGTAGAGGGACAAAATACGCATATAAACAAAGTAACCAATATGAAGAAAACTTTTTTGAAAATAGAGGAGCGAAACTCGTATATTAACAAAGCTGAAGGTCTAAAAGTTAAATATAAAAAAATCGACCAATGAGGGGGTGTCAGGCAACTGCCTGGCACTATTCCTCCTCATTAAAAATGTATGTATTGAAAATGAAAATGTAAGGTTCATTGGAAACACTAAAAAAGTAGGGAACAATGGGGAACCGACTCAAACGAACTTTTATTGGACTCATACTAGTGGTGTTGGAACCGACTCGTCGAATCCTAATTAGGATCTCTAAACCCTAAATCATAACCCCTAAACCTTAATATATTAGGTTTTGGCTTTTTAGGTCTTATATTAGGGTTTTGCTTTAGGGTTAATCATTAGTAATTAAGGTTTAGCTTTAGGGTTTAGTTTTAGGTTTAATCGTTAGTAATTAAGGTTTAGCGTTTAGGATTTAGCCTTAGGGTTTAGGGTTTGACGTTTAGGGTTTATAGTTAGATTTTACGGCTTAGGTTAGGTTTTAGCCTTATTATTTAGCTTAAGGGTTTATAGTTTAGGGTCAAGAGATCATAGTTAGGGTTTAACCAGCCGCTTCTAATGCCGCTGGAAGAAGTCCAACTGTAGGTGTAGTTTACTCTAACATGATCTATCGTTTCTTAGAAAAACATATATTGTAAAATTATAATTATCTATCGTTTATTAAAAACATATATTGTAAAATTAAAAGTAAAGTGACAATTAAGTATACAATAAAATTAGGATATCTAATCTAATCTAATTTTAATAAAAGACTCCCAATAATGCCTATGGCATTCTCTCCTTTAACTTAATAAATTTTTATTTATATTATTTTAATTTTAATTTAATTGTTTTAGATAATTAATACATGTTATTACTTATTCTTATCTTTAACCTAATAAATAATTCCAAATAATATCATTTGTTACTTATATTTATTTTATTTGCAAATAATTAATACTATATTACTATTAATACACTAGATTAATATATTAGATTATATCTAATAATAATGATGTATATTCTGTATCGTACCATAGTCATGTTTCCATTCGTATATCTTAAAATTAGTCAATAACATGTTAATTCTATTATTATTAATATTATTGTTATTTTGTAATGATTTTTTCGATAGTAATTCTATCATTGTTGTTATTTTGTCATGATTTTTCCGATTTTGCTATCCACAAGTGATTACATATTATCTTCCTATGTTAAAACTAATACAAAAGAATTTTGACTTAACCGTAAAATGAGGTAAACCAAACCGACTTTTCTCTTTTTCACCTGTTTAACCCTAAACCCAAATTCGACCAGTTTTATTTTATTAAAAATGTATTAATTAATTAATTAATACTAATATATTATATTAGTACATCAAATTAATATATCAGATTATATTAATACTAATATATTAATATTATATCTGATAATAATATTATTGGTACATAATATTTATCTGGCAAATTGGAAATAAATAATCTCATCTAACTCAATTTGACCGATAATAATCTCAAGTCAGTTATTGGAAAAAATAATTTGAACTAGTCATTTTTTTTTGAAAAATAGTCCGCCGTTAAAAATAGCTTAACGAAGTTAAGTTTTTTTCCGAATACAAACCGATGTTATAGGGCTTTTGATCAGAACGAGGATACGAGTCGATTGATGTAAAACTTACCTCGAAATTGTGCTCGAAATGTCTTGATGTTTGTTAATTGGAAGTTTAAACACCTGAATTGAAGCACATTTGCGTGGGTTTGGGCAGTATTTCGAGGTAAGTTTTACATCTTCTCGTTCTGATCAAAAGCCCTAAAACATCAATTTGTAATTCGGAAAAAAACTTAACTCCGTTAAACTATTTTTAACGGCGGACTATTTTCCAAAAAGAAATTGACTAGGTCGGATTATTTTTTTCCAATAACTGACTTGGGATTATTATCGGCAAATTGAGTTAGATGAGATTATTTTTTCCAATTTGCTTATTTATCTTTATCCTTTTCTCATCTCTTATTTATTTAATATTACTTTTCTTAACTATTTCTTTTATGTTTTCGCTTATTAATAACTATTTAATTTAATATTTCATTAGTCTAACCACGTGTAACACACACGTTTCTAACCTATTAATAAATAAAGAAAACAAAGTTAAATGTTATAACTTATAGAATACACAAGTTTCTAACCAAATAATAAATAAACAAACAAAATAAAATACTAAAATGTTATAATAAGTAAATAGTACATCAAAGTTCATTTTTTTCAAAAACATATATTGAAGACTATGTATGTTAAGTATAAATATAATTAAATGATATGTTTACCATTGAAAAAAAATTAATTGCAATTATCTAAGAAACTTGGTGCTACGTTATTACAAAAAATACCTTTGAAAAAAATAATTTCTATTATCTAAAAAATATGATGTACGTTATTAAAATGTTATTTTTTCAATTTTATGTATTAATATTTCATATCAACACTACAAAAAAATATGTAATATAATAACACTTGGATTTTAGTTTATATATTAGAAATAGTGAAGTGAAGTGATTATTTCAACTAATTAGTTTTGTGATGAATTTATCTATTAAATCTATTAATTCAAACAATATTTAACTAATTAATAATATTATTAATGAATTGAAAGAGAGAATATTATATTACATTAACTAGAAATCTTTTATTAGAATTAGATATACGCACCACAATCAATCTCCATCGCCACCATTTTCAGTTATCAACTCCATCTCAATTAAGATTTAAAGAAACATTTATGTGTTCATCAAGTTTTTTTCTACTTGGTCTCATTCCCCAAGATAAGGATGAGATTTAAGAATTTACCTCACATTCTTTACGTATCGTATCATAACATAACATATAAATTTAATTATTATATTAATATGTATTTTATGTATATCTAATAATTATTATTAAAGTAACAAATAAATATAAATTATTTGCTTAAACGCATCATTTATAGTGAGTAATGTTATATTTTCTTTAACTTAGTATGGATAGTTCATTTAGGGTAATATGTGTTTATATCAAAATTTATATTTAACATGTGCAATATCAAGAGTAATTCAAATTTTGTAATTATTTTATTCTTTGAATACAACCAATCTTATTATTCAATCTGTATAACACACGGGACTATAAACTAGTGCTAAATAAAAAACTAAATCAATTCGTGTTAAATAAAAAACTAAATCAATTCCCCATTTATTTAAAGATGTGTATAAAAGTAGTGCAAGGAAAACAAGTACATGTTTTTTTTTCTCTTATTTTTCTTGGCATTTCCATCACCTAAAATAGGTGTAGTCGATTTTTCTTTCTTTTATTGGCATTTCCATCACCTAAAATGATGGGTTTATTTGTTAACTTCTGAATGGATAAGTGTTGAACCAGTAAATACTCTAAATCATTAAATTGCTGAATTAGTAAGTGAGGTCTGAACTATTAAGAGACAGTATAATGCTTAATCATATCATTCAGAGACAAATGTTTGACCAATTCAGATATGAGGTCTTAACCATTCAGACTCAGTATAATGTCTGAACCGTTCAGACATCTGCTCGTGAAACAAACAGTCAAAACCATTAGGTGTTGAACCAGTAAGAGGTCCGAACCCTTAAGAGCTAAAACAAACTGCCCAAAGTTATGGACATTGTCATATTTAGTTATTATTTAAAATGAATTTTTCCTTCATTTTATAAAATATTTTACTTTCTAAAACAATTTCAAATGTATTTTGTCCACGGTCAAAGAATAAACAATAAAACAAAAACGCAATGTTATGATAAACATGCAAAAGTTTACTGCTTACAAAGAAACCGAAGTCACAGTATGCATGCAAAATCAATTATCATTTGGGAGTCAAATGTATCATACTTATAATTGAACTTAATATATGAATTTAGAATTTTCTATGTTCTACTTATAATTAGAATTGATATACCAGTTTGTATGTTCTAAATTGTCTAGTAAATATGTTACGTTTACTATCTATCTCGATGTAAATATAACTAATATGTTACGCCTGTATGTTTTATCAACTGTCACATATTTAGACTTGAGGTAATCAACTTTTCAATCAATTAATTAATTAAAGGATATCTAATCTTCTAAAAAAAATACGAGGTACAAAAGAATGCTATCAGGGTTAGGCATTGAAGATAAGAAAAATCCTTGTTAGGATGAAAGTCAGGGCCGGTCATGAGAATTCATGTACCCTGTTCGAGCTTGAAAAAAAACGTGCCCTTAGGCTTTAACGAAATTGGTATTGAGCTAATAAAGGTTTAAATCTAATGACAAAGGGTTAATAACTAATCTAAACCATCAGAATAGTTTTGTAAGTAGGCCAATGTTGGTATTTGTATGAGTGTACCCATATTAAAAAATATTTTATCAATACATATCGGGTTTTTTTCATAAATACGTGCTCCTTGAAATATCGAGCCCTGGCCGGTGGTCCTCCCCGCCCACTCCCAGGGCCGGCCATGATCAAAGTTATAAGTTAAATATATTTTAGAAGAAAAGTTTTACTACCCCATTTGGAAATTAACATTAATTTATCATCATTTTATACGGCCAAGGTTGACTAAATTTATATCAAATGACTATTAATAAAATAACTATCTAATATTATATATAACTTAATACAATTAAAATGACTATTAAAAAAAGAAATATCTAATTACAATTATTTAATAATCGTCTATACTAAAAACTTTTGTGAAATGTGTTTACGAACCAAGAGGCATAACAAAAAAATCTTCCATTACGGCATCTACCAATATACACACCGACAATTAATAAAGCGCATAGCACCTCGTTTTACATGGTCTATGGTTTCAAATTAATTTATAAAAAGATGATTACACCATGATTGGGTTTTGTTAAAAGAAAAAGAAAAAAAAGGCATATTTGTATTTCGTTGTTGAGTCAAGAATGATTCTTTCATATAATAATAAGGGGAATTGGATTTTAATAATCCGAAGTTTCACCCGTTGGCCACTATAATCCTAACTTCAAAAATTCCTTGTAACAATCTCAATGTGTAAGATTTTGGCCCCCAATGATCCTTTGCTAACTAGGTTATAACCTAATTAGTTTTTTGCTGACGTGGACACCAAACCTAGTTATCTGCTGACTTGGCTGCTTATGTGGCATCATCACCATCACCACCACCTCCTCCTCCACTGCCACCACCATGGCCACCATTCACCATATCCACCGAACACCCCACACTTCCAACCTTCGGCCACCACCATTAAAGTTCCATCCACAACTCCAACCGTCTCACGGGAAAAATGTGAGACCCAGAGATGGTGAAAACTTTGAAGTTTTGAGCAGCGGAGAAGGTTACTAGAGGTTGGAGATGACTAGTGGTGCTCTCCTTTGGTGGTTTCAGGGGTAAAGAGGTCGCCGGAATAAGTTGCAGGTCATCGGAGTTGCGTAGATGGTGGAAATTTTGAACTTTTGAGCAGCTGAGAAGATTACAGGAGGTCGGAGATGAGTGGTAATGGTCTAGTTTGGCAATTTCAGGTGTAAAAAGGGTGTCGGAATAAGTTGCAGGTCGGGAATGTCAAAGGAGGTTGGAGATGACTGGTGGTGGTCTCGTTTAGTGGTTTCAGGGGTAAAAAGGGTCGCCGGAAAAAGTTGCAGGTCACCGGAGTTGCGTATATGGTGGACATTTCGAACTTTTGAGCAGCGGAGCGATTATAGAAGGTTAAAGATGACTGAAAGTGGTCTCGTTTGGTGGTTTCATGGGTAAAAATGGTGCCGAAATAAGTTGCAGGTCACCGGAGTTGCGAAGAAGGTGATGGTGCCACATAAGCTTTCACGTCAGCAGATAACTAGGTTTGGTGTCCACGTCAGCAAAAAACTAACTGGGTTATAACCCAATTAGCAAAGGATCACTGGGAGCCAAAATCTTACAAGTTGGGATTGTTACATGGAATTTTTGAAGTTGAGATTATTAGTAACCAACGGGTGAAACTTCGAATTATTAAAATCCAATTCCCCCGAATAATAATGACGCAAATATATCTATTATGTTCAGTTGGACCGTGTGTTTTTCTTTGAAGACACGAAGGAACACGCCCTCTTCTTGTTGGAACCCACCCGCAAAAACAAAAGGCCCTTCTTTGTTTGGCTTCACCATCTCTTTACTCCTATTCTCGGTTTTATAGAATTGCAATTGCCAGCCAAATATCCTACTACATCGTTGCCCCCAACATAATGACGAATACAAGGAGAAATCTTATGTAGCACCTCGTCCTCCTCCTTTGTAACATGATTTATTTTATTGAAGTTAAGCTTTGAATGATGAACCCATGGACTAATCGCACTCCTCCATTTTCCGACCCTTGATTGACGAATCATGGACATAACGACCTTTATGTTGTTGTTACATAGGCATTGAGAGTTTTTCAAAGATTTTAATCTTTTGCATTTAATCCCTTTGACTTTTTTTACTGTTAACAAAAAAAACTTTTCATCTTTTGTAATTTAACCCACAACACTTTTTCATTTTTCAACTTTAGTCCCCTCGTACTTTTCATCTTTCGCAAGTATTTCGTTTTAAGTTTCGTTATAAATTTTTCGAGTCAAAACGCCATAGCGTGCGGGTGGGGATCAACGTTTTTTCGTCTGTTTTTTCTCGTTTGACAGGCAGTCGCAACACGTCTATTTTTTCTTCGTTTGACAAGTTCATCGCAACACGCAGATCCTAGATTGACTTAGTTATTCTTTTCTACATTTTACATTTATATCTAATTTTTTCATATTAATACGCTGCAACAGGCGGGCGTGGTTCAACGATTTTACGTATGTTTTTCGTTCAGTGTTATTCTTTTACTTTCTTATTTATTTTATTTTTACAAGCTCTTCTGATGTTAGTGGTCCTTGGCAATGTTGTGGCATTAGTGGTGCTTGGCTCGGTTTTACGAACGTATTTAACCTATTAAGTTTTTTACTAATAATTTGTTTTAAGTTTACAACTATATCTCATTTACTAAGAAAAACTAACTTTTAAAGGTGCATATTTTCATGTACGTGTCGATATAAATTAGATTTATTTTACGTTTCGACGTAAACCTTCTATGGAAACGAGTCTGGTTAAATATAATACGTTTTCATTTAAAAAACAAATTTTACGTATATATTTTTATGTACGTTTCGGTATAAATTCGAGTTGGTGAATTTTTTGACGTAAACTTTTTGAGAAACGAGTCAGGTTAAATATAATATGTTTTCGTGATTTTTATGAATGTTTTGTAAAAAAAATTTCGAAAATGCGGTTTCTTTTTTTCTTTTATAAAGCTCTAATAAATCTCTTTTGATTAGTCGTGTTAGCATTTCTCTTATAACCATGACATTTTTTATGTATGACTCGAGCCACATATAATACGTTATAATTGTACGATATATTTTGATCCAATCGCAATGCTTATGTAGGTTGCATTGAGTTCAATAAGATATGTCGAAACACATGTTTTCATATGATTAACGCATCAAATTACGTTTAAACTAATCCATTCAATGTTTGCGATATACCCCCGTCGCAACACGTACGTACTAATCTTATAAGTACTTTCTTTTACATAAAACAAGTTCATATATTAAAAAAAATATGTAAATCTTTCCCATAAACAGTATTGGCGTCTTCTCTTTTAGGTGTACGTTTTAGAGTAGCTACAATAAGAATAAGATAACTAATAACATTCATAAATCATTTTTTTATAATTACACTAAAATCATTATTTTCCTTCGGCCTTTTTGATTAAATAATATTTTTTTTTGTTTTTATCATTACATTTCAACCTTTCTTCATTTACAACCATTTCTGTAGCGTTCTGTATTTTCGTGTGTATTTAGTATTTATTCATTATTTATTTATTTATTATATTTATTTAATCATTAAGTAAATAAAGAAATTTTAATTGAAAAACTTAATTTTTATTAACTTAGTTAAACTAATCTAAGTAATAAAGCTAACTTAGTTAATTACTAAATTAACAAGTGGAAGGACTAATTATGAATTTAACTAAACTTGTTCAGGGACTGTTTGTGTAATTTCCGAAACTTGATTAGTTGAAAAATAAAATAAAAAGGTTTGGCCGCGTCTCGGACCCGCGCCAAACCTGGGTTACAAACACACGCCTACAACTTATCCAAACACACACATACCACTGAGCTAGGCCTTTCATTCGAGATTAGATGTAAAACAAATAAATATGAACACTGGATATGTTCAAACTAGTTTTGCCTGCGGTCAAATGAAGACAGCGAACAACAGCCATACACGGCCGTTTTCTTTCCAAATCCTCACCTCCCTGATTTTTCGAAACCATATTGGATTGATGGTTTCCCTCTTTAAACTCAATCATGAATCGAACCTAAAAACCCGACTCGATACTTATGCGGAACGTGTATGAATACCCGACACCTACACCTTGTTTCATCCTCACATTCCCTCACGACCTCTCGCTAACACTCTCTCGCTATTTCTCTGCTCGACAACCACCTCACCACCGTCGCTGTCCACCGGAAAAACTCGCCGGCGAAGAAGAAGCTAGCCGGAATCTCGTCGGAGTCTCGCCACTTCGGTAATTTCATCTCGTCCCTGCCTTGTTTATCCTACTTGTCGACGTATGTCGCTCAGAACCATATATATGTATACATGTATATAACCTGCAACTTTGTTTGTTCAAATTAAAGATGATGAAATTTTGTTTAAATAAAATAAAAACATAAACTCAACACCAAACTAGACTTAGTCCAGTAGTGTTGAGTGCTTCTGTTAATAGAGGGTCGCGGGTTCGAGCCTCTTTTTCGTCCGACTTTGCCCGATTCGCTGCAGTGGTTGTTGTTTGGCTGATTGGGCCGGCCCCCCTTTGGGCCAATTTTTTTTGTTGTTTTCTTTTATACGAATTGGGCCAGGTCTACATATATACTATTGGGTTGGGTCTTTGATGGGGCCAGTCTTATGTTTAATTACTCAGAAAATTGTATTATTGTTAGTTATAAAATGTCCATTTCCAGTTTTATTAAACCTTTAAATTACTGTTTTATATATTATCATTAAAATTATCATTTTATTATTAATATTATTATTATCACTATTATTATTATCAATATTATTATTATTAATCTTATTACTATTAATAACTTAATTAACATTGTTAAACTATTATCGTTATTTTTATTTCAAATTACTATTATTATTAAATACACTTAATATATGCTAATAGTCATATTATATTTTCTTGTTTCAATCTAATCGAAACCATCTATAATCTAACTAACGAGTAATTGATCTATAAACAATACACTACCATCCTTAAAATCAAAGTTCGTGTAATATCATAACAAGTGGTGGTTAAACGCTTTCGTTTGATCTTTGATCATTACTCGTGCGCTTATTCAAAAAACTTATACGCAATCAAAGGTGAGTATACTTGACCCATTTTGATTTTATCACTTTTGAGATGTATTCTTATTTAAATACACGACACTTGAATCTTTTACACACGATCTACCCACTTTTAGACATGGAACGATGTGATGCTTGTGAGACTTTTATGCTATGTAAACTCTTCGTGTCTATGTGATCATTAACTTTTGATTGCCTACCTTAACAATTATAGCGCTATAGGATTAACGCACCGCCCTTGAGACTAGGGGTATTGTTAAGTAAACACTTTAACCTCCCGTTAGACTTTGGGAAAAGCACTTTGCGTTGGAAACTTGGGTTTGAACACATAGTTTACACCGTTTCAGCATACTTGTTAACTTGCATATTGTATACATGTGTTGGTATGATTATTAAACATTTTTATTCTAATTATTCTATGTATCAAACCTGTATGCTCGCCAACTTTTTGTTGATGTTATTTTAATACAGGTTGCAGGTTGATAGTCAAGATGAAGTGAAGGAAATCAAGTTGGGGTGACTTTAGAAACGCACTCTAGAATAAATGTTTGTTATGTTATGTTTTATTTTATTTGAGACAATGTATTAAATTTTTAGTCAATTTATGAAATTTGAATTAATTATATTGTCACAATAATGTTATGATGCTTTTGAGCGATATGTTCGTCTCATTCCGATGTTTCCGCCATCGGTTGGGGTGTGACAATTTCAAAGAATATTAAAAGTTACAAGGATGAACACTGATAATTACCAACTAAATTTACTAATGAACATAACATTTTTTTCTCCTCAACCCACAATCGATGTTGTAAAACAAGGTCTTCGAGGCCGATTAATTGTTACTACTTAGGCTGCCGAGCCAACTTTCTTCAACTCCACCTAATTACCCGGAATCGATCAAGCACGATCAACCTCGACAAGAATCGAATCTAGTGGGTCAGTTTAGGCCGAGTTTAACTTTAACAAAACTAAACATAAATCGTATGTCTATGAATGAAAGTCAATTTTTAAATACTTTGCTATTTGAACGTGCATTTTTTATTTATATTGATATTCACATATTTACTTATAAATATTAGTAATTTATTATCTTTGACATATATATAATTTTCTAAAAAATAATTTCTTTATAATTTAGCATGTCTAAATACTCTTCGAGTACTCTACGCTTAGGCTGAGTACTATCAACTCCCAAATTTACCGACTAGAAAAGAACTAGCAACTTTTGAACCAAACTCACCACTCCATAAGATATAAAGAATTCACTAACATAAATATAGATGAACAAATGCGACTGCTCTAACAAATACTCGCCTTACCGAAGTACAACCAATGACATTTATTCCATCGTCAAGAATATCGTTAGGCCTTTTTCATGAGTTTGTCGTGGTATTAGACTATATAAGACTGATGGGTTTCAATACATATTTCAAATAAATATAGTTTCGCATTATTTAAAAAAACATAATTTCCATATTATTAGACTATATAAGACTGATGGGTTTCAATACATATTTCAAATAATTATAATTTCGCATTATTTAAAAAATATAATTTCTGTATTATAAATTAGCAACTTCTTATTGCATTGTGTGTTGTACCCCAAGCTTGGGGAGTTTTTCAAAAAAAAAAACCTTTGATTTTTCACTTTTAACCTAAACATTTTCATAATTTGTATTTTAACCCATTTTAATTTTTTTTACTTTAACCTAAAGTTTTTCATCTTTTATAATTTAACCCAACACTTCATTATTGCACCTTTGGTCCCCCATACTTTTTATCTTTCGCAAGTTTTTTGTTTTACATTTCGTTCTAAATTTTGCGAGTTAACACGTCGTAGCGTGCATATGAGGTTCAACGTTTTTTGCTCTATTTTTTCACATTTAACAGGCCAGTCGCAACGTGTCTATATTTCCCCTTTTGATAAGTTCGCTGCAATGGGTGGGTCCTATATCGACTAAGTTTTTATTTTCTACGTTTTACGTTTCTGTTTGATTTCTTCGCATTAACACACTGTAACGGGTGTGCGTAGTTCAATGATTTTAAGTCTGCTTTTTCGTTCGTTGTAATTTTTCCATTTTATTTTTACGAGTTTTTTCGATGTTGAGAGTCGATGCCGGTGTGGCATTGGTGCTACTTGGCATAGTTTTACAACGTTTTTAACCTATTAAATTTTTTACTAATATTTTGTTTCGTTTTACCCCTATATTTCCTTTACTTAAAAACTATTTTTTACATGCATATTTTACATACGGGTAGGTATAAATATGATTTGTTCTACATTTCGACGTACTTTTTTATAAACGACTCAGTTCAAATGTAACACGTTTTCGTTTAAAGAAACCATTTGTACGTGCAAATTTTTATGTACGTTTCGGTATAAATTCAAGTTCTTCTACGTTTCGACGTAAACGTTTTTTGGGAGATGATTCAGGCCAAATATGATATTTTTTCGTGTTTATTTTATGTATGTTTTGTAAAGTTTGTTTCGAACCAAGTGGAGTCAAATTATGGTTTCTTTTTTTCCCCTTTTTTGAAAGCTCTAATTAATTTCTATCGATTACATGTGTCAGATTTTCCTTAATACCCGTTACGTTTTCTATGTATGAGTTGGATCACATATAATACGTGATAATTGTTCGATATAAATTTGATTTACTTTACATTTGATCCACTCACAATGCTTACACATGTTATATTGAGTTCAACTGGATACGTCGAAATGTGTGTTTTCATATGGTTAATGCATCATATAATGTTTGGACTAATCCACTCAATGTTTACGATGTACCCACGCCGCAACACGGGTGGATCTTAATCCTAGGTTATTATTCGGCACTACTTCTCAGGCTCGAGATAGTTTTTTATATTCTAATTTTATAAGTAACATCAAATTTAAAATAATACAATAAGTTATCTATAATCATTTTAAAGTTTTGGTATAACTAAACATGGGTTTTCGAACATCTAGCACAAGGTTAAAATCGTACTAATGACTTATGATAAAAAAAAAAAAAGACAAATGATAAGGTTAAAATAGTTGAACCAACAAATAAACACACAATATATATGCTACCTAATAAAGTCCATACCTAAGGGACATATGGCATCCATCTAGGGCCTCTATTTCTATTTTCCTGCCAAAAATCACAAGAAATCTCTTTGGTGTATCCGATTTGGACTATCCACTTTACTAAAACGGGTCAAAAATTGTTATCATATATAAACTTATAACCTGGCTCCTTTCATTCTTTACCTCACAATTTCACCGCGCCGACTAGGGTTTCTTTCCTTCTCTTCCTAGGGTTTCTATCTTCCATCACACGACTCTTTCTTATGCATCCCTAGATCGCCTCCTGAAACATCTTCATCATCAAGTTTGGTTTCCGATTTCTTTCTATTAATCATCAGGATTTACTAATTCTATTTATTTGTTTGTTTTTTGTTTTGCATTCGTTCTTAATCTAGGGTTTCCCCATCTTCAATCATAAATCTTTTCTAATAATTAAATGTATTCATTATCAAGGTACGAATCCCATCTATTTACATTCTTTATTGTTGATTATATTTAATTTTATTTGTATTCTTTGGATTTCAATAGATGTAGTTAGGGCAATCTTTCACTCTCCTTTGTAGCCATTCATGACGAAAGCACCATACGTATGTTATTATCTCTTATGTTAATTAAGAATCGTTGTTTTCTTTCTCTTATTTCCTTTTATTTTTCTTTTATGTGATTTCACGGCTGATCTAATCCATCTCAGATGTATTGCGCTTAAGTTGATTTTCGTTACTTTCTCCGGTTTCATGTTGGTGATAATGATTTTTTTTGTATTAATGTTGTTTTGAGCTTATGATTTTTTGTGTTAATGTTGTTTCATGATAATGACTTTCTCTTGTTTCATGGTCGTGATCATCGGATTATGATTGTTGTGTTTATAATTTGTTGTTAGGCTATATAAATTTGTGGAAATTTGTCGAATCTTTCCTCCACCTTTCTATTGTTTTGTTTGAAGATTGGTTGAATATCATATGCATTCTTGAAGTTTAATGGTTTGATCCTTGATGTTTGACAATTGAATTTGGATCATGATAATGGTTCGGTACTATCCATCTATTTGTTACAAAATTATTATTGTTAATTATTATTTCCTTATTTAGAGGATAGATAACGACTTGATTTTACATTCAAAATTTGATTTGGAATATAATAAGGAAGTCAACGATTTGGAGTTAATAACATTAATTGGATTGCCATTTTTGGTGGGTTCAATGTATCTAAAATGTTACTGGTTTAAAATTTGAAATTTTTTATATAACTTTTAATTATTCTTCCAGAAATATTATAGTAATTTTAAATTTAAATTTATTTCACTTATTTTCTCTTTATTACAACAAATTTTGGATTTAAACTTTCATGCTAATTTTGGTAATCTGAAGACTTAATAAAAACTTTTTAAGGTGTTTATTTTTATATTTTTAAAGTTTAACAAAATCAAATCCTAAATTGATTTGTAACTTCTTATTCTAGAATTGTTATTTGTTAAATGTTTATTTAAATTTTAATCAACAATTTATGGTAACTTTAATTAAAATTCTTACCTAATATATGTAAAGAACTGTTAAAGTCTTTTAATTTGTTACCCAATCAATGTTTACTATATTTTTAGTATCTTATTTTTGCTTACCTAATTTTCTATTCGTTATAGTTGTTAAAAATAAAATTTAGCTTAACATATTATAGTCACACAGTTTTTTGTTATTTTAATTTTATACATTTCATTTTTTAATTTAAAATCATTATAATTGGTAAGTTTATATTTCTATATCACCTTATGTACGCTAATTGATATTGTAAATAGAATTTGTGGGATTTCATTTTTGCTCCGTTGAAATAGTAAGATGTTTTGTGGTCTTACAAATGGTTATTGAGGAACAACAATTACAAGATGATATGATAAAAATTGCCTTAGTTTTAGCTTTTTAGGAATACGAGTCTCATACTTTCATTGTACAACATTTCCATTTTATTTGTTGCATATAGATGAGAATGATAATGCAAATGATGGGTCTTTCCTTATTTTCTTTGTTATGTTATGATAGAAAACTTTTATGTAAGTATTGAAGAAAAATGTGATCTAGCTAATCAATAAATGAAGATGAAGTCTTAAAGGTCAAAACAAGAAGAGACGAGACTAGACAAGAGAAAGGAACAACATATCTTCAACATTATCAGAAAAAGAATAAGAACAAGAAAAGACTATCAGATGAGGCCATTCTGATGGATCTGATGATAATTCTGATGGTTATCATCAGATTCTGGTAAAGTCTGATTATCGGAATTTCTGTTGATTGATTCATCAGATTTTCTGATGAGGTGGGTATCAGAATTTATGATAAACCCACTTGTCTGTAAAACGAAGCCCTGCCATCTTTGAAGAAGCAAGTTAACTCTAGAATATTCAATGTATATGTTAAAAAGTCACTTTATGCAGGGCAAGTGTTTGAATAAACTAATGTTTATTAATTCCCAAAACTTTCGATAAATAGAAAGTTATACCGTAAAGGACAATGGGTCAAGCCAAACATTTAATACATACATCCACCACATACACATTGGAACTCCTATGAGCAACAAGTTGTTCTTTATTCTCAGCAATGATTTGATCAATCTTTTCAACAACTTCTGGTCCTACAATTTGACATTTTTTTATGAAGAAGGATCCATATCCTTTGTCATTCATTTGTGAGACACTCAACAAGTTGAATTTTGGATTATCAATAAGATTAACATGTTCAAATTTGAGTTTCCCAGCATGAACAGTCCCTCACCCCAACACCTTCCCCTTTGAATTGTTACCAAAAGATATATCACCCCCTCCATGTGCCATGAAATCTTTGAGTATGGCTCTACATCCTGTCATGTGCCTGGAGCCTCCACTATCTATATACCATAAACTATCAAGGCAAGTAGAAGCTCCCTTAGCAAGAGCCATCATGGCACAGTCACAATAACCTTCACACACACTGGTATCCCATGGGTCAACAAAAGTTTCACATCATCAACATTCTCTTTTATAACAATTGTTTCATCATGAACTTCAGACACATCAGATTTAGACACTTCTTCAACAGATTTGCCACACCCCAACTGATGGCGGAAACATCGGGGTTAGTGGCACTAGGCGACCAGATTGTCTCGTGAGAATTCCATAACAATCATTTAACAATATAATTCAAACATATACCATTAACATAACATTTTAAACAATCATTACAGAATCTAAGTTCTCCCACAAAAACAACAAGGTTCGATATCCCCTAGATTTATTACACTTGGAAACTAAACAAAATAAAGACAAAACTAAACTACGCTAAGCATGCAACATCCAAGCATCCATAGCTAAAATCCTCAACCTGTTACATACGTTAAAATACAAGTCAATACAATTAAGTAACGGTGAGCATATGAGTTTTGTAATACTAGCATAATAAAGAAACCGTTTGCGAGATAACCTAACTGCATATCATGATACACCGAAACATTTCACACAGATTAACATAGGCTTATTTCTCATGCTAACTACCGTGAGAAAGCTTGTGCGTCCATCTTAACTAGACCCCGTCGGGTGTAAGCCACACTTTAGTACCATACTAGCTAAGGAGGCAAGTTCACGAAAATAAGTCCTAGTCACATGTTTCTAGCATCACGTATTGAGCATATATAATCAGATTATTCGCGTGTGATAAACAGTTTGATTTGTGAAGTGATTTTGATATAGGAACATATGTAACACCCAAAAAGTGCGTTAAAGCGAAAATGGGTCAAGTATACTCACTGTGGGTGCATTTTGGTAAGAGTTCGGGATCTGAGGAGAGTCGAGAAGAGCGCCGGATCAGCCTGCATACACGAACGGAAGTGCATCAGTCTCTGAAAAGCTGGAACGGATAAGTCTTAGTTGGGCAGAAGCCAAGTTCGGGCGAACTTGTATGGTTTGGTGGGTTGTGAGTCAAGTTCGGTCTAACTTGGAATTAATCTGATGGAATTTAGCCTAAGTTCGGTCGAACTTGACCAGAGAGCTGATGAAATCTTGAGCGAACTTGATGTTTTCGGGTCCAAAATCTTGCGTTTTCGCGTCGTTTTCTGAGGAAAATTGAGTGTTCATCCCTCCAACCCTGTGCTACTGAGCAAACTTAGCTCGGAGAGGTCTTTTAGAGCTGTTTTAGCCGTTTTAAAAAAGCGTGGGCTAATCCGGGCGAACTCGGGCTTCGTTCGGATTAGTCCGACTTGTGTAAACCAACATAAACGTCCTTGTGCTTCCAGATCTGGGATCTTGAATGATAGATGCTTCATATAAGAAGATGAACAAAACATCATCAAAAGTCTGTATTTTGTGTAGAAATCAATGTTTATCAAAGGTTTTTCTCAGATCTATAACTTACAAGCTGAGATCTTGCAGATCTCGTGTTTGGGAAGCCTCTGCTAACACCAAACGAACTCGCATTGTGTAGATCTAAGCTTAAAACATAAGTTTTGGAAGAAAAAAATGAAGATTTTCGTAAAAGAATGAGTTTTGATGAAAACGAAGGCTATACCTTGTGCCAAAATCATTGTAAACGTTTGTAAAACGTTGTTAGTGGCCGTGTCCGTTGGAACGCGGCTACGGGGTGCCCGGAGGCGCGCTTTCGATTAAATACGGTTTGCCGTGCGGAACGCTCGTCGTCGCGGCATCCGGTGGTCGGGAGACGGGCCCGGTTGTAGGCGTTGGCCCGACTTGTCAAAAAAGCCTACGGGCGGGAGTGGGGCCGATTTAGTCAAGGGAAGGCATAGACAATAGCAAGCGCGCACGGCGGGCCCGAGACGCGAAGCGTAGGCCACACGTGAGGATTAATGTGCGCATGGGTTCAAGGCGTGGAAAGGTATAAAGAATACCTTTTTTGGCACTCTCTTTAGCCCTATGTCTCTTATCCTAGGAGGTCTTCCTCCACTAGCAGGTTTTTTCGGAAAACTCTATTTATTCTGGTGTGGATGGCAGGCAGGCCTATATTTATTGGTTTTAATAGGACTCCTTACAAGCGTTGTTTCTATCTACTATTATCTAAAAATTGTGGTTGAAATCGGGCTGATTCTTACTTAGAACACGAAGGTTTCGGGTTTTGAGAGCTCTAGGAGAACTTGCAGCAAGCTCAAATGAGAGAACAGAGCTTGGGATTTATAGGAGAAGGCAAAAGTGAGGCTGGTGAGAGCAAATTCGGCCGAACTTGTACAAATTTGTACAAGTTCGCGCGAACTTGTAGGAATTTGAGAGATTTGGAGCTAAGTTCGGCCGAACTTGTACAGGTATGTACAAGTTCGAGTGAACTTGTAGATAAAAGAGGGATTCTGTTTTCATTAGCCAAGTTCGGCCGAACTTGGTAACACCAAGTTCGAGCGAACTTGACTTATGTTGTTGAATTTTCTTTGTTTTTCGCGTTAAGTGTTCGTTTGGCTATTCGGTTCGTATTAGTTAGTTATATTAAGCGTTAAATTCAAGGCGTTAAACGTTATAATTGATATAATAGCGCGATTTAGTGATTCGAGTGTGCGAGAGCGATGCGATTGCGATTTAATCGTAACCAATAACACACATAACACATAATTAATATAATACCACGTAAATAAGTGCGATTCGTGATGCGATGAGATTGGCAATGCGATTTAATAAGCGATTAGATGCGATAATAACGTAAAACACCATAATTACTTAACATAAACTTTATTATCAATCGAATCTCGGGATTACAAAAGATAGGTACATCCAAGCCTATTACATATAACACTTAATTTTTTATTTATCCAGCCCACTTTAAACCCCCATGCAACCCTGGGAATTTTCTACCAGTTCTCTTATAAAATTTACTAGCTCTAACACTTAGTAGATCCAGCTGGTACAAAATGTCCATTTCTTCTAAATCAGATGGTTCAAAGTGTTGAAGATCATTCAACTCAAAGGACAAATTGTCAGAGGTTTGACTTTCCCCACTAGCAGTAAAAGCATCATTGGGTGAGTAAGAATCAGAGTTGAAATTTCCTCCAGAAGTTATATCAATAAAATGATCATAACTCTGATCCTTACCACTGCCATAGTCCTCTTCTTGGCCTAAAAGAGTTGTGCTACCAAAAGCATAGTCATCAGCGATAACTCTGATCCTTACCACTACTAGAGTCCTCTTCTTGGCCCAAAAGAGTTGTGCTACCAAAAGCATACTCATCAGCCATTTTGCCAGAGTGGTGCAACCTTTAGGAGAACGTGATCTCCCACTGCGAACTGTAGGGGCTTGCGGCATTTATCAGCATAACTCTTTTGACGACTCCGAGCTTTCAAGAGATTGTTTCTGATATGGAGGATCTTATCCGTCGTTTCTTGAATCAGCTCGGGACGGTGATTTGTGCTTCTCCGAGCTCGTGCCATGCAATAGGCGATCGACATTTTCTTCCATACAGTGCCTCAAAAGGAGCCATTTGAATGCTGGTATGATAACTATTATTGTACGAGAATACGATTAAAGGTAAATGCGTATCCCAGTTACCACCGAAATCTATGATGCACGCACGAAGCATGTCTTCGAGGGTGCGAATCGTGTGCTCAGTCTGACCGTCGGTTTGAGGGTGAAAAGCGGTACTGAGATTGAGAGTAGTACCAAGAGCGGATTGAAAGGTCACCCAGAGACACGAGGTAAAGCGACTGTCTCGGTCAGAGATGATGTCACGAGGCGTCCCGTGTCGACATATAACTTCGTCGGTATAGATTCGGGCTAACCGTTCAACCTTAAAGTCTTCTCGTATAGCAATAAAGTGCGCAGATTTAGTAAGACGATCAACGATAACCCAAATGCTATCGTGACCGGATGAAGTGCGGGGGAGTTTGGTAACTAAGTCCATAGCTATACTCTCTCACTTCCACATCGGGATTTCGGGTTGTTCAAGTAAGCCAGAGGGCCTTTGATGTTCGGCTTTAACTTTCGAACAAGTTAAGCATTTTGAGACGTAAACGGCGATATCCTTTTTCATGCCCGGCCACCAGTACTTAGAATGAAGGTCCTGGTACATCTTATCGGCACCGGGGTGAATGGAATATCGAGATTTATGAGCTTCGGTCATTAACAATTTATGAAGATTGTCACGAGTAGGAATCCAAATACAATCGAGATAGTAATAAATACCATTAGGCTTAGATACGAGCTGAGTTTCGGCACCACATTTCATTTCATCTTCTAAAGTATTCTCGTTAAAACAAGCGAATTGAGCGGAGCGAATCTTGATTTCGAGATCATTCAAAGCTTGAGAGTCACGAACACTATACACATAGCTTCGTCGACTTAGAGCATCGGCGACGACGTTTGTTTTGCCGGGATGGTAGCGTATCTCGCAATCGTAATCCTTGAGAAGTTCAACCCATCGTCGTTGTCGCATGTTTAGTTCTTTTTTATTAAGGATATGTTGTAAGCTATTATGGTCGGTGAAGACCGTACACTTAGTACCGTAAAGGTAGTGTCGCCATATCTTCAATGCAAAAACAACTGCACCGAGTTCGAGATCGTGGGTAGTGTAGTTCTCTCGTGGATCTTGAGTTGTCGAGACGCATACGCGATAACCTTGTCTCGTTGCATAAGGACACAACCAAGACCAAGGTTAGAGGCATCACAATAAACAACGAAATCGTCGTTTCCGTCAGGTAAAGCGAGGATAGGAGCGTTGCATAGCATACACTTGAGAGTTTGAAAAGCTTCCTCTTGTTTGGTGTCACACCCTCAATTTCCACTTGCGGAGTTTTACCGCAGGCGTGTGAACAAACCAGAATCCGAGACACTAGTAACATCGAACGACTCTATATGATTTGTTTATACGTTTTCCAAAATCATTTGTTTAACCATTCATAGTTAATTTTAAATTGTCTTAGTTTGGTTTCAATGTTTAGCGGAAGCATTAGTTTTTAAAGTTGAGCGGAAGCATTAAAGTAAGTAAAGGAACGTGCGCCAACACAAACGCCAAAACTAAAGAAAAACCCAAACAATATTCGTAAATGAGACTCGATAAAAAGATGTCTTGATCAATGCAAGTGAGTGCACCTAGAGCTCCTAGCGTCCTGAGAAACATGTAAAGAAACAAGTGTCAACATTAAAGAAGAGTGAGTTCACAGGTTTTCATAAGTTCATTTGTTCGGTTATAAGTTTGTTTCCCCCGTTATCCCTAACCCGGGATAACGATTTAGTTCCATTATTCCCAACCCGGAATAATACTGATGGTTCCATTATTCCTTACCCGGAATAATAACGTTGTTGGTTCCATTATCCCTAACCCGGAATAATATTGTTGATTCGTAATTAAGTTCAATGTTAACATGTAGGTAGCGAGCCTAAAGTTATGTCACGTAAGTGTTCGCGATCGAAGCTGACTGTTGTGCCTCCGTGTTGCCAGGCCTATCACTGACCATGGCGAAGTTAGGCCAAATTATTCACCCGTTGACCATACCCGGTCGGCTAGCGCGACTAGCTCGGGTGGGGCTTGTCGGGCCCAGTAGTACTACTTATAATTTCCCCGCTATCTAACCCAATACTAACGATCCGAGAGTTTGTCAAGGACTTGTGTGATATAGCTGCTTAGTGACCATAACGTACATTAACATTAACTTAGTTACCGAATAGTGTAATGACGTTAATTTCGTATAACGTAAAGAGATAGAGTTGTAGAGTGTATACATGTTTCTCCCCCTGTTGTTTAAAACCGGATAAAATAGGGGCCGTGAACTCACCTTTAATTGCTCGGTTAGTGTAACACAGAAGTAGCAAATGATGGGACCGCTAATTGCGTCCTAACAAGTCAATTGATTTAAAGTTAGTGTGTGAACACACCGATACAAACCCTACACATAACTAACACACAATGCGGCACACACAACAACAAATTCTAAAACACAATCATGCATGCAAAGTATTATCATACCAAAATAGTGATCAAACCAACCTATCATGAACACAAATCAATCCATACAACACTTTAGTACACACATTCGCAAGTTATCAAGTTTCAGCTTGTATACTCATAATTAGGCTGTTTTCGAGGATTTTTATAAAATAGTTCCAACATTCCAAAAATTCCAATTTTTTTACAGAAGGTGTCAACTAAACTTTAGAATTTTATGTAAATTTTTCAAGTCCTAACACTTTACTAATTATTCATAAATATTAATATACTAGGCTGCAGTCAGATTCGTCGCTTTCTGACTGCAGTCCACGGGAGAATTTATTTAAAAATCACCGTTCATCCAATTAACAAAATTCCAGTGGGAGTTTCCTGGAAATTTCCATCTCCAGTTTCTGTACAAATTTCGTGATTAAACTCTCTACAGATTATGAGATCCGACTCGATAAACAACTAACAAATTTTCAGAATTTACACAGCTTCAGTTACTGCACTTAATTGACCACTTAAAAATATCAAACGACCTCAGAAAAATATGAATCCAGCGCCATTAGAAGCGTTTTTCAAAAATATACGTTTTAGGCTTCAGAAAATCCGTTTTTCGATAAATAATAACCAAGTACAGCCAATTGAAGTTGGCTGTAAACACCATTCAGCATCCTGATTTCAACTTTTTATCGCAATATAACACGCTTAAACAATCGAGACGTTAAATATAAACGATCAAGAACAGATTTATCAATCATATATCATCATGTACATCATACTCATGCAAACCCTAATCCTATTATATGGTTTTTATCACAAAACGCAGCCTATGTTCCTTTTATTCAACTAATCGTCTTAATCGCAATTCTTGCACAAATAATCGAACTAACATCATAACTCTTTCAATACCATGATTCTACCATTACATACAAGCATGATCAATAGTTCATAAACCCTAACATGATTTGCGAAACAATAGAAAACCCTAACCTTTAACAATGGAGATTAACGAACCGGGAACGAGATGGTAGTTGATTCGGGTTTGAAGGGAGATCGCGACCGAGAGAATGAGTGGGAAGGCTGCCGTCGGCTGCTTCTTGGGGAGCTAGGGTTTCTTTTTTTTTTTTTGTTAACCATTCTCATGCATGCTTATCTATATATAGTGTGGGTGGTGAAAGAAAAGGAGAAGGGTTTGGGCGATTTGAGTCTTGCGGCCGCAAAGGGTTTGGGTGGGGTGGTTTGGGTCTTTAACTTGAGCCTCAAGTTTTGCTTAACTCCTTGAGTCGCAAGGAAATGAGGTCGACTCGTTTCGCGGCTCGGTTCGATTCGTCTATCTATTTACCATATATATATTTTTATAACTAAAAATCACGAATTCGAAACATGGCATAATAACTCACCGAACTTATAAACGTTTAATACACATAGCACGTAATTCACTTGATAAGTTCACAAAGTTATCCTAATTATTTCGAGCGTGTAAATTAAATCTCCGAATCAATTTAGCGTAGGAATGAATAACCGTGAAGTAGTGCGTTTAAGATATCTGAAAAAAAACCGGGATGTCACATTATCCCCATGTTGAAAGAATTTTCGTCCCGAAAATTGAGTAAACGCGGTTTAGAATGCAACGCACAGGTTTAGAATGCCACGCACAAAGATTTAGTTCGTTAACAATGGTACACGAAATTACAAGAAATTCCCAGGTTGTCACATCATCCCCATGTTGAAAGAATTTTCGTCCCGAAAATTTAGTTGGTGGTATCGTTAGCTTGCTGCTCAGCTGCAAAAAGGTGTGGGTATTTGCTTTTCATTTGGTCCTCTCTTTCCCACGTGAACTCCGGTCCACGCTTAGAGTCCCAACGAACCTTGACGATCGGAATCTTGTTGTGCCTTCGAGTCTTGATCTCACGACCCATGATCTCGATAGGTTGTTCCACAAAGTGCAGTTGTTGATCCACTTGAATCTCATCCATGTGGAATGATTAGGGTTTCATCTGATAAACACTTCTTCAGATTTGACACGTGAAAAACGTTGTGAACTCCACTGAGTTCGGCAGGAAGGTCCAATTGATAAGCTACGGGTCCGATACGTTTCAAGATCACAAACGGGCCTACGTACCATGGGTTTATTTTTCCTCGTTTCCCAAAACTGATTACACCCTTCCAGGGTGACACCTTCAGTAGGACGCGGTCGCCTACTTGAAATTCGAGCGGTTTGCGTCGTTGATCAACGTAGCTTTTCTGTCGATCTCGTGCCGCCGCCATGCGGTTTCTGATTTGTACAATCTTTTCAATAGCCTCAAGTATCAACTCAGGGCCTGTGAGTTGACTGTCACCGACTTCTGCCCAACAGACCGGTGATCTACATTTACGACCGTATAATGCTTCAAACGGTGCTGCCGATATACTCGTATGGTAACTGTTGTTATACGAGAATTCCACTAAAGGCAGATGGATTTCCCAACTATTCCCGAAGTCTACCACGCATGCCCTAAGCATGTCTTCCAAGGTCTGTATGGTCCTTTCGCTTTGACCATCAGTCTGAGGGTGATAAGTTGTGCTCATATCTAAGCGTGTACCCAACGCTTTCTGAAGTGACTGCCAAAAGTTGGACGTGAAACGAGCATCTCTGTCTGAGATGATGGACGTTGGCACTCCGTGCCGAGAAACTACTTCCTTAATGTAGATGCGAGTCAACTTATCCATCTTATATGTTTCTTTAATCGCTAGGAAGTGTGCGGACTTAGTTAAACGATCCACGATCACCCAGATGGTATCGCAACCACCCAAAGTTCGCAGGAGTTTAGTGATGAAGTCCATCGAGATCTGATCCCATTTCCACACTGGGATCTCAGGTTGTTGAAGTAGCCCCGATGGCTTCTGATACTCTACCTTGACTTTTGCACAAGTCAAACACTTGCTCACGTAGGTGGCTATATCAGCTTTCATGTTGGGCCACCAGTACGCGGCTTTAAGGTCTTGATACATCTTATCCGAACCAGGATGGACAGAGTATCGGGATTTGTGAGCTTCGTCCATGACTAGTTTTCTGAGGTCTCCGTAGAGAGGTACCATATACGATTCATGAAATACCGGGCTCCATTGGGTTTTACTTCCCAATCGCGTTCCATTTTTCCCACCGATTCGACCTTGATGTTTTCTTCCTTAACTGCTTCTAACTGCGCGTCGCATATCTGTTCGGGTAACCCCGAATGAATGGTGAACTGTAGTGCTCGTACCCGACGAGGTTTCAAGTGCTCCTTCCTACTGAGGGCATTAGCTACCACGTTAGCTTTACCCGGGTGATACCGAATGGCACATTCATAATCGTTCAAGAGTTCGACCCAGCGACGCTGTCGCATGTTCAACTCCTTCTGGTCAAAGATGTGTTGGAGGCTCTTGTGATCTGTATAGATTGTGCACTTTGTTCCATATAGGTAGTGTCTCCAAATCTTAAGCGCAAACACCACTGCTCCCAATTCCAGGTCATGTGTTGTGTAGTTTTTCTCGTGAACCTTCAATTGTCGGGACGCATACGCGATGACCTTATCACGTTGCATGAGTACGCATCCCAATCCCTGAATGGAAGCATCACAATATACTACAAAATCATCAGTCCCTTCCGGCAAGGACAGAATGGGTGCACTGCAAAGCTTCTGCTTCAGCAATTGAAATGCCGCTTCCTGCTTGTCACCCAAAGCATACTTGGTGCCTTTCTGGGTGAGGGTGGTAAGCGGTTGCGGATCTTTGAAAATCCCTCGATGAAACGTCTGTAGTAACCAGCCAAACCCAAAAATTGGCGGATCTCCGTCGGTGTCCTGGGTGCTTCCCAGTTTTTGATAGCTTCAATCTTGGCGGGGTCGACGTGGATACCCTTTTCATTCACGATATGCCCGAGGAACTGTAAATTCCCGAATCCAGAAATCACACTTTGAAAGCTTGGCATATAGTTTCTCCTGTTGAAGTAATTCCAGCAGTAATCGTAGATGTTCAGCATGTTCTGCTTCACCTTTAGAGTAGATGAGTATGTCATCGATGAACACAATGACAAACTTGTCGAGATATGGTTTACACACACGGTTCATGGGGTCCATGAACACCACGGGTGCGTTGGTGAGACCGAAGGGCATGACCAAGAACTCATAATGGCCATACCGAGTACGAAATGCCGTCTTAGCGATATCCTCCTCCCTGACACGTAACTGGTGATAACCGAAACCGTAGATCAATCTTGGAGTAGTAGCTTGACCCTTGAAGTTGGTCGAAGAGATCGTCGATGCGAGGTAATGGGTATCGGTTCTTGATAGTAACCTTATTGAGTTCCCTGTAGTCGATGCACATGCGGAAGGTCCCGTCATTCTTCTTGACAAAAAGGACTGGAGCTCCTCATGGCGAAGTACTGGGTCGGATAAATCCTTTTTCTAACAATTCCTGAAGCTGGGTAGACAGCTCTTGCAATTCGGCTGGAGCTAAACGGTATGGGGCCTTGGCGATAGGAGTTGCATGGTTCGCCAATTCGATTTCAAACTCCACTTGTCGATGTGGTGGAAGACCAGGTAACTCCTCTGGAAATACATCAGAAAAATCACGGACGACGGGGATATCTTCTATATGTTTCTCGTCCTTAGGCTGTTCGGTAACCAGTGCGAGCAAAGCGAAGGAGTTCTTCCTCCGAAGATACTTCTGTGCTTGCATGTAAGAGATGATGTTTGTGACGGCGCCGGCCTTCTCGCCTTGCACCGTCAAGATTTCGTCTTAGAGAGCGGAATACAGATAGATTTCTCGAAACAGAGAACTTCAGCTCGGACGTCGGATAGCCAGTCCATTTCCGACTACCACGTCAAAACTACCCAGGGTAGTTGTCATCAGATCAATGGTAAAGGTGTGACCCGCGAGTTTGAGTTGACAGCCGGATACTAAATGGGTCACATCTACAGATTTACCATCGGCTAGTTCTATGACGTAAGGGGTCTCTAGGGGTTTAGGCGTGAGATTTAGGTTCTTCCTAAAAGACTCAGATATAAAACTCCTATCCGCACCCGTATCAAAAAGTATAGTAGCAAAATGTTCATTAAGGGGAAACTTACCGGTGACCACGTTCGAGTCGTTTCTGGCCTCTCCGCGGCCCAGCGTAAATGCACGCCCTTTGGCACCTCCTGTGCCACCATTTCCATTGTTGTTGTTGTTATTGTTGTTGTTGTGGTTATTGTGGTTGTGGTTGTTGTTGTTCCCACCATTGTTTGTTGTTTACGAAGCTGTGGGCAGTCTCGTTTGAAGTGGGCAGTGCTACCACACTGATAGCACCCCCGGTTAATACCCTGCTGCTGACCCTGGTGTTGATTTTGATTCTGTCGGGACATGATTTCCCCGAGACAATCCTTTGCTGCGTGTCCCACTTTGCCACATCGTTGGCAGCGATTTCTGGCACAAGGGCCGTGATGATGAAGGTTACAGCGATTACACTGCGGCTTTCGACCTACATAGCCGCTTGTGTTCTGGGTGTTGTTGGCGGGCTGATTATTGTGACCCCGGTGGCTGTTGAAATTATTGAACCGTTTCTGGTTCCCTTGTTGTGGCTGGGCTGACGAAGACTGTCGAGCAGACGAGTCTTCAAACTTTCTTTTATTATCAGGGGCAACTTCAGTCAACTTCTTTTGTTCCACCGCCTTATCGGTGAGTTTGTGCGCCAACCTGATTGCTTGATGCTCAGTCGCAGGGTTGCTAGCCATTACCATACCCTGGATCTCGGGGACCAGACCCCCAAGGTAAAACTCGAGTCGTTTCTCAACGGTGTTGGCCAGATCGGGACATAGGAATACCAGGTCATGATGTTTCGCTGTGTATGCTTCAATTTCAGATCCCACCATCTTGTGGTTCCATAATGTTTGCTCCAATTGTTGAACCCTGTCTCGCGGACAGTACTCCTCTTTGATTAGGGCCTTAAACTCGGCCCAGGCCATTGCGTTTGCAGCAATAAGTCCACGCGTTTGGACTTGTGCATTCCACCAAGTTAGTGCCCCATCCTCCAACGTTGAGGCAGCATACTTGACCTTGTTGGCCTCCAAACAATTGCACATTTCGAACACTGATTCGGACTTTTCAATCCAGCGGACCAGTCCTATGGGTCCTTCTGCACCCGTGAATTTGCTGGCTTCGCATCGAGAAACATCTTGTAGGGGTTAAAACCCCTCCTGCTGGTTGGTTTTGAACACCTGCCAGAGCAGCATTCACGTGTTCTTGGATCATTGCGGCCAATTCTTCGGGTGTCATGTTGAGGTTTCCGCGACGTCCAGTTGCCATTTTAGATCTTCGCAAGACAACATAAACACACACCGATAAGTATATATATCCAATATAGTTATCCTACTCCATACTTAAGTAATTCCTCAAATTATGTCAACCCAAATAAATTAAACAATCAAAAGAAATATTCGATTAAATAAAATTTCAACGTCTTACAAAATGCTAACCAAACATATCAGTTTACTATAAAATCTCAAGTTTAAACATAAGTAGGAAAATAAATAGACTGAAGGAAGCAAATGGAATAAGCGAGATGAGTCAGTCTTCTACGTCTCCATCCCCCAAATCGTTATCGTTGCCGTCATCCTCCGCGGCGTTTCCAGCTTCTACAGCCGGGTCTTCCTCCGGATCCGCCTCTGGATCCTCCTCTAGATCCTCCTCTACCGGCACTGGAGGGGCCGGTGCTGGTGCGGGTACTGGTACAGGTGCCTGATTCTGTTCTAGTTCTTGAATTCTCCAGCTAGACTCAAGAACCCTGCTTCGAGCCAGTCAGCCCTCAGCTGCTCAGCACGAAGATCTTTAGCTAAAGTGTTACGAGCTATCTTACTCTCATGTTGCTCTTCCTCGAGCGCTCCAGTCTTACCCGTTAATTGTCGTATCATCCATCCCTGTGCTAGGATGGTTTCATGCATTCTCTCTAGTTGTTCTTGTTGCTTTCTTATCATATCTCTAAGTAGGTCGTTCCCTACTTCAATGAGCTAACCGGTTCGACCGGCATCGCGATGGTCGGGCGTGAGGACGACTCCTCTCCTAGAGCGAGCCTTTTTCTAACAGCTGAGCGTGTCTCCATGCCATGAGGTGGTGAGGGTTCCACCATAGGTGCCTTCCCCGGCGCCCTTGGTTGCAAAAGTTTGTCGGATGATGATGATGATGACATTTCCTGTTGGGTTGTGTAGTTAGTTACGAGTTGCATTCATTTCAATTATGCATTTATATTTTAAATAACACAGTTGTGGTACAACACATAACAAGATATAACAGTTCAGTGCCAAACTAAGTCTAGTGTCGTGTAATCAGCTATAGTTTAGGTCTACTTTTAATGCAAACCTGGTTCTCTATAGCTAGAGGCTCTGATACCAATCTGTCACACCCTTAATTTCCACTTGCGGAGTTTTACCGCGAGGCGTGTGAACAAACCAGAATCCGAGACACTAGTAACATCGAACGACTCTATATGATTTGTTTATACGTTTTCCAAAATCATTTGTTTAACCATTCATAGTTAATTTTAAATTGTCTTAGTTTAGGTTTCAATGTTTAGCGAAAGCATTAGTTTTTAAAGTTGAGCGGAAGCATTAAAGTAAAGTAATGGAACGGGCGCCAACACAAACGCCAAAACTAAAGAAAAACCCAAACAAGATTCGTAAATGAGACTCGATAAAAAGATGTCTTGATCAATGCAAGTGAGTGCACCTAGAGCTCCTAGCGTCCTGAGAAACATGTAAAGAAACAAGTGTCAACATTAAAGAAGAGTGAGTTCACATTTTTTCAAAAGTTCATTTATTCGGTTATAAGTTTGTTTCCCCCGTTATCCCTAACCCGGGATAACGATTTAGTTCCATTATTCCCAACCCGGAATAATACTGATGGTTCCATTATTCCTTACCCGGAACAATAACGTTGTTGGTTCCATTATCCCTAACCCGGAATAATATTGTTGATTCGTAATTAAGTTCAATGTTACATGTAGGTAGCGAGCCTAAAGTTATGTCACGTAAGTGTTCGCGATCGAAGCTGACTGTTGTGCCTCCGTGTTGCCAGGCCTATCACTGACCATGGCGAAGTTAGGCCAAATTATTCACCCGTTGACCATACCCGGTCGGCTAGCGCGACTAGCTCGGGTGGGGCTTGTCGGGCCCAGTAGTACTACTTATAATTTCCCCGCTATCTAACCCAATACTAACGATCCGAGAGTTTGTCGAGGACTTGTGTGATATAGCTGCTTAGTGACCATAACGTACATTAACATTAACTTAGTTACCGAATAGTGTAATGACGTTAATTTCATATAACGTAAAGAGATAGAGTTGTAGAGTGTATACATGTTTCTCCCCTGTTGTTTAAAACCGGATAAAATAGGGGCCGTGAACTCACCTTTAATTGCTCGGTTAGTGTAACACAGAAGTAGCAAATGATTGGACCGCTAGTTGCGTCCTAACAAGTCAATTGATTTAAAGTTAGTGTGTGAACACACTGATACAAACCATACACATAACTAACACACAATGCGGCACAACAACAACAAATTCTAAAACACAATCATGCATGCAAAGTATTATCATACCAAAATGGTGATCAAACCAACCTATCATGAACACAAATCAATCCATACAACACTTTGGTACACACATTCGCAAGTTATCAAGTTTCAGCTTGTATACTCATAATTAGGCTGTTTTCGAGGATTTTTATAAAATAGTTCCAACGTTCCAAAATTTTCAATTTTTTTACAGAAGGTGTCAACTAAAATGTATAATTTTATGTAAATTTTTCAGGTCCTAACACTTTACTAATTATTCATAAATATTAATATACTAGGCTGCAGTCAGATTCGTCGCTTTCTGACTGCAGTCCACGGGAGAATTTATTTAAAAATCACCGTTCATCCAATTAACAAAATTCCAGTGGGAGTTTCCTGGAAATTTCCATCTCCAGTTTCTGTACAAATTTCGTGATTCAACTCTCTACAGATTATGAGGTCCGACTCGATAAACAACTAACAAATTTTCAGAATTTACACAGCTTCAGTTACTGCACTTAATTGACCACTTAAAAATATCAAACGACCTCAGAAAAATATGAATCCAGCACCAGTAGAAGCGTTTTTAAAAATATACGTTTTAGGCTTCAGAAAATCCGTTTTTCGATAAATAATAACCAAGTTACAGCCAATTGAAGTTGGCTGTAAACACCATTCAGCATCCTGATTTCAACTTTTTATCGCAATATAACACGCTTAAACAATCGAGACGTTAAATATAGACGATCAAGAACAGATTTATCAATCATATATCATCATGTACATCATACTCATGAAAACCCTAATCATATTATATGGTTTTTATCACAAAACGCAGCCTATGTTCCTTTTATTCAACTAATCGTCTTAATCGCAATTCTTGCACAAATAATCGAACTAACATCATAACTCTTTCAATACCATGATTCTACCATTACATACAAGCATGATCAATAGTTCATAAACCCTAACATGATTTGCGAAACAATAGAAAACCCTAACCTTTAACAATGGAGATTAACGAACCGGGAACGAGATGGTAGTTGATTCGGGTTTGAAAGGAGATCGCGACCGAGAGAATGAGTGGGAAGGCTGCCGTCGGCTGCTTCTTGGGGAGCTAGGGTTTCTTTTTTTTTTGTTAACCATTCTCATGCATGCTTATCTATATATAGTGTGGGTGGGGAAAGAAAAGGAGAAGGGTTTGGGCGATTTGAGTCTTGCGGCCGCAAAGGGTTTGGGTGGGGTGGTTTGGGTCTTTAACTTGAGCCTCAAGTTTTGCTTAACTCCTTGAGTCGCAAGGAAATGAGGTCGACTCGTTTCGCGGCTCGGTTCGATTCGTCTATCTATTTACCATATATATATTTTTATAACTAAAAATCACGAATTCGAAACATGGCATAATAACTCACCGAACTTATAAACGTTTAATACACATAGCACGTAATTCACTTGATAAGTTCACAAAGTTATCGTAATTATTTCGAGCGTGTAAATTAAATCTCCGAATCAATTTAGCGTAGGAATGAATAACCGTGAAGTAGTGCGTTTAAGATATCTGAAAAAAAACGGGATGTCACATTTGGACTCCCAAACAAAAGGTTTGTTTTTATGAGTTAAAGCGGTAAGCGGAACGGCGATTTTAGAAAAGTCGGCAATGAATCGATGGTAGTAACCCGCCAATCCAAGAAATGAACGGATTTCGGAAGCATTCTTGGGCGTAATCCAACTCTTGACAGCTTCAATCTTTGCAAGGTCGACGTGAATTCCTTGACTATTAACGACGTGGCCGAGAAATTGGATTTCTTCGAGCCAGAATTCACATTTTGAGAACTTATCGTAAAGGCGGTTACCTTGAAGAAGTTCAAGGACTAAACGGAGATGACGCGCGTGTTTGTCTCTCAACTTCGAATAGATAAGAATGTCATCGATAAACACAATGACGAAACGATATAAGAAGGCTTTACACACACGGTTCATCAAATCCATGAAGACCGCGGGTGCATTTGTAAGACCAAAAGGCATGACCACGAATTCGAAATGGACATAGCGAGTACGAAAGGCAGTTTTTGGAATGTCTTCTTCCAACACGCGTAACTGATGATAACCGGAACAAAGATCGATCTTGGAAAAACAAGTAGCACCTTGAAGCTGATCAAATAAGTCGTCGATACGAGGAAGAGCGTAGCGGTTCTTTATCGTGAGTTTGTTAAGTTCACGATAATCGATGCACATTCAGAACAATCCATCCTTCTTTTTCACGAAAAGGACAGGCGCGCCCCACGGCGAAGTGCTAAGCCTTTATCAAGAAGCTCTTGAAGTTGGCTTGATAGCTCGCGTATTTCGGATGGTGCGAGACGATAAGGAGCTTTAGCAACTGGAGTAGCTCCGGGAACTAAATTAATACGGAATTCAACATCTTGAGTAGGGGGTAAACCGGGTAAATCGTCGGGAAAGACTTTAGAAAATTCACAAACAACGGGAACGTCTTTATAAGTCCTCTTTTCTTTCTCCGAGTTCACAATATGGGCGAGGAAGGCAACACATCGCTTTTGCAAGCATTTGTGTGCTCGAGTACATGACAAAAGCATCAACTTCTTTGAGGGAGTTTCACTGTATACATGCAGTTGATCACCGTTAGGAAGAGGGAAACTAATCATTTTATCGAAGCATACAACTTTAGCATGATTCTCAAGAAGAAAATCCATGCCTACTATGATATCGAAGCTACCTAACTGCATAGGAATGAGATTGATCGAGAAGACATGGTTGTTGAGATAGAGATTACAACCACGTAAGACGGAATTAACGGTAACGGTTTTTCCGGTGGCGACTTCCATATCGAAAGTCTTTGGGAGTTTAGCGTGCTTATATTTTAAAACCTTTTCGAATTCTAACGATACAAAACAATTATCGGCACCAGTATCAAATAAACGTGAAGCATAAATACCATTTATGAGAAACGTACCATTGACAACATTGTTGTCATTCTGAGCCTGGCGATGGTTGAGGTTGAAGGCTCTGCCACGCGCAGCTTGTGGTTGTTGCTGCTGCTGCGGTGGCTGAGGCTGCTGTGCTGGCTGCTCTTGCTTGACAGGACAATCGGACAGACATTGGCAAAATGATTCGGATCAACACACACATAGCGCACACGTGCTTTTGGAGCTTGCTGTTGATTGGCTTGAGGAGGAGCGGGTAAAGCTGGAGTTGCTGGAGCCTGAGGAGCTGGCTAACGCGGGCCGGTACGGCACTCACAGTAAAGTGGCCCTAGATATTGCAGTTTGTGCAAAAACGGCAGTTTCTACCCACTACATGATCATATGTGCACTTAGGGCACAGTGGGTGAGGTCCGGTATACGCACGCTTAGCTGGAGGTGCGTTCGGAGCGGCTGACTGAAGCGGCTGCGGGTTTGCTGGAGCGGCGAGAGCATAATTCTTACTCGGGTTTCCTCTCTTACGTCCCTGACGCTTTCCCTTCAGGTCACTTGGTGGTTCGGTAGCAGCAATTGGTTCGACGAGAGCTTGATTGGCAACTTTCACATGATTCTTGAAATACCCATCTTGGACTCGCTGATCATTGATCTCAGCGGCGAGCATGAAGGTTTCCTCGATGGTTGTAGTACGAGCAACTTTCACAAAATTTACGACACACTCGGGTAAGCCACGGATGTACTTGTTGATAGCTTTCTCAGTCGTATCAACCTGGCTAGGACAGATGATGCTCAAAATCTTAAACCGAGCGGTGAATCCAGCATTGTTCGGACCATCCTGTTTGATTCCCCAAAACTCATTCTCGAGCTTTTGCATTTCGTGAGGAGGACAAAACTCCTTCAACATCACTTCCTTAATTCCTCCCAAGATAGACTGTAGGCTTCATCATTACCGCGCCTATTCCTTTCGGCGGTCCACCAGTCAAGAGCACAGGACTGGAAGACTCCGGTAGCGTTCACTGTGCAAGAGGTCATCGGGGCATCCACTTTGCCTAAAGGTAACCTCGATGGCGTCAAACCAATGGAACATAGCTGTCGGTCCATCGTTGCCCGTGAAGGCGAGAGGTGCACAAGCCTTGAAATTTTTGAAGCTGAACCGTGACTTGGGGTTCTCAGCTTTCGAGTCAACGGACGAGTTACTGCTCACAGCATGGATTTCTTAGACGATTTGCGGCATGACCTTAGCCATTTCCTTGGCTACCATGGTGGCAATACGCTTGTCGGTGTTGCTGCGCTGGAGATTCCTTCGGGTGTGCGATCCCATTGAAGACATCTACACGAAGGATTTAGATTAGATGAGATTCGATTATAATAGAGTTATGTTTAATCTTTGTAATTATTATTATTCATACAGGGCAGAAAATCACATAAACACATAGGCACGTAAACACGTAAGCACATAAGCACATAAGCACGTAAGCACATAAGCACATATTTGCATGTATTCACCTTCTAATAGTAACAATACGTAGCGCGGTACGAGATGCGAGATATGAGCGAGATATAAGCGATATATAATAGCGAGATAAGCGAGATAATACCGCGTATGAGGCACACGTCCTCATAGGCGTAAGCGAGTTAAGCGATTAGTTTGGTTGGTGTATTAATTTAGCCTTTTAGATTACGAGAGCTGTGCGAGTTGTGCATACATTCGATGGAGCGTAAATGCGATAAATCGAGAAATCGATGATATGATAAATCATCAAAGCGAGAAATCGAATAAAGCGAAAATTCTCAAAATTTAACCACATAAATAACTATAAACTCGATGATGCGTAAATCGACGACGTAGGCTGAAATCAATTGGGAGTGTCCGGGGTTTTGAGACGTTGACTATCCAAAGTGATTCGACTACCCTTTGCATTTGGACCCACGCTTTGGCCTAATAGATAAACGTTCTCACCGCGAGCGGCTAACGGCGTTTACCCTTCCAGTTAATACGTGTTCCAAATCATCGGTATAACCGAGACTTTGGTGAGATTGAAGATCGAAAGGCAGAATTAGTTACTAAGATGCTGGTTTCACCCCTAACTTAGCAACTTCATTCCTAGATAGAAATGGAGATTTTCGTCGAGGTTTGTATGTCACTCCTAACTCAACGAAGGTATCTAGTGGGATAGAGTATGCGTGGAGTGGATGATCTCATCGAGAGTTCTCGGTTTTCACACATATTCTCGACTTGATCACTCGTTTTGTGTGATGCGAGCGTTTCCAAGCGTGTATTATTGTATTAGCCTTAGGAAAGGCACATTTAAGCATTTATGGCAAGTAGTTTAACATTTAAGTCAAAGATAGGTCAATCGGGTACTTAAACATGCTACTAGGTCGAACCATGGCATTTCTACCTATTATCCTAAAGTTATGGCGCCTGATACCAATCTGTCACACCCCAACCGATGGCGGAAACATCGGGATTAGTGGCACTAGGCGACCAGATTGTCTCGTGAGAATTCCATAACAATCATTTAACAACATCATTCAAACATATACCATTAACAACATTTTAAACAATCATTACAGAATCTAAGTTCTCCCACAAAAACAACAAGGTTCGATATCCCCTAGATTTATTACACTTGGAAACTAAACAAAATAAAGACAACACTAAACTATGCTAAGCATGCAACATCCAAGCATCCATAGCTAAAATCCTCAACCTGTTACATACGTTAAAATACAAGTCAATACAATTAAGTAAAGGTGAGCATACGAGTTTTGTAATACTAGCATAATAAAGAAACCGTTCGTGAGATAACCTAACTACATATCATGATACACCGAAACATTTCACACAGATTAACATAGGCTTATTTCTCATGCTAACTACCGTGAGAAGGCTTGCGTGTCCATCCTAACTAGACCCCGTCGGGTGTAAGCCACACTATAGTACATACTAGCTAAGGAGGCAAGTTAACAAAAATAAGTCCTAGTCACATGTTTCTAGCATCACGTATTGAGTATATATAATCAGATTATTCGCGTGTGATAAACAGTTTGATTTGTGAAGTGATTTTGATATAGGAACGTATGTAACACCCAAAAAGTGCGTTAAAGCGAAAATGGGTCAAGTATACTCACTGTGGGTGCGTTTGGTAAGAGTTCGGGATCTGAGGAGAGTCGAGAAGAGCGCTGGATCAGCCTGCATACGTGAACTAAAGTGCATCAGCCTCCGAAAAGCTGGAACGGTTAAGTCTTGGTTAGGCAGTAGCCAAGTTCGGGCGAACTTGTGTGTAAACACACAAGTTCGAGCGAACTTGTATGGTTTGGTGGGTTGTGAGTCAAGTTCGGTCGAACTTGTAAGAAATCTTCACTGAAGAGACAAGTTCGGTCGAACTTGGAATAAATCTGATGGAATTTAGCCTAAGTTCGGTCGAACTTGGCCATTTGGGCACAAGTTCGTCGAACTTGCCGGAGCTGATGGAATCTATAGCGAACTTGATGTTTTCGGGCCCAAAATCTTGCGTTTTGCGTCGTTTGCTGAGGAAAATCGAGTGTTCATCCCTCCAACCCTGTGCTACTGAGCAAACTTAGGTCGGAGAGGTCTTTTAGAGCTGTTTTAGCCGTTTTACAAAAGCGTGGGCTAATCCTAGCGAACTCGGGGTTCGTTCGGATTAGTCCGGCTTGTGTAAACCAACATAAACGTCCTTATGCTTCCAGATCTGGGATCTTGAATGATAGATGCTTTGTTTCATATGAGAAGATGAACAAAACATCATCAAAAGTCTGTATTTTGTGTAGAAATCAATGTTTATCAAAGGTTTTTCTCAGATCTATAACTTACAAGCCGAGATCTTGCAGATCTCGTGTTTGGGAAGCCTCTGCTAACACCAAACGAACTCGCATTGTGTAGATCTAAGCTTAAAACAGAAGTTTTGGAAGAAAAAGATGAAGATTTTCGTAAAAGAATGAGTTTTGATAAAAACGAAGGCTATGCCTTGTGCCAAAATCGTTGTAAACGTTTGTAAAACGTTGTTGAACATCATTGTAGTTGAAATCGGGTTGATTCTTACTTAGAACACGAAGGTTTCGGGTTTTGAGAGCTCTGGGAGAACTTACAGCAAGTTCAAATGAGAGACAGAGCTTGGTATTTATAGGAGAAGGCAAAAGTAAGGCTGGTGAGAGCAAGTTCGGTCGAACTTGTACAAGTTCGCGCGAACTTGTAGGAATTTGGGAGATTTGGAGCTAAGTTCGGCCGAACCTGTACAGGTATGTACAAGTTCGAGCGAACTTGTAGATAAAAGAGGGATTCTGTTTTCATCAGCCAAGTTCGGCCAAACTTGGTAACACCAAGTTCGAGCGAACTTGACTTATGTTGTTGAATTTTCTTTGTTTTTCGCGTTAAGTGTTCGTTTGGCTATTCGGTTCGTATTAGTTAGTTATATTAAGCGTTAAATTCAAAGCGTTAAGCGTTATAATTGATATAATAGCGCGATTTAGTGATTCGAGTGTGCGAGAACGATGCGATTGCGATTGTAATCGTAACCAATAACACACATAACACATAATTAATATAATACCACGTAAATAAGTGCGATGATGCGATGAGATTGGCAATGCGATTTAATAAGCGATTAGATGCGATAATAACGTAAAACACCATAATTACTTAACATAAACTTTATTATCAATCGAATCTCGGGATTACAAAAGATAGGTACATCCAAGCCTATTACATATAGCACTTAATTTTTTATTTATCCAGCCCAACTTTTAACCCCTATGCAACCCTGGGAATTTTCTACCAGTTCTCTTATAAAATTTACTAGCTCTAACACTTAGTAGAGCCAGCTGGTGCAAAATGTCCATTTCTTCTAAATCAGATGGTTCAAAGTGTTGAAGATCATTCAACTCAAAGGACAAATTATCAGAGGTTTGGCTTTCCCCACTAGCAGTAAAAGCATCATTGGGTGAAGTTATATCAATGAAATGATCATAACTCTGATCCTTACCACTACCAGAGTCCTCTTCTTGGCCTAAAAGAGTTGTGCTACCAAAAGCATAGTCATCAGCCGTTTTGCCAGATTCTTGTAACTTCTTTTTCTGGTTCAACTCTCTCCCATATGTGAGGAGTCTACCATGAAGCTGTGTAAGATTCATTTCTTTAAACCCAGCAGATGTACGAGTCATAAAAGCTATTATGTCCCACTTTTCTAGTAAAGATTTGAGGAAACGGCTGTTTATAGTCGAATTAGCAAATTCAACGTTTACAAGCTTAAGTTCACTTATGAGACAGCTAAATCTCTCAAACTGTTAGGTTAGAGATTCTCCTTTGACATGACAAAAAGTTTCGTATTGTTGATTTAAGACTTCTCTATTGTTTTCAATTACTTCCTCAATCCCACCAAATTGCTCTTTCGAGGCATCCCATAACTCCTTTGCACTGTTGTAGTGCAACAGGCCAGCATAGATTTTGTTAGGCAAGGCTGAAGCAATGATGCTAAAAGCCTTAGCATCTAACTCACTTTTTTGGAAATCGTGCTCGGAGTAATTTTCAGGACTTTTAGGCACTTGTTTCGTTGGGTCCTCTTTACTTTGAACCATAGGAACACGTGGTCCAAATACAACTGACCTCCAGCAACCAGTGTTTTTCTGAGCAAGAATATGACCCATTCGACGTTGCCATATGTAATTCTCATTCCTGACAAGCATCAAAGGTTTAAACATGGATCCAGTGTTGTTGGAATCGTGTGTTTTTTGAGACATTCTTATTGTTTACCAATAGATTTTGTTTAAAAAACTTTGAACGTAATTAAACTCTATTTTCCAATGAAAACAAACAAACAAATTAGCAGGGAGAGCTGATCTTTCAAATCAAATTGTTTGTTAAATCAAATTTTGATTGACCAAGCTATGATACCAATTGTTAAGATCTGAGTTTGAATTAGTTGTGATTGTTTTAAAAGATGGTTTTATGAATGAAGATAAAACAGAGTAAAATGCAGGGGAAATAGAAAACTTTGTATCATAACTAATGGGAGATTGCTTTAATCATCATGCTTTCAAACTTTATAAGTTTTGCATGTGAATTTCAACTCCCTCTCGACCTTTTATAACTTAAATTTAATCGTACAGAATGCAGAGAAGATGATTGGTAAAATGATCTTTTGATAGATGGATAGAATTGTACATAATCACTGCCTATTTGCTGATGTACACGTCTAACCTCTGAGCATCTTTGCTGATGTCAGGGTTGATAGTGACAGCTAACAACATAATAACTAACTTCTAAACTCTGATAGCCTAACCTCTGCTAATACTAAAACATTGTTACATTGAATATAATAAGATAAACTAAACTTTGATGCAATCCACTGTTGGTCTTCAGCAGAGCTTTGGATATCTTTGTCGTTTAGCTTCAACAGATGCTTGTTGGCAGAGCTTTTGCAATATCAGATGTTATTCATCAGAGCATGTAAACTCTGATATGCAGGATCAGTTGAAATAGCATGTTTTGGCTTTCTATCATATGTTCCTTTGAAAAGGGGTTCAATCCCAACAAACATAGACTAACACAGAAAGCCTCTCAGTAGACATTCCTATCGAAGATCAACCATTGCGTGTGAACCCTCCTCACACTGTAGTTGTTGAGTGCATGTCTGTTGAACTCGAGAATGTGACTGAAGATCCCACAACTGATCTTCATCTTAGGAAACGAAGTAGAAAAGATCCTAGGATCAGTCATGAAACAGCTGATGTTACAAGTGCATACTCAGAACCGACCATGCCTGTAGTGGTTGAGCAAACACCTGTGAGTGATGCATTCATTGAGTTCTTAAGCAATCCGAGGACTGTTGAATATATGCCTGCAGCCAAGACAGATGAGGGATCTAGCAATACTCCATCTGATGTTGATGTGCTTAAGGCAACATCGTTATTACAACAAGTGGTAAGAGAGCATGCTACAACAGACAAAACTACTGAAGAAAAGGTTGCTAGTAGTCCAAATAGTGAAGATCTGTTCAGTGATGTTGACGTTGGAGTTCTGATGAAGAGTGTCACACCCCAACCGATGGTGGAAACATCGGGGTTAGTGGCACTAGACGACCAGATTGTCTCACGAGAAATTCCGTAACAATTATCCAACAACATTACTTAACATTTAACATCCCATACTATTAAACATAATATTTCAAACAACCATTACAGAAATTCTGATTTTCTCATAAAAACAACATGGTTCAATATCCCCTAGATTTTTATTACAACCGTTCTAAACAAGGTAAGAAAAATACTAATAAAACTACTCCAAAGCAATCCAAGCAAAATGGGTCAAGTAAACTCAGTGTGGGTGCGTTTTGGTAAGACTTAAGATTTTAAGGAGAGTTGCGGAGTTCGCCGAATCAGCCTGTAAACGAATAGAAGTGCATCAGTCTTCCGAAAAGCTAAAACGGTGAAGTTTGAGTTGAGTAGTAGCCAAGTTCAGGCGAACTTGTGTGTAAACACACAAGTTCGAGCGAACTTGTATGGCTTTGGGTGGTTTAGTGTCAAGTTCGTCGAACTTGAGGAGTTTCTTTGAGAAACTTGTCAAGTTCGGGCGAACTTGTGAGAAAACCTTACTGAGGAGGCAAGTTCGGGCGAACTTGTAAAAATTTCTTACTGAAATGACAAGTTCGGGTGAGCTTATATAGTTTCCTAAGAAACTAGACAAGTTCGGTCGAACTTGTGAAGAGTTTAGTGAAAATAGCCCAAGTTCGGTCGAACTTGACCCATTTGGGTGCAAGTTCGGTCGAACTTACCTGGGGAGTTGGTGACTCTTGAGCGAACTTGATGTTTTCGGGTCCAAAATCTTGCGTTTTCGCGTCGTTTGCTGAGGAAATCGAGTGCCCATCCCTCCAACCTTAAGCCACTGAGTAAAACTTAGGCTGGAGAGTCTTTTGGAGCAAACTTAGCCATTTTACAGAAACTCGGACTAATCCGGGCGAACTTGATGGTTCGTACGGGTTAGTCCAGCTTGTGTAAAGTGAAGATTTCGTCCTTGTGCTTCCGGATCTGAGATCTAGCTTCGACAACGCCTCGTTCCACTCAAAAGTGAACGAAACATACGTCATTAGTCCGAATATTGTGTAAAAATCAATACTTTAAAGGTTTTGCTCAGATCTGAGCATAGATCTGAGTGAAAAACAGAAGTTTTATGGAAAAAGATGAAGATTTTCGTAAATAGAAGAGTTTTGATGAAAACGAAGGCTATGCCTTGTGCAAAATCGTTGTAAAACGTTGTTGAACATCATTGTAGTTGAAATCGGGTTGATTCTTACTTAGAAAACAGAGGGTTTCGGGAGCTCAGAGCGAACTTTCAGCAAGTCTAAATGAGAGGAATGAGCTGAGTATTTATAGGTGAAGGCAAGTTGAGAGCTGATGGGAGTCAAGTTCGGCCGAACTTGCATGTTTTCATGCAAGTTCGCGCCAAATTGTGAGTTTCTGAGAGAAAGAGAGCCAAGTTCGACCGAACTTGACCTCCCTGAGGTTAAATTCGAGCGAACTTGAGGTTTCTGAGGAGTTTAATTGGCCAGTCAAGTTCGGCCGAATTGGTAACACCAAGTTCGGCCGAACTTGGTAACACCAAGTTCGAGCGAACTTGACCCAAAAGTTGGGTTTTCCTCGTTTATTTCGCGTTAAGTGTTCATTTGGCGATTCGGTTTGCATTAAATAGTTATATTGAGCGTTATAATAAAGCGTTAAGCGTTATACTTGATATAATAGTGCGATTTTGCGATTCGAGAGTGCGAGAGCGATGCGATAGCGATTGTAATCATAACCAAACAAACACAAACACGTAATTATCATATAAACACGTAACTAATATTACCACATAATTCCAATAAACCAAATAAGTAATTGCGTTGCGATTGCGATGAGATTTAATAAGCGATTAGATGCGATAATAACGTACAATACCATAATTAATTAACATAAACTTTATTATCAACCGAATCTCGGGATTACAAAAGATAGGTACATCAGAAAGACAAATGAAAAGATAACAACGAATTTTTGAGTTGTTACAAAGAGAGTCATAGCTCTTGAAGAGGATAAGATTTTTAAAGACGTGCAGATTGCTAGCTTAATAGAAGAGATAACCCACAAGAATCAGCATATTCATGAGTTTGAGACAAATTTAGGATCTCTTACAGCAATGTTTATGGATCTCAAGCAGAAATTAGAAGGAAAGTTTCCAAAGGAGTTTTCCGAGCCTCCTAAAGTGTATATTGCAGCTGAGAAGGCACAGATGGATAAGGAACAAGAGTAAGCGATTGATCGGTATATTCAGAATCCTCCTCGTACTGCTAATCAGAAAAGAAAATAGAAGGAGGTGGTTATGAGGAATGTGGATGCTGAAAAGAATTACGGATTTCAAGACATGCCTGATCGATATGTAGTAAATACTGGTAAGGATCAATATGATAGATATGGGAATCGGTCTGGAATCAGTAGTTGGGCATACAATGATGAAAAGGGAATGTTTCTGGTGACGAGGAAAAATGGGAAAGCTGAGTATTACAATTGATCAAGCTCATTTGAGTCTTGGACTCCTGTAGATCTTCGTGATCTGAGTAATGCGCCTTATCATGATCAGTGCAAGAATCCAAATTGCAAGATTGGGTGGAATTTTTATAACAAACTGCAACTGCAAGCTTTGGTGAATTTCAGATATATGAATCTACAACAATCATACATCAAGGTTCATAAAGACGTGCTTGATCCAAAAAGCTCATCAACCTTTGAAGACTGTGATGTGGCCTCCAACAAAGTAAGCAAGACAGTCATGTTGCTCAAAGATCTTCCTGATGATAGCTTAAGTGAGTTCAAATTCTGGATGTATGATTCTGTCACTGGACAAGCTGTCATAGTTTGTGAAAATGAAGTGTATCGGATTAATGATGTTCATGACTTGATGAGGTTTGGAGAAAGAGATATGCATCTGCTTGGAATGTCTCAAATTCAGAGTGATCCATGGTATGAAGTGTGTGCTAAATCTTTTACAGGAGAGGTTGCTCGGATTATCAATATGAAACTATGGTCAGGAATCAGAGGTAAAGTCGAGACATAGATTTTGGTCCATATGTCGGTAAGAAGATATCAGAAGCTGACTTGAAGAAGAAGAAGAAGAAGAAGCAGAAACTCAAGTAGAGTTTGAATTGCCAAGACAACGTAAACCTAGGGGGATATTGTAAAGGCATGTACTTATATGTTTATGCTTGTCTTGTATATGTTAGTATGGGTTGGTTTGGTAGATTATGGGTTTGGTCGAGGTTATATATGTGCAAATAGGGGTTTGGGCTTGGCCCAGTTGTATTAGGTCATTCTATGTGTTATAAATAGGATGCACCTAGGTCTGTTTTGGTTGTTGATTGTTTTGCGAACCTTGTATGCGTGTTGTACCAGATAACCCACGAAGTTATATGCACTTTTGATCTAATACAATCGACTTCATCTTCATTCTTCTACACTTTTCTTAATTTTTCGCACTTCGATTAGTGTATTGTGATATCCGATTGGAGTTCTTGGACTTACATGTGTAAACAACTTACACATGTGTAAACGTCTTGTGTACACATGTGTAAGTTGCTTAATTACACGTATATAATATTAACTAAGATGGTTTACACATGTGTAAGCATCTTACATACACATGTGTAAACACCTTTTTTTACAATGAACTAACTTGCACCGAGTTCAACCACAAAGCTTTAAATTTTCTCACTGACTCCTGAAGAACATTGGTTGTGCGTTCGATCACATTGACCTTGAAAGAATCTATATTAAAGAAAATTGAAGACCAAGAAGAGAGCGATAGATTCGAAGGAATCTGAAATCTGATTTTACGATAATGTTAATTTGCTTTGAGGATTCTATTAAAATTTGTTGCCTCTGATATAGTCATCTACAAACTCCAGCATGATTTACACATGTGTAAAGCTTTAGATATATACTTATTTTCTTTACATATTGTGATATTTACACATGTGTAAATCTTCGTGTTATGCTTATTTTTTAAACTGTTATGATTTACACATGTGTAAACCATCATATCTACTCTTTTTGTTAACTATTATGATTTACACGTGTGTAAACCTTAACATATATGCTTATTTTCTTAAATGAAATGATTTCACGTGTATAAACTGCTTACTTACACACTTTTAAACTGTTTACTTACACACTTTTAAACAGTTTACTTACACATGTATAAACTGCTTACTTACACATGTGTAAACAGGTTACTTACACATTTGTAAATTTCTTAATTACACATGTCTAATCACATTTATCTTACTATCATTGTTCTAATGTTCGTATGCCATTATTTTGTTATAAATTTATTTTGTATAACGTATCTTCTATCATCTTAGAAAATATGGTTGTAAAGTGTTTGTGGGTCAATCAGATATATTCCCTACCATACCAAAATTTTGCCCATTATAATCAGTGGTGATGATGGGTATCATGGTATCTTAATGAGAAGAGTTTTACCTACAAAATATGTGTTTGCGGGTCAATCAAACATGTTCCTTACCATACCATTTTTTACCCATTATAATCAGTGATGATGGGTACATGATATCTTAATGAGTAGATTGAAATCTACAAATTCTGTATCTATGATGTGAAGTTTGTATGCATCAAACTTATCTTAAGGGTTGTCAAGTTTTAAATCATATTGAGCAATAACTATTCAGCGTAAATCCCAAATATCCACCATGAAAATCCCATTTCATAACAATTAATAACATTAAAGTGAAAATCCTACTATTTTATATACCAATTTCAAATCAAAAACTCAAAATACAATAAGTCCTTAAGAGGCGTAAAAAGGCAACTAAACAAAATTAGACTTTGTACTAAAACCTTATTGTATCTAGAAAACATAAGATGGCACGTGATTGATCAACAATTACCATTTAAATCAACTTTAATGTGATTGATTAACATCAAATCCAGAACCTGATAAACCCTAGATTAACTATAATCAGTAAAAGAAATAGAACAATACCAGATCAGGAATACGGGGCTTAGCAAACTCTTTACAGTCACCACAGGTTCATTGTAGTTCGTTATACCTTTTCCTTCCTCAAAACCTTCGATAACTTCTAATTTGCAAGTTTATTTCGCAAGGTATGGAGTGGATTTGGGATTTTGGAAGACACGATTTGCTTTCCTGAGGAAGAAGATGAATTTGGAAGACTCAGTTTAGGATTTGATTTCGTGAACGGTTTGTTGAAATGTAGTTTTACATTGTTGCCCTTTTAGTCCTAATTTATGATCCCATTATCACTTAAATCCCCATTGAAGATGATCTAGGGATGTAAATGGTTCTTAGTGTTCTCACAAAAAATATGTTCTTAAGATAGACTAGGGTTCTTGCGCAAAGTGTGTTTTTCCTACAAAGTGTAGGAAGCGATCTGAGCCATCCGATGGGTGTGTTTAACGGTTGAGATTAAGTTAATGGCATATTTGTAATATTTGTGTGTCATTAATTAATTATCATAATAGGTTAAGGGTAGTCTTATCAATTTACGTATTTTATATCAATTAAATAACTGTTATAAATAACACACCCCCTACAATCTTGCGATTTTCCCCCTCTCTCTGTCTACAACCAATTATAGAAAACCCCCTTCATACCAAAAATAGCTAGAATTATGGATCAATTTATCATTCCATTCGCAATTCATCATCTTCTTCTAAAGCACATTCAATTTGTATTTCATCTGGTTCGTGGCATTGTGTTTAACACTAAAACACACTATTATGAAATACATCGAGTATCCAACTTCAAGTGTAGTAAAACACAACACTATGTTAAAACACAATGTGAAGAAATAAGAAACTAATAAAACACAACGTCAAGACAATGTATTTCATCTGGTTCGTCACATTGTGTTTTATCGGGTAAAACACATCAATATGTCTGAGTGAACTGTTGCGATTAACTGTTAACTGCTAAAACACAATATCAATATCTCTTAGTGAACCACGTTTTATTAATTAAACAACATTTAATACCAAAGGAATTATAACACATTAACATTAACCTTTTAACTGCTAAAACACATCATCAAGAACTTGTTGAAGAAGCCAGTATTTTTTATCAGGCAATTGATTTAAGAAAAGGATATGAAAATTGCATGAAATGATAACATTCGCTAATTTTGATAACCCCCAATACAAAATCAAGGAGATATTAAGTTTCCTTAAAATTCTCATGAGTTAAGTTATAATAAAATAAATTACATATATAAAATAATTATGAAATTAAATTAATGCCCTTTTGATTAGAAAACCTAATTGCCACATGTCGTATTCCTATAGCTTCCTATATTTTGTAGGAAATATTGGATTTGTAACCAACTCCTACTCTATATCTATACTATATTATAATGCATAAGGGAGGGGTATTTTAAGATACCCAAAAAATAAGAACTTCTTCCATCTTTATTTATAAAAACACCCCTAAAATAAGGGTAAATTGGTATTTTAAACACTAATTATATTTTAGTCCCTCATATTATTACACTTAAATCCCTTTATTTTAACAAAATGATGGATAGTTAGTTACACTTTTCCCCTTTCACAAGAAACTTATAATTCTTTTACGTATTTTTGTCATTTCTTATAAACTATAACGTTTAAAAAAAATCCAAATGTACCGTACTGACCTACTCATTTTTGTCGACATTTCGATAGTTGTCTTGGTCAGTATGGACGTGAAAATTAAAAGGTACAAGTAGATGATTCCTTAGTGTACAAGTGATTAAAACCTAACGTACTTGGGTCATCTATACTATATTATAATGCATGGAAGAGTATTTTAAGATACCAAAAAAATAAAAACCTTATTTTACTTTAATGCATAAGGTAAAAATTAAAATGAGGATAAATTAGTGTTTTAAAAAGTAATTACAATTACACTTTAAAATCGCAACTTTCGCTTATTTATTTATTTAAATAGTAATTACACATTTTCCCTTATTTTTAGCTAACTAACTACTGGATTTTGAAACGTATACAACTCCTTGTGCATTTGGTACAACCTTGAAGCTAAGTTAAGCGAGGTGAGCGGCAGGTTTCAAATTTTAAAAGGTTTATGAGAGAGTGACAAAACTAGAGAGATTGCAAAACTAACTCTTACACCTTCTGAAACCCTATCCTCAGTTCTCTCTCATGACACTCTAATTTAGAATAAATATAGTGGAGAAGAGCGAAGAACTAGAATGATGAAGACAAGATTAAACAAGGATATGTCCTTCTTGATTGCTATTTTGTTTTCTTTGAACTGATCTGAATCACTTCAGTCTGAATAAAAAAATTGTGTTTGATTTTGTTCATTGCGTGTACGGCGGGTATGATTTCAAAATCGTTGTTTAATTTTTTATGTATCTTACTCAATTGCTATTTTGTTTTCATCAAACAAATATGAATCTGACTTGTGATTTTAGCCTTCAGTTTGAATCGAAAGTTGTCTTTGGCTTTGTTCGTTGCGAGTGACATCCATTCGGAAAATGGTATTTGTAATCATCATTAACAAATTGATCAATTATAGCTTTTATTCTTTAACAAACTAAAAGGTGTAACCAAACCAGCCTTGTTTTTTAGACAGGTAGTGAAAACAAACCATTTCAAGACAACCAGTAGCCAACCCAGGTTCAACAGGTACTGTAATCATATAATTTTGTTTTAATCTTTGTATATTTTTTTTTCTGATTTCCTTCTTTTCATATATGTTCTCTATGTATAGATTTAATGGTGCGGTATTATAGAGTTTTTTTTTAAATGTCTTGGTGTTCTATGGTTGTTTTTGTACTCATGAAAGGTCATTGATGTGAACATTTGTTATGAGCAGGTTCATCTTTGGTAGTTCTTTATGCAAGAGGTTGTATCTGAAACTCATGTAGTCCTTAAGAGCATTGAGCTAGAGGTATCTACTTTTATAAAAATGAATTACTTATAATATCATATTTCAGTTATAAGTAAGACCCACATTGTTGAAAGCTATAGTTATCTAGCCATTTTCCGAATGGATGTCACTCGCAACGAACAAAGTACTTGGATGTAGCAGGATCCGGAAGCAGCTGAAATTCAAAGTACTTGGTGCACTTTTCTTGTTTTTTCATAAACTATTTGTACTACCTATAACCACATTCTATTGTTATTCTTATGTCTTTATCTTATATCTCATACTTACATACAAGGAGCATAGTTTCTTTTATATTCATGCAAATGGGCAAGTCTGTTGGTTGAATCATGTGTCAAAACTGGTTTAGGTCAGAAAATGTCAAGTTAGACAGACTTGTCCAACCTGGCATTATTTGCCCACATTTTTAATAAACTGTTGTGATTAATATACTTAAAAGAGTTTATTTTTAAATTGTACATGATGGACCCACGAACAACTCTAAAAGCAATAAGCACGGGCCTGTAGAGATCATCTAACACTTTATGTCTAGTTAGTTCAGTCAGAAAAACTAGACTCTTAAACCACCCGGAAGAGTCTCATTTGACTTGAATTCATACCAACGGTGGTGATGCAGTTAACTGGGAGACTACAATTCTTTTCTTGATGATTACTGGCATGTTTAAGGGATCATGATTGCTCACTCGGGTCGATTGGTTGCAAGCCTTTTTTGGTTTGATGAAACTGGTATTAGCCACAATAATACCTTCATGCAAGAGGCTTGGACCATGGAAGAAGTTGCTTTTAACATTCTTGGGCTTTTGATTGATTTGCTTTGGGCTTTAAACACTAATAGGGATAGATTTGACATGTAAAATGCATCTGAAATTCCTGACTTTGAGTACAGTTTTCTGGTAATTTTTAATATTTATGAGGATTGTCATCTTATTAGCCTCCGATTATTGTGTCAGTCAAGAGTTTTGTGATGAAGTCAAAGTCTCTCTTAATCTATTGTCTTTGCATCATATCTTAGGTAAAAGTGGTGTTTGTTGGAGTTAAAGAGATTGGATCCAGGTAAAGTTTTGGGTTTTAAGGATTACATTTAATATCTCATCTTTGTACAATATACAAGTGCTTTCGAAGTTCAATCTATTTTAATATATGAGTTCTTTCGAAGTTCAATCTAATTCTTTTTGTTAGTCATTTGACTTTTAACAAGTCAAACTATCGTCAAGAGTGCCTCACAAATATGGTGTTAAGCAGTGGGACTAGGTGGTCTTCAAGGGGTTAGGAGATGAAATAGTAGAAATTGGATTTGAACCTGGAACTTATGCTAAACAGGAATACAACGCTTAGCACTATGTCAGCTATGACATGCTATTTTTTTCGGGTAAAAAGAACCGTACCTTGTCAATATAATGAATTTTAACAAATACAAATGGCTTAGTGATTCTCCTAGGATATATGAAAGAAAACTCAGTAACCAGTATGAAATCCATCGTGGGCAAGTATACTCGTGAAAAACTTTTCCTAAAACTCATTTGGTCCACAAATGAACCAACGAAACAAATCACCGATACCACAACTCCAGTTGGGTTCATACTTGGGCGAATTAAAAACTTAATCCTCTTTGAAGCCACATTATACACCTATCATTCTATCAATCTATACATCATAGTTCTATGCTTATCAAAATCACAGAAGTTGAAAACAATACAAACCAACGGAATGCACAAACACATGATTGCCATAACTCTTCACACTCCGATCAACCAAAAATAGGTTACCTGTTTATTCAATATAATGTAAATAAATTGATTGTAATAAATATATGTTTTAATATATTATAAATAAATATAATAAGTTATATAATAATAATTGTCCAGTAATCAACCAATTGATTTTTTTTATCCCCGTTTAACTCAAATTAATCGAACCGAACCGAACCATTCATATTTTCATATATTTCAAGCTTTTATATATTCAGTTCATGTATTTTGTATAAGTTGAACCAAACCGAACCATTTCGTGTATTTATACCTTAATTCATGTATTTCTAAGCAAATGACCGATGCCTTTGGTTTCGCCTTCGGTTGAGGATAATAATCGAACCGACGGAACCATGCATATCCTATATATTACTAGAAAGACTTATACTCTTATTTGAGGTAAAATCGTATTTTTTCATTAATGGGTCTATTATATATCCCAGTTAGTTGTAAAGTATTCATTTATGATTAGGTTTGATTTCAATTTTAACAAAAAGGTTTAAAAAAGTTTAGACCATGCCAAAGGTTTTGGTTTGACGGATAACTGAAAAAACCGAACCAAATGGCCACCAATGACGAAATCGAATAGTTTTAAAATCTCTTTAACCATAATTTTGGTTTTGGTTGCAGTGAAGACTCAAAACACAACAAACTAAAAATTTTGTGTTTCCCGCCGCAACGCGCGGGCACCCTACTAGTATGTGTGTGTATATATATACGATATATATATATATATAGGTAAGGTTCATGCGAGCACCACCTTTATTGCGAGAACCGCGAGAACCACCTTTATTGCAAAATAAAATCTAAAAAAAATCAAAAAAGCACTCAAATTTTTGTTTTAATATTTAAAAAAAATCGCTATATTTCGTTTCAAAAAAAAAACTTTTTTCTTTTCGAGTAACAGTTATCCGTGCACATGTGCATACGTATCATAACCTCGACAAATTCCGTAATACATTATCAGTAGTAGACAATTGCACTTTAATTTACAATATCCATCCGTAACACACTACTTTTTACATTACCAATATTCAAAATGCACATGTGCATCATTATGTATAACATTATATAACGTGTTTTGGTATAAAAAGTTTGTGATTTTGAATGATGAAGTAGGCCCATATACATGTTTTTTGGTTAGTTATATCTAGTGGTTGATGGTTTGATTATAGTTGTCACTTTATGATGTAATATGTTGATTGGATGGTATAAATGGTGTTGATATGCATGTAATAAAGTGAAAATATGGTATTAGTATTGTATTATAGATGGTAGGAGGTAATGGTATTGTATTATGGATGGTAGGAGGTAATGGAAGTGTATTATGGATGGTATGATAGATGAAAGAGAAAATGTATTCAAAGTGGTGTACCAAAACACCTTATTTCATGTTGATACATATAGATGCACATGTGCATTTCTAATATTCGTAACGTAAAAAGTAGTGTATTACACGTGGTAGGGTAAATGAAAGTACAATTGTCCAATGTTTGTAATGTATTACGGAAATTTGTCAAAGAAATGATAAAAATGCACATTTGCATGGATAACTGTTACTCAAAAAAAAATTTTGAAATTTTTTTATTGTTGACGAAATATAGCGAATTTTTCAAAAAAAAATATTAAAAAATTTTCTTTGGGTGTTTTTTAGATTTTTTAAAGTATTTCTGTTTGTGTTCACACTGGTTCTCACGATTCTCACAATAAAGGGTGGTTCCTAACGGATCCTTATCCTTATTATATATATATATATATATATATATAAGTGGACGTCATATGCCATCCACTCATTGGCCTAAAAATATTTATCCAATAATCAACACACTATAAAAATAAATTAATTTGTCAATAATTTAGGATATTTCCGAGACTATATTCCAATATATTTTATATCATATAAAGTAATTTCAGTCAAAACTAGGTAACTCTTTTTAACATTATAAGTTACTAGTACCCGCGCGATGCGGCGGGAAAACGACAGTTAGATTGGTGTTTTAAAGGGTTGCACGAGGCGATTCGGTTCTGATCACTTCAGTTTTTACCATAACCATAATAAAAACCAAGTTAGTTGTAAAAACATGGATTTTAACCTTTTAGCCATAACCATAATGAAAACCAAGTTAGTTGTAAAAACATGGATTTTAACCTAGTTAGTTATAAAAGTAACTTCTATGTTCGTAGATGGCATGATAAGTTGAACAATTAGTTGCGATAAAGTACTTCCCCGTAAACCTTTTCATATAATTTCGAATAATTACACTATACTTAGCTCAAATAACCATGTATAGAGAGACTATTAACTTAACTCTAAAAGGTTATTATAAATCAACAATTCTACAAATTTAACCAACAACAAGGTGGAAGAACTTATACATTCAATAAATAAAGGTACCCAAACTTAAAACTCACAAGGCTATGTAGTATGTGTTATACTACACAAGCAAGATTCGACTATAACGACAAAAACTAAACCATTTAGAACATCAAAGTGGCCAACTTGCTTCGAGTTGTGAGATAATTCTTATCTTAAGTTATATATTTCTGGCTGATAACAACAATAAATTACAAGATTTAGTATTTAACCAATTAATATTACTCTAAAATACATTTGTTGATAAAGATAAGAGACAGTTAAGAGCATGAGATGAAGAAAGATAATTTGGTTATTTTGAAAATATGGTCTTAAAGACATAACAGTTACAAGAGGCAAAACTATTTACAGCCTTCAAAACTTAAGCAAGTTAACGGGTCAACCTGGACAAGACCTACTAAATGGGTTATATTGATCCACCCGTACGCACAACCATCGCCAAGCTCTACATCAATTTACTGGTCAATAGGATAGAACTTTCGACTCCAACACTACAGAATATGACTACAAAAAACATAGTGCAGTCGTTATTCTTCAGAACATTGTTAGCTAAAATGCAAGATAAACAAACATGTAGAGGTGTAAAATCTAGGAACTTGATGCTAACTATTGCCAAGTTAAATAAAGAATAATAAAAAAGACATTCAAAAAATATATTCAACAAACCAAACCAACTGTATCATACCATGGTAATTTTAGTTCTTAAAGTACAAAATAGATTTCATAATTGATAAGAAAATCCTTGGAAAATGGCATAGTGGCCCTGCAGCTAAAAACTTCAAATAACCATAATCGGTCAAATTCGATCAGCAATGTGCAGAAGGTGTGCAGCGGTCATGACGGAGTAACGTGACGGAGGTGGGCTGTGGTTGGCTTTTGTAAAATTTTGCAAGACTGGATTTGTTTTAAAGACCAACTTTGTTCATCGGTCAAACGAAGGAATCATGGGAGTGTTTATTAGCATCGGTTACGGAGCATGAACGGTTGGAAACTGTATCACCTAGATGCCAATATGACGATTGAAGGAATATTCAAGTTGCAGGTTTTAAGAGGCGGCATTTATTATTTCTTGATTTTACAATCCATCGAATTCCCTCAGTTAAGTGTAAATTTTAATCCGGTTGATTTATCATTAATTAACTAATATATATATTACACACTTTAGAGTTTATACCTCAATTTACATTTTGGATGACTTTTGATCCGTCTCCTTTTTTAAGCAACTATACCTTAATCACCTCTAGTTCTCGTCAACATAATATATATGATATGTAAACCATAAATTTGAACAAATTAATATTTGGGATAGCAAAAAAAAAAAAGCAAAAGCATGAGATTGCAATTACTTAAATTTGGTTCGTACTGTTGTCAAATGCTTTATAATATATAGTATAAATATAGATATATTATTAATATCTTTTTATTTAGAATAACAATTAATTTAGACTCTTCACATGTCATCTTAATTAATGGTTACAAAGATGTCGAAAATCCCTAAAATACCCTAAAATGTCTTAAATTTTTGGACAATTTGCAAGAAAGTAACACATGTCCTAAAAAGATTTTTATTTATTAGTATAGAAAAATTATGTATTGATGTTTGCCATAAATTTTGAGCTTAAAAAAATAAATGATTAATGAATAAATATTAAAAAAAACATAACTACTTTATTCCTTTTCCGGATATTATATCTCTTTCGAACCCTCTTCTGTTCATTTGACAGACGGTTTCTTTCAGGAGACGATTTTTCCCCAATCTCAAAACCTTTCGTTGATTCCAACAACAAGATCGATACTATTTTGATCTTTTGATCGACCTATTCTAGTCACGCAACAGCAATCGGTATGATTCTTCAATCAGTTTATGTAATTCATGATTTTGTTTGCTATGATTTAACGAATAACTGACTGTTCGATTATTTTGTTCATGTTTTGCTTTAGAATTTGAGTAATTTCACCTGTTTGTTGTGAGATGAGCTTAGATTTGATGAGATTTGTATTGTTTTGTGACCTGATGACTTTGATTGTTAGTCTTTTTGAAGTTTTTGTTGACCTGTTGAATTAATCTAGGTTTGTGTGGAAGAAAAGCTAAAATTGAGTGGAATTGTGTTATTCGATGTTGAAATTATGTTGAAGCGTGTCAGGATTTGGATATGGATTTGATGCTTGTGGTTTCATCTAGAAATTGATCATGAGAAAAGAATATATTGAAATAATCTAGGCTTATCTACAGAAACACCTGAAATTGAGTATGGATTGTGCTATGTGATATCAAAATTGTGTTAAAACGTGTAAGGATTGGGATTTGTGCTCGTGGTTTTATCTCGAAATCGATCATGAGAAAAGAATATACTGAAACAATCTATGCTTTATCTGCAGGACAACCTAAATTTGAGTATGATTTGTGTTATGTGATGTTAAAATTGTGTTAAATCGTGTAAGGATTTGGATTTGCTGTCTGTAGTTCTATCTAGAAATTGATGTTTAGAAAAAAAAAATTGAAACAATCTAGGTTTATCTGCGGGAAAACTTAAATTGAGTATGGATTGTGTTATGTGATGTCAAGATTATGTTAAAACTGTTAAGGATTTGCTGCTCGTAGCTTCATTTAGAAATTGATCATGATAAAAGAATATATTGAAACAATTTGCTTGCTGATCAATTTGTCTGATTTTGTTGGATAAGATTACAAGAATTTGATGAATATGTGAAGCTGAGTTTGTTATTAATCTGAGTGTTATACAAACTAAATTTTTGTTTATTAATTTGCTATATTGAACATGTCTGCAGGAACAATGTCTTTTGCTAGGCCTCACCATGCCGAAAGTAGTCAATATCCTGGTGATTTCAGATCTTCCTTTGGAAGAATTGACCCTCACATGTATGGCACAACCTTTACCGCCAACAGGCGTTACGATAATAACAACCATAGAAGAAACTATAACAATACCCATGACTTCTCAAATGAACCTAGACAGCAGTATAACATGTACAATTACGTTGATCCTGAAGTTTTACCTTCTCATAAAAGAAGGAAATTTTCTGCCACTAATTGGGAAAGTCATGGCACATCTTATAATCACTCCTTGACATATGAAGTTTCTTCTTCAAGCTCTAAGATGACTTCACCTAGCTATAAACGTGACCGTACAAGATTTGAAGAAAAAGATTCTGAATTTATGTCACGTGATGAAATTGAGAGGTTTTCTCCTTCCAGAAAAGATGGTATTGATGCTTTGCAGGAAACACATTTACGGTATTCTTACTGTGCGTTTCTTCAGAACCTTGGACTTCGCCTTGAGCTGTAAGTGGAGCATTTTTAAATTTAATATTACAGTAGGCAATATAAGCCTGTCTGATTGTGCTCACTTCATTATTGAGTAAATTGCACAAAACATCCTTTATGTTTCCTCAAACTTGCAAGTTCCAGCCCTTTAATGTTTAAAAGTTGCTAAAAACAGCCTTTATGTTTATTTTTGTTGCGGGTTCAATCCTTTACAGCTAACCACGTTATTTTCTTCAGTTAAGTTCCCTCACATGCATAACATGTGAGGGTATATTCGTCATTTTGGTTGATCTTCCACCCACTTCAATTATAAAAAAAAGAATATTTAAGTTTTAACCTAGTTTAAACAAAGTTTGGTAAAACGTACGCGACTACAGAGGAGCACGATTACCGTTTGATAGTGTTTAAGTCTAACTTCGGCGTCCTAAGCGTCACCATTTGCTGGATCCGACTACTGAACACGGTGTTACGAAGTTCTCTGATTTGACGGCATCGGAGTTCCGTGAGAGGTATCTAGGTTGAAGAGTCGTTTGTCGTTTCCGTCTGATGCGAATAAATCCTGAAGAGTTTGTTGGCATGATCAAAATCTGTGTTAATCTTTACAGCTTAGTGGGCTAGCTTAACAAGATTCCTATCTTAATTCCGGGTTCGCCGGAATCCGGCGAAGTCGCCGGAGAAGAAGACCGGAAAAGAGGGTGTTTGGTTTTTAAAAGTTTGGTTTTATTGCACATTAGTCCCTGCGGTTAGAATTTTTTTTAAAATAGATTAAACCTTAAATATTTTTTTTCTTATAATTGACGTGGGTGGAAGATCAACCAAAATGACGAATATACTGTCACATGTTATGCATGTGAGGGAACTTAACTGAAGAAAATAACGTGGTTAGCTGTAAAGGATTGAACTCGCAACAAAAATAAACTTAAAGGCTGTTTTCAGCAACTTTTAAACATTAAGGCTGGAACCTGCAAGTTTGGGGAAAACATAAAGGATGTTTTGTGCAATTTACTCTTCATTATTTGACAACGTTCTTTACTTATTATTACAGGCCACAAACTACTATTGGAACTGCTATGGTTCTATGCCACCGTTTTTTTGTCCGGCGGTCACATGCTTCACATGATAGATTTGTAAGTTAATATATCTCTTTGGTAAAAACTAAACATAGCAACACTTAACGATGTTAAGTTTTCGTACTTCAGAGAATTTATCGAACTATGATTGTAGAAAGACTGTTACGTTCTGAAACTTCTTGTATCTTAGATGCTACTACTTAATTGCTCATAGCATGCAGGTTGTTTTTTCTGTTATACTTATTATTGATTTCGTGTTTTGAAAAATTTATTCGGCAGTTGATTGCTACTGCTACGCTTTTTCTTGCTGCAAAGTCTGAAGAAACACCTTGCCCTCTGAACAATGTCTTCAGAGCATCTTCTGAAATATTTCACAAGCAGGATTTCAATGTACTCTGCTATTTACTCCCTGTGGTGAGTACATAACTTTTATATTATTTTTGTTATTTGTATAGTTCTTTGTGTCTGATGAACCAGTATTTAACAGGATTGGTATGATCAATACCGGGAGAGGGTACTTGAAGCTGAGCAGATGGTTTTAACAACTCTAAATTTTGAGCTTAACGTGCAGCATCCATATGCTCATCTTACATCGATTCTTGACAAATTAGGGCTTGCACAATCACTTTTGGTCAACCTTGCATTGAGCTTGGTTAGTGAAGGGTAAGCCATGATTCTTCCTTATAACAATTTTTATGCAATTTGAATAGAATCGTCTATGAATTTCAAGTGCGATGGTGCCTATGCTGTTTGAATATCATGGATATATGGAATAATGTTAGATAACAGGCTACTATGAAGATTGGCTTTATTTTGTGCACTTTTCTACTTGATCCAGTAATCTTTCTTCTGTTCTCTTGTACACTTGCTATGTGTAGTTGTCCTTGTTAAATATTGATTTGTTTGGATTGAAATATAATTGCAGGGTCAATAGAAGAGTAGCATGCATGCACGCCTCTATGATTTTCTTAGCTGGTGGATAGATATGCAGTTTTATTTCTCACTGAAGTTGAACAACCGATGTGTTTGGATGCAGTTTCTTTGAAATTCTTTCTTAACATGATTTCCAACCTAAGGGGTATTCATGGTTCATTTAACCATGTATATAGTTCTGCTTAGGGGTGAGCAGAAAACCGAAAAAAGCGAACTGTAGCCGAAAAAAACTGACTTAACCGAACCGCACAAAAAACTGAATCGAAATTTACAGTTTGGTTACGGTTTTTCATTTTATGAAAACCGAACCGAATAACCTAAAAAATCATTTTTTTATGGTATATATTAGTTTAGGAATTATCAGTGTTACTCTTGAATGTGAAGACGTTAAGTATTCATAATAAAACACATTAACAAGCTTATTTATCTTTGAAATTTTTAATCTAATACCTACACGAAATAACAAAGTTTTAACATAAATATTAAATGATTCTCAAAATATTATAAATAAATATGTCTTAATAAACACTTTGGAGAAAGATAAATATTGATTAGAAGGTTAGGGTTATGTGAACAATATTAATTAAAAGGTTAAATATATTAACTTAAATATAAGCTTCTAAGAAAGATTCTTAAACCTTGGAATATACTTTTAGTTTTTGAATCTTACATAATTTTGTTCCAAAAAACAAACTGAACCTTTGCTAAGACCTAAAAACCGAAACCGAACGGTTTTCAAAAACCAAAAACCGAATCGTGTACTTCTGCTAAAAGGCTGAACCTAAACCTACCTCATTTTGGTTAATCTAAGATTACTGTTAACCTGCAGTTTGGCTGGAGGTTAATTTCTATGAAGAAACCAAAAAGAAATTTACAAATCTATAGGTTTGAAAAAACTATCATAAATATGCCCTAATCAACTCCCTCATTCAATAGACTAATAAAAGAGTAAAGAAATTTAGTAGGAGCTTTGGGATTTCAAGATGATGAGAAACGAGTTTGATGATAAAGTGCATGTGTGTTTTTAGTTTCTTTAATAAACTACTAACTGATTTGCAATTTTGCATGGTGTTCCCTTTTCATTAAGGGTGATTTGCAATATACCACATATTAGAATTTATAGGACAGCATTTAAGGTAGAAGTCTATTGTTTTGTAATTTGTACACATGATCTTGAAACTATGTTCATGTCATATTTCATCTTGGAGTGAAATTTAACATAAGTTGTAAGTTCTCATTGGCAATCTGGTTGGACAGAGCTGTTTTTTCTGGTGAATTGTGACTTGCTGTTTTGGTGAGACAGTGAGCTGGGGGTGGACTAGTGGTGGATTATTTATAAGTTTTACTATGTGCATGTCTATTGTTATAGTGCAGTTCTGATAATTATATCTATACCAGGTGAAGAATCTTGTATAGGGTTAAAATGGGCAGGTGTGGGTGGTTGATAAATAGTCAAAACTTGGCCGGGTTCATACTTTCAGTTTAACCATGTTCAAACTCAATGGATTGGGTTGATCCGTGCTGTTTATAGTTTTAAACATTGGACATATCACACCTCCATTGCCTTGTTTTTTTCTTTTTTTTACTATGTTTCGGATGTCTTATACTCTTGTATGTTCCTCTGAATTCTAACAGTGTCGCTAAAATAAATTTTTGGTAATATTGTATTATGATGCTACTATGCGGTTACTGGCACCAGGGGAGTAGTATGATACGTGCATCTAGGTGTTGTCAATAGTAAGTTATTTTTTACTGAATATAAGTACAACTTTATTAGTAAACAAAAACATTGCTCACTTTAACCTAATTCTTTAATTGGTATTTTCAGTTGACATGACTATCTGACTTCCAACTGTACATAATAGTTGATGTGCTAGTTAGTAAATCTAACATCTTACAATTGGTTGGATGATTGTGTGGCAAATGAAAGACGTAACATACGGGAAGGTTTGTCTTGCGCAAAGTGTACGCTGTAGAGGCACTAGAGATAGAAAAAAGGGTGGTTTGGGCTTGGTGAGTAACAGATTAAAAGTTTAAAACGTGTCAAGGTCAAAACAGGTAATTTTGCAAATGTGTCCAAATGGTTGGTCGGGTTTTAAACAATTTTTGGTCTTTTGTTTTTTTAAACTCCACTTATAGTAAACGCAATAAAGATGCTTTGATTTTGTAATAAAACAGTTTAGGAGGTTTTATGCAATTTGAATACATCGTTGGTGACTTCTGACCAGTTCAATTCGTTCTCTCTTAACCAGTTTATTTGAATTTACCTATTTTACATTTTAGAGGGAAAGTATAAGCAAACGAGTCAAAGTCTCCAGTAAGCACATTTCATGCTTGGAGTCTGAGTAGCGCGTAAGTGGGTTAGTGGGCCAAATTAGCTTAGAGCTGCTGCAAGCTTTGTTCAAGAAAAAAGAAAATAAAATCTTAGATTAAAACATGCATATTGGCAAGCATCCACAGAAAGAAGGCTTTCTTAGGATGACAATATTAGCCAAATTAGTTGCTTCGGCTTATTCAATTAAATGCACGGATTCAATTCTGCCAAGAAGCATGGAAAAATGTTCACCAGATGCTGCTTTCTTTTGTGGTAAGAGAAAATTGCTTTAATCCGCCTTCTAACTTGTGACACTCGATTCGACGTTTCATATGGTCACGTTACAGTTATGATAATTACTAGAAACTTTAAAGCTGATGTGCCAGATCTTGATCGTTCGTTCTATTGCTACAAATGGTTTGTTAATCATCATATGGTTGTTTAATAATATGTTATTGACTGGTCTTTTAGTTTTGTATTTTATAAATTGTTTTATTCTTGTGTAGGCTGCGTAGCTCGCTTTGGCTTCAGTTTAAGCCACACCAGATTGCTGCTGGAGCTGCATATCTTGCTGCAAGATCATTAAATATGGATCTTACTTCATGTCATAATGTTTGGCAAGAGTTCTACACACCACCATCAGTGCTCAAGGGTATGTTAAATTTGTGACGTTGGTTTTTACCCTTTTGCTTTTGAATTATCGTCCAAGACTATTGACATCATGTTTGTCTGTTGTTGCAGATGTCGTTCAGCAGTTGATGGAGCTGTTTTAGAACATAACTGGTCACGATTTATTTTTAAACAATTGGGGTGTCATATGCATGCATGGTTTCGTTGTTTATTTACAGACTTGTAAGTTTTTAGTTTTGTAGTATGTGTTATGGATCAACAAAGGGAAGGGAAGAGAGATCTCTGACCAAGGTATACTATCAAAATTACAGTATCAGTTTACTTTGGCTATTTGGTGTTGGTGGAAATATGAGCGGGTTGGATAGGTCGTCAGCAGGTTCGAAATTTATATTACCGAGAATAAAAGAGCAATGCGTTTAAAACCGGACCAGTAATAGAGGCAGTCTCTATATGTTCAGTGGTTGGACCAGTTTTAAAAACAGGTTGGCATCATCATCAATTGTGAAAATAAGATTAATTTATTAAAAGGTAACCGGTGGAGATGAGAAAACTCGAAAAAAGACCAGCATCGTGTTGTCAGTTCATCACAATCAACAAACCTGCTCCATGTAAATGTTCATATAATCATCAATGCTTCGAAGGCGAAAACTGTGATGGTCCCTGTTTTAAATTTTACCTTCTTATACCTCTCTAATCTGTGCATCGTTCCATAATATCTTTCTTTGAACTTTGAAGTTGAGGTGGCTGTGAAAAACTGAAAAGAGATGTCCGCTGTTTAAATCGACAGCCGCCCCTCAATGATTGTTCGGATTAAAAGGGTTCAACTGGACCGCCAGTATTTACGATTCCTGGTCTGGCTGTGAAAACATCAAGTCCCCATTTCTATACATTATATACATGTGGACGATGAAGGTGAATTCACTTGCCTAAACTTGTTAAGCAATAGTGAAAGACATGCATCACAAGACGAGGGGATCAAATTATGGAACCATTAGGGACGAGCTCATTACATGTACCGAAAGTACCAACTTCGAAATCGCCAATAATGGGCACATGTACTCGTACCCAAAGTGTGTGGTACAGTTAGGTGTAAAATACTATACTGGATCGAACGTACCGGTCCCGAAAAATGCCAAATATGGGTGCCAAACTGATACCGAAATTCGATTGATACGGAACGGTTTGGTACCGGTATTTTGCGGTACCTAGTACCGATTGCTCACCTGATAAAGTCATCTGGGTCGGACCGGGTTCCGGATGGGGATCTGGATCTGGATCATGTTCATAATTGGTATGCAGGAATCAGAGACGGAATAGAATGGACTATTGCGGGGGAATGAAAAAATTGTGTTTGGTTAGTCAAGGTATTGCAGTCATACATTACATAAGGCATTTCATTCCCTCTAACTTATTCCATCCACCCACTTGGCTCTTTTTTCATTCAATTCCCTAACCCTTCATCACCACCACCATCCAACACCGCCACCCACCGCCACCGTTGCCATCACCGCCACCATCACCACGCGCCGCAAATCAACGTTATCCCTTGTCACCGCCGCCACCGCCATGCTTTGCGACCGCCACCACTAGCCCCTCCCACCCTCCATCGTCGTTGACACTGGTTGTCGCCACCCTTTGCCGCCACCACAACCACCCGCCGCAGACACCTCCACCGAACGACCACCGCCACCCCGTCGCCGTCGCCGCCGCACCCATCACCGCCACCCATTACGGCCACCCGTCGCCACTGCCACCTGCCACCCACTACGACCAGCGCCACCACCCACTGCCGATTTTATTTCTTCGCCTATTCTTGTCTGCCAAATAACACAAAGTAATGGTTCATTTCATTCTCACATGGTAGAGCCAAAGAATACCATAGAATGGTAATGATCTATTTATTTCCTTTGTCCATTCTATTACCTCGTTCATCTCATTACTCCATACAATACAATCCCTAAGGTTATGTGGTAATTAAGTGTAAGAAATAGATGCTCAAAATAAAGATATTGATGGTAGCATTAAATTTTTTAATTAGGTCTAAGTAATCTTTCACTAAAGCAAAGAATATATATGCAAGTCCCTAAGATCGAACTCCTTTTTCATTTACAAATAAATCCCTCGAGGTAAACCTCTTGTATTCATCTTTACATCTTATAGATGATATTAATGCCCATTAGTGTGAGGTTTATCACATTGCCTATTAAACTTTGACAAATGTACCATTTCTATTTTAGACATATATACAAGATTGTTACCCTTTGTTTTAATGGTGTACTTTGTTTGATCTATACTGTGATAGAAAGAGAGGCCACACCATAGGCACATGTCAAGTTAGAGTCCATGAAGAGCAAGTAAGAGAGGCGAAGGATTTGTCGGAAAAACTGACCTCTTCAAGAGGTGTTGGAAAATTATATAGATCTGTTATGATATTATTGGATAAATCTCCACTTTTTCATTCTCCAGTTTAGATGGAATATGATAACTTGAGTGAGACCGGAGGGTTAGGAATCCTTAAGACCATCTTGCAGTTCCGTCAACGAAGGGGTGTTAAGGTTGTTGTTATCAAGGTGGTAACTATTAATCAATCTTTTTTAATTAGATTAGAGTAAATTGCCATTTTCGTCCATGAGGTTTGGGCACATTTAACATTTTCGTCCAAAATGACACTTTGGTACCGTTTTGCCCTCCACGTTTGTAACTTTTTGTCATTTTCGTCCAAATGCCTAACCTAGTTACTTTATAACGTTAGATGGGTTATTTTTGAAAGAGTAAATTGCCATTTTCGTCCCTGAGTTTCGGGCACATTTGTCATTTTCATCCAAAATGACACCTACAAGTCCGGCACCGTCTCCGGCTCAACCTGCAACACCGGCGCCGGAGATGGTGCCGGAGTTACAAGTGTCATTTTGGATGAAAATGACAAATGTGCCCAAACGTCAAGGACGAAAATGGCAATTTACACTTTCAAAAATAACACATCTAACGTTATAAAGTAACTAGGTTACGCATTTGGACAAAAATGGCAAAAAGTTACAAACGTGGGGGGCAAAATGGTACCAAAGTGTCATTTTGGACGAAAATTGCAAATGTGTTCAAACCTCAAGGACGAAAATGGCAATTTACTCATTAGATTATTATCCTATATAAAGGGTGTAGTCGTTTACAGGGGTGTGTATGGTTCGCTTATTAGCCTAACCTGAAACCGAAGTCATTATTACTTTTTTTATTACCAATTTGTCACACCCTCAAATTTCACTTGCAGGGTTTCACCGCGAGGCGCGTGACAAACCATGATCCAAGACACCAGTCATATAGAACGACCTTTATATGAATAAAAAATACGTTTTTCAAACCAAATTAAGTTGTTGAAGCGTAAAGTAAATGTAATGTAAAACAGTGCGTCAAAACAAACGCCCAAAACCAACATAAGTAAATGTATAAATGCAAACACCAAAAATAGTTATAAATGACATGTTGTGCTCCTAGCCGTGATTGAGTACCTTAGCGACATCAGAAAGACATGCAAGAACAAGTGTCAACACATAATCATGAGTGAGTTCTCAGGTTTGATTCACAAATATTAAACAATTCATTGTATTAGTTGTTTACAGTTTATAGTTGTGATTAGCAGTTTCTTGTTATATTTGCAGGTAGCTAACCCATACGTTATGTCACTAAGGGTTCGTAACAGAAGCTGACTGTTTTTACAATGTTGCCTTTGATTACCAGGTTTGTCGCTTACCATGGCGATGTGATAGGCAAATTTATCGAGTTAGCACGACTAATTCGGGTGGGGCTTGTTGGGACCAGCAGTACTACTCAAACTTCCCTCGATATAATACAATACTAACGGTCCGAGATAGAGGACTTCCTGTGATAGTGTGCACTTTCGTGACCATAACTAATCTAACAAAAACACTAACACTAGTGATGTTAGTTTACCGTAATGTAATACATGTTTTCCCCCCGTGTTTTGTAAACGTTAAAAGAGTATGGGCCGTGAAATCACCTTCGATTTGCTCGGCTAGAATTAACGTGACTAAGGGTAGGTGTGGTCCAACCACGTCCTGATATGGTTACGTTTGAGTGTTAGTATCATTCACGTAAGTCACCTGAGTTCTACAAGTATACTAACACATAATATACAAACATGCAACACGTTTAATGGTACTCGTTTAGGTATCAAACAAATATTAACACCTTGTAGTAATACGTAGGTACACTTAGACACATATACGTTAACTATCAGCAATTTCAGCTCAACCTCCAAAGTTGAGTTGTTTTCGTGAGTTTTGTAAAAATACTTAAAAATTATAAATAATTTATGAGGCGTGTCATCAGGTCCATAAAGGTTTTTGAATTTTTCTCAAAGTCTAATTGTTCACAGAAAAATCACTAAAAATCATTTCACGCATAAAGGGTAATTTCGTCACATTCTATCGACAGTTTACGGTTTATTTTGTATAAAAATCCCTGTCGATCCGATTGACAAAATTCTAGTTAGAGAATTTGGAAACCTCATAGCGCTATCCTGTAAAAATTTCAAGTATTAATTCTAACATAGACTAAGTTATGACTCTCGTAACAGGTTGCAATTTCTGCAGAGAAACGCAGTCTGCACCTGTATTTATGTTTTCTTCTTTTGACTGACTTAAACTTGTTGAAAAAATTCTAGTTGGGTTTATTTCATTGAACTTTGTTTTAGACTTAAAAACCACACATTTTCGTTATGTTTTGATCAAGTTACAACCAATGCAAGTGGATATAAAATTTTGCGCAGAAACTGTTTTTAATTTCGATCTTTGTAAAAACATGTTTATTACATACTATACTTTTCGACTATTAGCGCATGCATGACAACATGTAGATCAGTTTATCACCAGGATCATCAAGTTCATAGCATGTATACATAAATACATACAAAACATACAATCTAGAAATCTACATAAACGATCAAGAACTTGTTATCTACATAAAACCCTAGCATTTAATATACACGTTTTCAAGTAACCATATAAACAAAACACAATTAATTGCCATAACAAGATGGAGATGGATTTCCAGAAGCAATAGAGATCAAGAAAGCTTGAAAGAATAAGAGAGTTGAAAGCTTGGAGATTACAATCGCCATTCCAGAGAGAATATTAAGTTCACAGAAACTGTTATGACTTAATGTTTGTATGCTATGTATTTATATATATGGAACCTTGAGTTGACAAGGACTTGTTCCGAATTTGTATAACATCTAAAAGTTCCGAGTTTACAATTTAGGGGTTTCTGAATTAGAGAGAGGTTTAGGAAGTTCTGAATTGTGAGTGAGGGGGGGTGTCCGAGTTTGTGAGTAAGGGGTGTCCGAATTTGCTGAAAGGGGGTATATTCCGAATTTATGAATGGGGTAATTTAGTTTATAATAATTACACAATAAATCCCCCAAGTTACAACCTTTCAACTTATGTAGAAAGTGATATTGATATAATTTGCATTATGACGCGACAAGTCTCTCGTGTGTCCAAACTTTACCGTTTGTATAGAAGTTAACACGTTAACTTTGAATGTGTGTACGTAACTATGTGTTGTGCTATAACTTGCACGTTAAGTATAATAGCACATACTATATACTTGTGTGTATGAAATCATAAAGATTTAACGGAGATGGTTAACAGTTTTAATCTGAAAGTACGGGATGTCACATTATCCCCATGTTGAAGGAATTTTCGTCCTGGAAATTGAGTATGCATGAGTTATGTCGCTAAGATCGAATGAGATTTCCCTGGCTGTCACACAATCGGTTTCAATTAATCGATTACTCAGTTAGTTCGTCAGGTTTTCGGTTCGGCTATTTTTTGTTAATAACCAAAACCAAACATGGCCTAAATCTGTGCTTACCCATGAAAGGGAGGTATAATGATGTGTTCTAAATAACACATGGTTTATATACATAAAGTACCCATATTTTTATCCGTTTGACCTAGAAATGTGATGAGAATAGATAATTAATGACAAATGTTAATAATTTGCAGGTTTTGATGGAAAAGAAGATTAGGATGATAAAGCATCAAAGAGCGTAATACGAGAATATAGGAAAAAAAACGATTTGGGTACGGCCTGTACGCACCTTAAAAGAGTACGATAAGTATCAGCCGCCAACATAATAAAACAAGAAGCCCTAATGGACCATGTTAACATTCGGTACAACCCGTACGCCTTTAATGATGGTACATGTCGTACTCCGGTTGAAAAACCTAAAATCATCGTCTATAAAATACCAGACGTTGAGAAATCCAAGATATCGACTTTTGACGGTTGTGAACGAGCTGAAGGGTTGTTGGAAGGCCGTTTGAAGGAAAATAAGCCAAAATACATAAAGATTGAAGATCTAGTATTTTAGGAAGCGATAACTGACCTTATCATTTCTTTCTTTACAGTTTTCTTGTCCCAAACTTGTTATTCATGATGATTTTGGCATTTGACTTGTTTTTATCATCATGTCCGACTAAACATCTTTATAATTGTTTGGATGTGATGATTCATTAAATGGTTTCATGTTTGATTTGTTTATGTAGTACGATTTGTAGTTTGTTATGGATTTAATCTTGTGATGTGTATCGGATGCATGTTGGCTATTCATTGTGTTGTTGGGTTGTGTGGTTAATTTGGGTTTTCTATTAGGTGATGCATGTTAGATCTGAATTTTCATGTCTCCATGTTATATTGACGTATGCTAACTTTGGGCTTGAAACTTTAAACGGTAATAGACAACTTAATAACGTAATTGGGAAAACATGTGAAGTCTACAGGGAGGATCTTAAAAGAATCTAGAAACTAGTTAGGGTTTTCTACCTAGTTGATCTTGATTAGTTCGCAAGTCTCATTGTTCATTGATCAATTTCGAACCCAGCCTATAAATCCTAAGTCGTAACAATCCTTTGCAAATCTTGCTTTACTAAACTTGGTTTTGAGGTGTGTATACTTCCAATCCTTGTTTGGCAGGATAACCTTAGTGGTTATTAATCCATCTTAGCACTTCATATGCTATCATCAAGTTACCATAGACAATATCATTCATTTGTATCATTCATTTCCGACGATTCAAACATGGATAGTTATTCTTCTATAAACATTGATTTTCTACAACAATATTCATTCACTTTCTGATTCTTTAGTTATGTTTTCTAATTCCACCTTGCTTACATAGGTTGCATATTAATGGATAAACTTAGTATTAAGAGTCACCATGCCCACGTATTGATACTCGATAACTTACCCTAGTTATATTATATCATGATAGGTTTGCTTGCCTTTCGCGTATGTAGTGTTTTAGGTGACTTACCTTTAAAACTAGTTTGTGCAATTCAATAATATTTTGGTGTTACTTTCCACATAAGTCATTTAAATACATAAAATGGAGCTACATACATGAAATGGATGTATATACATAAGATGGGGGTATAAAACATGAAATGAAGGTATAAAGTATAGAAATATATGAAAATATGAATTGTTCGATTAATTTTGGTTAACCGATGGTACAAAAAAACATTAACCGATTTTCTGTTAATTTGGGTCCCTTCGTCGGGCTTCAATTCGGTGTCGACTAACAGTTAATAGATCGATTATTCTTCACCCTCTTTTATATGCATTATTGAAATTATATAAAATTGAAGATATTGTACCTAAAATTAAAAAACAATTGTAGAATTCTACACATTCCCATAAACAATCTGTATTTTATTGATCCAAACTATAACTTATTAGTAAAGTGAAAGTAACGTGATGCGAGTAGAAATCAAGTGTAATTCTTCGTAAATTCAAAAGTGAGATTGTCATTGGCAACGAGAGTGAAAGTAACATGATGCGAGTTATTGTTCCGATTTCATAACAATCAATGTGTATATCTTATTAATATTATATTCCATCAAAGTAGACATATTTATATTTATACTTTATAAAATGAGTAAATTGCACAAAACATCCTTTATGTTTCCTCAAACTTGCAGGTTCCAACCTTAATGTTTAAAAGTTGCTAAAAACAGCCTTTAAGTTTATTTTTGTTGCGGGTCCAATCCTTTACAGCTAACCACGTCATTTTCTTCAGTTAAGTTCCCTCAAATGCATAACATGTGAGGGTATATTCGTCATTTTGGTTGATCTTCCACCCACGTCAATTATAAGAAAAAAGAATATTTAAGGTTTAACCTATTTTAAAAAAATTCTAACCGCAGGAACTAATGTGCAATAAAACCAAACTTTTAAAAACCAAACACCCTCTTTTCCGGTCTTCTTCTCCGGCGACTTCGCCGGATTCCGGCGAACCCGGAATTAAGATAAGAATCTTTTAAGCTAGCCCACTAAGCTGTAAAGATTGACACAGATTTTGATCATGCCAATCAAACTCTTCAGGATTATCATCAGTTGGAAGAATCGGCGCCTTATTCGCATCAGACGGAAACGACAAACGACTCTTCAACCCTAGATACCTCTCACGGAACTCCGATGCCGTCAAATCAGAGAACTTCGTAACACCGTGTTCAGTAGTCGGATCCAACAACTGGTGTCGCTTAGGACGCCGCAAGTTAGACTTAAACACTATCAAACGGTAATCGTGCTCCTCTGTAGTCGCGTACGTTTTACCAACTTTGTTTAAACTAGGTTAAAACTTAAATATTCTTTTTTTTTTTATAATTGAAGTGGGTGGAAGATCAACCAAAATGACGAATATACCCTCACATGTTATGCATGTGAGGGAACTTAACTGAAGAAAATAACGTGGTTACCTGTAAAGGATTGAACCCGCAACAAAAATAAACTTAAAGGCTGTTTTTAGCAACTTTTAAACATTAAGGCTGGAACCTACAAGTTTGAGGAAACAAGGATGTTTTGTGCAATTTACTCTTATAAAATTTAGGGGGTGTTTGGGATTCCTTCTTAAAAACAAGTTAGTAACTTATATAAGTTATAGTATAAGTTAGAAATACTAACTTCTCAAAAACAACTTCTCAACACATAAAAACAACTTAAATAAGTTAACCCAAACACTATAAAAACTAGGCCTGCAAACGAACCGAACAAACACGAACAAGACCTTGTTAGTGTTCGTTAGTTAGATAATAAATGTGTTCGCAAACCGTTCACGAACACTTATCAAACGAGATTTTATGTTCGTGTTCATTTGTTAAGGAAGGACTTGTTCGTGTTCGTTTGTTAATTTTAGGCAATGAAAAAAACGAACGTTGACGAACACAAATGATCACAAACTAATGTTCATGAACACAAATGAAGACAAATAAACACAAACAAACGTTCATGAACAAAATATATAATACAGACACTTATTAGATATTTAATTTGTCCGAATTTTGAAGTATATAAATAAATATTAAAACTAAAAACACTAATGAACTATCGAATACGTTACCGAACGTTCATGAACATAAACGAACGAACGGACCTTTGTTCATGTTTGTTCGTTTACAGCCCGAATAGAAACAACTTATTAACTTTCATAACTCCAAAAGTTATAACTTGCTTCAAAATAAGGTAACCCAAACACCCTCTTGCTAATCTAAATCATCTATTTTTACTTTGTAAAATTTATTACTAATCTTTTAAATCATCTATTTTTTACTTTGTAAAATTTATTACTAATCTTTAAATCATGAAAGAATGTATAAAACACTTATAAATCCTCCTCCTCCTCCTCCTCTCCTCATAGGTCACTACAAAGGGTTTCTGTCACTTTTGAGTTGGTTGTGAAGAAGAAATTCACTCACTCTGTTGGATCAACAGATGAATCAATCGCTGTAGATCACCATCAGATTCCATCATCAACTTCAAACGCTTTCATCTCATCAATCTCACACAATTGATCCAACAACAGGGCTCCAATTTCACGAGATCAGGTTTCTGGATCGATCTCGTCACAATTATGCTTTCGAATCAACTTCAGAACGGCGTCGAGACCGCCAAACTGATCTGGTCTCGGTTGCCCAACGCCGAAGATGGTAGTGACGCTGAGGGTGATGAGGATGGGGTTTTGAGAAGCGAGGGTTTTGATGCTGTTGAGAGTCTTGATTATGAAGTTATCGAGAATTACGCCTATCGCCAAGAACAGGTCTCATCGTGTTATTGTTATTGTGTTAAATTAATTGTTATTGAGTTAAATTTATAAGTTATTGCTATTGAGCTACATTTATTTCTATTGGGTTAAATTTGTGATTTATAAACATCTAACTGTTTGCACGTGCAGGCGCGAAGAGGAAAGCTATATGTTTGGTATAACGTGGGGGTGAAGTGGTTCTTTGCTTTGCTAATTGGCATAGGTAAGAGTGATCTTCTGCTTCATATGTGTGTGTTTTTTGTTGGTGTTTGGCAACCCCGGTTGGGCCGTATAAATGGTGAACAAAGGTCATACACAAGGTTTAAAAGTATGGAAGGCGTACGCCTTGAGCCGTAAGCCCGAGGCAGAATAAAAAAAAAATAAAAAATTATATATCTTATAGAAAATAAAATGCAAACCAATTTCATCATCAGATTCATAAAAAACACACATAAAAGGACATGAAATACACAAAAAATCCCGAGGGGCAGCTTTTCTTAGCGCCTCAGCCCTGTGAGGCACACATACACTATAACCCCCTGAGGCGCCGCCTCGGACTTGTGTTTTGGGCGCCTCGCCTTGAGGCGCGCCGGGCTGTATGACATTTGTTAGTGGTGTGTGCTGCCACTTGAGTCGCTTATGTGTTAGTCTAACACATCGTACAGCACGTCTGATTTGTAAGAACACCAACTCATATGGATCGTATAAACACTATGGCCACCAAAGGGCTTATAGCCTAATGATACCAAGGTGTTTGTTAAGGTGTAGTAACTCTGAGTCAGTAAAACACCTCGTAAGACCCCTTATAACTCTCTTTCGTCGTTTATGCGACACATGACCATACGACCCATGTGACTTCCCAGTGGTGTGTGTATAGTTTAGAGCTTTCCATAAGTGGTATTTGATTAATGTGACTTTAGGTTCGGTTTCAAGTAGCAATGATCAGTTTCTCGTGTCATGGAATTATTTAGGGGTCAAATAATCAAAATTTGTCTAACACTTGCAATCAAAAACGTCAAAAAACTATCTCATACACCATGTTTGTTTTTGCTGGTTATTTCATCTTCTCACTATACATGCCTACTTTTGAGATTGCCATATTATCTTAACAATTGAGAACAAACAATTCGGGAAGAACACTTGATATATAAGTTTAGCATTGCACATAAGATAGATTTAAAGTGTAATTTATGGAATGAATCACTCAAGCAAAGAGAATCTGTGTGATTGTCATGTAGAGCTTTCATCTTGGTGATTATAATTTGCATTAAGAAGTAAATTCACTAATCAACATTCCATTTATCAAACTGTAAAAAAAAGGATAAAAGGAACAATTGAGATTATGATATTTGTATCTTGTATGAGCTTACTTTATTGTAAGATACTAAGATATATAAGAGAACTAAACTATCCAAGTATCCATAATCCCAAATCATCATATAAAGTACTAATATATCTCAAAACCTTATGCAATGTTGATTGAGCATTTGAGCATGTATTTTTGATAAATCTGTTGACTAAATATTAAATACCTGAAATCCACAACATTGTGGTCTGCAAGTTATGTCTCTATTCAGTTATTAACGTATAACCTTGACAAGTTATGTATTTGTTGTACACATAGTACATGTCAGGGGTTGCAATTCCTAACATAATCCAGAACACGACATGAAAAATAATCAAGTTTTGTGTTTGTCAATGTAACATGATTAGTAAACAAGTCGTGTTTTGGGTTGACATGTCTACAATGTTTAACAAATGTGTTGTGTTCGTCTTGTACTTAAATTAAACGTGTCAACCCCTTACCCATTTACAGTTTAATAAAACCCGCTTATAACGCTCAATCTGTTTACTACCTGTGTAGTCCGTTTACAACTTCATTACAGCATTAGTTTTAGAAAAGCGCGCTCTAGGTTGAGAGGACAAGGGTCTATCTAGGTTGAGAAGGAAAGAGTCACTATATAAAGGTGTATTTTATTATCTAATTTCTGCGTGTTTAAGGATTAAAATGGTAGAATATATTATCTACATGGGGCTATGGGTGCTTCGGCTTCGTGTATGTATTTAAAAGATCTTATACCATGTACAGGACTTATTGTTCTTATAAAATGAATAAAGAAAACATCAGGTGTTTTGGTTTTGTGTTTTCCTAGGATAGTTAATGTTTTTCATTATATAAAATTGTGTTTTATTATCTTATATCTGGGTGTTTAAATGGGCCATGTTTGGGTTACATGGTTTTAGGTTATTTAGATAAGCGGTTTAAATGGGTCATAAAATGCTCTTCCTTTATACAAAAAGTATTTCTTTTGGTCATTTTCTTATAATAATACCCTAAATAATCAGAATTCACCAAATACTCATCTGTCTAATTATTTTAAGACAACTTTATAAAGCAAATTCGAACACTGTAATCTGCAACCCATTTCTATGACATCTGTTGATCTGATTTTGATTATTTAGTATCACATAATCACTTTAAATGTGCATCCAAACGCCCCTAAATTCTTTATGGTTTTCGTACTTGAGATATAAAAACTAAATGATTTGTTAACCTTGTTGATTGGTTGAATTTAGGCACTGGATTAGCTGCTGTCCTCATCAATATATCTGTCGAGAATTTTGCTGGATGGAAGTACTCATGGACTTTTAAAATAATTCAGAAATCTTATGTGGCTGGTTTCATAGTATATACATTGTTCAATTTGGCTTTAGTCTTTTCCTCAGTTTATATCGTTACACAATTTGCTCCAGCAGCAGCTGGGTCTGGGATACCTGAAATCAAGGGCTATTTGAATGGTAAATCTTTGTGTAGGGCAACAAATATCGTAAATGTATGTTATTCTTATAGTCTTATAGCTTATGCACTGATCTATATGATAAATTGCAGGGATTGACACTCGTGGTATCCTTCTTTTTAGAACCCTGATAGGAAAGGTGACTTTTTTTTTCCAAAAACTTATGTATGATTATTCATTTTTAATGTTCTCAAAAGGAAATGCGTATGTAATTTGTATAGATTTCTGGAAGTATTGGATCTGTTGGTGGTGGGCTTGCACTTGGTAAAGAAGGGCCGCTAGTTCATACTGGTGCTTGTATTGCATCCTTACTTGGACAAGTAAGCACAGTCTACCATTTTTTCTACTTCTTTTAAATAAGAGAAGCTATTGTATTCCTTAATATTCTTGCATAACGACTTGTATAGTTTATATTTTGCCATCATTCTTCTACTCTCAGTTGACTAACGCTGTTTTGTTGATTAATGTGATGTTTAGGGTGGGTCCACTAAATATCATCTGAGTTCTAGGTGGCTACAGATCTTTAAGAGCGATCGTGATCGCCGTGATCTTGTGAGTGATATTGAAACTTTTTTATTACCGGTTTTATATATTACACACGTCACACGTGTTTAAACATCAATCATTTACAGTTGAAGATTTTCACTTTAGAAAATTAAAAAATAAATATAGGTAACATGTGCCTGTTTTTGATGTTTATAAGTTATTATGTGTTTGAAAGGTAACATGTGGATGTGCAGCTGGTGTAGCTGCTGCTTTTAGAGCTCCAGTTGGAGGTGTATTGTTTGCTCTAGAGGAAGTTACATCTTGGTAAATTTTCTTCTTTTGAATAAGCAAATTAAATGTAATTGTTTCTATTTTGTATATGTAACTGCTTAAGTTTTTGAACCATTTGACCTGAAACACATTTTGTGCTAAACCATTACTAGTTTTTACAAACAAGTAGCTTTGTCAAGTGTGATTACCAAAAAAAATAGTGTTATTAAAATTTTAGAGCATAAAATGCCATTTTTGTCCCTGAGGTTTGGCCAGTTTTGCGACTTTCGTCCAAAGGTTTGTTTTTTCGCATTTGGATCCATAAGGTTTGAAATCTTGCCATTTCCATTCGATTCGTTAACTCCGTCCATTTTTTAACCATAAGTCGGGTATTTCCGTCATTTAATCTTGCCATTTTGTTATAAATAGCTAAATGACGAAAATGCCCCTGACTTAACGAGTTGGATGAAAATGGCAAGTTTTCAAACCTTTTGGATCCAGATGCAGAAAAACAAACATTTGGTCGAAAGTCGCAAAAGTGGCCAAACCTCAGGGACGAAAATGGCATTTTCCTTTTGACCCATTTGATTAGTTTTCATATAACCTGCGTTTTAATTTATATTATGTGCTAGAAACCAGAGTAAACCCATTATTGTTTCTATTCATGAAGGTGGAGGAGTCAACTGATGTGGCGTGTTTTCTTCACATCTGCAGTAGTGGCGGTAGTAGTGCGTACTGCTATGGGGTGGTGTAAGAGTGGCAAGTGTGGGCATTTCGGTTCTGGAGGTTTCATTATATGGGACGTTTCAGAGTGAGAACCTGAACCTCATGATTTCTCTTTTTAAACTCTTTTCTTGTTCTTCCTATCAATTTCTCATTAAATCCAATTTAGTGGTCAAGAGGACTACTCATTTGCAGAACTGTTACCAATGGCCATTATTGGTGTTATAGGCGGTCTTCTTGGTACGTGATACCGTCACTTATAAAACTTTTCCACTAGCAAAAAAGGGTATTTCTGTCATGTTATATCGGTAATCACTTATAAACTTTTTCAGGAGCATTATTTAACCAGCTGACACTATATATAACACATTGGCGTCGAAATTATCTACACAAGAAAGGAAACCGGGTCAAAGTAAGTTTTTTAATCTTTCAAAAGTTCCATTTCATTTGAATGTTGGAATATATTAGTGGAGGGTTCAAATGAGAAGAAAAAAATTGTAAGAATAAAAAGAATAAGTTTTAAACCAATAGAAATACTCCATTTTACTTCATTTAATATGTGTATTTAATGTTATTAGTAAGGGCATATAGGTAAATTTATAATTGTAATTAATTAGCTAACTAATTAAACTTGTTCTTTCAAGACAATATAATTTATGGTGAAGGACAATTTTCGACATGTGTAGGATAAATTTTAGTATGTGCAAGATAAATTTTTAAATGTGTAGGAAAAATTTTTAAACGTGTATGATAAATTTAGATATGTGTAGGGTATATTTCGGTAAGTGTAAGATACATGTAGGATAAAGTTTGAAATGTGTAGGATAAAATGTTTTTTCCGTTATTAATTAGAGATAACATAATTAATGGAAGGAGTTACAACCTATTTATTGTTTTACCATTATGCCCCTTTCTTCTTTTTCATATCACATTAAATTTCTTCTCAAATGAACCTTCCCCTATTATATTAACCTCTGACTTGTTATTACAGATAATTGAAGCATGTCTAATCTCGGTGATGACTTCAGTAATATCATTTGGATTGCCTCTTTTTAGAAAATGTAGTGCATGTCCAGACTCAGATAGTAGTATTGAATGTCCTCGTCGACCTGGGACATACGGGAATTACGTTAATGTAAGTTCAATTGCCAATTTTATATTTTTTATTATTGCTCTAATATATGGCTTTAACCTTTATATTTGCAGTTTTTTTGTAGCAGCAGCAGTGAATACAATGACCTTGCAACCATCTTCTTTAATACTCAGGTCAGCAGATTCTGGCAGATACAATTATATTTCATCTTCTTTTTTTCTTTTTCTTTTCTAGTTTGTATTTCTTGCTAGACTTGTTTATTACTTGGCATATTTTTACTGGATGCAGGATGATGCCATTAGGAATCTTTTCAGTGCAAAAACCATTCACGAGTACAGTGCACAGAGCTTGCTCACCTTTTTGGTATTAGCTCAATTCAACGTGCCACTTGTCATTTATTTTGTGTTAACAAAGTAACGTTCTTGTGTAAATAATCGCAATAAAAATGAGAGATAAATTGATAAAAGAACCCTTCTAAGTTAACACTTGATGCTTTGGATATTGTAGGCTGATTTTGTGCATGAAATAATTGAGTATTGCAGTTATACATTCAGTACTGTGAAAAGACTACTTTGAATTACTATCACTTTACTATTTATATCATACTTTTGACATTTAAAGAAAGGTCAAAACCATGTGAATTTTAAATATGAATAAAATTTCTTATAAACTAAACAAAGAAATCTAAAGTTAATTCTTTTCAAATCCAGTAGAAAATGGATGGAATTTTAATATATATATATATATATATATATATATATATATATAAGAGAGAGAGATCATGAGAAAACTCCTCTTTGTGAGAAAACTATCTTTATACTACTAAACCCTAAGAAATAAACCCTAAACCCCAAAAAAACTATACCCTAAAAGCTAAACCCTAAAGGCTAACATCTAAAAGCTAATTGCTAAAGCTCAACCCTAACCTCCAAAAATTAAACTATAAACCCTAGAAAAAATTCAACACAAATATCAATCGTTTTCCTCACGAAGAAAGAGTTTTCTCATGATCCTAACATGGTTTACATCTGTTTACTTTTTGATATCTGAGCTAGTAGACTTTATTCATTCTCTATTTTGCATGGATCATCCTTCTTTATCCCCAATTTGCAAATATTTATTCTTGTCATTCTATGAAATTGATCTTTGGGTTTTGTGGATGATATTATACAAGAACTGATTTGGAAAAGTGTAATGTAGTTCATTGTTTGACTTTAATCTTCTGAAAGCTCGTTGTATGTTATACATGTGTGTTTTTTTATTCTCAGGTTATGTTCTATAGCTTAGCTGTTGTGACATTTGGTACTGCTGTTCCAGCTGGGCAGTTTGTTCCGGGTATAATGATTGGATCTACGTATGGTCGCCTTGTTGGCATGTTCGTTGTTAAACTCTACAAAAAACCAACATTGAAGAAGGAACGTAAGTTGATACTTTATGCTTGAATATTTTTAGGAGGATATAACATCACACTTGCAAAAAAACATATTATTACATTACTATAATAATAATAATATATTTTCAGGTATGCTTTACTTGGAGCTGCTTCTTTTCTTGGAGGGTCAATGCGAATGACAGTTTCCCTATGTGTTGTTATGGTTGAAATTACTAATAATCTAAAGCTTTTACCTCTTATCATGCTTGTTCTTCTCATATCAAAGGTAAAACTTTTTCCTTAAATGGGTCACGTACACGAAGAGATATTTTGAGCTGTTGCTTTTTCAGGCTGTTGGAGATGCTTTCAATGAAGGGTTATATGAAGAACAGGCTAGATTGAGGGGTATTCCCTTACTTGAATCCCGGCCCAAAAATTTGATGAGAAAAATGACCGCAAAAGAAGCTTGCGGGAATCAAAAGGTTAGAAAGTTTGATGTGTTTGTTGTTTAAGTAAAGTACACGGATAGTCCCTGTGGTTTGCATTTTTATAACACAATTAGTCCCCAACCAAGAAATCTAAAGGTTTTAGTATGTCCAAGTTGGGGCTAAATGTATTACAGAATGCAACCCACGGGGACCATCCGTGTACTTTTGACAAAGTTGGGGACTAAATGCGTTACAAAGTGAAAACCACAGGGACTATCCGTGTATTTTTGGAAAGCTAGGGACCAAATCCAAATTTTTAGTAAACCATAGGGACCATCCGTGTACTTTACTCTTGTTGTTTCTTAGGGTTATCTTTTCGATCGTGTTATATCATTCTTTTCTTTTTTCTTTTTCTGGACTTGATAGGTTTCTTACTTTACTCGTGTGGTCAAAGTTGCTGATGTGGCGAACGTTCTGAGGACTAATAATCACAACGGCTTCCCTGTATATCATCTTTATTTCTTGTACATTAATGAACTAATTCCAAACCAGCTAATGTTTTCACAAAAAAAACTAAACATTTTTACATGCCATTTAGGTTGTGGATCAGCCACGCAACGGAGAAACAATTGTCATTGGTCTTATCTTGCGCAGGTATAAAGCAATAAGTTTAGCAACTTTAATTGTGACTAGACCTTGATAATGTTTTTATCAATAACAAATTTATTCGTTTTTGTTTTGATGCAGTCACTTATTGGTACTTCTTCAGTCGAAGGCAGATTTTCAGCATAGCCCTCTTGCAGTTGATATGAGAAGCCAATCTATACCAATCAGGTACATATATATAAGTTCATTGGACTGGACATTTTAATTTACTTTTACGGTTAATATTAAATATCATTATCTATTTTAAATTTTAATTGCAGACACAATCTTGGTGACTTTGTGAAGCCTGTTACTAGTAAAGGATTATCAATAAATGATATCCATTTAAGTCCTGATGATTTGGAAATGTACATAGATCTTGCGCCATTTGTGAATCCGTCACCATATGTTGTCCCCGAAGATATGTCATTAACAAAGGTGATTGATTATCTCTTCATATAATGATCTGAGATACTGTTTGGATGTGCTTTTGTTGTTTGAAGCTAATCAGATAATCATTTATTTGAGTGCTTGTGTAGTAAATGATAAAATGACTAAAAAGGAACATCTACAGTATGTTAAAGTGACATTTTCTTTATCAACTTTAGATAAAGTGTAAAGTATTTGTTGACTATTTCTGTTTCTTTGAAGGAATAAAATTATTATGAAATAATAACCAAATTATTGTCCCAGTAAAGTCATTCATACTTTTTTTCTAAAAACCACTCAAGTTTCAATATTGGTGATTGTTTATTTGGTGTAATTTTTTATATAAACGTTTGAGTTGAATGACCTAAATGAAACTTGGTTATTTTGAATATTTATAAAAAAATTGCACAATGAATCAACAACGGAACAATATGGAAACTTTAGTGCCTTCTGTAGTTAGAAAAACAGTTTAAATGTCTTCAATGGAACAATTCCTATTAGGTGAAATATTCTTTATTTTTTTATAATTATCTGATATTGATTGACATAACATTGTGCAGGTTTATAATCTATTCCGTCAGTTAGGTTTGAGGCATATATTTGTAGTTCCACGTGCATCCCGTGTGATTGGCATGATCACCAGAAAGGATTTGTTATTTGAGGTATTTAAACTTTATAACGGTTCTTTTTATGTATTTGAAATTCATGCCATCACATTTTTGACAAAGTTAGAAATTTGTACATGCAGGATAATGAGGATTCAGGTTCTGTAGAGCTCCAGTCAACTAGTGTAAGGTCTCTATGATGCCTGTACTTTATTATTGCTTTGCATATACGAGGAATTGCTTCATAATCTCAACTAGAGGTTTGATAAATTCTGATAAACTAATACATAAAATGACCAAAAAGGACTTTTTTTTTGTGAAAAAATCTCTCAAAATAGGTTCAACTTTTATGTTTTATCCTTTTTAATCAGTTTTGTTGGTAATATGATGCAAAAAAATTATTTAAATGATTACATGGAATATATAAATAAGTTGCCAAAAAAAAATCCTTATAATATAAACACTTTTTCAATGTTATCACAACAAATAAGTTCATGAATTTAAAGCGAAAAGTTTAAACGCTAATTGTTTCACTAGTTATAAGTTTTATGTTATTGGGTATAATTTCTGTATGGAACATGCGAAAACGAGCACAGTTTGATCAAATACTATTGCATGTAATACAGTTTCTAATATTAGATTAATAGTTGTGGTTAAAAAGACAGATATGAATTTTAAGAGATGAATGGTTAGATATGACTTCAACGACATATAGGAATATCAAATGAATAAGTTAGAATCAAGTACAATAATTTGTAGAAAAGAGAATCAAAGAACGTGTTTAGAAATCCGTACTATGGAAAGATTAGGATAAAATGCTCCAAACTAATGCTAGTTTGGTCAGAGTGCGTTCAAAATGATCTACTTGAGCTTTGTAGGCAGTATGATACTAGAACTCAAAAAAACATATTTAAATACTTATTACAAGGAACATGTGTTTATTAAATATAAAATGATTTTGAGTCAATGTAAATAATCGCATTGCAGGGGTGAAGAACGAGCAGGTAGTAGAGTGAGAAGACGGAACTCTGAAGTTGGGTCTCCTCTACTAAATGGTCTTCTTGAGTAGCAGTAGCTAAGTATTATTTAAACAGAATCTAATCACTTCAATTCTTTTTGGATATGTTGTTTGTATATATGATGGGTTTTATAACCATATCTACGATCATATAAATTTAGGTAGAATAAACAGACTTGAGGGCACCATAAGGAGAGATTTGTTTCAAAAATGTTTTGACAGGATTTTGTCGACTGACGTTTGTATTTAGATATATCACGTTAAGGGAGCCTTATTTTTTTTGAAGACTAACGAATCTTTGTTGGTGGGTGTTCGCGGAATGACAAGTATACTTCCTCTTGTTTTCGTTAATTCAGTTTGAAAACAGAAGTCAAACTAAAGCTTAACTGGTTGGGGTTGAAGGAATTGAATACTGTAATTTAAGGCCTTATCAACAATGTTTTCAGGGCCGGACCAGAGGTCGACCCGGTCGCCTGACGGGGTCAAAGGTCGGACCGGTTCGACCGGATTTAAGACCCGGATTATGTCATAAATTATACAAAAATATATATAAAAAAACTTACAGATTAAAGAACTATTATTATTTTTTACTTTTTATACTTATCTTAACTCTATAAGATCTATCAAAAAAGATATTTTAGGTTATATGTAATTCCCAAAACACTCTCTCTCTAGTCTCTGCAACATTGGGATGGCTAAACATAAATGTTGTTCTTTCTTCAAGCTCTTACAAGACCCATCTACCCCTCATCTGATATTCATCTATCATCTTCTAAACATTTAACATCTTTAATCTTTTTATTCCCATAAGTTACCCTTCAAAAATCTTTTCAATTTTGCAGCCATTACCACCTGATTTTGTGAGCAACCACTTGGAGAACAAAACCCCAAAGACCCAGTGATTAGATCTGCAAACGGAGAGTACATATGGTGAGTAAAGATGAAAAAGATCGGTTCCGATGCAGATCCAGCAAAGAGAAGGCTTAGAACAAGCTCAACAGAACTCCGGCGAGCCAAACAAACTACCACACCGGCCCGACCTCTCACCGGATCTCCGGGCGAACCACCGGTCAGATGCACAAACGGCCTGAACAAGTGAGTTGGCCCGGCAAAGCTTCCGGCTCCTGGCCCGACCGGTCCAGTCCGGGTTTGAAAATGTTGCTTATCAATTCAAAACTCTTATAGCTAGTGAGACTCTTAATTTGTGGCATAATTCTCATATAATGGAGACAACTTACAGTTATAATTTTCACCCCCAAACCATTACAGTTTGTGGTCCATGCACTTGCTTTTTGCGTGTTGTCATTTGTTAGTATGGAGCTGTTATTTTTTTTTTTGAACGGCCAATATGGAGCTGTTATGACCTATATACACGACTCATGCCTATTTGATTTTGATTGAATGACCAACGTGCAGCGTTGCTATAATATAGTATAAATACTTCCAAGTAACCGCTTCAGACAACGGATCTTATACAATGCGTCCAACAATATTAATCTATACTTGTAGTTGAACCGTTAAATGTTGAGAGATCTGGCTGTAAGACACAAGTTATTTTTTAAACGTGTTCAATAATACAAGTGTTTAGGAAACAAAGCTTTGAAATGTAGCATGGCGAAGCTAATGAAAGTTATCAACTTAAACTTATAGTCCATGATACATAGTGAAACATGTTAGTCGAGGAATTTGATCTAAAAATAGTTCTTTTTCGCTGAGAATGGCTGAACACGGGTTTAAAACCCAAGGGGAGTGAAAAATGATTGATAGAAATGAAAATTGTTCATTGACCATGTATGAATGGATATATAAGAAAATTGTTGAGTTTAGATGATAGAAGAAACTGGATTGATTAAAAACTAAAAGTGGTTGGGTGGATAGAATCCAAATTTGGTGGACTTCAAAATATGCATGAAAGAAAGGGGTGCAAAAGATAGATAAATGGGTATCCGAACCGAACTATAATGAAAACATAGGAATGCACGAAAAGATGAATGGTTAAGTAGATTGTATTTGGTTTTGGATGATTAAGCGCAAATAAGTGGTGTGTAGTAGTACATGGATATGTAATTATACTAACATATATGTGTCATTCACCCAGATTTTGGAATCTAATAACCGAAAATTTTCATTTTCTTTCACTAAAGATTAATCTAAATGATAATAAATATATGTACATTCCTGCAAGTGGGCCACTTGTAAAATAAACGTGATATATGAGAAAGAATCAAATACAGGACTTTATTGTAAGAATGGTAAGAAGGATTCTGGTCCATTGATCTTACGTACTGTCACACCCTGACCCGCAGCGGAATAAAAGACGGGGCGTGATTGGGTTATCACCAAAGCTCATGATATTTAATAAGAAGTTTCATATTTATTAAATTCAAATTACAATTTAAATATCCAACAAACAAAATTCATACAAATACAATAAAAATCTAATTGCTTGTTCCAACGCAATAATTTGTTTATTCTTCTAGGCCATCCTAAGTGTTTTTTTTCCTCAACTTGATCACCTGTATCATGTGTAAAACAGAGGAGGTTTTGGGTCAACAAAAGTTGGCGAGTGAACCTTGATAAAACATTTTAAATAATTGCTTATTTGGTTTACTAAAGAAAATTGTGCATAAATCACATGTGAGCAAATATATATATGTAACCAATCACAAACCACATTGAATGAATATATGACATGAATGATGATGTATATGAGATCAATGCTCAATCAAACGGAGCCGATCTAATGAGGCACCTGATGCTCAACCCGTATCCCAAGAGGAACTGATGGGCCTAATGAAATGAGTGCACTGAAATGATAAATTTAATCCACATATGATCCACACAACAACCAAATCACATTTGATCACAAAATGATATAAGCACAAGTGTTTAAATGAAATACAGAAATGGTACGACACATGATACACTCCAAAACGTGATTAAAACGGGGAATTTGTAGAGATTCACTCACAGTGGGTACGTTCTTTGCTTGATGATGGATGTGCACGAGTTGAGGATTTGACCGACGAAAGAATACTAACCTAAAATAATAATGCGATAATTCGATAAATAAACAAAATTAATATCTTGACTTAATACTTTTTGTTTGATTTTTAGGTTATTTTTATGATATTGATTGAGATTTTTTTTAAAACTACAAAACCGTGTCTTTAAGTGTTTTTAATTAGTTTTTAAGCAAAAAAAATAAATAATATATATTATGTAAAAATAATATAAGATAAAATAATAATTAATAAAAACTTGTCATACCTGACAAGGGGGGGGGGGGGGGTATGACCGGTTCATGCATGATATTGCTAACGTGCGGTGGGACTCGAACTCGTGACCTCTCGGTTGCGTGCACGCAGCTCTTCCAACTGAGCTACGTGTCTAACCCGTTGGATTATCTATTTTAATTATATTTATACACTAGTTAGCTTTATCCAGAAATTATTAAATTTTAAAAAGAATTTTAATTATCGAATCGGGGAGGGTTACGAGTCTCGAACCCGCGATCACACCAACAACTTGCACCCAGCCCAACCAACTGGGCTGGGTGTCTAACCCATAATAAACTGAATTTCTTTTATATTTATACACATACTGAAACGAATCCGATTAGGCTTGTTTAAAAAGGAACATTATATTGCAGGAAAACCGGTGTTGCACTAGGCTCGAACTCAGACATGCATGTTAATTATGCACACAGTCCACCACTCGACTGTGTGTATAACCCAATTAAAAACCCGATTTTAGTTAAGTATATATTCAACTCAAACTTCATCTTCTTTATCAAAACAACCCAGAACTCTAAACCCGACTGTTAACCCACATAATTTTGATTCCCAGTTTTGAACAAATACACATAAACAGTATTGAAAAAGGTTGAATGATTGTACCGATTGGGCGAGGTGCTAAACCTTTCGGTTTGACTCCGAACAGAACTCCGGTTGATTTCTGATGTTGACAGAAACTTCCGGCGATGTAACAATTAAACGCAGAGAGGGGTGCAGTGTAATGTGTGTCACACCCCGACCCGCAGCGGAATAAGAGTCGAGGCATAATTGGGTTATCACCAAAGCTCATGATGTTTACTAAAATGTTTCATATTATTAATTTCAAATTACAACTTAAATATCCAAATCAAAATTCATACAATTACAAGGAAATGAAACTATGTAAATAATCCAAAGCTTAAACTGGTTTATTCTTCTAGGCCTTCCTATGTGTTTCTTGCCTCAGCTGGATCACCTGTATCATGTGTAAAACGGGGGATATTTTGGGTCAACAAAAGTTGACGAGTGAACCTTGATAAAACATTGTTATTAATTTCTTGTTTTATTTAATATGGAAAATTTGTGCAATAATCACATGTGAGCAAACATATATAAGTAAACAAACACAAACCACTTTGGATGAGTATATGATATGAATGATGATGAATGTGAGATCAAGTCTTAATCAAACGGAGCCGATCTTATGAGGCACCTGATGCTCAACCCGTCTCCCACGGGGAACTGATGGGCCTAATGAAATGCGTGCACTGAAAATGATAAATCCAATCTACATATAATCCACACAACTTTTGACACACATTTGATACACATTTGATCACGGATATGATGTATGCACAAGTGTTTATATATATAATAAAAGAATTATACGACACATGATACACCCCAAAATATTATTAAAACGGGGAATTGATAGAGATTCACTCACGATGGGTGCGTTCTTTGATGATGATGAATGCGCACGAATTTACGATTCGATTGACGAGGGAAGAACTAACCTAGATAATAACAAAATGATTCGATAAATAAATAAATTTTGGTTGAGATTAATATTTTTAATTAGTGCTCTTAAATGGGATTTTTAGATTTATTTTTGTGAGTTTAAGGAAATTTTCTAACCTTAATAATCTTATTTTTAAGTATTTTTAAATAATTTTCTAATTAAATAAATAAATAAATAAAAAGAAATAAAAAAATTGACTTTTTTTGACCGTTGACCGTTGACCGGTCGGACTGTGTTTTTATATATGCTGAGTGAGGTTCGAACTCGGGACCTCTCGTATACGTGCACGCAGCTCTACCAACTGAGCTACGTGTCTAACCCGAAATATTCTCTATTTTAATTATATTTATATACTAATTAATTTTAAACTTATTTGGTTTTTTATTAAAAATGATTATATGGCCGAACCGGTTGCAGGGACCTGGAGTCGAACTCGGGTCCTTCGGTTCGAGTGCGCACAGCCCAACCAGTTGGGATGTGTGTCTAATCTGTTTAACTTATGGATTATATTACTCTTATAAACATTCTGTGACTTGATCTGATTAAGTTTTAAAAATGTTGGTTTTATTTCTGAAAGTCGGTAACGTGTGCGATTCGAACCCGGGACGTGTGTATTGTTTGTGCACACAGTCCACCGCTGGACTGCGTGTCTAACCCGTTCGAATATCCAGTTTTAATTATATTTATACATATACTCGACTTCATCTTCTTCGTTTACAAAAACACAGAACAGTAAAATCTGACTGTTCTGTTTAAATCGGTCATCAAAACTTATAATTGGTTGGAATGAAATAGATAAAGAAGATTACGGAATAAAATGTACCAAAACAGAATGTTTTCCTCAGATTTCCGGCAAGAGTCGTCGGCTCTGATTGGTGACTTCCGGCTGAGTGAATTGTTTAACAGTTTTGATCATCGTGTTGTGCAATCAAGTTACTAAGCAAGAGATATCAAGAGGGTTTAGATGATTATACCGATCGACAGTGAGGCTCCGGTTTTTCAGTGATTTTCCGGTGAGTGCGGGGATTTCCGGCAACGTTGTCTGAGACCGATTCTGGTTGAACGATTGAGGTTAATACATGCCGAATAATGGATTATAAGAAAAAGAGTTGAGGATTATACCGATTAGGAGTAAAGCCTCGGTTTTCCGGTGAAAGTCCGGCTAATATAAAAATCTCCGGCGACGTGTTTTGAGATGAATAAAGCTTCGGAAACGATCGTGGTTCTGAGCGAAAGGATTTTCAGAGTGTTCAAGTGGTATTTATAGTGGAAATAGACTGAATTGGGTTTGAATTGAGTCAAGGTTCGCGATTGAAGATTTCGTCGGTTATGACTGAAATTGATTGCCGGCAACGGTTATAACCGACGTCGACATCAATTTGTGCGGTTCAGTCAAAAGGAATATGGCCAGAATCCGGATTGCCGGATTTTCTGGTGATTGCGAGTTCTGGCGCGTTGATTACCGGATTTGACTTTCGGTTTTATTATATATGTTATTTGTTTTAGTGTTTATCACAAAAACAGTGTGTGGCGGAGCGGTGTGTTGTGTGTTTGGGTTTGTGGTGACCCGGGTTCGAAACCCGGCGTCTCCATTTTATTTTTTTTCTCACTATTTATTATTATTTATAAATTATGGTTTTTAAATTCTAATATATTTATTAATTATGTATTGTTTAAAATTTATTTGAGCAATAAATACGCAACGAAAAATTATAACTGAATATTTGATTATAAACGAAGCGGGTTTTGAAACCCTTTTTTCGACGAATGTTACAATGTGAGATTCCAGACAAATGACTGAGCGATTTTTTTTTTTCAACACCTTATGCCCTCTATTTATAGATATCGCAAAGGAAGTTTCGGAAATCGATTAAAGATTTCCGTTATGATTGGATATCCTCCATGATTGGTAACTGAAACATGATTGGGGTTTCGGTTTCTGTTTTGAAGATAACCGCCATTTTCTTCGGATTGCAGGTTACAATCTGCCGTGATTTTGGGCGGTGAACGTGAACTGGTTTAAATCTGGATTTAGTATAACATTTATTTGCGTCGGGTTAATCTCACAAATGTGAGTGTAGACCAGTGGTATTTTGGAACGTGTGAGTATGTGGGGGAACCCGGGTTCGATTCCGGTGCCCCGTCTTTTATTTTTATTATTTAGCTATATAAAATTTAATTATTTTTCTTTTATTGATTATTAATTAAGTATGTATTTTATTTATAAATTTTGGTTATAAACTAAATAAATTAATTAATACCAATAAATGCATAATGAATATTTAACTAAATACTTGAGACTTCAAACGGAGCGGGTTTTTGAAACCCGTTTTACACGAATGTTACACGTACGTTGCCCTTGACTTGACAGAGCCCGGCATTCATTTTTGAATATTCATAGCTGAGTAGAAAGAATCAAATACAAGGACTCTTATTGTAAGAATGGTAAGAAGGATTCTGGTCCATGATCTTAGATTTGGAACAGGAAATAAAAGAATGAAAGGGCATAAAAGGAATATCATATTTATTGACTTTCTCTCTCTACATGCAAGACACATGTCAATTCCCCCCATCGATTTAAAACGTCCATAACCTTTTCATACGATATTTAAAAAAAAAACTTCACCATAATAACGAGCGTTTTTTTATCTTTAATATGAGCACCATATTGTCATATAAAAATAAAATAAAAATTTTTCATTTTTACTTGTTTTTTTTTATTTGTATTCGATGTTTTATAAGAGGGTTTATTGGGGGGGGTGAAGGGTTGGGTTTTTTTTAGGTTTTTTGTTGTGAGGTGTGTGTTATATATATATATATATTTTGGGAGGGGGTTTAGGTTTTTTTTTTGTTCTTGGGGGGTTTTTTTGGTGAGGTATAGTTTTTTTTTTGGGGGAGGGGGGAGGGGAGGGGGTGTTTAGGTTTTTGGGTTTGGGTGGGGGTGGGGTGGGAGGTTTAGGTTTTCGGGTTTTTGCATGTGTATGTTTTATAAGAACATATAACACAATATATGACACAATGAAGATGATGTTATATCTGGGTTTTCTATAAATTGCGTTATTTGTTCAGGTCATTGTGTTTAATTTGTTATCCATTGTGTGTTAGTTTCTTGTTAATTGTGTTTAGTTTGTTATGTATTGTTTTTTAGTTTGTTTTCCATTGTGTTTAATTTGTTATCCATTGTGTTTTAGTTTCTTGTTAATTGTGTTTTAGTTTGTTGTGTATGTTTTAGTTGTTTCCATTGTGTTATTGTTCCATTGTGTTTATTCTGTAATTGTGTTTGTTTTTGTATTGTTTAGTTTGTTTTCCATTGTGTCTTCATATGCTCTCCATTGTGTCTTTTATCTGTTATCAATTGCGTCTTTTATCTGTTGTCATCAATTGTGATTTTATTTAGTTTGATACTTATTGTGTTATACATTATGGCCATTGTGTTATACGTCAAGGTCATGGTCATTGTGTTTTAATCTGTTATCCATTGTGTCTTTATCTGTTGTCATTGATTTTGTTTTTACTCTACTTTATATTGTCTTTTACGTCATGTCCATTGTGTCATACACAACTGGGTTTTTGAATTTTTTTTTGAAAAATATATATCAATATGGTACTCATATTAAAGATAAAAAAACACTTGATTTTATGGTATAATTTTTTTTAAAACAAATGATGTATAAAAAAGTTACGGACGTTTAAAAATTGGAGGGGAAATAGCATGTGACTTGCCATGTGCATATTCTCTCTCCTCTTGTAGACAAAATTACCCTTCCCACTTGAATCCTCATAGGACACTTGTCACTCTCTGGTGGCTTCTTACATTCTTACAATTAGAGATCTTTGTAGAATAACTTAACCCTATAATATATATAGATAAGATTATCTGATAATTTGCAATTTTATGTGTAAATAGATGGATGAGATTGATTTATATCAATAGTCTTTTGCATTTGCTTTTAAAGGTAAACTTCATTAAAACAAGCTACCGAACCCAAATGAGCAATAAGCCCCAACAATCATTGTAAAAGTAGAATATTCGACAACCCCCAACAACTTGTTCTCCACCTTGTCTATAAATAGCGACGAAAGTCATGAAAATTTTACATCTTAAACTCTCCGTTCTATCTCAAAAAAGAAATAAAAAATAAATAAATACACTTTGCTTATCTGAAAACTTGTATTCTCTTCTTAAAAAAACCAACCTTTAACAAATACAAAAACCCTCTCGTAACGTACAAGAGATCTCCAAAAAAAAACGGTGGACAATCCCCGTTAAAGACTAAGGTATATTTCGAAAACCATTTCCTTTTATCGTATTAAAGAACAACAACAACAACAAACTACAACGAACACTTATATTAATAGTGAAAGCAATGATAATAGTTGTATGCTGCTTTCCAGTTAAATTATGTGCAGTTAAATTCTAATGCTTCTCAGTTAAATTCTAAATTCTGACGAGTCAAGTTAAATTCTAATGCTTTCCAGTTAAATTCTGATGAGTCCAGTTAAAGTCTGATGCTTCTCAATTAAATTCTCATGAGTCCAGTTAAATTTTGATGCATCTCAGGTTAAATTTTTACGAGTCTAGTTAAATCCTCAGTTATTTTTTATGGGTCCACTTAAAATTTTGATCAGTTAAATTATAATGGGTCTAGTTAAACTTTGATGCTTTATGGCAAGTCTAGTTAGATTACGATGCTTCTAAGTTAAAATATGACGATTCGGTAGTTAAAATTTGATACTCTATTTTAAAATCTGATGTGTTCAGTTAAGATTTAGTATTTCTTGTTAAATTCTAGTGTTTTGGTGAAAAGGTCATTTAAAACAAGATCTTAAACCTTCAATATTCTAAACAACCATCCTGAAAGGTCATTTTAAAAAAAAATCTTAAACCTTCAAGATTTCTAAACAACCATCTGAAAAGGTCATTTTAAAACAAGATCTTAAACCCTTCAAGATTTCTAAACAACCATCCAAAAATTTTCTAAACCATTCCATATGTTTTAAAGTCTTCTAGAAAAACCTCTTTTAACTTTTATAGACTTTAATTATTTCTTTTGTAATAATTCTAAAATAAACATATTATATTTTCAGTGATATACAATTTAATGAGAGTAAACGAATTATTATATTTTTACACTATTACGATACCTTTAAAATGAATATACCATAATAAACTGATATGAAGTATTTAATAGTTTAATAATGAGGCCAACAATCTAAAAATATAAGATACGGCGAGCGACTGACCGAAAAGATAAACATTATGGGATCAACATACAAGGCATGAATCCTTACCCCCACTTCCTTTAGTTTATTATATTCGATCAATATAAAATCGTTGATTACATATATCGATAGAACTCATAACGTCTTTGAACCTTGATTCATTTTTCATTTTCTATTTTTATTATGATTGTTGAATTTGACTTTGATATTATGAGATAGATTTGTGATTATATCACTCATTATTGCATGTTTTAATATGTATATATATGTGTGTGTGTTATATTGGTATCAGTAGCTATGTTATTTGCATCAGATTACGTGACTCAGATTTTCAGTACTCCATTTCCCTAAGCGCTCGCTTCCTGTGAAGTGTCCCAAAGCCATGTTGTTGTCGCATTGGCAACATGTGTTCCTCCTATGACGAAGGGATTAGCTCACGACGTCTCTTAAAGTACAAGTGTGGTACATACCTATTAGGAGGCGTATAGATCAATCCTAGCTCAGTTTCAGTTTTCAGGAAATGGTTGTGGATGTGCCAACTTGCGCTATTTCGTGTGACTGATACACGAGAGTTGCTACTTGTATGTCGTCACATATTATCAGATGCAGTTATGCTTATGGGTACATCTGTATGATATGATTCAGTTAGATTATATGTTTGTGCTTGCTCTGTTTTGATCCGTATCAATTCTATTATGAGATATTGTGATATCAATTTTAGTTGATTATTTATTTGAATCTATTAATCCGTATTGGGCGTTGGACTCATTCCGTAAATCATTTGTTCAACACAGGTTCATAGGATGCCTTGAGCGGGGTTAACACTCAACAGTGAAGTTTAAAACTTTAGGATTAATCTGAAGATGCTTGTTAATTTGTGTTTCCTAAACATGTTGTATTAGGCCTTCGGGCTTGGGTTTTACTTATGTCTTGTATTTTTAACTTTATTTAATTAATGAAATTATGCCGTTTGTTTCTGAACCTCTGCTATAGTCACACGTTAGTCCATCTGGGTTGGGATGCTACACACAACTGTGTTCGTTTATGCATATATTCACATTATTTTAAAAGACTACACGTAGTGTTCGTTTCACGGAATAAAATGGAATCTTGAGGGATTGGAATGTTGATTTCACTCTTTATTTTGTTGGTTTCAACAAAAAAATGAATTGGAATTGAATAACAACATAAGGAAGAGAGTCTACATTCTAATTCCATCTACATTTCATTCCATTTTGCAAAACAAACACACCTAAATTAAAAATCGATTTTCAAATTCTCCGCGAATTCCCATTCCAATTCTATTATAATCCATGAAACGAACACTGCCTAAATTTTCATAAATCAAAGCACACAACTATGTTATGTGATTTTGGATTAAGAGTACATAATTATGTAATATCCGATTTTAGTGACTAACATAAAACTATAGACTTATCTAGAGACACAATTCTCTCTCTTCTAGAACAATATTTGATCGGGAGTGGAGGCACAAACTACGACACTTTCTTCTAAGTCTTTGCTTTAAAAGACGGTGATAATTTAATAATAAGTATAGCAACACACTTACAATCTATACAAAAATATATTGTCTTTTTCTCATGTGTTAATACAACAGACTTCATTATTGAGCAAATGGGTCGTGAAGAGCCAACATCCACAAACACACACTTGGGTTGGGGCATTCAAAACCCCTCTTCCTCAAATACTAAACCCTAGACTAAAATTCCATGTCCAAACCTGCAAGATACATCGAATCCGCCGTCTGAATTACCCTACACCATCAAGTGACAATTTACCCCCAATTTTCATTCTGGTTAAACCTGAATTTGGTTCCTACTGATTCAGTTAAACAAGATTGATTACCTGCAATCGAAATCACAAGTTATCATCTTCTTTCTGCACACCAACTGTTCGATGTTTTGCTTTACTGCCAGTTGGGTAAACTTGAATTTGGTTTCTGGTGGTTCAATCAAGCAAGATGACCTGGATGTATATTAGAAGAGCAATCACAACTTATAGATTTCAACCGACTCTTTCGTTGTTACGGGCTGTCCATAATGGAGCTGAACCAGCTCGTGATTCGCCACTCGGATCCTCAAATGAACCCACTTCATCATGTTATAGTCGCTGCCTTCGTCGTTCGCCTTTGGCTTCCAGCTGTGGTAGTGATTACAAGATTGACATTGTGAACGATGAGACTTGGCAAGTTTCGACAGGTTTTGCAGGTGTCCGGAAAGATGTTATCACCCCGAATCAGTTACCCAAAGCGGTTAACAGTGAAACTCGAAACTCAATCTGAGAATATGTGGGAAGCTGTTCTATAAGCTCGACAGAGATTCAAAGGAGTATGAAGAGTACAATTTCGATTTCCACAGGAACAAGTCTTCGAAAAGCAAGACCCAAAAAGAAGACAAAACGAAACGCAACTATGTTGAACAGAAGCGTGATGAGATGAACAGACTGGAAAAACCTGTGATTGAGAAGAAGCTACGTGTTCCGACTTTCAATCAACTTACAGGGCCATACCATGAGCCGTTTTGTTTGGATGTTTACATCTCAAAAGCGTCTGTACGCCGTGCATTGTTCATCGCGCGACGAGCAAGGTGGTGGCGGTAGCGCATTCCATTTCCAAGGACTTGAAGTATGAGTTGGGTTCAACTAGGAATGCTGCTGCTTGTGATGCTGTGGGGAAGGTATTGGCACAAAGGGCTTTGGCTGATGATATTCATAATGTGGTTTATACACCAAGAAAGGGTGAGAAAGTGGAGGGAAAACTTCAAACTGTAGTTCAGTCTGTGATTGACAATGGTGTATGGTGAAGACCAAGGCTCGAAAACCTGGGTTCGTGTCTGTAAATTATAACCCTGATTACCCTTCAAGGCCGTGACGCCAGTGATAAGCGCTTGAGGCCCTGTAATAGAGGCTCGGGTTTGGATGTTGCTTTCACCCTTGATGTATGTTTTACCTGATCACATTGGTTGATAGTACTAGTGGGTCCAGTTAGTTTTCAGGTAAAGGGTTACCCAAAATAAGAATATAAGCCTAATTAATGTCTTAGTAGCTAGGATCTTACTGGTTTAGGTGTGATATAAATACTCTTTGTGGTTGAATAATTAGAAGGTGGTGATTTTTTAATTTTCATTCTTTACGCCTCTTTTAACTTTTATTATTATTATTTCAGTTTTTACTTCCTATGTGTTTTTTTGGAATGAATTATAATATCATGCGGCTTTCAAGTTGTAAGTCTATACGGTGTGGGCTGGCACTCCAGCCACCTCAGCCAAATGAGGCGCCATCCATAGCCTCAACCAAAGGAACTTGCAAATTAACGATAAAACCCCTCGTTAACGTGGCGCAATAAAGCCCTCCCACACCATTAAAATAAAATTGCGAAATGATAGTTGAATTTGAGCTTCTATTAGTGGAATGTGATGGTGCAAGTACTAATTATTAGAGGCGGAAAAGTAAACTTTAGAAAAATGAAGGCGTCCAGGTTCAGAATAGGAGGCTGCTGCAGTTAATTATTTTGGCTTCAACTTGGGCGATTTGGAAAGCACGAAACGAACAGAAGTTGAAGCTCTTTCCTTTATGTGGGTCAAGCATCGAGCGAAAGGCAGGAACTAAGCTGGAGAAGTGGACTCGTTTGACTTGTATATAGTTTATGCTGCCCGATGTAGTTCTGGCGGGTGATATTGAAATGGGGGTGGGCAGGTTTGCTGAGTTGCTTGGATTTTGAAACTTTGGTTGAATGATTTCTATTGCTGTCCAATGTGCCTGCTTGCTAGTTATATAAAATTACACATTTTCTTATTTGAATTTTATTTATAGCTGCGAAAATATAGAAAATGTAAAATCTAAAATGAGCGATAACTAATTCTATGAGAAAGGGCAAAAGAAAACGTTTATGATTTAGGTAAACAAACAAGCATGTATGCTTCAAGTAACATGTCCCACCCCTATCGAATGTTCTGTTTGCCATCCAAAGTTAATTGTCTGCTATTAGTCCGTCTATGAGACTAGAACTGTTGTTACTATAAATGAGTACATACCAGAATCGTCGTTTCTGTTGTTCATTTGCTTCAACTTCAACATTCATTCAGAAATACCTACCTATTTTCTAACTAACAGAAACTAATCACTATCCTCCTCCAATTGCTTTTTTAAAGCACCCATTTCTTTTTCTTGCTGCTTCTTTAGATACCTCTGTGCTGTTGAATTCACAATCTTCACGAAAAAGTTGATCAGCATTAGCAATACCATAGAGTTCCAAACAGATGCAAACGATAAATCCCATGATTTCACCTGAAATTATATACAGACAGCATTAGTGCTTGTAAGATGGGCGGGCAGGTCAAAACATTTGAGTTGACCGGGGGGGACCTACTACACATTTTTAACCATCTTTTTTAATTTAACAAGTAAAAATTATACTTCCCAAATACGAATGATTTCCAACAAAAGGTACCAAACACAATACCATTCTCTATATATTGCAACAAAACGCAGAAAAAATGAACCATTCATTTTTTCAGTTTTAAAAAAGATGAACCATTCACAAAAAGTTGAATTCCTGTATTCTCACAAATAAATAAGGGTTCTAAAATGATCCTTTCCCTAAATCCCTGTATATAGAATCTAGCGGCTTTTTGTAACGAAGGGAGTAATAAAATAGGGGGCCCACAAGCCACAAGTGTGTACCTTGATGTTTGATGTGACTGGCAGAGGCGCAGCCATGTATTTGGCCTTCATTGCGTGCAGTTTAGCTACAATGTTTGGCAGTGCAGAAGCCACCCCAGGGATGAAGCTAAGCACCCATATTAACTCATTTTCCATCCAGTTTAGAAGTTGATTGTTGCACACTAAGATGATTAATATTGTCTGCAAATGCATAAAATCATATTTATATAACTCAAATCTCAATACATAATGTTTGAAACTGATTATTTAGAAGCAATTTTGATTGATCGTTTCGTTTCCATACCGGCTGCAACAAATATGATCATACCTGGATGTGAGTTTTGACGATAGCTTTCCCGATAAGGGTTGCGAAAAAAAACTCCCAAAACGGAATTCCAAATTGCCCGCACATTATGCCAGCAAGGTCAAATAGAGGATTTGGCACCTATAAATTAATTAAACAAGTTCAACTTACGTAATTAAAAACCAATATAAAGAAAACAAAAGTGTAATAAATGAAACATAAATTTGGTATTGAAACTAACCGAAGCAAGCACCAAAATCGTGAAAAAGTTCAAATATTGCGCATGTGACAGGAACCAACGTTTTAAACGATTTAAGATTGACGCAAATCCATGATTATCTGATGAAGATGCATCTAGTTCTTCTGCAGCATCTATTATCTCGCCTGAGAGATTCGCTGCAAAAAGATACAGCGTAGTAAAAAGTAAATAAAAACATTCATCGTTTTTATTTTAAGAAATTAACCGTGCGCGCACATACACATAAGTGATATTTACAAACCTGCTCTTGAAATAAAATATGGAGGGAGCTCTCCTAATGCGGTTCCGAGGCCCCAAAGAATAGCTTCTACTTGTACTTGCGGTAATATGCTAGTAAGCGGGACCTGAATGCCTTCATGTGGGGATGAAAACAACGGGGGCCCAAACTCCGAACAATCTTTCTTAAGCCATGAAGGGTTTTTGTTTAACTGTAAACAGCGCTCTTAAGATCCACTCTACCACACTGCATAGCTTTTATAGTGAAGAACGCGATATGTGGGCCCAAATACAGAACAAAGGTATGCAACCCAGATCCTAATTAAATGCAAAAACAAATTAATAAAAGAAAATAGTGGATTTCCGTCTTTTGATAATGATAAAATTGTTGCTTAATTGAGCTCACCAAGACCGATAGAAGATGCAACACCAAGAGCCACCCACCACAATCCAAACCTTACGTATCGAAGAAGCTCTTCAACATGCTGCAAGATCTGACGAACAACGTATTCTTCATTAGTATAAGCCAACTTCCAAAAAGAACATGTGATATCTAATATAAAATTGGAAGGATTTTGATTACAATGCATTCGTAGGTTAAAATTAAAAATAACATGTAATTGGCTGGCAGTATGAAATACCGTACATCGGCGGAGAGAAACAAGACTACCCCTGCAACAATGACTATAACTAAAAGCATAAGCCAGACCCCATGTGTTAATAGATATAGGAGCGATCTTTGCAAATACTGAGCAACAGCCACAATAAAAAAGCTTCAATGTTTTAAAAGGGTGTGATGTTAGTGTCAAATTCTCGAGCTCTTGTTTATGCTTCTCAAGCAGTCCTACAAGCAAGCATTAACAACAAAAACAATTAACCAACACATCCACCTTTAAAAGAACACACATCGAGTTTCAAATAATTAAAATGGTTGAAGGAAAGCTTCCATAACTAGTATCGGGATAACAATTTATCCTGATTCTATAACATAATAGATTACCTTGTTTATAGATTTACTTGCTGATGCTCAACAAGAAAACAATTGAACATAATACAAACCCTTAACCTAAAAAGTTAGAAAACAGGAAGTCAAGCATATCGCATTAAAAGTTTTGTCTGCATAAATCCTATATTTTTTTAAAACAATTGTAACACCGCTAACTATGCACCAAAAAACATAGCACTTCTGCAATACACCAGAGACATAAGCTTAATCAACAACAAACAATTATCCATCTAAACAACAACTCAATTCCTCCGAAACGATCCTAACAGATGAAACTGTTGAAAACAATTTAATCAAACAGAAAATTAATTATTTTATTATTAATTACCGAGTTATTGGCCAAACCAGTTTATTCCAACTTGAACAAACTGATTGAAGAAAGGTAGAAGGAGACTGTCCCGTTATCGGACGAATTTAAATAACACGCAAAAACTAAAACCAACCTGACGATTTAAGAAACCGAGTTTCTTGAACTGCACGGATGATTCCTGTCCTTCAAGGATTTTACGCCCTCGTATTGCTGTGAGCTGCAGAGCTAACTCCCAGGATTTAACGCAGAACTGATCTGGTATTCCAACAGCAATGGAAACCAGAAAACGCAGAAGCTGGAGAAGAAACAGGAACACCAAGAGGAAGGCTGCGAAAATTGTCTTTGGAATGGGTAGCAGGAGGCTTTTATTTATAGGTTGGGATTTCAGAATGAGAAAAACGGGGAATGGGATAAACATTATCAACTAATTCGAATATAAACTCCTAGAGATATCCATCTCAAATTCGAATTCCTAGACTAATCCCATACGAATTCGAACTGGTGGAGATAACCCCCACTGTTTCGAATTCATCTCTATCCCAATCTTAACTCAGCTCTATCTCGATCCACAGATCTAACACACCTGAACCGGACCCTAGCTAAAAATAAAAACTCCTCATCTCCTAGCGACGATCGAAGTGCAAAGTGCGCCTCAAACGCGCCCATTCGCAGCTCGCGGCTCGGCTTGGCTCGGCGCACGTGTGGGCTTGACCCACTTCTCAACCCATTTAACACTTTGGAGGCCCATAAGGGGTAATCCCTTATAAGGCACTCAACTTTCACCTTCCCCACCAATGTGGGATGGAGGAAACATACCAACCTGTATGTTCCTCATTAATATTTCCAACAATCCCCCACCAAGTTGGAATGTTTCCTCTCACTTAGACAGATGATGTCACTAGGTGTCACGAAGATTAAACCCAGTTTATGCTGATAAACAAGAAGAGACAGATTCGATGGTGTCCTATGGAATTAAACCATTAACCTGATAGCCCCCTTCGGTTTACCCCCACACATCACCAGCCGACTTTGCGTTCTCACTGAGCGCGAATATGGCCGTGCTCTATAAACCCTTTTCATGATCCTTTAGAAGACAAACCACTTATCTTCACTCGAGGCGGCACCACCCCTAGATCATATAGGCAAAGTTTTACATCATCCACGTTGCTTGGATGCCTCCAAAACTTTGTTAAGAGCATTAGCTCACCCTTGTTCTCGGCAACGACGTACTATCATACCTCACATGGATCTATCAAAAAATTGATAGTACCTTCTATCATTAAGTGACTTCGTTTTTACCCATTAAACTTGAGAAATAGGAGCACTAAGTTCAAGTTGGGTTTCCATCACTAACGATTCTATTGTGGTTTTAGACCCATGTCCCTCGCGGTATTCACTACCAAATCTCTCGTCAGAGGTTTAGTAAACGGATCAGCCAAGTTCTTACTCGTCTTGACATAGACAACCTTGATGGTACCACTTTCAAGAAGTTGTCTCACATAATTGTGCCGTAGACCTATGTGTCTTTACCTCCCATTATACACCGCGTTGTATACTTTAGATAGTGTGGCCTCACTATCACAATACATGGGAATATACGGCATTGGAACATCCCACAAACGGATGTCCGTAAGCAGATCTCTAATCCACTCTGCTTCCTTACCAGCCGCAGCTAGTGCTATGAACTCAGCTTCCATAGTTGAGTGGGCAATACACGTCTGTTTCTTGCTCGCCTAAGAAATTGCTCCTCCTGCTAGAATGTAAATCCACCCACTTGTAGATTTTGAATCACTGGTGTGATCAATCCAGCTTGCATCAGAATAACCTTCGAGTATTCTGGAATTAGACGTGTATGTCAATTCTAAGTTACTGGTCCTTTTCAGGTATCCAAGTACTCTACCCACTGCTTTCCAGTGTTCTGTCCCTGGATTGACAGTATACTGACTCAGTTTTCTTACAGCAAAAGCAATATCAGGACGAGTGCAATGTGTTGCATACATCATATTTCCAATAGCACTCGCATACTCTTGTTGAGCCACTGCTCTTCCTGAGTTCACATTAAGTTTCACACTTGGATCAAATGGGGTATTAAACTCTTTAATGTTCAAGTGTTGAAACTTAGTCAGAATTTTCTCTATGTAATGAGATTGACTTAGAGAAATCTGACTTTCAGTTCTTTTCACCTTGATCCCAAGAATGGTATTAACTTCTCCTAGATCTTTCATCTTAAAGTTCGAGGACAGATATTTCTTAGTTTCAGAAATACCTTCAAGGTGAGTGCTAATGATCAACATAGAGACAAATCACGACTGTATAACCGGGTTCGCATTTAGTATAGATACACCTATCAGCACTATTGTGTCGAAACCCGAAAGCAGTCACAGTGGTGTCAAACCTCTCATGCCACTGCTTAGGAGCTTGCTTCAAACCATAAATAGATTTAATAAGTCTACACACTTTGTTCTCTTGTCCAGGCATCACAAACCCTTCTGGTTGCTTCAAATAAATCTCCTCATTTAGATACCCATTTAGAAATGCAGTCTTTACATTCATTTGATGGATGTACAACCCTTTCAAAGCAGACACCGCTATTAGAGTTCTAATAGAGCTAATTCTAGCCACAGGTGCGTAGGTAGCAAAATAGTCGATCCCTTCTCTCTGCCTATACCCTTTAGCAACTAATCTCGCTTTATAGGCAGATATGGATCCATCTGGATGATACTTCCTTTTGAAAATCCATTTGGATCCAATAGGTTTCTTTCCATTGGGTAGATCAGCTAACTCCCAAGTTCCATTTCCCATAATAGAATCCATTTCATCATTGACTGCTTCCTTCCACAAAGGAGCATCTCTTGATGACATTGCTTCGCTTAAAGTTTTAGGATCATCATCCAAATTAACAGCGAAAATGACCTCTCTCGTCACTTTCTTTTGAGTTCCCTCAACCAGGTAAAAAAGAAATCATCTCCGTAACTTTTCTCTTTTCTAACTCTAGTACTTTTCCTCGGTTCTTCAACCATTGGTGAAGGTTCGACTCTTTTCACAGAAGTACTAGAAGATGTGGTGTAATTTGAGTTTTCATCATCTCTAGAAAACTTGTTCTCAAAGAATTCCACATCTCTGGATTCTACAACTGTACCCGATTCGTCATCCAACAACCGGTAAGACTTACTTTGCGGAGCATATCCAATGAATACACTCTTGTAAGCTCGTTCTCCCAGTTTGAGTGTCTTTGGATCAGGTAGCGATAATAGGCAAGACACCCCAAACCCTCAAATACTCTAGGTTTGGTTTTCTTCCTTTCCACAACTCATATGGACTTGTAGGTATCACACGACTAGTGATTCTATTGTGAACATAACATGCGGTTAACACAGCTTCCCCCCACATATTATGAGGTAGACCCGATTGATTTAACATACAGTTAGTCATCTCTACCAAGGTTCGGTTCTTTCTCTCAGCCAAACCATTTTGTTGGGGAGTATATGGTGCAGTTCTCTCATGTATGATGCCTTCTTCTTCGCAGAATGCATCCAAATCTTCGATTAAAGTATTCTCCGCCTCTGTCCGAGCGAAGAATTTTAATGCGTTTCTCATTTTGTTTTTCAACCTCAGCCTTATATATTTTAAATGCCTCAAAAGCTTTGTCTTTTGAATGCAATAAATAAACATATAAGTATCGGTTGAAGTCATCGCAGAAAGTGATAAAGTATCTCTTACCCCCACGAGTAAGGACTCCATTCAGTTCACAAATATTTGAATGAATTAGTTATAGTAGTGATGTATTACGTTTATGGACACTTGGAAAAGGTTTCTTTGTGAATTTTGATTTCACACAAGTTTCGCATTTTTCAAAGTCTTTATTTTTTAATTTAATAAACCTTTAGTTTGCATTTTCTTAATGTTTTTAATATTTGTATGAGCTAAACGTTTATGCCATAAAGAAATTGAACAAGCGATATAATCAAAAGACATAATTTCATTCAAATCAAAACCAATTGCATTACATTGATAAAAACTATCACTACCACTATCACCATTATCACTATCACTTTCATTCCCAAACCCATCAATCACTGAAATGCCACATTCATCCGAGTCTTCTTCTTCATCAATTCCATCTTCAGCTAGGTCAAGGCGATACATTCCACCCGTGTTCTTTGCTTGACCCACATAGATGTCATTTAGAGAAAACTTCACACGGAGATTCTTGAGAACCAGCTTGTATCCATTTCGATCAAACTTATCAGCAGAAACAAGACCCTTGGTGATACCAGGAGCATGCAACACATCCTGAAGGGTAACGTTTGACCATCTTTAAAGTTTAGTCACACTGTGTCTTTACCACGAACTTCCACTCGATGCCCATCAACACATACCACCACTGTTCCTTGAGGAACATGACCATAAGTAAGAAATGAGCCACGATTCCCACAAACATGAACAGTTGCTCCAGAATCCAAAAACCATCCTCTACATGCCACAATGCGTGTATATTGAGAAAGCATGTTAACATCTCCAAGACCCACATTAGCCACTAGATTGGTGTGACTTTCTCAATATTAACAACACTTGTAGAACCAACCGTAGATCCAGATTTCCTTTGAGAGCACTCTCGTGCATAATGCCCGGTTTCTCCATAAACATGACATTTACCCGATCTCTTTGGTTGATGGTTGGTCGTTTGATGTGACTTTTTGAATTCCTTTTTCTTTGGTGCTGTAAACTTTCTATTCTTTGATGCCCCTTTTTCCCTTTTGACCAGATCCTCCAACAATATGATTCACACTCGATCCGACTTTACCTCTTTTGTCCCTATTGCGTGTTTCCTCCTCAATTCGAAGTTGCTTCAACAGTTCATCCAAAGAGTAGTCCTCAGACTTGTGCATCATTCTCTTTGAGAAATCTTTCAAGTAGGAGGAAGTTTTGCTATAATGACCCCTACTTGAAAAATTTCTGGCAGCGGAATAGAAAGCGCGGTCAGTTTGTTAACAAGAACTTGGAGTTCATGCACTTGCTCCAAGATTGACTTGTCATCAACCATTTGAAAGTCTAAGTACTTGGAAATAAGGTATTTGTTAGTACCTTCTTCATGAGCCTTGTACTTATCTTCCAGAGCTTTCCACAATTCTCTAGCATTTGTTACCGGCGCGTATATATAGAGACGATCCGAAAGAGAATTCTTGATGTGGCCAAGGCAAAGATCTTCAGCTTCCTTACGGACAAGTCTTTGCTTAGCCGAATCTTGATTCGGGACCTCTCCAGTCTCAAGAGGAGGGTCATCAGGGATTGCGGGCAAGCTTGGATCAAGGATATAGTAGAGTTTCAGCACAACGAGCATGAACTTAACCTTGTCCGCCCAACGGGTATAGTTCTGGCCATCAAACCTGTCCAACTTGACAAACTCTTGATTCATGAATCTCAGATTAGCTGTTGGTAGTTCACCGTCCATTATTTATGGCGATTAAACACAAAAAATAAAATCCTTTAAGATTGTTGAAAACAATTTAATCAAACAGAAATTAATTATTTATTATTAATTACCGAGTTATTGGCCAAACCAGTTTATTCCAATTGAACAAACTGATTGAAGAAAGATAGAAGGAGGCTGTCCCGTTATCGGACGAATTTAAATAACACGCAAAAACTAAAACCAACCTGGCGATTTAAGAAACCAAGATTCTTGAACTGCACGGATGATTCCTGTCCTTAAAGGATTTTACGCGCTCGTATTGCTGTGAGCTGCAACGTAAACTCCCAGGATTTAATGCAGAACTGATTTGGTATTCCAACAGCAATGGAAACCAGAAAACACAGAAGCTGGAGAAGAAACAGGAACACCAGAGAGGAAGGCTGCGAAAATTGTCTTTGGAATGGGTAGCAGGAGGCTTTTATTTATAGGTTGTGATTTCAACAGAGAATGAGAAAAAACGGGGAATGGGATAAACATTATCAACTAATTCGAATATAAACTCCTAGAGATATCCATCTCAAATTCGAATTCCTAGACTAATCCCATACGAATGAACTGTGATAACCCCCTGTTCGATTTCATCTTACCATCTACTCAGTCTATTGATCCACAGATCTAACACACCACTATCCATCTCAATTCGAATTCTAGACTATCCATACGAATTCAAATGGTGGAACCCCACGTTCAAATTTACTCTATCAATCTAAACTCAGCTCTATCTCGATCCACAGATCTAACACACCTGAACTGGACCCTAGCTAAAAATTAAAAGCTCCTCAGCTCCTAGCGACGATCGAAGTGCAAAGTGCGCCTCAAACGCGCCCATTCGCGAGCTCGCGGCTCGGCGGCGGCGTGTGGGCTTGACCCACTTCTCAACCCATTTAACACTTTGGAGGCCCAAAGGGGTAATCCCTTATAAGGCACTCAACTTTCACCTCCCCCACCAATGTGGGATGGAGGAAATATACCAACTTGTATGTTCCTCATTAATATTTCCAACAGAAACAACCTGAAAATGTAAATCCCCTTGGCAGGATCCCTAACCCGAGATCGACATGTGGAAGGAACTAAGATTGATCAAAATCACATACTATAACACACAGGCAGCGATGCTGTAAAATCTTCAATCAACACTGAATCCCTGTTGTCTTTTTGTTTTTATATTTTATTGTCTTTTGTTATTATTATTTATATGTAATGAATATTATTATTATTATTATTATATATTTTTAAAGCTTATCACTTAAGCCTTAAACATTTTTTTTACCTTTTAAGTTTTTTATGTTAGACATCTTTTTTATTTTTTTTACCTTTTTAGTTTTTTTATATTAGTTTTTTTATCGTTTTAACTTAGTTATTAAATTTTACGAAAATATTGTACGTTTCGGCCTAAATGTTGTGAGTTAAATGTTACGCACATGCGTGCGTGGTTCAATGTTTTTACGTTTATTTTCTTTTTACGGTTTAACGATTCCGTCATAAGAGGGGGGGGGGGGGGTCCTATGTGGACTTAGTTTTATTTTTCTATGTTTTATGAACCAATATAGTTCTAGATAATACTAGTTCTAAATATCGTGCTCTTTTTCCATTAGCTATACATTTGTTCACCTAATATTTCGTAAGATTTTTTTTTGAACGGCCAACTAAATTTTATTATAAAACGGGTCAACAAAATTATGTTAACCATGTTAAGTACCATACACCAGTACAGCTACAACATTACACACCAAAGCAAGAAACATCAAAATCACTCGACTTTTCCCATGTCAATGTCGTCCTTTGGCTCCAATTATTCAATGCATTTGTAAAGCATTCAAAGCTTGCATTAGTAATGATTGTTGTTGTTGAACCAATTTGTATTCTCTTTGTTTGAAGCTATCACTATTTTTTTGATTTCAAAACATATAATCATTATATTCTCTTTTTGATTTGAATATATATTTGTAATCTGCAAAGATTCTCGTATTATTGGTACTATATAGGAAAATGAGGTATATGTTGAACCAATTTGTTTGAAGCTATTACTATTTTCATTGCTCCATCTTTAATTCACACAGAGAAAGCAATTCATGGCAGTTGCATCATAAATTTATGTATTCATAAATTTCCTTGCTCAAAGAGTGATGCTTCATTATATCATTCAGAAAAGCTAAAGAGATGTCTGGGTTTTCAACGAATAAGGTATAGTTTTTAATTCTCATGCTTCAAGCTTCAACTTAGTTATATAATCTAGCTAGGTTAAGGGTCTTGTTTTAGTTTAAATGAGTTTGTTTGGAAAATAATTATACTGTATAGTTTAAATGAGTTTGTTTGGAAAATAATTATACTTGACATTGTCAACTACTTATTAGCTCATAAGAATAATGTGAACTCCCAAGATCATGATTACACTCAAGAGCCTTGAAGACATAGTTCATTCGGGTATCTAGAGGCTGCTACAGAAAGTTCATTAAGGGACCATAATGATTATGTTGGTTACATCGGTCCAGACGTGAACTATCAAGTGTTTGGTGAACCAAGTCCGCTCATAAATCAAGATATTTACGGAAAAAAACCATTCAACAACTATGATGATAATATGGGCTACTACGCCAGTCCAGACGTGAACTATCAAGTGCCTGGTGAACCAGGTCCGTTCATGACCCAAGATACTTACGGACAAGGTTTTTTTGCCAACCTTTTAAACACACCAGGATATGATTTCATGGGGTTGAACCAAGATATTGTCGGAAAAGTTCTTTCGCCAACTCTACAAGTGCGCCAGGCTATGACTTCATGGGGTTGAACCAAGATCAAGCATCACAGGAGATACACAGCTATATTCATCTAATTCCAAAAATCTTCCATGCGTATGTTACACGCATACATAACGTGTTAGGTGATGGAAACTGTGGGTTTCGGGCGACAGCTTCTGCTCTCGGGTACGGTGAAGATGAATGGTTATTTATCCGGAGGTCACGATGGAAGAGCTACTCGAGTTTAGAAATAGTACACTAAGGCTTTCTTAGGCTCATTCGAAGATGTGTTAACGTCATTGGCTTGGTCAGGATCGGGGGTTGCACCAGAAAAACATTGGATGATTATGCCAGAGGCAGGATTCTTGATTGCGAACAAATTTAATGTCGTTCATTTTTTATCTCAAGAAAAAAGAAACAGTTCGACTTGTTTTTCGCTTTGGAGAGGCCCTCACCGGTTCCCAGAAAAAAAATAATTACAATTGCACACGTGAATGGTAACCATTTTATAATGGTAGAATTGCAAGGAGAGCATCCAATTGCCGGCACAAACAACCTATGAAAATTAGAGAGAGAAAATGATGCAGCTGGCTGGGAGAATATATTTGAATCACGTCAAAATATGTATAATTCTTGGATAGCATAACCTGCTACATTTGGGGGGGGGGGGGTGTATAGATTAAACCTCGGTATGTAAATTATTAAATGATAATAATTTTGTAAAAAAGTACTTATTTTTATATAGCTTTTGTTACAGCTATAAATATAATTTGATAAATTATAACAATAAAGACTAATAATAAATAATATATCATTACTACTACTACTACTAATATATAATAAAAATAATAATAACACTAATAATAATAATAATAATAATAATAATATATCATTTACTATTACTATTTAGTTATAACTAGGAATAACGCTCGCGCGCGTTGCGGCGCGGATACATCGCCAACATCGAACGGACTAGTGCAAACGTTATGTAATGCAACCATATGAAAACGCGTGTTTCGGCGTATCTGATTTAAGTTGATGTAACCGGTATAAGCAATGTGAATGGATCAAAACATAAAGTAAATCGAATTATACTGTACAATCATAACATATTATATGTGACCCAACTCATATATTATACTGTACAATCATAACATATTATATGTGACCCAACTCATATATAGAAAACGTGATGGGTATAACGGAAAAGCTGCCACGTTTAATCATAAGGGATTTTTTGGAGCTTTTGAAAAAAATGGAAATAAAGAAACCACAATTTGACTCAACTCGATTGGAAACAAAATTTACGAAACATTCATAAAATAAACATGAAAATATATTATATTTGACCTGACTCGCTTTGCAAAAAGGTTTCGCCGAAACGTACACCAACACAAATTTATAGCAAAATGTACATAAAAATATGCACTTAAAATGTTTTTCTAAACAAATACGTATTAAATTTGACATGACTCGTTTCCTAGAAAAAAGTTTACGTTGAAACGTAGAGTAAATCAGATTCATACCGACATGTACATATAATATAAATATTTACGTAAAGTAGTTTTTAAGTAAAGGAGGTACAAGGGTAAACTCAAAACAAATTATTAGTAAACGTTCGTAAAACTGTGTCATGTAGCACTAATGACACACCACCGCCAGCGACCACCAACATCGTAAAAGCTCGTAAAAATAAAATAAATAAAAAAGGGAAAAATAACACCGAACGAAAAGCATGTGTAAAATCGTTGAGCCACGCACACCCGTTGTAGCGTGTTAATGTGAAGAAATTAGACCTAAACGTAAAACGTAGAAAATAATAACTAAGTCGATCTAGGACCCGTGTGTTGCGATGAATCATTCAAATGGAGAAAAATATACGCGTTGCGACGGACCTTTCAAATGGGAAAAATATGACGAAAAAACGTCGAATTCCACACACACGTTGCGAAAGATTAAACGTACGAGAAACCAAAGTTAAAAAAAGTGTTTTGATTAAATTGTAAAATGTGAAAATCTTTGTGTTAAAAGTAAAAATATCAAAAGGGTTAAAATTGAAAAATTAACTTTTTTTTGAAATACTCTATGCATATAGTATAACAACATATAACAAGAACATGTTGCTTATTTATATTATGGAAATAATAAATAATAAACAAATAATAAATAACTATTAATTAAATAAAAGACTAAAAAAAGACAACTAAAAGACAAAAAAGACTAAAAATAAAGCTAGTTATTGATAGATGTGATGTTTTTATAGGGGAGTGTAAATAGTAAAGGGGGGGGGTGGTGTAAATAGAATGACCCTTTAACATTTCTTTTACTAAGACTTTGAAATCCTTAATTCATAAGTTAATTTAACTTCCTTTTTTTTGAAAGAATATATTTTATTAAAACACCTCTGACCCGCCTTCGATCCAAACTGACAAAAGACAACAAAACTAAAACATGTACAAAGGGTATTCACACAATTCCTCCCACCAAATATAATTATATTTAGACCTATTTTTTAACCACCCAAACCCTCACGATTTGGTCTCCCTAAGGTATCTTTAGGATCACGCTTGATGTTGTGAAAAACCACGTTATTCCTACTTTTCCATATACACCAACATGTAATAATGATAAGGCCATGGATAATCTTTCTGGCTTTCTTTCCCATTTGCAAAAATCATGAGCTTCCATAAGATTTTTGAACTCGAAGGCGATTATCGGAGGAATGTTGCTCCAAGAACTCTAGCTCGTCCAAATTATTTCTTCTTCTTAAGTTTTGGTATGCTACCTGCACTCGCTGTAAAAATCGAAAGAGATATGTCCATGAGGATATTGACATGTGTTTTCGAAAATCATAACAACGATACCAACATTGGTTCAAATAACACCAATGCCGGTCAATGGCGAAACTAGAAGAAAAGTTCAGGTGTATCCAAAAAAAAATTAGACCTAGAGGTATCCTAACATTTGCTCAGGCAGTGATCGAAATCAAACTTTTATAAACGAAGGGTCATAATATATATTCACTTGAGTTTGACAATAGTGTTTTTTGCCAGTTCTAAATAAATGCACAAAGTAATATACTAATAAAGGTAAAATAACAAAAATTAACTAAAATCGACATACAATGAATGTTGATGCACTATTGTGTTCGTCACTTGTCGAATAGGCTAGATTGAGCGTGTGTTTAATATTGTATAGGTTAGAATCGAACACACGACCAAAATACAGAGTTTACAGTGTAAAAAGGGAACAAGTTCGCCCGAACTTGACCTGTGGAGGTCAAGTTCGCTCGAACTTGACATGTGGCAGACAAGTTCGCTCGAACTTGTCATATGGTAGACAAGTTCGCCCGAACTTGTCCTCCTATGCACATGTCAAACGAACTTGTGTGTTTCCCTATAAATAGGTGGTGTGCGTTGATTTGTCATTTGAGTTTTTGCCATCCCCACGGGGAGGTGGTGCCGGATTCTCTCTAGAAACTCCGAAAACTGGACTTATAAAGATGTATACTCTTTCGGTATGAATGAAGACTTCCGATGCATTCTACTTCTACTCCATTCTTAATAACATTCTACCGAAACTGCTATATACGTTTACGCATTTACTTTCATCTAGAACCGCCTGATCATGGACCTTTAATTGGTATCAGAGTAGGATTGGCATAATTTGAAGAAATTTGACATAGAACATCTCATCTTCTACTCATTTATTCTATTTTTAACTTTTCTTGGATAATTCACGGACAAAATGGACTGATTTTCAAGTATAATACGTAAAATCCGTAATAGTAAAACCTTTGAAAAGATACGTAAAATCCATAATAGTAAAACCTTGAAAAGATCAGAGCTTAAAACAAACGAATTCATGTCAAAATTTGAAAAACCATGTTTGAAAACACATGTTCGCTCGAACTTGACATCAAGTTCGCTCGAACTTGACTGAAAAGTTCATAATTTTTCATCAAGTTCGCCCGAACTTGATTGATTTTTCAAGATTTTTGATAAGTTCGCTCGAACTTGCATACTTTTCATTAAGATTTCATCAAGTTCGCCCGAACTTGATTAAATTTTGTTGAAAATCTATTACAAGTTCGCCCGAACTTGTAAAGTCTCTTGAATATCTTACAAGTTCGCCTGAACTTGTTAAAACTCTTGAAATCCATACAAGTTCGCCCGAACTTGTTAAGTAGCTGATTTTCACAAGCTGTGACAAGTTCACCCGAACTTGTCCAAGGCATGAAAATCCCGAAAAAAGTCTCGGACATTATATATCGTTAGATTCGTATTGACGAGACGAGTTTAAAGCTCTAATCTGGTAAAAACAGTTTTCTGAAAAATTTTAAACGTTTTTAGCAAACCGTTACGTTAATATTGTCGATTAAAAAGTCAAATTTTTATAAAAATTGTCTGCTTGCTAATCATTTTTCAAGTGTTTTTGAACGACAAATTAGTTTGAAACGAAATGGGGTCCATGAAGCCGCCAATGTTGTTAAGTTTTGATGAGTATGAAGCCTGGAATGAAAAATTCGAGGACTGGGTACGAGCAAATCACCTCTATGGTTGGGTTGCTATTCAAATTGGATTTTAATGGCCAGTTGATGAACGTGGAGCTGAGCTTTCAATATCAAAGTTTACAACTCAATTGAATGCTGCATTTTCCCATGAGAAGAAGATCCTAACCTCGTTACAGCAATCGATAAAAGAAGATATTTTGGTTTTGTTACCAGAGTACAAAACTGCACAGGATTTGTGGAAATCTCTAGGCGCTAAATATTTGGAAAATGTTGAGTTGATTAAGAACAAGAAGGTATTAATCAAGAAGAAGTCTGATCGTGTTAGTGATCAAGGAAATGATCGGGAAGCACACAGTTCAAATGTTCAGTTGAAGAGAGAAGGGAGTACAATGGCAAAGAACTGTGAAAGAAAAGAGTCTTCAAGTTCTAAACCAGTTTGCCAAGGATTTGATGTAGATCTGAATGATTATCTGGCAGATAATGCCAAACTCTTGAATGATTTGAAGAGTTTGACATTAGAAAATAAAACGTTAAAAGAAAATGAAAAGAATTTTGAACACAAAATAAAAATCTTAGAAAATGAAAAATTACAAATGTTAGTAGATTTTCGAAATGAAATAAAGATGTTTAAAAATGAAAAAATTGTTTTGAAAAATTAAATATAGAAATTCAAAAAGCAATAAATTCTCATATTGAGAAAATTGCTCAACTTGAAAAAGAAGTTGAGACTGTTAAAAATAAAGCTGTTAATTCAGAAAAGTTATTGAAAGGTTTTGTGACTTCCTTATTAAAGTTTGATCATATATGTCCAAAACCGATCAATGTTAATAAAAAGAAAATTCCAATAAGTAACATTGTTACAAATTGTGACGATGTCATAATTAAAGATAGTGATGATGATATCAATGATGAAAGACCTAAAAATGATAAACATGAAATATTTTTAAAACTAAAAGAGAAATTTCAAGAAACTGTTCTGCAATCTTCTGAAAAAGGTGAATGCTCAACGCAAAAACCTTTTAAGCAGAATGAAGAACAAATATAAAGTTCTAGAAATTCTAAGACTTTTAAAAATAAAAGTTCATCGGTACAATCATCCAATTATTATAAAAAATCAAACAAATTTGAAAAACAAAACTCACAAAAATTTGAGAATAAGTGGTGCAGGTCGGACCGTAGTGCTTCAACGTTAAACCAAAGGTACAGAAGAAGCAGGAATAATGGCTACCACACGTCAAATCAGTGTTATGATTTGAGTGTATGGTTTGATAGAAAAGATCGATATGAGAACAAGAAGTGTCATAAATGTGGAGAAACTGGACACATTGCAAAAAAATGTTTCCTGATTAATCCTAAATATGTTCATATTGATGACAAAATTTCTGGAGTACCAACTCAGGTTTTGAAACAATGTATAGAAACTACAAACAAGGTGAAACCAGTTATTACTTAGTTTTCAAATCTTAAAATAGGTGAATCCTCGAATAGTAATGAACAAAAAGTTTCTACATTATATTTCAAGAAAGCTTTAAAGAAAAAAATCAAACATGTTAATCAAAGGTAAAGAAGTGACACAATCAGTGAAAATTGAAAGTTTAGAGGACTTTCCAAAACTTGAGAAAGTTCTAAATAAACCTGATTGTGAAAAAAAAATCAAAATTAAGGTTGAAGAAATAACGCCTAAGGCTAAAAATGCTTGGGTGTCACTATTCAACTAATTGTTTGAATTTTTGTGCAGGAACTTCCGAGGAGAAAGTAAATTACTGAGAATGGAGTTACGAAGCACTCTTTGAAAATGGGCCGGGTTATCGAGTTCTATATAAAGGCCTTATTACATATTAAAATAACGTTTACTTTACAATTTTTGAAAATTGAAATTTTTTCGAAAACATGTTCCAATAACGTTTACTTGAAAATTTTGCAAATTTTTGAAGAAAATTTTACAAATTTTTGAAGAAAATTTGAAAAATTTCACAGAACCCTCACTGTTGAACAAGACAAAAACTCATGGATATAAATTGTTATAAACACAAAAATGTCAAGGTTTTTGTTATCATGAGGGGGAGAGCGCTTTAAAAGTAAAATTATGAAGCAGTAATGGATGGAGAATTGAAGTGATTCTCATCAGTTGGACAAATGTTTTTCTTAAAAAACAAAAATTCCAAAAATATGTTTTTGAATTTTAGGGGAGAAAATTTTTTTCAGAAAATCCAAAAACATATTAAAAACCAAAAGTACAAAAAACATTGAAAAAGGAAAAAGAGTTTTGTGTAAAAAGGAAATGATAGTACATCAGTGGACTATCACAATATGTTAAAGATTTGTAAAGTTTTAAAAAGTGATAAACAAGTCTTACAGAAAATATGTCGATAGGCTTTACACGTTCAGTAAATTGTTTCCGGGATATAAACGAAATTTTACAACTGCTTAAACTTGTGGATTACATCTTTCGGATATATGGACTTAGTACTCCGAAATTTCGTTTGAGAGATTGCTTGATTCTGAGATACGAAGGTCTTTATAGATAGTTGATATCTGGGGTATTATACAAGTTCTTCTGATTTTGCGGAAGCAATAGCCTAGAACTTCTATAATACTTTATGCAATAAACCCCTAAACTGCATTCCATTGAAAATATCGAAAGATACTACAATTACAGTACAAAAAGATTCCATTTTGGAACACTACCTTATAAGTCAAGCCTTCATCTCTTTGTCGGTACGATGGTACTAACCTGAGCTCTCAAGGTTTCGCACAACCCAGATAAGATATCAATAATGCTATACTCACCTGTAAGATGAAATCTAGGGAAACTTGATGCGGGAGTATATTCTTAGATGGGAACCATAGTTAAGTCAAGTTTCTTAATTCTACATAACGTATCTTGGAACAATTGAGAAATGTGTTGAAGTTTAAGAGGACAAATATATCGACAATCTAGGTAAATTTGTTTAAAACTTAGTGTCATAAAAGGTCAACGATACTAGTGATATGATTCAAAAACTGATATGATCCTTTAACACAAACTCAACAAAAATATATTTGTAAATATGTTTGTACATACTTAGTGTTTGATATTCATTACATAAAAAAAGATTATATTATCTTTTAATTTTGACCGCTGATGATGAAATGCTGAGTTTCAAAATCTAAAGCTGCTGATCAAAAGTTTGAAAATTTCAAATTGATCTGAAAAGTTTAAAAGTTCATTAAGTTGAAACTTACATTTGAATAAATGTGTCAGTTTAGTGTCAAAATATTTAATCAAGATCATTAAGTTGAACTTGGTACATGAATCAGATATTCAAGGTCATTAATTTGGACTTGAATAACTGATGGGTTTAAAAACTGATAGAAGATTAAAATTTGAAATGTTTTTGAAATTCCAAAGTTTGAATCCGAAATGTTTATTTGAAAGTTTGAAGAACTTTGAAACAGGAAGTTGAATTTAAGGGGGAGCTAGATAAAACACGTTGATTGAAGATACCAGAAAGCTCAAAGCAAGGCGGAGCATGGTGATTCAATGTTTTATCAAGACAAGCTCAAGAAAAGAGAAAATGATTGTAGATGCTATGAAGATCAAGGAAGTTAAAGTTATTCAAGAAATAAAGATCAAGAGAACATTAAAGACTCATGAACTTATTTGAAGAATGATGACTACGGCAACATCCAAGTCGGGGAGTCTGTTGATGCATATGTATGTTGCCTACGTTCATCGTATAATATCGAGTTTGTATTTAGGAGCGAAATGATGAAGTTTATGTATGTTTTAGGCCAAGTTCGCTTGAAATGTATGTTTTGTGTCAAGTTCGGCCGAACTTGCATCCCACCATTTGTAAGATTCAGAGATTTTGTCAACTGGACGGCGAACTCTGTTCAAGTGTTTCCAGGATCTGTAATGCCTACACGTCAATGAAACGGTGTTAATCAGTAACAAACTTGTATCCAATGTCGCCTATGCAAACGGATTCCGCACGTTTACCTTAGGTTTGCCAAATTAGGACCGGACGATCCGTACAACGGACCTACAATAAAACCTCTCAAAACTAAAACTAGAGTAAACTGCCAAATTGGTCCTTGAGATTTGGTCACTTTTTTCACTTTAGTCCAAATTTCACACCTTTTGAATATGGGTCCAGAGGTTTCAATTTTGTTGCCATTTTCATCCAAATCGAATCTGATCAGATTTTTTCAGTTAACATCCATTTTTTTTCATTTCCTCCCTTTTAATGAAGGACAAATGGTCTTTTAACGTTTTATTAAAATTAAAAAAATCTGACCATTTTGCCTTTCATTTAAAAGGAGGAAAAAGACAAAAAAAAGTTGGATGTTAACTGGAAAATTTAACCAGATTTTGCTTTAGATGAAAATGACAAGCAAAATTGAAACCACAGGGACCCAGATTCAAAAGGTTAAGTTTTGGACTACAGTGGCAAGAGTAACCAAACCTCATGGGCCATTTTGGGATTTTACTCCTAAAACTAACTTAAGTAAATCAATAAAGAAAAAATTCACTTTATATGATACGTTTGACTTTTAGTAGTACAGCAAAAGAAAAGCCTTTACCTAAAAAAGAGTGTATCTATATTTTATTTAATATGTATGGCACGATCTATTCCCACACTCCTAAGTCTATTTTCACACTCATGTGCTGCTCTTTGGCTTTAGAGCAGCGCATAGGTACCACTCAACGACGTGTCAGTCTTTGTCTGTTGGTAGGACCTATATACTACTCTTAGGCCTGATGTTTTGTTTGGGTTGTTTTTAGTGTATTTTGACACTTTATCATACAAAACTAAAACTTACTTATCCAAACAGAGGTAACAAGATTTTATGAAACTAAATCAGTACTATTAATTTGTTTTAATGGTATATGATAACTTTAAAGAAAATGCATAGACATTGGGCACAAACCAAAAAAGGAAAAGACTACTGCACTGAATAAAAGTTACCATTAAAAGATAGAAAAAACCCAATAACTTACGTGACTCACCGATACTATGCTAACCGACCAATAGTATTAGATAACCTAGCCCGTAAATGGAAGATTATGAGTTTAGACTTAATATTATGTTTTTTTTTTTGTTTATGAATATCCTTTTTTAACTATGAATATCATCTTTATCATCTCATTATCTTGAAAGCTAATCTTGTTATAACATGCAATATGTTTTATTAATAAAATCTTAGTTTATTTTGTTGTGTTTTTTTTTCTTTTCTGAAAAGTTGTAGATTTGACTTATTATTGTAACACCCCAAAAAATGTCGCAGCGGAATACAAACATAATGGTGATGGAAATTGGTGTCCATAAATATCTTAGTGGATGATGCATCGTTAATTTGGACATATTACTTAAAATTAAAACATTGTTTCCAAATTTAAACCCAAACCACAACCATAACATAGTTAAGTTGTCTTGATCCTTATGGATCTTAATACAGTCGGTCCCAAATAAGTTTTAAAAGTGTCCAAAGTTTATTATTAAACAAACATGCATCACAACCACAAGACACGCCAAAGATTCCCGAAGTCATGCTCAAGTACCTGAAGAACACGTTAAAATCAAGTGTCAACACAAAGGAGGGTGAGCTCACATATTCAAATTTAAAACAAGGAAAACTTTCTAATTATGTGTTTATTATCAAAACATCCAAATAATATTTTCTAAAGTTAATTTATTTCCTTAATAAAATCCATGAGTCAGCTGTCGCAAGCGTTTCCCCGAAAACCTTCGAACTAAGCATCTTCCCAAGTTTTACATATTAAATTTAATGCATCAAATGTTCAGACTCGTATGTTTGCAAGACAATACGAACTATATATTAACAATAAGGGTATAATAAAGACTAGACTATAATAGAATATCAATTCGTCGTTTGACTTGATCTGAGCGACCGATCATGACGGGGTAGTCAACCCGATAGATCTACCAACAATTCTACGTGTTCAATACTTAAATGATTAAACAGCAATACTTGCGTATGCGCCCATAAGGGCCATCTATATCACTTGCCTCATGAACAATATATATATCCTACTAAAATGATAAACTTAATATATAACGAGTTGTACGAACCCCCGACGTCCCCACCGAAACGTAAGCCTAATCCCGATACTTACTCTCTTGAGACCGAGCCAATTCCTCACAACTTTAGATTTAAGCATTATTAAATCTACACGGTCATTTTCTCTAAAACACCATAAAATCCCCGTTTCATCCCCAAAACATATTTATTCACAAAACCGTTTCTACCCGAAACATATTAATATCATCAAAATCTTTTCCATGAAAATATACATTTTATATAAGCAAATGTATGTTTTATTTAAAAACATCTTTAATCCTTTTTAAGGCGTGTTCTTCCCCCAAAAATATACAAAACCGTAAAAGAGGGGGTTTGGTGACACTCACCTTTGGGTGCGTAATTAAATTAGCGTGATCCCACAATTTGATTCTACACGTCCTAACATACGTAGGCACGATTTAATAATCAATAATTACAAAATTCCTAAGTTTCTCAAATACTTAGAATTTTCACATAACTTTGAAAAGTTATTATTTTTAATTATGTTGGCATATTAACATTTATATGAGTTATATATATATATATATTATATATATATATGTATATAATATATATTTAAGATTTTGCGACTTACACGATTTTATTGGTGACCTTAATGTTATGCCCGTTAACACTCCCGTTTATACGTACTATATATCTACGATTTGCGCGTCGTAATATATATACATAAACGTGCACATAAACACAATATCATAACACGCGAAATCTTGTTAAATTATACACTTTATCATTTTTAAAGCATGCATACATGAAATAACTTATTAAGTTAACCTATGTATTAATTTCCTATGCTCAACAAATAAGTTACATATTTAACGCGATTTTACCGATTCTACCGTTTTAAACATACAAGCGTACATGCATAGTCTAAATTCCCGCTATCATGTCAACACTTAACATATTATCATATACACATATTTAAATCACATAACACATTTAAACACATAAGGTTCACCCATGAACAATCCATTCTAGTGTACATTGAAAATTACGTATTTTAGTGATTCGGTAACGTTTTCGGGCGCCGGAAGTCACGTATGACCAACCAAACACCAAATAATATTAATATAAGTTAATATACTTATATTTATATAAAAATATCAATTTATTTACTGATCTAAAACAGTTTCATAAAAACCTTGTAAAAAGGCGATTTTTACCATTTTTACCGCATAGTTTTGCGTCAAACGTTACCATAACCATCCGAACTCGAAACGACTTCATATTTTAAAACAATATATGTTATATACTGAATAAAATGATGGTTATAATCAGATTAGTCAGTTTTTATGTAGGTCACATAAATCATGCGATTTCATGTATTTTACAACACTTTTAAGCACATAATACAACATGCAAAGCTAGTAAACTTTATGTCAAAGTTCCATACCATTTTACACTTCAAATAACACTATTTTTATGCTTTATAATCTGATCTAAAATCACTTTTATCATAACATCATTTATTCATCTTTTTATGTACATACATTCACATGCATGACTAGGTACAAGCACTTAATGCACTTACATCATGTCTTCATCATTTACATGAACTTAATGCATCTAAACATATATTTAAGTCATGTTCATATAATCCCAAACATATTCATCCCATCATCATCTAATCATATAGATTAATTGCAAGACATAACATAGATTCTTCCATATTTAAATCCATCAACATCTAATCATCCAGATTAATTGCAAGACATAACATAGATTCTTCCATATTTAAATCATCAACATCAAAATCACACTTGCATACATATGTACATTAATATTATATATATACACGACATATATACACGTACATATATTCATATGTTTCCAAGATTCCACTTTTCATAACATTCTTTAATCACTAATCATTTTCATGTAAATCACTTTTAATCATACATGCATGGACTTTCCAAGAATCAAATCAATCAAGAACCATTTAACAAAATTTCAAAACATAATCATATATACACACACATACTCCCACGGCCATACACACTTATCCATTTTCATTTTCTTTGAAAACCCATTTGATAGTGTTTTCAAGTTAGTGATGAAACTAAGAAGATGAGAAACTTCTATCATCATCAACATCATTAAGATTCATGAACAAGATTTTTAAAGTGAATCTTATACCTTCAAGTTTTGATGGGTTTTGAACAAGAACAAGAGTTGATGATATGGAGTTTGGATGTTGCTTGAAACACTTTGAAAACACCTTGATCTTTCAAAAACACTTGAAATGGGATTGCATGAACATGGATTCTTCAATGGAGGTTCAAAATTTAAAAGTGGAGGTGTGTGTGGGAGCTCACGGACGAGAGAGAGAGAGAGGAGTGAGTGATATGTGTTTGTTTGATCTTCAAATGGTTTAAGAGAAGTGTGTTTGTGAGAAAAATGATTACTTATCTTCCCCATGCATACACATGTCCAATTAGAAGAATTTTCATAAAGGTGGGCAGCCATATAGCCGCCACCTATGCCCCTCTCTCACACACAATCCTATACATACACATATATAAGTTAATTACTGGTATTTAACTGGATACCAGGTGTTTTATCTAGCGTTTTAACTGCGTTTTAATGTGTTTTAAATTATTTTCAACGCACTATAAAAATAAACTCACTAAAATATTACTAATCAATATTTTATTTGTCTGGACCATTTACGTTGTCGGTAATTGGCAGTATGCGCGCTGTGTTGCGCAGTACGCGCTTGAATTCGCAAAATAGGGATTTTAAGCGTTTTAACTTATTTTTATCATTCTATAAAAATAAGCTTGTAAAATTGTTACTATAATAATTATTGGTTGCCCTGAACTGGCTGTGTTGACAGTATTTTGTCAGATACGCGCAGTATCGCGCAGTACGCGATTAAACTCGAAAATAGAGTTTCTTAGCGTTTTAAATTATTTTCCTCACGATTATGATTAAATATATTATTTAACTTATAACAAACTATTTTTGGGATTTTAACATTATCCGGCGGTCACCGACGTTCGTTTCACATTTTATCCGTTACGCGATAAGCGTTTATCTTATTATTGCCAACGTAACTTTTATCAAACTTTGGATTTACCAACACAACAAATACCATATATAAACATCATAAATAATCAAATACGGCCTTTTTTTCATTCATGACACGTGTTACCTTTGTACCGAACAGCCTAAATAGCCGGGTGTCACAATTAGTTATTGTTTTATAATTTTTAATTATCTATTATTTTAACAATTTATAAAATTTCAATATTATTAAATTACACAAACATGTTTAATTAAAACGTCGTACAATATGTTGCGAAAGAAACATTCGAAAAGATTACAAACATTCCAAACAAACATCTTTTAAATAAAAGATAAACTGACATAGGCTAGTCGTCCAACCCTGACGATGGTGAGTGTGGCAGTGGAAGCTCCCCCCAATCCCGCAGTCCCCCAATATGTGCCTTGTCAGCTGTCACTTCTGTTTTCGTCGGGTCAAAACCGTAAACACTGCTCTGTGGCCAAAGAGCAGCATATAGGTTTCAACACGCCCATGCGCTACGCTTTGGCCAAAGTGCAGCATATAGGTACGAGGTCAGCAAGACAAAGACTGACACCCGTCAGTCTTTGTCTGTGGGCTAGGCCTATATGCTACTCTTTGGCCAAAGAGCAGCACATAGGGGGTGTGGAAATAAGCTATGGGTGTGTGAATATCATGGTCCATATGTATACTTTAGCTTCTCTAATTGTTTTTCACTTTTTACAGCACCGACATGGCTTCTTCTCACAATCAAAGAATTCACAATTACATAAAATCAATATGAAGAAAAACTTTGAATTCATTTTGTATTTCGTCAACAAAGTTGAGGGGTAGCCCGGGCTCTCCCTCACAACTAGCTAGGTCCTCCCTGATACCGGTACCTATTTTATTCCATTCGATTCGTCACGACACCCCTAGGAACATCGGGAAACCCAATAAAATCAATACCAATATCTAGGGGTGAGCAGAAAAACCAAAATAACCGACAAAGCCGAACCGAAACAAAAACCAACGGTTCGGTTTTCGGATTTTAATAACCGAAAATTTAGGTTCGGTTTTCGGATAACCATTTTCAATAATCGAAAAAACCGAAACGGAAAAAACATGTATTTTTATGTTTAAGTTTAAGTTGTTTAAGTGTTTAACCCATTCTATCAGAAATTATTAATTTTATTCTTGAATATTAAGTATTTATAATAAAAAAACATTAACATATTTATTATATTTGAGATGATTTATTTATTGCCTACAACTAGGGGTGTGCACGGTTCGGTGTGATTTTTGGGCAAAACCAAATCCGCAACCGAAATGTCAGTTTTTTGTTTTTGAAAACCATTCGGTTTCGGTTTTTACACCGGTTCGATTCGGTATTTTATTTATTTCGATTTTTGAAACAAAATCATGTATGTTTAAAAAAATTAAAAGTTTAAGAATCTTTCTTATATGTTTACATTTAAGTTAATATATTTATCCTATTTTAATTAATAATGTTCACATTTTCCTAACCTTCTAATCTACTTTTATGTGTCTCCGAAGTTTCTATTAGGAAATTTTTTATAATACTTAGAAGATTATCTAATTTTTATGTTAAATGTTGTTATTTGTTGAAGATTGGCAATATCGATGTTGTTTGGACGGTATCTGGTATTCGTTAAATTACACATACTTTAATCCCCCATTTTGCGCCCATTTTACTCGTTTTTGGTCATAAATTCATGGGTTAGATACTTAATCAGGTATGTTTTTTATTACAGGCCTTAAACAGCGTGCCGGACAAGAAGATGCAGAAACGAGGATTTTCCGAGCAATTCGGCGAAGATACAAGCTTTCTGTGGAGTTGCAGATTGTGCACGGCCGTGCGGTTGGATGGCATGTCCGTACCAATCCCGGCCATGAGTCTCGCACTGCCAGTGCGACCCATGGTGCAAGCTGTTCTTCGGATATGCACGGTCGTGCCAACATCAGCACGACCGTGCGGATCAGTAATCCTTGTGCACACTGCCAGTGCGGATGGTGGTGCCAGCCACTCCTCGGTCACGCACGACCGTGCCACCTTTGACACGGCCGTGCCAAGTTGCAAGCCATCACCAGATCTTCATACGTCACTGGATCTAGCAAATAGTGCACGGTCGTGCACTTTATCAGCATGGCCGTGCGAAACTCAAAAAGTTATAAAAACACAGAGAACACATTCTGATCAGCATTTTGGATTTTTAGGAGCTCTTGTGGCGATTTCTGGGCTTTGGTGACAACTAGTTTTGCTCCGAAACAAGCCTCCATTGTGCCAAGAAGCTCCGCTACCATCAGGGTCCCCAATCTTGAGCTTGTTTATGGTTTGATTCTTGGATCTTTCCATGTTTTTGTTATGATTCAAGCCTTAGATTGATTTTTATGTAGTATTGTAGCCTAAGGGCATAAACATTATCTATTCCTTGCTTATTAAACAACCATTAGTATGTTAATCATGTTTGTAATGACACTTAACAACTTTCTATGTTAATCCTTGATGATTAGTTTGCAACCTTGTTTATTGATGTTGGATTCTTGATTATAGTTAATTATCTTGGATGATTAGTATGTGGTTAGTCAGGATATTTGAAAGAAGAAGCTTAATTAATCATGTATTAGTAGACTTTTAACTTGTTAAAATGTTTACACCATGAAACTAGAAATGGGTATTGGTTTAATAAGGGGTAACTAAGATTAATCAAGAATGCTTTCCCTCACGGAAGGACCTTAGCGGGTTAGATGGTGTTGTTACGGATTCTTGACATAAGTTGTGGCTTTGTTAGTAGTTTAGGCCAAAATTTCTTTCTTGGTGGATTTGTGTTCAAGATTTGTAAATGAACTCAGTTGTGATTTAATCTAGGTTATTATTGTCTCGGTGGCTACATTATGTTTATCGGCGTTAGCTTTCCTTGATTAAGTGAGGTTAGAAAACTCTTAACGGATGACTAACTTATTTTTAAAGGATTTTCATAGACATTCATCAATAGGGCGTTAAAGAACAATTTTAGGTGGTTAAAGTGTGTTTATCGTTTTAACTTTTCGGAAGAGTTGTCATGTTAGGATTCCCGAAAGGGATACTAATTGTCTTTAAAAAAATATAAAATTAACCAAGTGACTTAGTGACATACCCGACTTAATTAACATATTCCAGTTGTTCATAAAGCAAGGCTATATTTATATTTTTCATATTTGGAGTCTATTATGTTTTTAAAAAGAAAAAGATTATGTTTTTGTCATTTTCTAGTTTACACAACTTATCCACTTATCTTTTCTACCGGTAGAATAATGACAAAGGTTTAGTATTATCGTCTCCGCCCGCATCCTTGGATCGATACTTGGTTCTTACCGATACTTTACTACATATATGACGGGGTACACTTGTCCTTTCGTGTGTGTTTTAATGTTGAAGTATAAATCATTTTTATAAATTTAAAACCGAATCGTGTGTAAAATTCATTGTAAAAATATGTATATACGCGCACACGTCAGTATCGATTCGGCTTGTCATGACAAAGAACCAAAAACTATATTTCACCTATTCGTTTTTCAATAAAACTTTTGTTAAAACTTATATAAAACTAAAAACGTTGCAATAGTATACTCAAAAATTTGTAAAGAATCATATTATATTATTATTATACTAACGACAAAGCAAATGGTGTCACTTTATATATAAAAAAACTCAACAGTCAGGCAAATTTGAAGGTATGTACGTTTGTGCTTTGATCACCTGTAAGACACTATTCACAAGTCAGTTTTGAATAAAATTTGTATCAACACGTAGATAAAGTAAACATGTCGCAACAACATAACCGAAATTTTGTAAAACATTGCGATTTTAATAGTTATTAGAAAAAAATAAAATATGCTAAAAAGTAGTTATAATAAATAAGATAATATATATTAATATGGGAGAGGATCATGAGAAAACTAGAAAACTAACAAAAAAGCCAAAAAAAGCATAAAAACATACAATTTTTTTTTATAAAAAATCGCTGCATTTTATGTATAAATTTTTTTTTTCAAAATAAAAAAAATTGTACTGCACATGTGCATTATATGTTTATGTTGCAGATGTGCATTACATGCTTTTTTATTTTTTTTAAGTTTTTTATATAATATATATAGCGAATTTTAATAAAGAAATCAAAAAAAAAATTTGATATGTTTTTTTTGGTTTTTTAGTTAGTTTTTTGGGTTTCTCATTTAAACTAGTTTTCTCATGATCCATCCCATTATATATTAATATATATATATATTTTTATCCTCCATCACATGACATTTATATACTACTTTATAATACATTTGTGGATAGCAGATTTGTAATTTACTCTCCACTTTAAGACGTTTAAGGCAACTTTTGGTGTGTATGGAGTACTAATTCGTACTACTTCTCATAATTAATATATTATTTAATAAAGGGAAAATACGCTTTTCGTCCTTGATGTTTGTATCGGAATGCGATGGATGACCTTTAACTTCAATAATTACAGTCACAATCATTTATTTGGAAAACTCATTACACTCTACGCCCTTTGACCCTATCTGGTTAAAAGTTTCAGTTAAGTATAGCATGTGCTTTGCACATGAGAGTAGGTTGGTAATTTTACTGATTTGTTTAAAAATTAATTAATATACAATGCCTATAAACCCTATCTCTTTCTCAGATATCTCTCTCCCTCTTTTTCTCTCTCTCTCTCTTCAACCAACCTCCACCACCACTAAATTAAGCCACCACCACCGTATCCCAGAGACCACCACCGTATCCAACAAAGACCACCACCACCGTAGCCAACAAACACCACTACCACCAAGTCTCACCACCACCACCACCCAGGTTTGAATCGCATCTCCACCACCACTAGATCCTGCCATCACCCACCAAATCCATATCCAGCAACCACCACCACCACCCAACTGTGACGGTTGTATCGTTGTTGATGACAACGGTGACGTATCTAAACTGGAAGACCTGGTTCTTAATCCATATCCAGCAACCACCTTGCTCTCTCACTATCTCTCTCTAACGGAAATCACCCTTTCAAGAAACCACCCGATTCTTCAACAAATGGAAATCAACCTCTTCGCCGTTTAACACCCCCCTCTCTAGTGGTGGTGGTGGAGGTGGATTTGGAAGAAATTTTGAAGAACTTCTGAGAAATTTTGAGAAATTTGGAAGAAATTGAAAGTGTGAATCTGTGTTAAGAGTCATGTTTGTGAAAGCTACAACCTAAGTTGTGAATTTGTCACATGTTTCGGTACAAAATCAGGTTACCTACTTCGTTTGGGTTGCGTTTCGGTTAGGTTGGATTTGAAGAAATGGTTAAAGGATTTGGTGTTATATCATTTATTTTTGCAAAAGCTTGGAGATGATTATTATAATAATGTTAGTAGCGGCAGTTTGATTTTTGATTATATATGAAAGATTATTGTTAATTAGTATTGAAGAAAGTGATTTGAGTTTTGATTATATATAAACAACAGTTTAAGTTTTGATTAGTATATTGTATATTGGGTTGGTTGGAGCGAGAGAGAGTATTGTATATTAGGTTGGTTGGATAGAGAAAGAGAGACGGGTTTATGTTTTTAATTTATACATATTGTATATTGTTTTTTAAACTCTGATTTGTTTATTGTTTAAATTTATTTTTAGATAAATAGATGAGTAAAATTACCAATCTACCTTCATGTGGAAGGGACATGTCAGACTTAACTGAAAATTTTAACCAGTTTAGGGCCAAAGAACGTAGAGTGTAATGACTTTCCCAAATAAATGGAGGCGATAATGAACCCTCTAACACCAAACACCCATGAAATCTCATGCGTAAATGGGAAGGACCCTATGTAGTCCATGAAATCCTGGCCAAGGGCGCGTATAAGTTACGCACGTTAGACGATGACATTGTCCCTAGAGCTTTGAATGCGCAACAGTTACGGAAATGCATATGTAAACCACAACCTTTGTAAGCGATGGCATTGCGCCTAACAAGTTTATTTATACAAGTGTTGTTTACATTGTTTTCTTTGTTATTTCCTAAATACAAATTAGTTACAAATCCATTTACCACTTTGGGTATGTGCAAAAACATAATGGCTAAACTACGATCTCATGAGCACTACAATCTCCAAGGCTTCCGCAACATCTTGCGCGGAGCTGGATCATGTGCCGCTCTCACATGAGCCACGCCAATCTTTCTTCGCGATACCTGCACAAAGTAGTTAACACATTCAAATACTGTAACACACAGTTTAAAAGCAAGAAGATAATATTTACTGATGCGCCACGCGCCAAAATAAAGGTGAAACTCGTATATACCTGCCAGGGGCCAAATCCTTAGCATGCAAGACAGGAAAATTAACCTAAACATTAAAACATACGCCCTAATAGAGGCAGTGAAGGGATGAAACTTGTTTTGTTAGAATAAAAAAAAATTACATAGGCATGAAAGCCTAGTCACAGCGTGCAAGCTAGTTTGACTCAAGGTGCTGGGATATCTTCTTCCTCGCCTTCAACACTATCACCTTCTATCTCTTAATCCTCAGGTAATAATTCGAAGATACTCTTCAATCGCGCCATGCAGTCATCATGTTGTACCACCTATGTGACCAAGGCCATTACTGGTAAGGCAAGGTTGTTATAGGCCTTTCGCATCACAGTAAAGACGCCTTCAAGATCTTTTCCATGTGAAGTCAAGACTCAATCGTCCCATTGCACCTTCAACGCCTCGTTCACATGCGAAATGTACTCGTTGTAACCTTCTTGGTGCCCAACCGCATGCGCTGCCACAGTGAGCGCTACGATTGTCTCATCTAGCTCAACCGAGTTCAAGACAACATTTGCCACCTAGCAAGAAAAACAGTTGACAAAGTGGCAAACTTAAATAACCAAGGGAGAAAACTTACGTGTACAATGCCGTGTTGCTGGAGCCACACATAGTTATTCACTAAAGGCTCCACCAGTTCCCGCGCCTTAGCATAGTTATCCTGTGCTACCTCTAGTGCAGCTTGCTTCATCAGCATTGTCGGTGCACACCTTCTCAGCAAGGAGATCAATTTCTTAAGATTCTCTCTTCTCTTGAAATTCGCATAAACGACGCTTTAATTCGGCCATTTCAGTATCTTTGCCTAATAGATCTTTGTGCTTCGCGGCTAGCTCTTGCTTAAGGTCCTCCTGCTCAGACAATTGGGCACTTAGTCTTTGGATTTCATAATCTTGTTTGAGACAAGTGGCGAGAACGCGAACCTTCCGTTGCTCGACTCGTTCGTGGTGTGACCGCGCTTCGTCGACCTGAGCTTGAAGGTCAGCTTTCTGCTTGGAAGAAGTCTTAACTTGCCCTTTCAACTTCACAATCTCTTCACGAGCTTTATGTATGTTGGCATTATCGCATTTGCACCCTTTTACCTACTGTTTACGCTCATCGGCTAACTTATCCTTTGCAGCTTTGAGTTTCTTCTTGAGGCCAAGGGCGCCCCAGTCGTCAGACTTCCTATCGGCATCCAGTTGTACCGGTTTTTCTACCAACTCAGCTTTAGCCATTTCAAACAACTTCGCATCTGCTACCAAGCGGCACCTGGTATGCTCGAATATGGTTCTCCCGTGGTACATCGTCCGCTACTCTCGTGTGACCTGGTTACTTTTAGAGAACTGATTGGCTTGCGTAAGTATTTGTGAATGGTACAGTTGGTCGTGAGAGCGCTATATTTGATAATTAACTTTAGTCGGCAGGGAAAGCACCCTTGAACCATTCATGATAAGTAGGGAAATCATTGAAAGTGTCCCATTGTTTAAGTTTCCAAATTGGGGCGTGCACCTCCTCCGCTCGGCCGTCGTTGTCACACCCCAACCGATGGTGGAAACATCGAGGCGGGACGAAAGAGATTGCTCATTGCTCATAATGCTAAATGCGACAATATTTAATTAAACCAGATTTCATTTCATAAGTAAAATTGTCATACAATACATGGGAAGTTCAAATACAACAATAGTAAAAGGACAAAGTTTGATACAACAATTATAAACCTAAACGTCTATGTGTGTATCTAGTCATCAACACTATCCCGATTTCATGGCATCATCTTCATCAACCTGTAACATGTTTTAAAATAGAGTTCAATGCAAAAGCAAAGGCGAGTACACAAGTTTGGTGATACATAGCATAATTATAAAGGTTTAACTCGAATCCACATGTTAATTGTAAGTAAAGAGTATACTAATCATGCAATACTAGATCAAACCCCAAGTTTCCACAAAAAGTTTACGAGATCGAGCTTCCCTTGTCACAAAAGCGACGAGTCTAAAATGAGTATAATAATCCTAACATAACCCCGACGGGTGGTGTGCTACTCCTATAGCGCTATACATGTTAAGTTTGGGCTAGCTAAGTTAATGATCAAGCATGTATCTGAGCATAACAAGTATTCATGTATAAGGATTGAGGATGTAAAAGCATAAGTTTGTGATAGTGTATTTTGATATGGACACATGTTACAACCCAAAAGTGGTAAAAGGTAAATGGGTCGAGTGTACACGGTTTTGCTAAAGTGTTTCGCTTAGAGAAATCCCATGAGCTTTTTGTGATTAGGGTTTGGCACCTTGTCCTTCTACAAGAAAAACATAGGTATTAGTTATGAGTGTAATGGAATGTTGGGATTGAATCCTACAAAAGAACAGATGATAGAGAGCCAAAACAGATCTGCTCTATATGATCCAGAATAAACAGATTTTAGATTCACTCCTTTCAAAGACCAGCTACCAAACCGCTGCTAGTTCTAACAACTGCCTTGTGCCAAAGCTCTGCTAGTTATAAAGACTGTTGTTTCACCAAACCTCGGATGGGTCAAAGATCTGCTAGAAGTTAAAGGTCTATCATCCTTTGAAGAACATCTTCCAATATCTCATCAGAGTTTATGCCTATCAGTGGTTAGGGTCATCAGTTCTTTGCTATCAGTGTTTTAGGTTAGGCAGTGGTTAGAGTTTGTTATTGCTGTTAGATGTCATTGTCAAGATGATGTCAGCATAGACTATCCGTGGTTAGGATTGTACTATAAATAGACAGTGCTTGTACTGTTCTATTAAGCTTTTTTCACACTTATAGTGTATTGTACAATCTTTTGTGTGTGTAGCTTGGTCTGAGGGGGTGTATAGTGATTCATATATGTAAGTTACTTTGTAATCCTTTCAATCTTTTAAGTAATGAAAACATGTTATGTTGAAAACTATTCTCTCGTTGATTGTGTTATAAAGTTTTAACTGTTCTTCTGCTGCAAAGTTCTTCATGTTTTATCAGTTTGTTATCATTTTGGTAAAAACTGTACAATCAATCCAAACTCAGATCTTAACAATTGGTATCAGAGCTTGGTCAGTCAAATTTGATCTAATCGTCAATTTAACATAAAAAGATCAGCTCGATCTCATTGATATTGTGCTATTCTTAAACTGTTGAAAACGAAGTCGAAATTGCGTAGAGATTCATGATTCAGTTGGTTCTATTGTTTGTGTTCGAGTCTATGTTGATTTCTGGGTTATTTGATGAAGAGGATACATATCAGTCTCATATGAATGACTGAGATGAACTTTTAAAACATAAATTCTTCAAAAGAATCGCTGGATGTCTATCAGATCTAATTGATTCACATATCACGAAATTTTCTACGAATTTTATAGTAGAAATTTCATGTTTATATCAGATCTTGTATTGCTCTTCTGAATTTTTTGTTGAAGATAATACACCTTGAGTTTTGCTTGTTTTTGATAGACAAAACTTAAGTACCTACCTGAAGTAGAACCCTATTTTCAGAAAGGGAAGATACTTCATCTGATAGTGAATCAAGAGGACTCTGGATGATAACCAGTTCAAATTAGATTCAAGTGTCCCAGAAAACCTGTCTGTTGGTGCATGTTTGTGACAACAACTTTTAGATTCAGGTCTTTGGATATCTTGTATTTAGTGAAACAAAAACAGTTAGCGGGTTTAGCTTTGTATTAGTGAGTTAATAGTGATTGGACCAAACCAAACCCACATTGGGGGAATGGTATGCGAATTGGGCCTTTCCAATTCGCAGGCTTGTGTGAAACCAGCCCAGGTTGCAAACTTGTGTTATATAAACAAGGCTTTGCATTAGGGTTTAGGTTAATCACCAGAATCACAAGTGAGAGAGAGAGATTCGTATAGCACATAGGGCTTGGATGAAATTCTGTGTGTGAGGATCTTGATTGATTGTAATCAGTTTGATTGATAATCAGTAAAGATTAGTTTGTGGTGATTTCTGTTCCTACACGTTTACTGTGACAATCTGATCTAGAGGATTCCCCACTCTAGATTAGATATACAATTCTGTTGAAAATCCATAGGATTAAGGTGACCTACAATTGGTATCAGAGCACTAGGCTCTTGATTGGCTTGGTTCAGAATTGTTTGCTGCAGAAAACTGACAAGTTTTTGGAGTTTTGGAGGCTGTTTGATGAAACCCTAAAAATTTCTGCTTTTATTGGCTTTTGCGTATTTGATTGTTTGTTATTTTGCAGGTTTATTGGCTGTTTTTGCAGGATTTTGGAAGAATTTTGCTTGGAAAATTGAAGATTCGAAGAACTCTTCTTCGTGTTCTTCGTAGTGTTCATCAAGATTTTTGTGAAAATTGCTGATTTTGGTTACTTTGATTTTGCAGGAATCTGTTTGGGAAAGAGATAAAATCTCTTCAAAGTTTGAAAAGATTTGGACGAAAATATCAGAATCCCGAAAGTTTGGAAGGTTATTACTAGCTTGCTGAACAAGTTTGTCAAAAACGCAGTCTGGACCTGCGGATTTGATAAACCAGCGCATTTAACTTACCCATCGTTTTTAAATCTAAGGCGACTTAGGTAACCGCATAATTATCCTCTGTGACATTACTTCGGTGATCTGTTACGTTACCAGCGGATTTGATCTGCCTGCATAATTGTCCTGCGGATTTACCAGCGGATTTGATTTGCCTGCGTAATTAAACTGCTCAGCGTAATTGACCAAACCAACGCATTTAAACTGAACCTGCGTAAATAACAAAGCCAACGAAATAAGTAACCAACGCATTTAATCAGAACCAACGTAATTAACTAGGTGGAACCCATAAGCTGCTGACGTAATCGGAAATAAACGTTTTCGAAAATACAAAGTGATCCATAAGGAATTTTGCAGTAACGTTTGCACCATTAGAATCCTTTGATTTTTAGGACAAAAAAAGGCACGGAAATTCGAAAAAGGTTTTCGACATATTATATCATTGGATTCGTATCGTCGAGACGAGTCTAACGGTGTAATTTAGTAAAATCAGTTTTCAGACAGTTTTTAACCGTTTTAGCGAGCCGGTTCGTTAAAAATGTCGAATATGTCGAATTTGAACAACTTGTTGAGAATGGAGCATGAAGTTGGCACGACAAAGAAACCACCAAAGATGATGAAGGTAGAGAATTACCTTACGTGGAAAGACAGGTTTTAGTCGTTTGTTGAGTATCAGGACACGAGAATGTGGATCTGTATTGTCGATGGGTACACAAACCCAACTCATGAGTTCGAAGGCAGACAAAGGGTCACATCTTATGTCAATATGGAGGAAGCAGACAAGAAGATGTATGAAGCTGAAAAACGTGCTCTAGCTGCTATCAAAATGTCTCTACCAGAGGAAATTAAACACACCTTTAAGAGGTACACCAGTTCAAAGGAAATGTGGGATGCTCTAGAGAAGAGGTATGAGGGTAATCCTGATGTGAAGAAGAACAAGAAAGATTTGTTGAAGAAGTAGTTTGCTGTCTTCAAGGGCATGAGAAGTGAGTCTCTAGAAGACATCATTACAAGGTTTTATCATCTGATGACGGAGATAGATAATTATGATATAGAGGGATACAGTGATACTGAGATCAACGACAAGTTTCTAGATGCTCTACCCACTAAATGGGATATTTACACCCTTATGATCAAGAGAGAAGCTGATTATGCAACTATGGACTTAGAAAGAGTTGTCGGGAAGCTGAGAGCTTACGAGCTCAACATGAGGAAGAAGGAAACAGGTTATGATCAGGTTCAAGATCCGGGAGTTTACAAAGGCATTCCATCTTCATCTTCTCATAACGCTTCGAGTGACTCAGCAACGACATTTCTCTCAAGCGAATATGAAAATGTCTTTGATGATAAAGGGGAATTGTGTTTTGTTGCCTCAACGGGAGTTCAAATGCAGGGAAGAGACAACAGGAACAGCCGCAGACTGGATCCAATAATGACAGGATTCCAAATTCTATGCCCACGAGTGTAAAATCAGCTGAGAATCAACTGGCGCTCCTTGCCTTGTTTCTTGCTTCATATCAGAATTTTTATACAGGGCAAGATAACAGATCCAGCAGCACTGGACAAAGATTATGAGCAGATTGATCCAGACGATTTGGATGAGATGGATATTCAGTGGCAGATGGCCATGATAACTCTCAGGGCTAAACGGTTCCTGAACAGAACTGGGAGGAAGTTTATTGGCAAAAGGGTTGGATTCGATAAATCCAAGGTTCGATGCTTTAAATGTCAAAATCTTGGGCATTTTGCTAGAGAGTGCCAAAGACAAACAGGAGAATCACAAAAATTTTCCACGTTTCATAATTCATCTAACCAAAGCTGATCCAATGGTGCATCACGTGCACTTGTTTCCACTACTTCTCCTGATGGTTCATATGATTGGAGTCTTCACCTTGAAGATGATGAAACCATAACACAAGCTCTAATGGCAGAGATTGTTACTGTTATCGAAGAAGGTCAACTAGATGAGGGGGAAGCTAGTGATGTTGTTGACGCGGAGAGTTCTGAAGAGAAGATTGTAACTGAACAAGTTGCAAGTGAAGAAGCTGAAGTTGCTACAGAACAAATTGTTGCTGAACAAGTAAAGCCTGAAGAGAAGCAAGCTGAAGAGACAAAGACTGGTGACGTACAAGTGCAATCTGACGAAGAAGAGAAGGTCAAAGCCAATCTTGCTGCATTAATGGCCGATTTGTGTAAAGCTACTGGTGATGTAAGTTCAGAACCAGTAAGTTCTGTCTGCATGAGTTGCAGTGAACTAAGAGGTACAGTTGACAGGTTGTCCACACACAACCAAAGTCTGGTAAATGAACTAAATAGCCTAAAAGAATCAAACTTTTTCATTAAAAGAAAAGAGTCTCAATATCTAAAGAAAATAAAATCATGTGAAGCTGAAGTTAAAACTTTACTGAAAAATTAAATAAAGAGCTTCAAGTGATAGATTTAGCACATGAGACTATGAGAGATAAAACAAAAGAACTGTCTGACAAGTGCCAAGAATTATCTGACGCACAAGTTAAGATAGTTGAGCTTCAAAGGAAGATAGACCAGTTTAGAAACACGTCTTTTGTAATGAATCACATGATGGGAAACTTAAAAAAGAGTACTGATCGAACAACGGTGGGATTTAATGAAGTTCCTCCACCTTTTCATCAGGACTATTCATTTCTACCACATGAAGATGATTTAACAGATTTTGTTTATGGTGCAACTTTGGTTGAGCCGATGACTGTCGACTTACCTGATAGTTCCGTATATGAGAATGATGTTTCTGAGTATGAAGTGGCTGATGTCGAGAAGGACACCAAGCAAGACATTGCATTCATAAATAAAAACGCATCTTCCCAATCTAAAAAACAACATTTTGTTAAAAAGGTTAATTTTGTGAAAGGGATGACATGAAAAATGAGAATATTGTGATTGAAACAGGGTCAAATGAAAAGTTTGTTAAAGATAAAATGAACAAAGGAAAATCAAAAGAAACAAACGTTGGTCCGTAAAAAACGTCGCCCAACTCATCAAATCCATCAACTTCAAAGGCTTCACCTAAGACATCTTTTGCTAAAAGATCGTGCTTTAGTTGTCATACAAAGGGACATGTCGTCAGTTGTTGTCCTTACAAGAAAGGTGAAGCACCTTTAAAAGAAAAGAAGAAAGATAAATCACAGAAAAGAAGGGTGATTGTGATTTGAAGACATCAAACTCACCGAAGAAATCTGTTGTTGAAGACAAGGCTGAAAAAGGAAATCAACAATTTACTTTTCAAAGAAATCAACCAAGGTTTCAGCCTGAGTCTCCAACTGGCAGATTCGATAGACCTAGAAGTAGTTCACCTAAAATGAATAACTTTAATGGTCAGTCAAATAATTTTAGAGGTCAAAATTTACAACAAAATCGATATCACACCAATGGTAGTCGAAAGTTTTACAATAATGACTCAAGAAATAATGACAATCAAAATTTTGGAAATCAATCGAGAGTTCATCAGAACTCAGGATTTGCGAATCAGAATAGAGGTTTTCAAAGTCAAAATTTCCAAAGGTCACAAAGTCCAAACTGGTATAGGAACCCTCATGACTAGAGACCTAGTGGAAATCAAAAACCATTTCCATCAACATATCCGAGACGCAAGACTCCTATTAGGAGTGATGGATATTGGATGGATGTTCCGGTGGTTGATGAATCTGGAAGACCCAAGACCATTAAGGCTTGGGTCCCCCAAACTAACTAACTTTGTTTTGGTTTGTGCAGGAGCTGCTAAGGAGGCTGATCAACTTGTGGTATGTTGACAGTGGCTGCTCTAGGCACATGACAGGGGATAAGAGGTTGCTGAAATATTTTGAAGAAATAAATGGAGGTTACGTGAATTTTGCAGGAGCAAAAGGTGGAAAAATCACAGTTCAAGGGAAAGTGACCAATGGGAAGATAACCTTGGACAAAGTTAACTATGTCGAGCAGCTCAAACATAATCTAATGAGCGTGTCGCAAGTCTGTGACAAGGGTTACTCTGTGCACTTTACCAAGCCTGAGGCACTGGTGTTAAAACCTGGATTGATTATTCCTGATGATTGGGTAGTTATGCAGCACCAAGGAAGAATGATACCTATGTCATGGACATGAGTGTACATGATTCTTCGGTGGTGACTACATGCTTGTTGTCAAAAGCATATGAGGCGGAGTCGTTGTTATGGCATAGACGCATGGCACATATCCACTATCGCTAAATGAATTATATAATTAAAAATGATTTAGTGGAAGGTGTGCCTATGCAGAAGTTTTCTGTGGATGATAAGCGTCTTCCTTGTAAAAAGGGAAAGCAACACAGAAAACCTCACAAGTCTAAAACTGTGAATTCCATCACCTCTCCACTTGAATTACTTCATATGGATTTGTTCGGTCCAATGAATGTAAGGAGTATTGGAGGAAAATATTATTGCTTAGTTGTTACTGATGACTTTTCTCATTTTTCTTGGGTTTTCTTTCTAGTGACAAAGGATGAGACAACTGAAATGTTGATCAATCTTTTTGCAAAGTTGGAGAATCTACTTCAGACAAGAATAAAGCGCATTAGAAGCGACAATGGCACGGAGTTAAAGAATCGGTTGATGGATATGTATGTCTCCGCAAGGGGATAGAGCATCAATTCAGTGCTCCATACACACCGCAACAGAATGGAGTGGCAAAACGGAAAAATAGGACATTAATAGAAGCTACTAGGACCATGCTTTCTGATTCTAAGCTTCCTGTCATCTTTTGGGCAGAGGCTGTGAATACAACTTGCTATGTTCTGAATAGGGTTTTGACGGTTAAACGACACAATAAAATGTGTTATGAACTTCTGAGAAACCGTAAACCAAATTTAGAAGGGCTTGAACCGTTTGGGTTTCCATGCACGATAATTAGAAATAAAAACCAACCAAAATTTGGTGAGGTCGCTGACGAAGGATTTTTCTTAGGTTATGTCGACGGTGCACCAAACAAGAGAGTTTTTAATAAAACTAATGGTAAAATTGAAACGGTTTTTAATATTGAAATTATCACATATTCGCCCAAACAGTCCAGCTCAGGTCCAGCCATCCTATATGATAATGATCTATGCTTTGATTCTTTTAAATTTCCTGAGTTTTCCGATGCAGGTGATTTAGAAGTAATTCATAGCTTGGCTTGGGATGAAGATGATCGTGCTTTTGTTCCGAGTTCAAGTGTTCCAAGTGTTATTGCATCAGGATCTTCCTCAATGCAATGCAAATGCAAATGCAAATGCAAATCAAATGCAGAAGTAGCTGATTCCAGTGACAGTGAGTCTGAACCTCTTGAGGGGGAGGACTTTACTAATCCATTTAGCTGATCAACATGTTTAGGGGGAGATTGGATCAAATCTAGAGACTGACTTGGAAGTTGACACCATTGCTACAACACGAGCAAACAGAGATCATCCAGTGGAGAATATTATAGGTGATCCGAATGCAGGCGTTCAGACAAGGAGAAGTATCGTAGAAGGTTCATGTATGTATGCTACGATTGAGAAGACTGATATTATCAATGAGTGCTTGTATAGTTGTTTTATTTCTCAAGAGGAGCCGAGGAATGTTCATATGGCTCTGAAGGATAATTCATGGGTAGAAGCTATGCAGGAAGAACTAGCTCAGTTTGAGGAGTTGAAAGTTTAGGAGTTAGTTGATTTACCAGAGGGAGGAAGAGAGATTGGTACCAACTGGGTGTTCAAGTGTAAGAAAGATGATCGAGGAATTGTGACAAGGAATAAGGCTTGGTTAGTGGTAAAAGGGTTCAATTAGCAAGAGGGGATTGATTATAATGAAGTGTTTGCACCAGTTGCAAGGTTGGAAGCAATTAGGTTGTTTCTAGCTTTCGCATCATTCAAGGGCTTTAAAGTTTATCAGCTTGACGTGAAGAGTGCATTTCTTTACGGGAAAGTCCAAGAAGTGGTATATGTCTCACAACCAGATGGGTTTACTGATCCAGACTATCTAGATAGAGTGTATAAACTGAACAAAGCATTGTATGGATTGCATCAGGCACCCAGAGCGCGGTATGAGACGTTGTTAGCTCATTTGTTGAAGAATGGCTTTGAAATAGGTCAAATGACAGTACACTTTTCATAAGAGAAAGAAGGAAGATTCTATGTTGGTACAAATATACGTCGATGATATCATTTTCAGGTCATCTGATGAGAGCATGTGTCATGAGTTCGAAGAGGTGATGAAGGGTAAGTTCGAGATGAGTGCAATGGGTGAGTTATCATTCTTCTTGGGGTTGCAAGTTGAACAAAAGAAGGATGGCATCTTTATTCATCAGACGAAGTATGTGTATGACATTTTGACTCGTTTCAAGATGGAGGATTGCGCGACTTTTAATACACCCATTTGTGAAAATCAAAACATTGGTCTAGATGCTAAGAGTATGGACGATGTTGATCCTACTAATAGAGGGCCATGATTGGATCGTTGATGTATCTTACTGCTTCAAGACCGGACATTATGTTCGCCGTATGTTTGTGTGCCAGATATCAAGCTAATCCAAAGGAACATATGAAGGCGGTGAAGCGTATACTTCATTACTTAAAGGGGAAACCTAAGTTTGGGCTATGGTATCCTGCTGATAGTGACTTGAAGCTTATTGCATACACTGATTCGGATTTCGGAGGATGCAAATCTACCAGAAAATCTACCACAGGTGGTTGTCAGTTCTTAAGGGGAAGACTAGTTTCATGGCAGTGCAAGAAAAAGCCTGTGTGTCTACGTCTTCGTGTGAAGCTGAATACATTGTTGCAGGTAGTTGCTGTTCACAGGTTCTGTGGATCCAACAGCAAATGCGTGATTACGGTTTGAATTTCACTCGCACACCTATTATGATAGACAATAATGCCACAACTTCCATCACAAATAATCCCGTAAAACACAGTCGCACAAAACATATTGACATTCGTCATCATTTTATACGGGATTGTGCTGAAAAGAGAATGATTGAACTGCATAGAGTCGACATAGTAGATAACCTGGCAGATCTTTACACTAAAGCTTTTGACAGGGCTCGATTTGAACATCTAGTCGAACTCAACGGGATGAGGAATCCTGAATAACCAATTTTTCATAAAAATTTTTGTAAATAGTTTATTGCTTTCTTAAAATAAAAAACATAAAAAAAAACTAGAAAACCATAAAATAAAAAAAATAGAAAATTCAAAAATGAGTTTTCACTATGTTGAAAAAGAAGAAATGATAGTACATCAGCAAATTAAACTGTCACACTGAAACTGAAATTAAATTGCTTAAGTGTGATAGCAGCTTCATCATATGATGTACCAGTAGGCAAGAAACAAGAAATAATCAACTTACCATGGTGATATAAACATAAAGAATTGAGTATGAGTGGGTAAGATATCAGTGGTGTATGGTTTTATAACCTTAAATCTTGCGTTGATAGATTGCCAAAATCTGAATTTTGGGTCTTTATACTGTTATATCATCCGGGGTATCAGGGTTGTCCTCTGCTGCATCTAGATATATGCTGACCTAGGCACAACCAGGATATCTTAAAAGAGCTAAAAATGCCAAATCCTAGAAATTGAAGAAGCTCTCCTAGAGAGTCATTCAAATGTGCAAAATGCATAAATCGTACCAAAATATGTGGTATTTGTCTTAACCCTCGTTGGATATTGGTCTCTTTGCTGTACGGAAGTACTGACCTGATCACCAATTATCTGACATTGTAAATCTAAAAGGATGAATTTCGGTATACTCACCTACTAAGATGAATCTTTGTGCATACCTTGATCGTGGGGATATGTCCGAAGTGGGACACACTATTACATTTGTTTAAAATTACCTTAACATATCACTAGGTAAAGGTACTTGTAATGTTCATGTGTTTTGTTTAAGTGGACAAACATACTGGTAATCGTCTTGAACTGCTTTTCATGAAAATTAAAAGATAAAATGAACTGAGAGTGTGAAACGGTTTGATTAGGCTGAAATGATCTTCTTAACAAGTGATTCTCACAAAAAAAAGTGTTTATTTTCTTGTTATTTATTTGTTTTCAGAAAATTATAAAAATCCAAAAAGATTTTATTTTTCTTTAAAAATTCTTAGCGTACGGAAAATGGTTGTTCTTGGTAGAATTGTTACTGAAAGGGGGAGACGGTGTTTGAAGATGAGTTCAAAATTTTTCAATTTGCAGGTTCTAGTGGTGTTTGAGTAAAAAGTTTTAGTGTTGGTGTTGAGATGAAAAATTGCTTAATCTGTATTAAAGTTTACACATCTCTCGATTAATAATAATTTGTTATCTTGGATTAAAAATTCTTATGGTTTTTCGAGATGTTTGTTTTGTATACAGATGGTTGCAATTTGTTCTTGTGAAGCAAAGTGAAGTTTAGTGAAGAGGAGTCTGTTTGGATGCATGGTAGAATCCTCCTTTCTACATTGCTGAGAAAGATTGAAGAGGTTGAAGATTGCTATGCAAATGCTGAACTAGAGTTTACTCAAGTGCTAACAACTTTGAAGATTTTGTGATTGGATGCATCAGCTTAGGGGGAGTCTTTTGCTGACAGAAGCTATTGAAAGCTATCCAAAGACCAATGACGATGAAAGTTACATGTAGAATGCAAGAAGATAGAAGACTGAAGACAAAGTTTTTATGAAGCTATTATCAAGGGGGCAACTGTTGGTGCATGTTTGTGACAAAAACCTTTTAGATTCAGGTCTTTGGATATCTTGTATTTAGTGAAACGATAAACAGTTAGCGGGTTTTTTCGAGAATTGTTACTGAAAGGGGGAGACGGTGTTAGAAGATGAGTTCAAAATTTTTCAATTTGCAGGTTCTAGTGGTGTTTGAGTAAAAAGTTTTTAAAATTAGTGTTGGTGTTGAGATGAAAAATTGCTTAATCTGTATTAAAGTTTACACATCTCTCGATTAATAATAATTTGTTATCTTGGATTAAAAATTCTTATGGTTTTTCGAGATGTTTGTTTTGTATACAGATGGTTGCAATTTGTTCTTCTGAAGCAAAGTGAAGTTTAGTGAAGAGGAGTCTGTTTGGATGCATGGTAGAATCCTCCTTTCTACATTGCTGACAAAGATTGAAGAGGTTGAAGATTGCTATGCAAATGCTGAACTAGAGTTTACTCAAGTGCTAACAACTTTGAAGATTTTGTGATTGGATGCATCAGCTTAGGGGGAGTCTGTTGCTGACAGAAGCTATTGAAGCTGAAGCTATCCAAAGACCAATGACGATGAAAATTACATGTAGAATGCAAGAAGACAGAAGACTGAAGACAAAGTTTTTATGAAGCTATTATCAAGGGGGAAACTGTTGGTGCATGTTTGTGACAACAGCTTTTAGATTCAGGTCTTTGGATATCTTGTATTTAGTGAAACGATAAACAGTTAGCGGGTTTTTCGAGAATTGTTACTGAAAGGGGGAGACGGTATTAGAAGATGAGTTCAAAATTTTCAATTTGCAGGTTCTAGTGGTGTTTGAGTAAAAAGTTTTTGGTGTTGGTGTTGAGATGAAAAATTGCTTAATCTGTATTAAAGTTTACACATCTCTCGATTAATAATAATTTGTTATCTTGGATTAAAAATTCTTATGGTTTTTCGAGATGTTGTTTTGTATACAGATGGTTGCAATTTGTTCTTGTGAAGCAAAGTGAAGTTTAGTGAAGAGGAGTCTGTTTGGATGCATGGTAGAATCCTCCTTTCTACATTGCTGACAAAGATTGAAGAGGTTGAAGATTGCTATGCAAATGCTGAACTAGAGTTTACTCAAGTGCTAACAACTTTGAAGATTTTGTGATTGGATGCATCAGCTTAGGGGGAGTCTGTTGCTGACAGAAGCTATTGAAGCTGAAGCTATCCAAAGACCAATGACGATGAAAGATTACATGTAGAATGCAAGAAGACAGAAGACTGAAGACAAAGTTTTTATGAAGCTATTATCAAGGGGGCAACTGTTGGTGCATGTTTGTGACAACAGCTTTTAGATTCAGGTCTTTGGATATCTTGTATTTAGTGAAACGATAAACAGTTAGCGGGTTTTTCGAGAATTGTTACTGAAAGGGGGAGACGGTGTTAGAAGATGAGTTCAAAATTTTCAATTTGCAGGTTCTAGTGGTGGTTTGAGTAAAAGTTTTGGTGTTGGTGTTGAGATGAAAAATTGCTTAATCTGTATTAAAGTTTACACATCTCTCGATTAATAATAATTTGTTATCTTGGATTAAAAATTCTTATGGTTTTTTCGAGATGTTGTTTTGTATACAGATGGTTGCAATTTGTTCTTGTGAAGCAAAGTGAAGTTTAGTGAAGAGGAGTCTGTTTGGATGCATGGTAGAATCCTCCTTTCTACATTGCTGACAAAGATTGAAGAGGTTGAAGATTGCTATGCAAATGCTGAACTAGAGTTTACTCAAGTGCTAACAACTTTGAAGATTTTGTGATTGATCATCAGCTTAGGGGGAGTCTGTTGCTGACAGAAGCTATTGAAGCTGAAGCTATCCAAAGACCAATGACGATGAAAGATTACATGTAGAATGCAAGAAGACAGAAGACTGAAGACAAAGTTTTTATGAAGCTATTATCAAGGGGGCAACTGTTGGTGCATGTTTGTGACAACAGCTTTTAGATTCAGGTCTTTGGATATCTTGTATTTAGTGAAACGATAAACAGTTAGCGGGTTTTTCGAGAAATTGTTACTGAAAGGGGGAGACGGTGTTAGAAGATGAGTTCAAAATTTTTCAATTTGCAGGTTCTAGTGGTGTTTGTGAGTAAAAAGTTTTGAGTGTTGGTGTTGAGATGAAAAATTGCTTAATCTGTATTAAAGTTTACACATCTCTCGATTAATAATAATTTGTTATCTTGGATTAAAATTCTTATGGTTTTTCGAGATGTTTGTTTTGTATACAGATGGTTGCAATTTGTTCTTGTGAAGCAAAGTGAAGTTTAGTGAAGAGGAGTCTGTTTGGATGCATGGTAGAATCCTCCTTTCTACATTGCTGACAAAGATTGAAGAGGTTGAAGATTGCTATGCAAATGCTGAACTAGAGTTTACTCAAGTGCTAACAACTTTGAAGATTTTGTGATTGGATGCATCAGCTTAGGGGGAGTCTGTTGCTGACAGAAGCTATTGAAGCTGAAGCTATCCAAAGACCAATGACGATGAAAGATTACATGTAGAATGCAAGAAGACAGAAGACTGAAGACAAAGTTTTTATGAAGCTATTATCAAGGGGGCAACTGTTGGTGCATGTTTGTGACAACAGCTTTTAGATTCAGGTCTTTGGATATCTTGTATTTAGTGAAACGATAAACAGTTAGCGGGTTTTTCGAGAATTGTTACTGAAAGGGGGAGACGGGTTAGAAGATGAGTTCAAAATTTTTCAATTTGCAGGTTCTAGTGGTGTTTGAGTAAAAAGTTTTAGTGTTGGTGTTGAGATGAAAAATTGCTTAATCTGTATTAAAGTTCACACATCTCTCGATTAATAATAATTTGTTATCTTGGATTAAAAATTCTTATGGTTTTTCGAGATGTTTGTTTTGTATACAGATGGTTGCAATTTGTTCTTGTGAAGCAAAGTGAAGTTTAGTGAAGAGGAGTCTGTTTGGATGCATGGTAGAATCCTCCTTTCTACATTGCTGACAAAGATTGAAGAGGTTGAAGATTGCTATGCAAATGCTGAACTAGAGTTTACTCAAGTGCTAACAACTTTGAAGATTTTGTGATTGGATGCATCAGCTTAGGGGGAGTCTGTTGCTGACAGAAGCTATTGAAGCTGAAGCTATCCAAAGACCAATGACGATGAAAGATTACATGTAGAATGCAAGAAGACAGAAGACTGAAGACAAAGTTTTTATGAAGCTATTATCAAGGGGGCAACTGTTGGTGCATGTTTGTGACAACAGCTTTTAGATTCAGGTCTTTGGATATCTTGTATTTAGTGAAACGATAAACAGTTAGCGGGTTTTTCGAGAATTGTTACTGAAAGGGGGAGACGGTGTTAGAAGATGAGTTCAAAATTTTTCAATTTGCAGGTTCTAGTGGTGTTTGAGTAAAAAGTTTTGAGTGTTGGTGTTCAGATGAAAAATTGCTTAATCTGTATTAAAGTTTACACATCTCTCGATTAATAATAATTTGTTATCTTGGATTAAAAATTCTTATGGTTTTTCGAGATGTTTGTTTTGTATACAGATGGTTGCAATTTGTTCTTGTGAAGCAAAGTGAAGTTTAGTGAAGAGGAGTCTGTTTGGATGCATGGTAGAATCCTCCTTTCTACATTGCTGACAAAGATTGAAGAGGTTGAAGATTGCTATGCAAATGCTGAACTAGAGTTTACTCAAGTGCTAACAACTTTGAAGATTTTGTGATTGGATGCATCAGCTTAGGGGGAGTCTGTTGCTGACAGAAGCTATTGAAGCTGAAGCTATCCAAAGACCAATGACGATGAAAGATTACATGTAGAAAGCAAGAAGACAGAAGACTGAAGACAAAGTTTTTATGAAGCTATTATCAAGGGGGCAACTGTTGGTGCATGTTTGTGACAACAGCTTTTAGATTCAGGTCTTTGGATATCTTGTATTTAGTGAAACGATAAACAGTTAGCGGGTTTTTCGAGAATTGTTACTGAAAGGGGGAGACGGTGTTAGAAGATGAGTTCAAAATTTTTCAATTTGCAGGTTCTAGTGGTGTTTGAGTAAAAAGTTTTGAGTGTTGGTGTTGAGATGAAAAATTGCTTAATCTGTATTAAAGTTTACACATCTCTCGATTAATAATAATTTGTTATCTTGGATTAAAAATTCTTATGGTTTTTCGAGATGTTTGTTTTGTATACAGATGGTTGCAATTTGTTCTTGTGAAGCAAAGTGAAGTTTAGTGAAGAGGAGTCTGTTTGGATGCATGGTAGAATCCTCCTTTCTACATTGCTGAAAAAGATTGAAGAGGTTGAAGATTGCTATGCAAATGCTGAACTAGAGTTTACTCAAGTGCTAACAACTTTGAAGATTTTGTGATTGGATGCATCAGCTTAGGGGGAGTCTGTTGCTGACAGAAGCTATTGAAGATGAAGCTATCCAAAGACCAATGACGATGAAAGATTACATGTAGAATGCAAGAAGACAGAAGACTGAAGACAAAGTTTTTATGAAGCTATTATCAAGGGGGCAACTGTTGGTGCATGTTTGTGACAACAGCTTTTAGATTCAGGTCTTTGGATATCTTGTATTTAGTGAAACGATAAACAGTTAGCGGGTTTTTCGAGAATTGTTACTGAAAGGGGGAGACGGTGTTAGAAGATGAGTTCAAAATTTTTCAATTTGCAGGTTCTAATGGTGTTTGAGTAAAAAGTTTTGAGTGTTGGTGTTGAGATGAAAAATTGCTTAATCTGTATTAAAGTTTACACATCTCTCGATTAATAATAATTTGTTATCTTGGATTAAAAATTCTTATGGTTTTTCGAGATGTTTGTTTTGTATACAAATGGTTGCAATTTGTTCTTGTGAAGCAAAGTGAAGTTTAGTGAAGAGGAGTCTGTTTGGATGCATGGTAGAATCCTCCTTTCTACATTGCTGACAAAGAATGAAGAGGTTGAAGATTGCTATGCAAATGCTGAACTAGAGTTTACTCAAGTGCTAACAACTTTGAAGATTTTGTGATTGGATGCATCAGCTTAGGGGGAGTCTATTGCTGACAGAAGCTATTGAAGCTGAAGCTATCCAAAGACCAATGACGATGAAAGATTACATGTAGAATGCAAGAAGACAGAAGACTGAAGACAAAGTTTTTATGAAGCTATTATCAAGGGGGCAACTGTTGGTGCATGTTTGTGACAACAACTTTTAGATTCAGGTCTTTGGATATCTTGTATTTAGTGAAACGATAAACAGTTAGCGGGTTTTTCGAGAATTGTTACTGAAAGGGGGAGACGGTGTTAGAAGATGAGTTCAAAATCTTTCAATTTGCAGGTTCTAGTGGTGTTTAAGTAAAAAGTTTTGAGTGTTGGTGTTGAGATGAAAAATTGCTTAATCTGTATTAAAGTTTACACATCTCTCGATTAATAATAATTTGTTATCTTGGATTAAAAATTCTTATGGTTTTTCGAGATGTTTGTTTTGTATACAGATGGTTGCAATTTGTTCTTGTGAAGCAAAGTGAAGTTTAGTGAAGAGGAGTCTGTTTGGATGCATGGTAGAATCCTCCTTTCTACATTGCTGACAAAGATTGAAGAGGTTGAAGATTGCTATGCAAATGCTAAACTAGAGTTTACTCAAGTGCTAACAACTTTGAAGATTTTGTGATTGGATGCATCAGCTTAGGGGGAGTCTGTTGTTGACAGAAGCTATTGAAGCTGAAGCTATCCAAAGACCAATGACGATGAAAGATTACATGTAGAATGCAAGAAGACAGAAGACTGAAGACAAAGTTTTTATGAAGCTATTATCAAGGGGGAGTCTGTTGGTGCATGTTTGTGACAACAGATTTTAGATTCAGGTCTTTGGATATCTTGTATTTAGTGAAACGATAAACAGTTAGCGGGTTTAGCTTTGTATTAGTGAGTTAATAGTGATTGGGCCAAACCAAACACACATTGGGGGAATGGTATGTGAATTGGGCCTGTCCAATTCGCAGGCTTGTGTGAAACCAGCCCAGGTTGCAAACTTGTGTTATACAAACAAGGCTTTGCATTAGGGTTTAGGTTAATCACCAGAATCACAAGTGAGAGAGAGAGAGATTTCGTATAACACATAGGGCATGGATGAAATTCTGTGTGTGAGGATCTTGATTGATTGTAATCAGTTTGATTGATAATCAGCAGAGATCAGTTTGTGGTGATTTCAGTTCCTACACGTTTTCTGTGACAATCTGATCTAGAGGATTCCGCACTCTAGATTAGATATACAATTCTGTTGAAGATCCATAGGATTAAGGGGACCTACACTATCCCTACAGACAAAATAGTTGTACCATCTGAGATATTCAATCTCTGCCAAAGCCTGTAAAGTGTTTGTACACAAGGACGAGCATGTAAATGAAGCTTAGACTGAAAAAGGTTAGAATCTGATGTCATTGAAAAATCTCAGAAAGACATTTGAAATGGTCTATCAAAACTAACCTTGCAAACTATCAAATTTTTATCAAACACATTGACATCAGACATCACTTTGTGAGGGATTGCTATGAAAAAGGTCTGAATTCTTTACAACATGTCCGTACCAAGGATCAACTAGCAGTTGTGTTGACAAAAGTACTTGATGCTTCCACATCTGATAGCTTGATTTCTAGGCTTGGAATGCTAAACATGGATTACAAACAAATTTTCTTATGATCCATGTGTAAATAGCAATAAAATGTTTTTAGAAAATCAGAAATTCATCCTTAAAAATAGTTAAATTTGAATTTTTCAATAAATCCTTAAAGTCTTTTCAAAGCTCTGATAGCCTAAAAACACTGTTGGATAGAAAAATCTATCCACTGATGTGAAACCTCTGATAGTATTAAACATTTGGTCACAACCATTGATAAGTTATTCTGTCAGTGGTTAGCCAAACAACTGTCTTCCATTGTCCAACAGAGGTTACACGTGGACAGATGTTATTAGACAGTTGTTGCATCAGATGCCACGTAATCATCACTTTTTGAAAACTCTATAAAACCCAATTTCATCCACAAACAGAGTTTTCACTTTGTGCCATTTCAAAATCTCAAAATCATTTCATCTGATAATCATGGCACCCAAAGCGAAATCAACACAGGAACCACCGAAACACACTCTCAACATCAAAAATCCACATAATTATCTCTGTACTCTTGAGAAGACGAAGAAGAATACCGAGTTTCACGAAATCATTGATATACTGTCTTCCTCAAAGTACAAGACTCCGTTAACCTGTAATGCACCAATTTTCAAAATGCCCTTAGAGACTTCTGGGCAAATGCTGCGATTGAAAGTCTGAATAAAAAACCTTGGGCAATCACGTCAAAAGTGGGAGGGATTTTGGTTCCAATAACCCCACAAACCATCTCAGAGATTTTTCAGATGAATGATCTAGAAGGTAAAACTTCTTTCCCTAAAAGAGAGTATCAAATTTCTTTGAAAAACAAAGGGTATACATGAGATTTATCAAAAGCAACCATGAAAAATGGAAAATTCCCACCTCTTATGAAACTTTCGTTTCATACCCTGCTCACATGTATTTCCAACAAGACTACGGGTTTTGATGAAATACCATTAAAAATTCAATACTTGAGTTATACTATTATATCTAAGACTGATTACAATTACTCTTAAGTATTGTTTAATGATCTGGTAATAAATCTAGAAAATAGAAAAAACAAAAGGGAAAATGCTTTTCTGCTATTTCCTAGGTTTTTAAGTTATTATTTAAACAGAAAATTCCAAAAGAAAGTGCACATGTTCTTGTCAAGGTGTGCCTTTTCAAATAAATAGCTTATCATCTGAAACATATACTCGCCTTATGGCTAAAGAGTCAAAAGTTTTAAAAACACAAGTAGGGGAGTCTGAGCAAAATTTAGATGAGTCCACAACTGCTCCTCAAATTCTAGCTGCTGAGCCCACTGCTCTTGGTGACCACAGCAGCAAAACCACTGTGTGCAACCCACACCAAAAACTTCTAAAAAGACCAAAAAGAAACCTTAAAACCCACCAAGCCTATCAAAATGATCTTCTAGAAGATGAGATCCCAGAAGTTAATCCAGTGACAACACAAAAGTCACATAAAACCACTGCTGCTACTTCCTCACAGCAGATGTAGAAAGATCTCCACTCAAAACCATGACTCCTCATGATTCCTCACAAAAGGAACATGTTGTAAGCACAACTATCCCACAACTGATAACATCACCCTCATATGAGAGTATGTTAAAATGTCCATCTCCCGACACTACCCCTGCACCTATCTTCGAAAGAGTTGATGATGCCAAAAAGGGGGAGATAAATGACTCTGAAGAAAATTTCTCAGTAACTTATGCTAAAACATCTGTCAAAGAAAAGGAAAAGGGAGGTGATGAAACCCTGAAAATTCAAGCAGATGATGAAGATACACAAATGAGGATCGATCAAAGTCATGTCAGGATAAAAGAGAAGGAGATGAAGGATACCCCTGCTGGTCCCAAAACCACTGTTGGTACAAAAAGGCAAACCACTGCCAGTTCAATCATATTGCCTTCCTCATCTCAGCAACCACCTATCAAAGTAACAGATGTTGATAATACTAAAAGTACAACAGATGTTACGATAGCAGTGGTTTGCACAAATTCCCCTGCACCAAAACTGGTTTATGCTAGAAAAAGAAGAAGAATGGCTATAGTGAAAAATGATGACATACCATCTTCACTTGTTGTCCAAACAAATCCAAAACCAAAACCAGTTATCACCCATTCATCATCACAACAAATTAGCCTTGCTGAGTCACTCAAAGGTCAAAATCCAAAAAGAAATATCCCTATGGAAACATCATATCCTTTAGAGTTGGCTGTAGTAAAAGGAGAGATGCTACAATTCTATACAGAAGCTGATCCATCCAAAAGAACCTTCCCATCTCTTCTTGATTATAGAAATCCCAAAACCCTTGAGGATTATCTAAAACTAAAGACTAGAAAGCCAAAAACATTGCAAAAGAAGAAAGCAAAGGGAAATGTAATACTTACTTAACAAGAGTGGAGCAGCATGAGCTAAGTAAAGTTAAGAAATTAGAAGAGTATGCAAAAGAGCTTAAACAGAAAATGACAAAAGAATCTCCAAAAGATGATCCTCAAAGGAAGCTAAGGGAAAATCTCATAAGATTTATCATGAAAGAAAAACCCTATCAAGATGAGGAAGATAAATTTATGGAGTGGTCCATCCCAGCTCTCAAACAAGAAGCAGATAGAATTGACAGGAAGAAGAAAGACCCTCAAATAAGACAGACTGCACCAGATTGGAAAGATGTTAAGAACCTAAGTGCAGATCTGGTCTTAGAAACAACCATTCAAGCCCTCAACCAAAAGAAGAGGCAGCTGCAGATGGATATGCAAGATCAGCAAAGGGATACTAACAAAAGTAAGCAGGCTATCACAAAGGAACCTTTGCCTGACTTGAATAAGGAACCTTTGAAGCCTTTAGCTAAATCTGAAGATCTTTTTCAAAGGCTTTCAAAACGTTCACCTTTTCAATTCTCATCACAAATAACTCTTCTCCCAAGATAAAAAGACCCATGTATTGACTCTGCTCAGGTCCAATGGGAAAGTTGTGAGTTTATCAAGGAAGGATGCACTAATCCTGTGTGTAGCTGACCTTCAAGATCTTTTGGAACTACAACTATGCAGGGATGAGGATGATGAAGATTCCTTGAACTTTGAATCACTTTTCAAAGAACAAATCAGGGAAAAACTGATGAGAGGCTTCTTAAATTAGGGATGTCTTAGACATGAAAGATCCCAAGTTTCCTTTTTAGGGATGTCTTAGACATGAAAGATCCTAAGTTTCCTTTTTTCCCTGTAATGGGAGGCTTCTTGAATGTATACTTCTTTGTCGCCGACTGGGGTTTCCATCAGCCTCCTCACGCTCACGCTTATTGAAATTCTGGCGCGTCAAATCCCTCACTGGACTCTCCTTCTCAGTAACTGGCGCAAAAGTAGGAGTAGAGCCAAAGTACTGTTCACCCGAGCCTACGCTACCTGCGCTTTTACTTCCACTAGAACCACCAGCCTTGAACTTGCCACCTATCAAATTAAGCTCCTCGAATGACTCAGCTACAATAACGTGATCGTTAATGGACTTTGGTGAGAACAAGGTGTACCTTTGCGCGACGCAGCATCCAAAACTGTTACAACAGGCTCAACCTTTTTTGTCTTCGATCCCCCAGCGGCCGAAGCGGGTTTCTTCCTTGAAGTCCTCTTTGCTTTGTGGCCCTCAGGATCGGCGCCTAAGTCAAGCAAAACACCTTTCATAATCACGCCCATATGGAGTTAGCCCATGCTCATATTAGGCCACAGATTCCATGTTGGAAAGTATCACAACTTCCACTCTAGTGGGAGTTATAGACATGCAGGGTCTAGGGTTCAGAAAATGCGTACCTTCAGCTTCGGTTGGCAATGCCTTCAACATAGATTGGGACATAATTAAGTAACCTACTTACATTGCTCATAAACAAGCAAAAAGATAAGTGATCTTACCGACAACATGATAACTCTTAGTTGGCGCCAACAACATCTTCTTTGCACCATTACACAGGGAGAAAAGGAAGAAACCTTTATTACAGTGGAGTTGGTAAAAAAACCCTAAAACAGTCAATTGTCAGCTCCAACCCCTGAGATCGGCAACAAAACTCAAAGTGTCGTATTCTCACCATGCCCAATTGGGAGGCGTGGAACCGATAGAAGGATAACAACTAGCTAAAAAATTGGGTTGTCGGCAACCAGAAGTTGCCATCTTGAAATCCATCCGGAGCGTCGGCAACCGGCTGCCTGGGGGATGGGTATGATGCATCCCAAATATCAGGGAAGTGTAGACCATAGAAAATTTGTTCATATGCCAGCTAATCCCATTTTATCGAAGGCATCCCTCCAGAAACCTCCTCAATCTCTACCACATCCCTAGCTGATTTTATGAAGATACCGTTTGGAAATAAATAGCGAATCTTCAAAGAATTTAGGAACAAAGGTTGAAGATCTTCAAGAACTCAAAGAAGTATTGAAGGTTCGAGAGAAGTAGAGAGAAGAATCAGAAGAAGGGGTAATATCTTCATCTTCGTCGCCTATTTATACCCATCACATTTAATGCGATAGGTAATCGAGCCCTCAACTTGCAGCACAGGTCCAATTGTGTAGCGACACGTCATGCAGGAAAACTGGAACGACAATTACCATGCGCGCGTGAGCACCACTCGCCTGAAAACACGACGTGACTGACACTGTGACAACATGCTTGACACTAGGGATGAGTATTTGGTACTGGGTACCGGTACCGGATTTCTCGTACCGATTTTTTTCATACCGGTATCCACTTTTTGGCATTTTCGGTATAGGTACCCGCTTTTGGAATTTTACTTTCAAGTACCATGACCGTGCTATACTGAATATTTCGATACTGGTACCCAGTTTTGACGAATTTCAGTACCGGTATCTTGGGTACCAGTACTGTTTCGTACGGTACTGGTACCATGCTCATCCCTACTTGACACAGTGTCAGCGGTCACATCAGTAGTACCCGTCTCACCAAACTTGATCTCCAGAAGATTCGTTTCCTCAAAATTCAAATTTGTAAGTGTGCGCCGCTCAACCTATATCTTCTAAGAGACCTCAAATATAGGAGCACCATACCATATCACAAAGAAGGATACATAATATGCGCTCCTAACCGGTATCAAGCCCAAACTCAGATAACAAGTGTATAGCACATCCATACAACATTTTTATCTAGTCCAGAGCTCTACCCATTTGCGTCTGCACATAGTAGAAGCACTAGACTAGGGGGGGCTTGAAGGGGTATGGTCCCGAATCCCGCGTCGACATGCGCAACAACAAGTCTGTGTCGCGCACGGAAGGCCATACCTAAAACAAGTGAACTTAATATTTTAACTTTAGACTTAGTCACCTTCAGGAGTATTAGCGCGAGCCTCTATGGTGTGAGCCTTTGCATGCCAGTAAGGCATAGTACAACAAGTACAAGTGACACAGCATGCGACCAATAGGCGCACTTCATGTTGTGTCCAGTGGAGCCTCACGGCGAAGAATCGTGCATGAGACAAGAAGTACAAAAGGACAATGACGTGTCACCAATCACCGGCGCCATTCACTGCTCCATGATCTCCATTAACTGTTGATGGCAAACCCGACAACAAGGACAACTACTAGACCACGTGGATCCAACCAACGTACGCCATCTTCCCATTTTCCTGCAAACACTAACAGTTGTGTCCAAGGGGAGAAATGTGATATTCTTTGATGTCGAGCCCAAGGCCCATCAACCCATCTCCTTCGTGACTCTCTTCGGCTATAAATAGAGGACTTCACCTCCAGGTTTAAGGATCACTCTTTTTGCACTCTCACTTACACTTATTATCCTCAAAACAAGTTCTTATTCTCATGCCGGGGGGTGGTTAGAAGGAGAACCCTCCAATTTTCCTCCTTGTAACGAGCTTCATGATGTTGTGTTTTTTTGTAGGATCAAGCAGTTTTTAGGCGAAAAGGAAAGAAGAATAACCTTAGTTGAACGAGACTAATCCCACAAGTTAACCCTCGGATTAACTTGGTGTTTCTTCAGTATCTAAAATAGACGGACTGATCAGACTATGAGAACGCTTCAGAATTTTAATGTATAAGAAAATACAAAGAAAAAAAGCGAAAGGTTATCCATTACAATCGAAAAGAAGGATGTGATACTCGTAACTTAATAAATTTTTTGAATGGGTAAAATCACACCAAATTCTTCTTTAACGGGGCTCGAACACTTGACCTCAAGGGGAGCAACATCTTAACTCAGATGTCCTATCTTAATAGTAAATGAGTGAAATCATTTCAATCTTGAAGAGAATTCACAATTAAGTTATAAATTAAATTTAAGTTACGGAAGATAGTCATCGGTTTTTTTTAATATCAGATAGTCATCCGTTTTTCTTGTTTGTTTCGTTAACCTTTTAAGAGAAAGGTTTTTATCTTTAACTCGTTTTAATGTATTTTATTGTAAATGTATTTTGATTATGTTAGAATAGTGTAACTTTTCACCATGTATAATCTTAAAGATATAACTTCTTAATTCCTTATACGTATATCAAGCCTTTTTTTACTAACTTCTAAATTCGTTATACTTATACGTATATCAAACTTTTCTTTTCTAAAACAATGAAGCCCGTATTACTTAAGTTAAGTACTCCATCAATAATAGTTGAAACTATTTAAAACTTAAAATTTTGAAGCTTTTTAATAATTTTGAGTTCATTATTAACTGTTTTATTAGAGATCTGTATATGTATTAATTAAAATTTTAAAGTGAGTGATAATAATATATTGATTGGGCTTGAAATTATATATATGAGTTTATTGGAACTAGAGATGGGCATAATAACCGGTTCCAAACCCGACCCGGTGGAACCTACCTGGGACCGGTTCCGGTTCCTACCCGACATATAGTAGAACCGGTTCCGGGTTCAAAATACCCGATGGTTCCTACCCGGTTCCACATTTTTGGAAAAAAATAAGTTCCGGAACCGGTTCCAACCCGTACCCGGGTTGTACCCGTAACCGGTTCTTATCATACCCGGTTCCTACGGTAACCTTCCAGACCCGGCATCAATGTATTTTTAATGTGAGTTTTTTTTATAAGTCTTTACTAGAAACAAGTACCCGGTTACACAAACAACCTAAACAAGAAACGTTAAACAAAACATATAAAACACTAAACATACTAATCATAAAACACAAATGGGTTTACAATACATAAAACAAACTAAACTTCGATGACCCGGTCCCGGATGCTTCACCCTTTTCATTGTTTTTCGCCTTTGTCACCGGACAATGGCGGTCGGTGTGTTTCTTGAGCGTCGAGTTGGCCGACGCCTTCATGAACTTCCCGCACCCCTTGCATCTAGCCATTTCATGGCTATCCGACATCAAGCACAAGTCAAAGTGCTTCCAAATAGCGGGGTTTCTTTTGGTTTCCAAAACAATCACGACCTCATCGTTGCAAGCCATCGTTATCTCTTTGATAGTATTAGATTTGAAGTGTAAAGTGTTAAGTTTAGAAATTGTAAGTAGGAAGGGGTTTATATAGAAAAACCGATTCTTTAATCAGGAACCGGTTCCAACGGTAACATTTATCAGGAACCGGTTCCAACGGTAACATTTTATCAGGACCCGGTTCTGAACAGTAAATGGCAAGTTTGACTGTCAGGAACCGGTTCCCAATAGTATAATGGCAGGTTTGACTGAACAGGTTTGACTGCCAGGAACCGGTTCTGAACAGTAAATGGCAGGTTTGACTGCCAGGAACCGGTTCCCACACTATCAGGAACCGGTTCCGCACCATACCCGGTTCCACACCATACCCGGTTCCATAATACTCGTACCCAGTTCTACACGGTTCCATATTCTTGGGTGTGAACCCGGGTAGGAACTGGACCGGTTCCACACCATACCCGGTTCCAATGACATCCAAGCAGAACCGGGTCCGGGTTGAAACCGGTTCCGGGTAATAATAAAACCCGATTATGCCCATCTCTAATTGGAACTGTCCCAGGCCCAGTGTGCTGGCTAGTGGCCCAACCGAAGTGTAGGACTGTACTCTGTAGGCAACCTAAAAAAGGTAGATCGCTAAAACACTTTCTCAAAACTTAAATGTTATGAACTTCGAGTTTTTCGAACATTAACCTCATATAAATAATTGGTAAATAATAAACAAAGTTGTCAAATAATAGAGTGGTTAACCTCGTTTTGTATCATCTAGTATAGAGTAGTTGTTGACCACGTTCTCCCTTAATCAAAAGTTAAGCGTCCGACTTCCACTTGAAGCATTTTATGGGCCTTTTTGTTTTAAATAGAAGCCAACGAATATACATACAATACAATAAAAAACCTCAAGTTAGTTTTTAGAGACTCGACCAAGTAAAACACTAAACTGAAATGTTATAACCCCAATATAGAAAATTTCTAGGTCCGCAACTCCTAATTCATAAGTTTCATATCCACATCAAGGTTACAATTTCAAGTCATTTAGTGATTACTGACAATGCATGATTGCGTAAATATGTATCTATTATACATTTATACATATTAACAGAAAGGTATCATGAACAGTAAATGACATTATTTTTTAGTAATATTTATTTAGTATTCATTTGATTTCTTTATTAATAAATGTTTCTTTAATTCTTTTTATTATTATTTTATTTAGCATTCAAATTTTAACTTTAAATAAAAACTATATTTGTATCTATGTTTATTTATTTTTTAACATTCCAAGTTATTTGTCCGCGCATTGTGATGGTATGTCACCGCGGGCATTGGATCAATATCGGTTCAGTTCGTTACACTATCGGTACGATTCATGCGTTCTTTTATATCCAAATCAAGGTTACAATTTTGAGTCATTTAGTGAATAGTGACAATGCATGATTGCGTAACTATGTATCATGTAAATAATCAAACGAATATTGGATCATTAGATGGTTGTGAGAGAGTTATGGTGTCAATTTGTTAGAAACAATGGGGGGCTCTTATGGTGTTTACACACAAGTTGCGGGAAATTGTCTCACAATAGAGAACAAAAAAAAAACTCTTTTAGTAATTCTAGACATCAACTTAAATAGTAATACCATGAATAGGGCAGTTATGTAACATCACAATTTCAATTTCAATAATAAATGGATTAAAAAGGTTATGTGGATTATGGAATTAAAAGCCCAAATAAGAAACAAACATGACAAGGCTTATAAGGTCAAAGTGGGTAGTATGCATGTAAAACCCATATTATAGGAAGGGTCCAGATCAACTCCTCATTTGCAACAAACCTCACCCAAGTTTCTAGAGAGGCGACTAGAGAGAGAAAGTGGAATATGTTGGATCATGGTATCGTTTCTCATGGGAAATCAAAGGGAACAATCTTAGAAGCACTCTCGCACCACACTCTAGCATTGTGGTGTGTGTTGGGATTATTAAAAGTTGGCCACTACAGATTTCAAGCTCGGATTAGTGGTTTTGGTGAAAAAATTGTGTGAAATCACGTAAAAGTTTACTTGATTTTTTGTTTGTAGCTTGTAATGATGTTATGAGTTGATCCTTATGCATTTCTAATGTTAAAGTTAAGATCTTAACATGAAACAGCTCAGATATGAGAAGCCAACATTTTGGGGTTTTTAGCAGAAAAAGATATGTATTCACAAGGATAGTAAGCTCCCACGTGAATAGTTAGTATACACATAATAGTATTCGCATGACTTGCGTCATGAATAGTTTAGCGAAATGTTATTTTTAGGCGAAAACTCTATCAACTCGAAAACTAAGTTTCGCATGGCAATGTACTCGCATGGAAAGACTTACACAAAAACATGAAGGACTTATGCAAAAAGTATAATATTTCATTTGTTGTTTGATGCGAAAACTATGTTTCGCACCAAAGAATTAAGGGCTTTATTGTATACGAAAAGTTAACATGGCTTCATGTGAATCTTTAACCGTTGACTAAGTATTCGAGCATAAATTGTATGTCTATTTTTAATATTCTGGGTTGATATGCATGGTACCACGTGTGTTAAGTTTGAACTACATGTTGTGATTGTTATCTGTACCACACACACTTATGCTGAATGATTACAAGTTGATGATTGATGTGAAATGTTAAATGGTTGTAATCGTTTTTTGGCTATCATACGTCGATAGAGATATTGATGTTTAGTATCTGTTACCAAAAGCTTATTTCTGGACAATGTGAGCGCTACGACATAGCAAATATTGATGATTGATGAAGTCTCATGCCTGTATAATCTTCTTAGGCTTATGACAAGCCATTAATGGTGAAGTTTGCTTCGTAATTTGATTTCTTTACTGATGACTAATGTTTTAGAATGGTTTTTAACCCTACCTGTCAATATATTTTACACAAATTGATAACTCAACACTTTTATCATAAACTAGAAGTCACTCACCGTAGATGATTGTTTTTAGTGTGCTTGTCAGGTTAAATGGGTATTGATGCTTATTATGGAGTCAGTCGACATGAATTGAAGACTATCATACCCTGACGGCTAGCATCCTATTGGATGTAATTGTTGTCACACCCTGATTTCCTGGTGGGCCTGGACTTGGGGTTTATGTGAGACGGTCGGATTACAGTATCACAATTGACAGTGGAAGTAAATGATAATAAAGCACAAGTATGAAAACTTGAAATTATATTAAATGAAATATATAACATCTTGTTCGGTACAAATATCACACAAGGTAGGATCGAAATAAAATGGACTTTAGACATCATATGTCTTTAGCCATGGAGTCGCAAATTCCAAGCTTTATTGTCGAACCGTATCCAACCTACTATCGAGGTCCGTCACCTGTGATCAATCTTTATAAGATACGTCAGTTTACACTGGTAAATACTATTAACCGACTCTTTTGAAAATCATTTTATTTTTACATTATGATAGATTCTTGTCACCAGTTTTACATGCTTGTCAATACAGTTGGGGACCAGAATCAATTGCTGGTACATGGTCAATATACCATCTTTAATATTTGCGTCTGTCAGGTGTATGACTACACCCCACACTTATTTTATATGACCATTATAGTTAATGAGTCGGGACGCCCAGACACGGTACTCTTAACCCCCAAATGTTTAATGTTATCAAGCATAACCAATTAAACCATGTTATTACATTTCTATGACACCAATCGCCCTTTTGTAATTCCCGCTTCAAGTGGCTAATGCCATACCCCAAGTTTTATAAATAAAATAGGCTAAAAGTATTTACCTTATCTTGCTTTAAAAGCGAGTATTTGATTCTTTTAGCAAAGCCGTACTCAAAATATATTAATCCTAGATGCGATTATCTAGAGTGCTCCATAGTCCGAAATGAACATAATTATTATCCGTTAGAATGTTTAGTGGTCATTGGTAAGTATTTGACTTTGACCCGTTAACTTAGAATTATGCTCGATTCCGCTAGATTAAGCGTTGACCGGATATAATATGGTTTATACCTGTCCGAGTAAGAAGTCTTGTGTGATACGGGTTATTTAACCAAGCATTCTGATTTGGAAAGGTTTTGGAAATGTTTGACCCGATACAAATAGTTTATATGGTTTACGCCATTTTGACTATTCACGCGCGGTAGAAACGGGTTGAGGTGGTCGAATAGGTCTATGACGAGTTTAACATGTCAAAATACATTTTATGATGTTTTATAATTAGTCGTAAGAGGTTAAGCGTTACGGTTCGCAAGGGACCGCTAAAGGCCAAAAACTTCCCATTTTTCACACTTTTAGACCGTCAACTATAAACATGCCCTTTTATAATCATAATTGATTTCTCTCCTTCAACAAATCAGAAATATATGGAGAGTTTGGACACGTGTCACACTATGATTCGATATAATTATTCGGGTTGTTCTAGTTGTATTGTTTATGACTTTGATTGTTACCTTTAAACTTTGATGACTGATGACCTGTCGTTGGGGTCATGCAAAAACCTAAATAACCTAATAGCTAGAGTAAGTCAGATATCGAATCCACGAGGAGCATGTGGTCAATATTACACGTTTCGTTCGACTATTTATACTAAAAATAAATAGATTAATTTAAAACTGAATTTTTTTTTATTGATTTTATGAAATAACTAAACAAAACTTATATTAGGTTGAAAACAATATATGAGAAAAATGACCAATCTGTAAGTTTCAGATTCCAGGTTCACATAAAGCTAGTTAATTAATTGGACATCACATAGACATAGTGTTGGAAAATCAGTTAACATGGCAATCATAGACGGTTTTTTTCATCAAACAATACGACTCAATTACCCAATTTATTAGTGTCAAGTCAACCCCCTTTAGTTGTCCAACTTGCTTCTAGGTTTTGTTATCAACCGAACGAAATTGTAAAAAAAGAACTCAAAAACACAGATAAACTGTTTAAGTTAACCAATACATCAATGTATTCATACAACTTTGTCAAGGTCAAAAACACATCCAAACATGCGTATAAACCGAGAAAAGTGAAAACCTAAGTGAACCGTCCGTCTAGAGAAATCACATAAAAATTAGCCTTGCATCTTCATCGTGCTCAAAACCCAAGAATCTTTTCCCTTGATTACGTGCACAGCAGCAAAGGCTGCCTTCGTTGTCATCCCCCCAAAAACTCAGCCGTCCAATCCCTTTTCTTTTATGATCCGTATCCATGTTGTTTTCCCAAAGTCTTGTGGGCCGTCCTTAGTGTTAATCCATTGATCCAAATAACCCACATGTATGATTTAATTTAAGCCCATCAATTAGTGAATGGCCCAAGTAGATTAACTAATTTGGAATATCAATGGCTCGTAAGCTCCATGACCACCTTCCAACTTCAGCCTATCAATTTACTTTGCAAAGAATGTCCTTAATTAAATTGGTACTGTAGTCTACCTGCACAAAATATAATACCATTTAAATTGAACTTATGTGATGCAAATCCAACACACTAATAAAAAGTCAAGTTCTTTATTTTCTTTCTTTTATTTATTCTAACAAGCACACTTTGTTTACCTGAATATGACAATAGTAATATATAATCACTGCATGATGTTTTAACCGTTTACTATTAAGATATTATTCTATTTTGATTAACTGAGTCGTTTTAATCTGTTTTCGTAACCTGCATAGTAATAGAATCACACTAAATTTATTCATTTTACTTTAATATCGGTGTATTTTTATTACAATTAATATATAATAAGGTGTACCTCCACCGATCAAAGACATGATGTATTAAATGATATGATATTTTGTTTTGTTGCGAATGTATGACCTTTATCAGTTTAAGAACTATGTTTTGATACTTGAATTCAACTGTGACGTTTCATGGATTTGGGCCTTACATACGTTATGTGCGAACGATTGTGTTGTAGCCACGTGTGCTCATTGAGTTACTAAATGGTAATACCGGATTGTTTGTTGAAACATTCCCCATGTGTTGTGAGCTGACAAATAAAAAAGGGATATTGGATTTAAATAACCCGAACTTTCACCCATTGGCCGATAACACTCCCAACTTTCGATTTGTACACAAGCACTCCCAACTTTCAACTTATTGGCCGATAACACTCCCTAACTAATTGAACCATAACCCAGTTAGTTTTTGCTGATGTGGCATCTGATGTGGCCCTTTTTGCTGACGTGGCACATGACCTGGCGACTGATGTGGTATTTTTGATGACGTGGCAGATGATGTGGCAGCTGACATGGCATTTTCGGTGACGTGGCAACTGATGTGGCGGCTGACATGGCATTTTTGATGATGTGGCCGCTGACATCAGCTAAGTGGGTTAGGGTTCAGTCAGTTAGAGAGTGTTATCGGCCAATAAGTAGAAAGTTGGGAGTGCTGGTGTACAGATCGAAAGTTGGGAGTGTTATCGGCAATTGATGAAAGTTTATGTTATTTAAATCCAATACCCAATTAAAAAAAGTTATCAACTAATTATATTTGGCATTTAGCGCTCTAGAGGTTTCAATATGAGTTTCTGACTGCCCTCCTTCTAAGGTTGTTTACGCTTTGTTCTTCTTTATTACTTCGGATAAATAAGTGAGATCTAACAAATTCATATATTCTAAATAGAAGTTTTATAATTTTTAAAATTTTATAATTTTTAAAATGTAAGTTAATCAGCAAAATAAATAACTTAGTCCGGCTTTAATAGACGTTTGAAGTTGGTTGAAACTTAATAACATAAGTTGAATACCTAATTGAGCCGATAAAAAATATTATGTATAGAAAATACAAATATATTTAGGGAGATGTAATGGTTCAAGACAGAAAGAAAAAGTTTTGTCTGACATATACCTTCCACTCAGCCTCTTTTATTTCTTGTTTCTGAATCCTCATATGCACACTCCACCGTCCACACCACAAATTCCATACTCCTTGTGGGGTTTTTGGTAGACTTTTAATATTTAAAAACACCGCACTTTGGAAAGAATCCTAGTTTGGTTGATGATGTTATTTATAATAAGGCACACAATTTTAATGGGTGCAAACAAACTTTTCGGTCTTAATTTAATAACTTAATAATATGGTGGTCCTCAAGTAATTTTCTTGATATAGTTAAGTCCATAACCAACATATCAATACTAGTTAATGTATCCCGGAAAACAATTTGAGTTACATTTCGAGTCCGAGTGAGTAGAGAAAATATGTCAACCAACCCATTAGATTTCATGAAGTCGCCTGAATGTAGTAAAAGATCATAATTATTATTTTTACTTTAAGGTAAAAGAACATCATTTATTATCCACAACCGGACACTATAAGGCTGGGATAGCCACCTCAAGTGAGTGGCGTCCCCAACACCGCCACCTCTGCCACAAGAGGCGTCATCAATGGCCGCCGCCAAGCCCTTAACTTAAAGCCTGGAAAGAAGGTGGCCCACTTCTTTTAACCAATAATTTTTTTTGTTTTTTTTCTTTTTGAGGAAATTACACTTTGTGTCCTTTATGTATAACATAAATTGTGAAACATGCCCTTTAATAGATTTAGTTTCAGTTTACGTCTAAAAATCGCATGTTATGTACCGATTTATATCCTTTTAAGCAAACTAAGTTAATTATATCAGTTAGATTAAACTGGATCAGGGGCAAAAGTGGTATTTTATAAATAAATACATCAGATCCCCTTTTATGGCTACCTACCCCATTTGACCATAATTGAAGATCCATTCTTTTCTCTCTCTAAAGAACTCTCTATCTCTCTCTCTCTTACACACACACACACACCCTTCTCTCTATTACCACCACGACCACCACCAACAACAACCGAACACCATCACTACCTACAAACATTGACCTGTTGGTGCATCTTCTGTGACAACAACTTAATAGTTTAAGTATTTAGTCTTTGGAGATTATATATTGGACTTAGCTTATTGGTTAGTGAGTTTATTATTGTAATGGGCTTGGAAAATGGCTTAGCCCAGTTAGAAGCCCAGTTCACAGACATGTGGTCTATAAACATATTTCGTGATTAGGGTTTGTAACAACTAGAGAATTCTAGAGAGAGAAAACGCAGAGGCTATAGAGAGAAACGAATTTGTGTGAGTGTAAGATCACAGAGATAGGCTGTGAGGTTGTGTGAGGTATTGAGTTGATTGTAAATTGCAAGTTGGATAATCAATAGAATACCGGTTTAATTATAATTATGTTTCTACTATTTTCTGCAATAATCTGATCTAGAGGATTCCGCACTCTAGGTTAGATAGACAATTCTGTGAAAGATCCATAGGATTAAGGGACCTACATTGGTATATGAGCATTTGCTCTTTTTTGTATGGTTCGAGATTGATATACAGAATTCAAGTTTTTAGTTGAAGAAGTTGTTATGTCGTCATCATCTTTTGAGTACTAGGGTTTTTTCCTAAGGTTGTGGGTAAACACGTATTACTATGAAGTCACAGTTTTACGTTTTACCAAAAACACACAAGTTTAGGAAGTACGGAGGATAGATTCCGAACTTTGCACAAGCTTTGGATTTGTTAAAGTTCGGATTTGTCTAAATTCCGGATTTGGTCTTCTGGTCCGGGTTTAAGAGATCAGAACTTAAATTCCGGATTTGCCATAAAACATCTTGTCTGAATTTAAGTTAGGTCTGGATTTGACAAGAAAACAATGTCCGAATTTAATCTTCCGAATTTACTGAGTTTTCCGAATTTGAGACTTATCCTTGTTTGTGATAGGATCGTCCTCCTCAGCTTAGGAACCTAGAGTTTGTATCTAACATTCATATAGGCGGAAACTATGTGATGTGTTAATCGTTTAACAAGAATTACTCTTTAAATGTTTGTTTATTGATCAATATTCATAAACGTTCAAGTTCCAGACCGGACAGAGCTTCGCCTTTAATCTGCCAAAGTTACTAATGAGAGATCACAACTTACCTATTTATAGACTGCCAAGTTTGCTTGGAGATAGACAAGGTCGGCCGAACTTGTTCTCACAACATGATTCCGGGAGAACTTGGTGTCTTACACACATAAATACTTCGTTTTCTAACGTGATCTCACATATTCTAAACAGACTCGATACAAGACTAGGACATAGACATACTGTACTAACAGACTCCCCCTTGGATATCGTCTTCGTCTTGATCAGTCTTCAGAAGCTCTGTTCATTCAGACTCGTTCTAATATAATGACGTAGGCAACAGACATATGCACCAACAGTTTGGGTTCCGAATTTAACTTGGGTGTCCAGTTGAGTCAAGATTTGAGTTCAAGTTCTGAATTTAATCAACTTCACATATTCTGGATCTAAAGCTAGATTCAGAATTTAAGTGAGTTCCAAAGTTGGGAGATAAGTTCCGAGTTTAAATTGTCAGGATTTGTGTTTTGAAAGATTCCGAATTTTGAAAAGAAAGATACTGTCCGAATTTATAAGTTCCAAATTTGAAAAGGCATTCCGATTTTAAGACTACTTGTGAGTATTCCGAAATTGAGATAGTAGTATGAATTTAACCAGATCCGAGTTTAAGTGTTCCGATTTTGAGTTGTTAGAATTTAAACACTTGTCCGAATTTAAAAATTACAATATTTAATCATTGTCCGGATTTAGTGATTAACCCAGTATTCCGAATTTGTTGAACGTGTGGTTGTCCGAATTTAAGAAGTTAACCTGTTCCGAATTTAGTGTTTGAGATTATAAAATTATGGATTTATACACGTACTCCGAATTGGTGAACAAAATTCCAAATTTAAACTGTTCAGAATTTAACCTCCTATCTGAATTTGTGAACAAAATTCCAAATTTAAACTGGTCATGAAGTGTTGACTGATTAAAAAAACAAGGCATTTTTTGTTCGCAGTAACGAGACGAGTTTGCCCGTAAAATTTGGTGATTACATTTTTCGGACAGTAAACCGAGTTTTGATATAAACTTCTGAAAGTTGAGAGGTTTGATTTGGATTTTGAATCAGGTTTACCAAAATCCATTTAATACTTTTTAGCTGCGTGTTTAGAATGGGTAAAATGGAACATAAAGATGTGACTGTTAAGAATCCGCCACAACTGATAAACGTCTCGAAATATGCTGAATGGAGAGAAACAGTTGAGGCGTTTATTAAGCATAAAGATGGTTGTATGTGGAGTTGTATCATTGATGGATACAATACTCCTACATATAAAGTTGATGGGAGAGCTATAGTGGTTTCCAATGAGAAGATGACAGACTCTAAGAAAAGTTTGTATGTTGCTGAGAAGAAAGCTTTAACAGCGATAAAGATGTCCTTGTCCTTGCCATTTTCAATAGAAACACATATTTAATAGGTATGGGTCGTCTAGAGAACTGTGGGAAGCTTTGGAAAAATGTTATCAGAGTTCTTCAAGACAGAGTACATGCGATTAAGCATGTGTAACTGAGATTGCAGTTGTGGAGATTAGAGAAGTAGATGCTATGGTACAACAGAGGAAAGAAGCTGATGAGACAATGGAAATCAAGGATGCAGGAGTCACAGTATGCATGGATGATGCTGATGAACTTACAACAGAGGTACAGGTACAATTAGAATTTGTAACTCATACATGTCATAATTGCACTGAATTACAAGGTAAAGTTAACAGACTATCAGAACAAAACAGAATTTTGTTAGCGGATTTAGAGAAGTTAAAAGAGTCAAATGTTCTTTGATTAACAAGGAGTCAAATTGTTTAAATAAACTCAAATCAAATGAACAAGAAATGAACAGTTTGACCAGTAAAGTCAATGAACTATTACAGATCATTGATTTGGCTCGTGAAACTGTGAAGGATAAGACTAGTGAGTTTTCAGAAAAGTGCACAGAATTGGCTGATGTACAAGCCAAAATTGCTGAACTTCATGTAAAGTTAGACAATTTGAAAATCTTCGTTAGTCAGGACTCACATTCAAATAAATTTGAAAAAGAGTAGTGATAAGACGGGAGTGGGGTTTGTTAAAGCTTCACCCTCTGATGATGAAGACTACTCCTTTTTACCAACTGAAGATGAGCTAACATATTTTGTGCCTACTACACCAGCTGTAGTGGATCCGAAAACAACTGACATACCCGATAGTCTAGTTTCTTTGAAATATGTTGGGTCTAACAGTACACTTAATAAATTGGATGAGGATGCTGAAGACAAAACTGTCAAAACATTTAAAAAGGGATCAATCAAAAAGAAATTTTTTAAGAAAAGATCTTGTTTTAAGTGTCACAAAAAAGAACATATGGCTAGTTGTTGTCCTTTTAAGAAGAGTAAGAAAGTGGATGCTGGGGCTGAGGTTAAGGATGGGAATCAGGTTGGTTCAAAGGATAATGTAAAATCAAGTTGTTAGACAAACAACCTAGATTTCAACCTAAACCTTCAACATCGGGAAAATTTGATAGACCAAGAAGCAATTTTCAAAAAAAAAAAAATCATTTAATGGTCAATCAAATCAGTCTCAAAATAAAAAATTTGGATATCAAAATCGATACCAGACATTCGGAAATTGAAATTTTCAAAGAAGAAACGAATATAGGGGTTTTAGTAACTCAAATGTTCAAGACAATCCAAAATTTATCCAAAGTTCAGGGTATGATAATGGGAGAAGAAAGTTTCAAAAGAGTAATTTTCAATGGTTAGAAAATCCAAGAGTTTATTGGAATTCTCGCGATCAAAGACCCAGTGGAAATTATAAACTTTGTTCAACAACAGGGAAGACATCGTAGGGTGTGATGGATATTGGAAAATATTATCTTATGTGGACATTTATGGTCAACCCAAAACGGGTAAGGTTTGGGTTCTCAAGTCTAACTGAGTTGTTGAATGTGTGCATGATGATCAAGAAGGACTGTTGATGTGTTCAACAGTGGTTATTCCTGTAAAGCATCTGAGGTGAATAGTAGGTTACAAATGGGTAACGAATTATTTACTTCTGTGATTGTCAGGTTGAAGTGGGAGTTTGTTTGTGCTTAAAATTTTGTTTTGAAACTTCCTCCATAAAAACAAAAATTTAGGGGGAGAAATTTCCCTAAGTCAAAAAGAGTTTAGTTAGTGCGTGAGTTTAGGGAGAGTAAGTTAAAAGATTTTAAAACTCCAAACATAAAAAAAGAAAAAATAGATTTCATGGTGCGAAAAAGAAGAGATAGTACATCAGCAAGTTAGACTGTTACACTGAAACTGAAATTAAAATGTATTAGTGTGATAGTAGCTTCATCATATGATGTACCGGTAGGCAAGAAACATATAAACATAAAGAACTGAGTATGAGTGGGTAACATCTTAGTGGCGTATAGTTTTATAACCTTAAATCTTGCATTGATAGATTGTCAAAATCCGAGGTTTTGGCTCTTTATATTGTTATTTCATTCGGGGATATCAGGGTTGTCCTTCTGCTGCATCCAGATATATGTTGACCTAGGCACAACCAAGATATCTTAAAAGAGCTCAAATTCCAAAATCCCAGAAATTGAAGACGCTCTCCTAGAGAGTCCTTCAAATGTGCAAATACATAAATCGTACCAAAATATGTGGTATTTGTATTAACCCTCGTTGGATATTGGTCTCTTTGCTGTACGAAAGTACTGACCTGATCACCAATTATCTAACCCTGTAAAACAAAAAGGATGAATTCGGTATACTCACCTATTACAAGGAATCTTTGTGCATACTTTGATCGTGGGGGTATGTCCTGAAATGGGACAAACTAGTACATCAGTATAATATTACCTTAATGTATCACCAGTTAACGGTACTTGAAATGTTCATGTGTTTTGTTTAAGTGGATAAACAATACTGGTAATTGTCATGAACCTCTTATTCATGGAAAATTAAAAGAAAGAATGAACTGAAAGTGTGAAACAGTTTGGTTCGGCTGATATGATCTTCTTGCACATGATACTCACAAAAAGATGCATTGTAAATATTTTTTGAGTTTTATTTAAAAAAAAAAAACCAAAAATATTTCCTTTATAAAAGACTTCCATATTGAAATGACTGTTTGTTGTTTTTGCATATTGAGATAAAATAGTGGTTTATCTTTTATGTGAAAAAGACTAATGGTTTTTCGAGATACTTGCTTGTGTTTCTAAACAGATTGATGCAGTTATCAAAATGAAGTGCAGAACACAAGTGAAGTGTAGATTGAGAGTGAAGTTCAAAATGTGTGAAGATGTATGGTAGGATCCTTCTCCTACATTGCAGTGAGATATGGAAAAGTTGGAGCTTACTTACTTAACCAAAGATTGCTAGTTCACTAATCTACAACAAATGAAATTTTTGGAGATTTTTTGGAGATTGGAAGCATCAGCTAAGGGGAGTCTGTTGATGTCAAAATCTGTGTGTAGCTGAAGCTATCCAAAGACCAAGAGATTGCAAGATGTTTGAAGACAAAGTTACACTATGAAGCTATTGTAAAAAATTATGAAATAAAAGATCATATTTTTTCACTATGAGTTATTTTTTACTTTAAGGTAAAAGAACGTCGTTTATTATCCACAATCGGACACTATAAGGCTGAGGTAGCCACCTCAAGTGGGTGGTGTCCCCAACACCGCCACCGCTACCACAAGAGGCGTCATCAATGGCCACCACCAAGCCCTTAACTTAAAGCCTGGAAAGAAGGTTGCCCGCTTCTTTTAACCATCAGATTTTTTTTGTTTTTTTTCTCTCTGAGTAAATTACACTTTGTGTCCTTTATGTATAACAAAAATTATGAAACGTGCCCTTTAATAGATTTAATTTCAGTTTATGTCCAAAAATCGCATGTTATGTAACAATTTATATCCTTTTAAGCAAACTAAGTTAATTATATCAGTTAGATTAAACTGTATCAGGGGCAAAAGTGGTATTTTACAAATAAATACATCAGATCCCTTTTTATGGCTACCCACCCCATTTGACCAAAATTGAAGATCCATTCCTTTCTCTCTCTAAAGAAATCTCTCTCTCTTTCTCTCTCTCTCACACACACCCTTCTCTCTATTACCACCATCACCACCACCACCAACAATAACAACCGAACACCATCACTACCTACAAACATTGACCTCACATCCACCTCCACCACGTCACCATAACCATCTGCCCCTTTTGCCCTTACGTTTGTACTCCAATAACAAAACCCAATCCTAATTTATCACATAACCTGAATTTGTCCATAGAAACTTCCAAATCACCAACACTTTCATTACACCAATCGTCGCCATAACCATCTGCCCCATTGTTGTTTTCGAGTTCTTGTTTGGATATTGATGAAGTGGTTATGATGGATGGTGTCGATGGAGACGGAGGGGGTGGGAAAGATGCATGAGAAACATGTATAGGAGCTTAGGAGTTGGTGACTGACGAAGGTGGGTGCAGCGGGTGGAGATAGCGACGGTGGTGATGGTGTCTGATCTCCCTTTATCTATCTCACGTTTTTCCAGCGATAAACAACATCTCCGATCATAGTGGTCGTATTTCTTTCAGTATCATGTGACATGTGTTTAGATCCAATGGCGGAGTAGCTCCGACCAAACTCCAGTGAGTTGATTTGGTTTTGATGCTTTTGTTTTGTTTAGATCTGTAATGTCTAATGTTGTTTTTGGCACACTAGGTGACTTTTGATGGTGTATGTTGATGCTAGTGGGTTATGACAAAGATGATGTTCCAATGAAGAATTTGGTCAAGTTTCCAATGACCCTGATTCTCACACCAATCTGAATTTCCGATTATGAACACTTACTTAGGTGTTTAGTGTTTAAATTGGGTAATATGAAGTTTACTAGGGGTTGTGATGGTGTATACCGGCGATTTTTTATTCTCTAGGGAACACAAAGAAGTTTGGAAGTTAATGATTCCAAAATGGAGAGTTTAGAAAGAGAAATAATGAATTTTTTAGAAAGAGAGAAAAGGTGTGTCTGTGTGTGAAACACAGAGTTTAGAAAGAGAAATAATGGAATTTTTAATTTTGGTCAAATGGGGTTATAAGGCTGTTTTGAATCATAACGATGAAGGTTTGTCAACTTCATTATTTCCATAACGAACCAAACTATGTCCAAAATGAAATTAAAATAAATTAGATATCGAGGTTTGATATTATATGGATGGAACAACTAAAGATGAGATAAAAGGATGAAGGTTTGTGAACTTGTCCCACATATGGGATGAAAAAAATTAAACTGGTTTGTTTATAAGGAGGAACACTCCTTATATATTGTTTACCTTTAAGCAAACACTAGTGGGGATCCTAAGAGGTGCGCAACACCCTAACTCACACATGCGCGCGTGGCATGGGATATGGGCACAATGTGGCGTTTTGATGACATTTTTGTCCACGTGCGCATGGTCAGATGCTTGGTGTGTCTGCTTATGGCGCACCCTTAGGATGGTGGATGACATGGCAATGGCATGTGTCATTGGCTACGACGGGCAATGCGGGTAGCACAATGGCGTGTGAGTATGGATGACGCATGACAAGGTGGCGTCCTGGTATGCGTAACAACTTCCGAATGGTGCACGTACTCCATATGGCGTGGCGTGCGGTCCATGTAGCGTGAAGTGCTGACTGATGGGCCAGTTTAGGCGAGCGTGTGCAGGTTTGCAACGGTAACAACACAATTGCTTGGACCGGGTCGAACTAGATGTTTTAGCTCGTTTAACTCTTTTCATGAATGCAAATAAGTTTCGAATTAACCACTTTAGTTTGATTACATTTTAATATTGTTTATTGGAATAATAAATATCTTGTTTAGTACAAGATTGATTAGAAAATTCGGTTTCATTTTGTTCCATATAAAAGTGAGTCATGGGCTCATTTATAGACTCTCAAAGAAGTATCTCAACGAGAAACACTTGAAATAATTTTCAGAGGAGTACTCTCAAACATACACAACTTCAATTTTCTTATTTTCATGAGTACCATTATACTTGGTGTAATCTCAGACGAGAGCCATCTTTAGCAGTATAACTATTGCTTCGGTGTTGTATCCTAGAAACAGACACATTGGTTTTGAGAAGATGTGCATAATTTGTTTTAAGTGACCCGTGTCAAACACGATCCTCAACCAAAACCGTCAACCACATTTTTTTCTGTCTTGCGGCGAAGGTTCGAACAAGAAGGTGTGTTCAAGTTCTTCCAAATACATCGGCTTGAATCAAGATTAGTACACTTTATCTTTATTATATATTTTATAATGTATTTTAATTAAAAGTGAACCTAGTTTCTACACATGCTTCAAGCCGGCCAATCCGTGTTGTCGCCCGAGCCTCAAATTTGCAAAGAGCTGAAAGATTTTTATAAGTTTATATATATAAATATATATATATATATATATATTATATATATATATATATATATATATATAGTAAATTATATATTTAGTATATGTATCAATTTATTATACATAAAATGTTTGGTAGTGTAGTGGAAAAAACCATCTCAAAATAACGTAGAGGTCACAATTTCAAATCTTACCTCCAACACAAAGATCTTTTTTTTAATTCATTTCCTCTTACCATAATTTTGAGCCCAGTTTTTTCGTACCACCCAGGACCTAAATTTTGTTAAGAGTTCTAGAGGACAATTCTGACAAGCTTCTGTGTGTTTACTCGATACGGAATATGATATAACTCACCAAACACTAAAGAAACACAAGTTACAAACCAATAGCAAAATATATTTTAAAACTGAATTTCATGACTGGTGCTAAACGAACTGAAACAAACATGAAGATAACACAGGTTCTGGATTCGTGTAGGTATAATAAAACATGTCATTTTTATGTGTAATTGACCCGTTATAAACAGGTTGTATTAAGAATTTAAGACTAGTTTAGATTTTGAATTGCAAAAAGTACTATCCAATAAACCATGTAGGACAACGGTCAAAATTATTATAAATATTATATAAATAAATATAAAAATAGTAAAGATACTTTTTTTACATATTTGGAAAATTATAGTAATCGTATCGTGTACAAATCCTAACGTAAATAACTTATAATACAACATATGTAATTAAATTGACTCAAACTATAGTTTTTAACAAGAGCTTTAACTGCGTCTACGTGTATGGTCCGTTGTGTAGTCTTCAACAAACTTTTGAATCGCGTATACTTGTACAATCCGTTGTGTACGCTTCAACCAGGTCTTGAACCACGTCTTCTTGTACAATAATTTCCTCAAAAAGAACAAATAAGTGTTGAAGATTGTGGCTGAGTTACGTGTTGAACATACTTACCTTAAAACAGATTCCGTGCCTCTACTAAAGACGATGCATCTTTCTCCCAAGCTACAACAGCGAAGCAGTCTGTACTGCCGAAAATGGCCACACGCCCGAGGTTACACTGGATAAATTTATAGTGTTAGAACTTGTTGAAAAATAATGATACGAATGTGATGGAATCGAATAGAGAAAACTTGCCTCTCTGAATACTCAATACCTGGGTCTTCAAGTATTTCTTCTTCTCAAATGAGGCACATAGCCTACTATGTATAGAAGAGCCATGAGTGATGAAGATCTAGCAAAATTAGAGACATAATTACTCTAATAAATTGTTATAAATGAAACTCTACTTAAGAGTTTGTCTTTAATTCACCACATGAAGAATCTTATTAATAATTATAATTTTACTAAATTATAAATTAACTAAATATCCATTCACTAATTTTCCAACAATTCCTCACATGAATGGATGTCCTTCAAAACACAAAAATTTCCAACGGAAACTCGACAGTTGAGTATTGCCAGATAAGTAGGTGTTCCCTTTAAACTTTCCGTTGTGAAGCATACTTAGCCTCCTAGTGGTATGTAGACACGATGTCCTTGAACAAACCCTCATTTGCGTAGACGACAATACACTTCACATAATACTCTCCTTAGCCGGGCCATCCCCTCATAGTCGTGTCCAATAATGGTCGTGGAACACTTTCCTGGGTTTGGGGGAGCTGTAGGAATTGTTCCCCCAATTCTATTCGAAGCGACCCTACTTCTCTCTAACATAGGGATTCTCCTTAAATCATTTAAAGCATCGTGGTTACAATGATTAACCAAAATCATTTACCAATAATATGCTTAGTCTCATAGTTTGTCACTGAGTTTCATAGGAATGGACTAGGATGTATTTAAACACCTTTTTTATAGTTTAAAGGTATATATAACCATATATACTAGCTAATGCATATCAGCTATGCCCCCACAGTGACCACCCTTAGACATATGAATTAGTTATCCTATTGAATTTAGATCTTGGGATCTCCAGTTAACTAAGTTAGGTTTCCTTAACACACACATTTTCCATGGGCTTTAGTCTCATTCCACAACTTGACCTCTAATACACCCTCGGGTTGCGGATCCCTAACATTATTTTTGACTCTATCAAGTCACTACATATAACTTTATGCATTTGAGATCAGTTGTCATGATGTGTTGTTAACTCATAAGTTAATTTTGCCTATTGTCAACTTTTAAGACTATAACCTCAGTGGCCACCTGAATCTGGTTATAACATCTATCTTTAAAAGATACACGTGTCATTTAAGGCAAACACATCTCCATTATGTACTACGACCTTTGTGTCCTCCAATTAGTCGTTTTATGCAAAGTTAGATTGGATTACAAAATCCTTATTGCCAAACTTTTATGATACAAATGCAAGTCACCACCCACATTTAGTGTTGTTGAATAATATCCAGATGGGGGTAATGAAAACCATTTCTACATAACTTAGAGAGTTGTTTCTTAAAGCTCCCCCCGCATTTCTTGCCATTTGATCAACATTTCCGTAACATCACTTATAACGAATTCATACACATATAATTGAACAAGATCAATCTCATTGTTTTAGTGAATTCAACTCATATTACATTAGCTTACATAAGCTTCTGAGTTGACCAAAGCAACAATGCCATTGTCATAAATTTGTCACGAACTTAGAATAATTCTAATTTACCATATAGAATAAACCTAGACAATGAGTTCTCCTCGTTCGCTTTTCGAACAGGCTCTTAAAAAGTTACATGTCTTTTCCTTATAATGAATTAAAATTCTCCCTCAAATTTATCTATACACAAATTCTTTTTGTGTTCACACACATTTGAATGTTTAAGTTAATAGTCTCCCTCAAGAACCATATTTAATCAAGTACTAGTATAACATGCTTTAGACTACAATACTTTAGCATGCGAACATAAAATGCATCATTCTGATTCTTCACAGCCCCAAAGATATCATAATATCACTTTGTAACATTCATCCCTTGTTAAGACAAAATATTGAGACTTATTCATAATCCTAAAACATCAATATTTAGGAGTGTCTCACGAATTATTGTATATAACACATAGCTAACTTTTATCATTTAATTAAGGAAAATAACTTGTTTAATTTTGATCTCCAATGCTTTACTATTGACTCATAAAGACTTAAACATGAGTCTTAATCCAAGTCACTTTGGTGAACACATTTATCTCCAACAAGATGAATGTTCCTTATCTACAATCACTATTATGTATGAGATATAGTCAACTAGATCGACACTCATAAACATGGCATTCATAATTTTGTCATAAGTGATTTGCACACATCTATTTTTATTCATTTGAGATATGTTTTAGGATACTTGTAACATTTACAAAATTTCAATCGTTGTACCTTTCGATCGGTTGCAGTAAAATTGTTTACCAAGTACTTAATCTTACAAGGACCTTAATCGGATCACGCCGTCGAGAGCAAAAAAAAAAAAAAAACTTGGACCTCTCAGGCGCCATGCGCCAGAAACCCTGTCATCTCTCGCGACGCGCGGGAGAGTGCCAGGACACGTAGCTCCGTTTTGCGACACGTGTCCAACCTACATAACACCGGTGGCAATCTAGGCCTAGCTGAACTCCCCCGCGACACGCGAGAGACACCCAGTCTCCCCGCGCGGCGCGCGGGAGAGTCAAATATTGGGTATATAAAGGCCGGCCTGGGACGAGTTCAAATCGCTAAGTTCGATCGAAAATCGACGTCTCTTTCTCTCTCGAAGCTCTGTTTAAATACCGAGCCCCCTAAACCCCTAAACCTGTAAAGCTCTGCTCCGTTGTAAGTATTTTAACCCCAGATCCTAATTCGTCACCCTACCAGATTGATTTAGGACCCATCAACGCATGTCGAGGCTCTGCCTGACTAAGTCCGTTGGGGTTCTGTCTCGTGTAGTATCGTCACCCTGCCCGATTGATTTAGGACCCACCAACGCATGTCAAGGCTCTGCCTGACTAAGTCCGTTGGGGTTCTGTCTCGGGTAGTATGGCCACCTTGACCGATTGATTTAGGACTCACCAACGCATGTCGAGGCTCTGCCTGACTAAGTCCGTTGGGGTTCTGTCTTGTGTTGTGTGGCTAAAGTGACTTGGGTAATTTTACTAACACGTGATGCATTGTATTATTATTAGGAACTCAGAATTTGCACCAGGAAGCTTTAAGTTAAAAATCCTAAAGCTACAGGCGAGTACATAGTTCCCCTTCTTTATGTTTTCTAAATGATTTGGGATGATTCATATGCTCTAAACTACCTTTCAAAACATACTTACTACTTATGGTTCTTGTGAATACATAATTCCCCTCTTTTACATGTTTGGAGGTGAATTATATATTTCCACATTAACAAAACTTATTTACATATGATTTATATACACAACATGCTTTACATTGTACGAAACTTGATGGTTTGTTGAGCATGACAATGATACATTCATTAACTTTGATCACGCCGACCGGTAGTATGTTATGGTACCATAGGTGACAACCCCATTCCCGCTTCCTAGGTTTGTTTGGAATTTTCCTTTGGGAATGACAGAAACTGTGCAACACATTTGACAGACCTTTATTTATAAAGGTTTGTCCGACAGTCAACAAGGCTTGAATGTATTCACCAACAAACCACACTTGTTTTTATACAAAAAGGCAAATTGTTTTATATACACAACACGACATTTGGTTTATACAAAGATATATGTTCATACAGTACAAGACATTTGGCTAATTTATACAATACAAGACATTTGGTTGGTTTATACAAAGTCACAAATGGTTTCTAAGTAAACCATACATTGTTTCTCTTAAATCGAATGATTTCTCATACGACCATACAAAAGAAACATTTTTGTCAATGATTCATGGCTACAAAGATTTATTTAAATATCAACTGTTAAAGTTGATTAAACATATTTCAATATTCAAAGGCCATGCGTCGTGACCACAAAACCTATGTTACTTGCCAGCATTCAATGTTGACTTTATTTCACATATGTTTCAGGTACTAATGCATGATCAAGTATGCTACACATAGGATGGACGCTGGCCTTAGCTTTATTAAAAATAAAATAGTTGTTGTATTTTGTTTCGAATTCCCAAAGATGATGTAATTTATAAGTTCAATAAAATGAAACTTTATTTACCATGTGTTTGAATCAATTTGTAACGTGACCCCCCGACGTTTCCGCAACGGGTTTTATTTCGCGGTCGGGGTGTTACAGGTTGGTATCAGAGCCATGGTTATAGGGAATTAGGTTATTAGTAACACTTTTGACCTAGACTATAACCTTCCTAGGACCCTAACGCGAATTGTCTTACGTTTAGATTTTAAATACAATACCATCACCTATCCTTAGGTGATAACAAAAATCTCAAACTCATTCTTAAAAGTCAAAGTTTCCAAAACTTTACAAGAAATCATCATCTATCCTTAGATGATTTGTTTTTAGGCTTTTAAAAGCCTTAAAATGTTTTCAAAATCTCGTCAAAATTTGGGTTTTAATAATGTGAACACGTGCAATCTGGAAGGGTGGATGCTTGTACCCTGGGTTTTCTGTCTAAGGCTAGAGTGTTCGTACAAATTCACTTAATCGCACCAGTCACTCTTACCTGGGAATTCTTGGGGTGAGTGTCCACTTATAGGCTAAAGCATGTCTCCGCTATACATTATAAAGACCCATTTACTTTGATTAGTCACCGTGTCATTTATTCGTTTTAAGTAACGAATAAATGGATACACTCCTTATGCTTTGTCGATATTTTAATATTTCCCTTTAACTATCCTTTACCAATCTCACTCATTTCCTCTAATATTTCCTTTTCTTCTAGAATGCCTCCTCGTCGCGACACTACTCAAAACGCCGAAATGGCAGCTATGATCGCTCAACAAATGGCTGCGATACTTCCAAACCTTGTGACCCAACTCAATTAACTCAACAATAACAATAACAACAACAATGTACTGTGTAATTTCAAACAGTTCAATTCGGCTAAACCACCCACGTTTAATGGGTCTGAAGGAGCTACTGGTCTCCTACAATGATTTGAAAGCATCGAGAACACTTTCCGCCATTGTCAGCGTCCCAATGAGCGCAAAGTAGAGTTTGCTTCAAGCGTATTCCAGAAAAGAGCACTCACATGGTGGAATGGGATCATGAGAGATCGAGGTGCGGATATAGCCATGCCACAAACTTGGGGAGAACTTAGAGCTCTTATGATGAAAGAGTTCTACCCAAGCAATGAAATAAGGGCACTTGAGAATGAATTCCACGATCTCAAGCAAGATAGTGGCGAGAATCGTGCCTACACAGATCGGTACGAGGAATTGAGCATATTATGTCCCACTATGGTCACTCCCTTGGATAAGGCCATTGAGAAATACCTTGATGGCTTACTTGATCCCATTCAAGACATCGTTACTGGTAGCCATCCAGCCACCATTAGGGAAGCTATTGAACTAGATGCAACTCTAACCGATTCTCAAGTCAAGAAAGGGAAACTTTTCCGCAAAGGTGACAAGAAACAATCTGCTAAGAATACCCCAGAGAAACCAAAAGAAACCAAAACTGAACATCCCAAAAATTCAAGGAAGCGTAAGGCTTCCATGAATTTTACTGTTGTTACCCTAACCATCCAAGTTACCCCCACCCAACCAGCTCAACCTCCTGCTAAGAAACAATATGTTGGTACTGCACCCTTGTGCAACCGATGTAACCGTCCTCACCAACATCATTTACCATGTCGCCAATGTACCCTCTATGGACGGTTTGGTCACTTGGCCAACGTTTGTCGTTCTGCACCTACCATGAACCAAACTGTTCCAAATCCTGTTCAATCTCAAGCAGTACCTAACCGCCCTCATTTCCCACCTGGATCCTGCTATAATTGTGGTGATCTTACTCACTACCGAAACAATTGCCCAAATCTTGTTAATACTAATCCAGCTCGTGGACGCGTATTTAAACTGAATGCTAATGAGGCTCGTGCTGACAATAACATGGTTAACGGTACGTTCCTTGTTAATAACCATCCTACTTCTATTCTTTTTGATTCAGGTGCCGATAGAAGTTTTGTGTCCATAGCATTTGAACCTTTTCTTTTGATGCCCCGAACTAAGCTAGGAAGACCTTTTGACGATAGAAATAGCTAATGGCAAACCCCTTTTACTTGATTCCATTAGTCTCAATTGTCAACTAAACCTCAATAACCATCTTTTTCCCATTGACATCACGCCAATGCAACTTGGGAGTTTTGACGTCATAATCGGAATGGACTGGTTAATAAAACACCATGCTGAAGTAATCTGTTTTGATAAAATTGTTCGTATACCTCTTCCATCTGGCGAAATCTTAAGAATTCATAGAGAGGAACCTTCTAGTAAACTCAAACTTATGACGTGTACCCAAGCCCAGAAATACCTAAGAAAGAACTATGTAGCCTTCTTGGCGCATATCATGGAAAAGAAAGACAAGAGCAATAGTATTCAAGACATCCCAATTGTTCGGAATTTTCCTGAGGTATTTACGGAAGATCTACCTGGCTTACCTCCGGTACGCCAAGTGGAATTTTGCATCGATCTTATACCTAATGCTAACCCAATTGCCAAATCCCCTTACCGTCTTGCACCATCTGAAATGCAAGAATTGTCAAAACAACTCCAAGAGCTTTTAGACAAAGGTTTCATTTGTTCGAGTTTTTCACCTTGGGGCGCTCCTGTGGTTTTTGTGAAAAAGAAGGACTGATCCTTTCGCATGTGCATCGATTATCGTGAGCTCAACAAACTCACGATTAAAAATCGATATCCCCTACCTCGTATTGATGATCTTTTTGATCAACTACAAGGTGCTACCTATTTTTCAAAGATCGACCTCCATTCAGGGTATCATCAACTTTGTGTACAAGAAGAAGATATTCCCAAAACTGCTTTTCGAACCCGATACGGCCATTATGAGTTCACTGTCATGCCTTTTGGATTAACAATTGCTCCTGCTGTTTTCATGGACTTAATGAATAGGGTTTGTAAACCATATTTAGATAAGTTCATCATTGTTTTATCGATGACATCTTGATTTATTCGAAATCTCGAGCTGACCACGAACAACACCTCCGTCTAACGATGGAGCTTCTAAAGAAAGAACAACTTTATGCCAAAATCTCCAAGTGTGAGTTTTGGCTAAATGAAGTTCGATTCTTAGGTCACATTATCAATGAACAAGGCATACATGTGGACCCCGCCAAGATCACAACGATCAAGGATTGGAGTACACCTACTACTCCTACCGAAGTTCGTTCTTTTCTTAGTCTAGCCGGTTACCACCGTCGTTTTATCGCAAACTTTTCCAAGATTGCGGTTCCACTCACTTCTCTAACTCAAAAGAATAAACCTTTTGAGTGGGGACCCAAACAAGAAGAAGCTTTTCAAACCTTGAAACAAAAGCTTTGTGATGCTCCTATTTTATCCTTACCCGATGGCAACAACGATTTCATTGTATATTGTGATGCCTCAAATCTAGGCCTTGTTGTGTTCTCATGCAAAGAGACAAAGTCATAGCATATGCATCAAGGCAATTGAAATTTCACGAAAAGAATTACATAACTCATGATCTTGAGTTAGGTGCCGTTATTTTCGCTCTCAAAATTTGGAGACATTACATCTATGGCACTAAATGTGTGGTTTTCACTGACCACAGAAGTCTCCAACACATTTTCAATCAAAAGGAACTAAACATGAGACAACGACGCTTCTGAACGACTATGACTGCGAAATTCGTTACCACCCTGGTAAGGCGAATGTCGTAGCAGATGCACTTAGTCGCAAAGACAAGTCAAACTTCATTGTGTTCGTATCTAATCAGATCTCCAAACACGTATTTCTCAAGCCCAACGTACTTGCATAACCCAAGGCTTGATGACTAATGAACTACCTCATAATCTTGAGCTTAGCTTGAAACGAAAGATGATGGGTTACTCTATTTCTTGAATCGTTTATGGATTCCAAACGAAGATAACCTTCGCACCTTACTGATGGACGAAGCACACAAGTCACGTTATTCTATCCATCTGGGTACAAACAAAATGTACATGGATCTTCGTACCCAGTATTGGTGGCCGGGTATGAAGAAGGATATAGCTTTGTACGTGTCCAAATGCCTTACTTGTCTTAAAGTCAAGGCAGAACATCAACGTCCCTCCGGTTTGCTCGAACAACCAGAAGTTCCGGTATGGAAATGGGAGAACATCGCTATGGATCTCATCACTAAGTTACCACGCACTTCTAGAGGCCATGACACCATTTGGGTAATCATTGACAGTCTGGCCAAGTCAGCACACTTTTTGTCAATTCACGAGGATTTCCCTGCTGACAAACTTGCTAAGATCTATATTGATGAGATCGTATCTCGTCACGGTGTTCTTTTGAATATCATTTCAGATCGTGATGCTCGTTTTTCATCTCTTTCTGGAAGACCATGCAATCAGCCATGGGAACCAAATTAAATCTAAACACTGCGTATCATCCTCAAACGGATGGACAAACCGAAAGGACAATCCAAACGCTGGAGGATATGCTTAGAGCTTGTGTGATTGACTTTCATGGTAGTTGGGATTCGCATCTACCTTTGATCGAATTCTCCTACAACAACAGTTATCACTCCAGCATCAACATGGCTCCATTTGAAGCTCTTTATGGTCGAAAATGTCGTTCCCTGTCTGTTGGAATGAAGTTGGTGAAGCTCAAATCACTAGACCCGAACTCATTCAAGAAACAACAGACAAAATCATGAAAATCCGCAATAACCTGTTGACAGCAAGAAGTCGTCAAAAGCGTTATGCTGACAAACGACGCAAACCTTTGGAATTCCAAATTGGTGACCGTGTTCTTCTCAAGGTATCCCCTTGGAAGGGTATGGTCAGATTTGGAAAGAAAGGTAAACTAGCTCCTCGATATGTGGGACCTTTTAAGATCATTGAAAAGATCGGAAAGGTAGCCTACAAACTCGAACTACCTCCTGAACTTGGAAATATTCATCCAACTTTTTCACGTGTCCAACTTGACAAAGTGTTTAGCCGATGAAAACCTCCACATCCCTCTTAATGAAATTCGTATTGACGACACTATGCATTTTGTCGAGAAATCTGTGGAAATTATGGACTGTGAAGTCAAGAAACTCAAGCGTGGATGAATACCAATTGTAAAAGTTCGCTGGGAATCTAAATGTGGCCCAGAATTTACCTGGGAACGAGAGGATCAAATGAAAGCGAAATATCCACATCTTTTCTCTCAAGTCTCCTCCAATTAAATTCGGGACGAAATTTCCCGAAGTAGGGGAGATTGTAACATTTGCAAAATTTCAACTGTTGTACCTTTTCATCGGTTGCAATAAAATTGTTTACCAAGTACTTAATCTTAAAGGACCTTCATTGGATCACACTGTCGAGAGTAAAAAAAAAAATTTGGACCTCTCAGGCGCCATGCGCCCAAAACCCTGTCATCTCTCGCGACGCGCGAGAGAGTGCCAGGACACGTGGCTCTGTTTCGCGATACGTGTCCAACCTATCTAACACCGGTGGCAATCTAGGCCTAGTTGAACTCCCCCACGCCACGCGAGAGACACCCTGTCTCCCCGCGCGACGCGCGTGAGAGTCAAATTTCGGGTATATAAGGCCGGCCTGGGAAGAGTTCAAATCGCTTAGTTCAATCAAAAATCGACGTCTCTTTCTCTCTCGAAGCACTGGTTAAATACCGAGCCCTCTAAACCCCTAAACCTGCGAAGCTCTGCTCTATTGTAAGTATTTTAACCCCAGATCCCTAATTCGTCACCCTACCCGATTGATTTAGGACCCACCAACGCATGTCGAGGCTCAGCCTGACTAAGTCCGTTGGGATTCTATCTCGTGTAGTATCGTCACCCTGCCCGATTGATTTAGGACCCACCAACGCATGTCGAGGCTCTGCCTGACTAAGTCCGTTGGGGTTCTGTCTCGGGTAGTATGGCCACCTTACCCGATTGATTTAGGATCCACCAACACATGTCGAGGCTCTGCCTGACTAAGTCCGTTGGGGTTCTATCTCGTGTTGTGTGGCTAAAGTGACTTGGGTAATTTTACTAACACGTGATGCATTGTATTATATTAATAGGAACTCAGAATTTGCACCAAGAAGCTTTAAGTTAAAAATCCTAAAGCTACAGGCGAGTACATAGTTCCCCTTCTTTATGTTTTCTAAATGTTTTGGGATGATTCATATGCGCTAAACTACCTTTCAAACATACTTACTACTTATGGTTCTTGTGAATACAATTCCCCTCTTTTACATGTTTGGAGGTGAATTATACATTTCCACATTAACAAAACTTATTTACATAGATTTATATACCCAACATGCTTTACATTGTACGAAACTTGATGGTACGTTGAACATGACAATGATACATTCATTAACTTTGATCACGCCGACCGGTAGTATGTTATGGTACAATAGGATTGACAACCCCATTCCGCTTCCTAGGTTTGTTTGGAAGTTTCCTATGGGAATGACAGAAACTGTGCAACACATTTGACAGACCTTTATTTATAAAGGTTTGTCCGACAGTCAACAAGGCTTGAATGTATTCGCCAACAAACCACACTTGTTTTATACAAAAAGGCAAATTGTTTTATATACACAACGCGACATTTGGTTTATACAAAGATATATGTTCATACAATACAAGACATTTGGCTGATTTATACAATACAAGACATTTGGTTGGTTTATACAAAGCACAAATGGTTTCTAAGTAAACCATACATTGTTTCTCTTAAATCGAATGATTTCTCATACGACCATACAAAAGAAACATTTTTGTCAACGATTCATGGCTACAAAGATTTATTTAAAATATCAACTGTTAAAGTTGATTAAACATATTTCAATATTCAAAGGCCATGCGTCGTGACCACAAAACCTATGTTACTTGCCAGCATTCAATGTTGACTTTATTTTCACATATGTTTCAGGTACTAATGCATGATCAAGTATGCTCACATAGGATGGACGCTGGCCTTAGCTTGATTAAAAATAAAATAGTTGTTGTATTTTGTTTCGAATTCCCAAAGACGATGTAATTTATAAGTTTAATAAAACAAAATTTCATTTACCATGTGTTTGAATCAATTTGTAACGTGACCTCCCGATATTTCCGCGCAGGTTTTATTTCGCGGTCGGGTGTTACAATACTCTCCCAAAACTGAAGGTAAATTCTCCATATAGTTCTAACAATAATCAAGTGGTAGACGCATCTACAAACAAATCACTAGGAACGAATCTCGCAAGATTTATCAAAGATATACAGTAACTCATAGTATTTTTACTTTCATATCTTAGATTTCACATTTGTGAATTTTCTAGTGACTTCTAATGAAGTATCTCGACATGTATCTCATCTGTGTATTTTATCTCAACACACTTACTGAGTTCTTTCATTAGTCTCTCATGATGTGGTTATACATTTGATGTCTTGTCTTTGACTTTTAGCCAACGCCACAACTCATAAGTTGTTTATGTCCTAATGTAATATCTGTTTAGAACCATATTCTTTTAAGCAGTGTATAATTGACGTTATAATTATTTTCGACAAAATAATTTATAGTCACAAACATTAGTGATTTATTTATTTGTAAAAAATTGTATGTGTTATCCTAAGATATTAAACACAAAATAATAAAATACATTCGAAATAAAAACATAAGTGCCAAACACTCTAAATAATTCAAAACGATATGTAGACATCAAATCATAAAGTGCTATTATCTTCAACACGTTATCATATGGTCGAAATCTTCGCAATGATATCGTCCCATGGCACGTCTTGAGGTATCCCTCAATAAGACTCCATGCACTCGTAAGTACATGTTCCCCATTTCATCTTAAAACTCTAAACTTGGACAAGTCTGCTCAAAAAACACCAAGTTTTTACAAAGACTACATTTAAGTAGTAACCTTAAACAATTAAATTTGCTCACAACAATATCAAGTTGTTTTCCACCAAACAACATCCACGAGACTGTTACTTTGTTCACCATATGCTACTTCTGGCAAGAGTAGCGAACCATTTGAATTATCAATGCTATACAAAACTTTGTTTTAAAAATCAGTTATAAAACATTTCCTTAGTTTTGCAATATCCTATATTAATAATATCAATTAGGTTTTATGAAAACATAGATCAAAACCCAAAATATCAAACGGTTTTATATTGTTTAGTCTTACTACGCATGTGCTAAACGTTTTCTAACACGCATGTTAGAAAAAATGTTATAACATGCACATTATAAAATCGCACGTTTACATAAAACAATTTCCAAGGATATAGTTTATAAAATAAACAATTTCTAATCGTTTTTAATGCACAATAGGTAGTGAAATATTTACATAAAACATTTTCGTTCATAATGGCTTATAAAATGAACAATCCCTAAAGTTGTATTTGTGATACACGTTTTCTAACACGCGTGTTAGAATATTAAAGTCATTTTATATAAACAAAACATAATTAACGTTGGTGAAAAATCCCACCCAACAAAACCGTCACTTTATGGTGACTTAATTCTTGACGCCAATCAAACATCAACTTCAATGTATGACCTCTTATTTCTAAATCATACAAAGCATTATATAATGTGTTTATATTCATTAAAATCAATGCTACAACAAATTACTTATATAAAAATGTTTACATAAAACATTTCAAACATTTGTATTCTAACCATTTTTAACAATCATGTTAAAATGAAAGAAATTCTAACGTGCACGTTAGAAATGTTAACATTTCCACAAAATGTTAATTCGACGTGTTATAAACACATATATGGTTCATATAAATAAGCCACTTCTAATACACAAGTTAGAAAATAAATAATTAAAAATTGCTTCAAAACTAACACTTTTCATGAACCATTTTTAACAGAATGTTAGAAGACAAATGATTACATAAATCGTTTGCAAATTTAATGGTTTTATTAACCATTTCTAATACTTTTATTATAAGTAAACAATTACAAAATTGTTATAAAGCTTATCAATAAATAGGTTCTTACATACTTGTTAGAAATAAATTATTACAAAAATCATTATCATACTTATCAATAAATAGGTTCTAGCAAGTTCATTAGAAATAAACAATTACAGAAATCGATATAAAACATATCATTTTATATATAAAACCGATTCTAATACGCTCGTTTAGAAATAAATGAGTACAAAAATCATTATAAGGCTTATTAAACTATTTCTAACACTGATTTTGGAGACTAGACGTTTGACAAACTTTTTTAAACCATACTATTTAAATAATATAACATTTCTAACAAGCATGTTAGGAAATGAAAAGTTTACAAAAAAACGTATTTTTATAAAAATAAAGCCGGTCTAACGCACACGTTAGAGAATTTAACGTTTATAAAAAAGTGTGGTTTACACTTTACACTTATAACCCCGATCTAATACAAATTTTAGAAAAACTAACGATTCCAAAATCTTTTCAAAACCAAACGTACGAACCATAAGCCTCTGGTTTTGGTATCGCGGTATATGATTTAAGATTGTACCACAATCTCAATAAATACAAAAATAACAAATTATACTACATATATATTTCCCAAAAACAATATTTATAAGATCATAATCTCTAAAAATATTTTTATTATAAATCCTTTTGTGAACCCAAAATACTTATAAATAAGATTTTAAGATTGTAGCAACAATCTTACAAAATTTGTTTTAAGTTTGTAGGAGAACGGTCACAATCATAATAAAAATTATATAAAACTAGTAAAGATACTCTCTTTACATATGTGGAAAATTGTAACAGTACCGTGTACAAATCCTAACGAAAATAACTTATATTACAATATATGTAATTAAATTGATTCAAACTATAGCTTTCAACATTAGTTTTAATTGCGTCTTCTTGTATGGTTTGCTATGTAGTCTTCAACGAACTCTTTAATCGCGTCTTCTTGTACAATCCGTTGTGTAGGCTCCAACAAGGTCTTGAACCATGTCTTATTATACAATAATTTGCTCAAAAAGAACAAATAAGTGTTGACGCTTGTGGCTGAGGCACGTTCAACATGCTTCCCTTAAAATACATTTCGCGCCTCTACTAAAGGCGTCACATCTGTCTCCTAGGGTATAACAGCCAAAGCAGTCTGTACTACCAGAAATGGTCACACGCCCGAGGTTACACTGAATAAAATTATAGTGTTAGAACTTGTTGAAAAATAATAATGCGAAAGTAATGGAATCAAATAGAGATAATTTATATCTCTAAATGCCCAACACATGGGTCTTTAGGTATTTCTTGTTTTCTAAAAACTCTCCATTCTTTTATTTTTCTTGTATGTCTTCTCTTGTATTTTTCTTATTATTATCTTAGCTGTAGTATACTATGTATAGAAGAGTCTCAAATGAGGCATGTAGCCTACTATGTATAGAAGAGTCATGGATGGTAAAAAGACTAGCATAATTAGATATATAAAAACTCTAATAAATTGTTATAAATGAAACTTTACTCAAAAGTGTGTCTTTAATTCACCACATAAAAAGTCTTATTAATAATTATAATTTCTAAATTTTATATAATAAAAAAGAAGCGAAGATAAATAATGTTGTACTACATCTAATGCATGTTTTACAAGTTCATCCAATTTTTTGTCCTTTATTTTATTTCGTCATTTAGTGTAAATTTTTTCATACAACCCATATAGTTTAACTATTGTATTTTTTTTCTTTTTCTTTAACCAAACTACCTTTCTGCCCCTAAATAGTTTTTTTTTAACGAGCATGTTAATATCCTTTTGGACATATTTTATTTTTTTTCTTTTCTATAGCGAGCATGACAAAGGTTTTTTTAGTTTAATATTTTTTAACAAACACTCCAATACTCTTCTTTTGAACATATTTTAAATTTTTTTCTTTGCTATAACGAGCAAGCCGAAACCGATCAAGTTTCATCGTTTTCTTTTTTGTTTACCTTATTTTTACCCTTTTTATTTACTATATCGTTTTATCTTTTGTTATTATTTTGATACATAGAGCTGTGTTATGAGGCAAATATCATAACCCATTAATATCTCATTTTAATTAATTTTACAAATTATTTATCGGTTGCCATGACGTGCTACACGTTTTGAATTCCAACCGCATCCCTACGTAACGTGCGAGTATCTATATAAATTAACTAAATATCTATTCACTAATTTTCCAACAAACCACCCTTTATAACTTTACTACGACGTGTTTAGAGCCAACTCACAAAACTCAAAGTGTTCAAATTTATACATCTAACAATGGTGTTGGTGTATATGTCTGTTGCCTACGTCGTTATATATCGAGTCTAAGTGAATAGGGCTTAATCTGTTAGAAACTAGACGTACTTAAGTATAATATAGTACAAGTTCGCTTGAGATTGAATGTGAGAGGTCAAGTTCGCCCGAACATGTTTCCTCACCAGCGAACTTCTACAACTATAAATAGGTGCCTTGGTGATTCATTTGTAATGTGGAGAGATTTTGGCACAGAGACGGTGAAGCGCTGTCGGATCCGGTTCTTGAATGTATTGAACTTTAGATCAATGAAAACAACATTTAAATGAGTAATTCTTGTTATTTGGTTAACTTGTCATTAGTTTCCGCCTAATCAGATAATAGATAACAAATTTAGGTTCCCGTGCTAATCGTGGACGTTCCTACAAATGGTATCAGAGCCTGGATACCTAAATTTGCTGGAATCAAGACAAGAATTTCTCTATTTCATCTCCATTCTATCATTTTTCTTAAACTTTTCACAATCTTCAGGATTTCATAGACAAAATCAGCTAAAAATTGACTATGTCATGTAAATACAGTTGTGAAAACCCCCCTGAGAGTTTGGAAATCAAATTCAAACGTTTTGATATCAAAAAGTTGGAAAAACCATGTTTTGGAAACAAGTTTCAGCCAAACTCAACATCAAGTTCAACCGAACTTGAGTAAAATTACACTGATTTTAATCAAGTTTGACCGAACTTGATAGATTTTTCAAGTGTTTTTGCGAAAAGTTCGATCGAACTTGAAGAAAATTCCAATATCTTTGATTAAGTTCGACCGAACTTGATCAAAATTCATTGAATTTTATCCACAAGTTCGCCCGAACTTGGTAAACTCGTTGAAATATCACATAAGTTCGATCGAACTTACTGTTTTTTTGAATCGTTTTCACAAGTCCGCTCGAAGAGAAGTGTTGTCTCAAAATTCACATCAAGTTCGACCGAACTTGAGTGATTGTGTTTAAATGTGAAAATCTTTCATCCAAGTTCGACCGAACTTGTTGAAAGCTGAAATCAAAATTGATTTTTACACAAGTTCGCCGAACTTGTCTGTTACTAATCAATTTTTGAGTGTTTTTTATCGTATTCTCAGATAAGTCTTCAGATTGACAAAATGGAAGATTTCCACTACGTGTTCGTCTCTCAAGTGGCTTCTTCATCAAACGCTAATGATTTTGCGGCGAATCAGATGAATATCGACAATGAAATAGGTACTACATCAAAATCGCCAAAGCTAATGAGCATGGATGAATTTGAAGGATGGAAGGAAAAGTTTGTGAACTGGATACAAGCGAATCAATTCAACAGCTGGGTTGCAGTTGAGGACGGTTACAAATGGCCAAAGGATGAGCATGATCAAGATCTTCCGCTGAACAAGTTTTCAAATACCGATAAAGATAACTACGTTGCGGAGAAGAAAATGGTTAGCTTGATACAACAATCAGTGAAGGAAGATATCTCGATATTACTACCAGAATATGATACTTCGCAAGAATTATGGAATTCTCTTTGTGAAAAATTCAAAGGAAGTGATGAAATGATCAAAAGCAAAAAGGCTTTAATAAAAAAGGAATTCGAGATCTTTACGATGATAAAAGGTGAAACAATGAAGCAGATGATCGATAGATACTGTCACCTCATGGTCCAGATGCGGAGACATGATATCAAACGATCTAATGAAGAGCAAATCGAGAAGTTAGCCGATGCACTTCCAGAAGGAGAATGGACAACATATCTGACGATTCTGAAGTGTAACATCCGTCAAAAAACCGGATTAACCAAACCCGCTTCGTTTATTAACCGAACAACCAGTTAAAAATTTCGTTGCGTATTTAATGCCCAAATTAATTTTAAACGATACATAATTAATAAGTATATTAGAATATAAAATTTATATTTGAAAATGTATTAAAAATAGTGAAATAAAAATTAAATGCTGAAGCCAGGTTTCGAACCCGGGTCAGCCGAGAATCATCCAAGTCTTAACTCTCACTCGCCCAACCACTCCGCCACTTGTGTTGTTTGTTTACATATTGAAACAATTAATACATAAAATAAATCTGGAAATCAAACCCAGTTACACAGCGCGCCCAAATCCGCTCACGCCGGAAATCCCGACAAATTCGTCAAACTTTGCCGTTTCTTTTGGACTTAACGGTTACATTTACAGCAACATCGGTTATAACCGAAAAATCCAATCAATTTCATTCATGGACAATAATCCCTGTTCGAAACTGAAAACATAATTCAATCCGAGTTATACCTTATTCATCAGTTGTGCTCACGAATTATCTCACTTACACTCTCCAATTTCGCTCAGAAAACCTCGCCGCAGTCGCCGGAATTCTCTGCAAATTAACCGGAAATTATCGCCGGAAAACCGAATTCGTTCCATCCTTTCTGCTTACTCCAAAATAAGATCTTAGAGTTCATACTGACATCACCCACACTCACCTTAAACCCCTGAAGAATCTCTGTCGCAAGAAATTTCACTCGCCGGAAATCTCTGCAAGTCGCCGGAAAACCGAGACTTTCATCTACACGGTAAATTCCTCGACTTTTTCTGCTTTAACCCATTGTTAGACTATTACTAACATCAATCCCTCAACCAGAATCTATTCCAGACGACGTTGCCGGATTTTCTGTTTTCGCCGGAAAACTTCTGAAAGTTCCAGAATCTCGCTGTTTGCCGGTATGATCGTTTAAACCTACTGATAATCGTTGCTCAGTAGTTCAATCTCATATCTAATCAATCAATCTGATTTTTGAATCCGAACAGAGGGAGTTCACAAAACAGAGCCGACGATCTTTGCCGGATTTCTGAAGAAGACAATCTGCTCGGTACAATCATTCCCCAAACCCTTTTCTGTTCAATACATTGCAATTGTTTATAAAGTTCGTTAAATTAATTTAACAAATAACAACATGGTTAATCATTGTCTGTGTTTTGAACGAAGAAGACGAAGTCGCTTAGGTTATAAGATCAATTAAAATCAATATTATGAACGGGTTAGACACACAGTCCAGCGGTGGACTGTGTGCAAATAAACACGCATACGTCCCGAGTTCGATCCTTGACACACGCACACTCGCTTTAATAAAAATGTTCTTTTTAAACCAAACCGGACCCACACGCAGAATCATGTTAAGTATAATAAAAACCGGAATATTTACCAAGTTAGACACACAGTCCAGCGGTGGACTATGTGCCAAACTAAACCACAGGTCCCGGGTTCGAGACCTGTGGAGAACACCGAGTCGATACCATTAAATCCTTTTTAAAATAAATGATTTTCGGATTAACTTAATTAGTTTATAAATATAATTAAAAACAGAAATATTTCGGGTTAGACACGTAGCTCAGTTGGTAGAGCTGCGTGCACGCGTACGGGAGGTCACGGGTTCGAGTCTCACCCAGCGCACACATACAAAGGACCGAACCGGTCAACGGTCAACAGTAATGGTCAACGGTCAAAAAGTCAACATTTTTTATTATTTTTATTTATTTATTTTATTTAAAAATCAATTAAAAATACTTAAAAATAACGTTTTTAAAGTTAGAAAATAGCCTTAAACTCACAAAAATATATCCAATAATCCTACTAAAATTGATTAATAAAATCCGCTTATTTACCGAACCGTTATGTTATTATCTATGTTAGTTTCTCTCGTGGTTAAATCCAATTTCGTGCGCATTCATCATCAATCCAAGAAACGCAACCAACTGTGAGTGAATTCTTACAAATTCCCCTTTTTATTCACGTTTTGGGGTGTATCATGTGTCGCTTAAACTAATTCGTTAATTCAAACTCGTGCTATACCATATTATGATTTAAACTTAGAATGTAAATATTGTTTGTAGTTATGTATTACATATTGTCAAGTTGTATGCAAATTATTTGTTAGGCCCATTAGTTTTTCGTGGGAGACGAGTTGAACAACGCGTGCCTTAAAACTCATTCATTAGGCCCATCAGTTCGTAGAACAACGCGTGCCTCAAAACTCATTCATTAGGCCCATCAGTTCCTCGTGGGAGACGAGTTGAACAACGCGTGCCTCAAAACAATCTATTATTGTATGTGTGTGCATTATTTAATATTAAGTGTTTTGTGAATAAGTTTACATCTATATTTACTCATATGTGGTTATGCACTTTATTTTATAATCAATTCAATAAACTTGTTCAAATGTTTTTCATAGGATTCACTCGCCAACTTTTTGTTGATCCAAAAACCATTTTTACACATGATACAGGTGAACAGGATGAAGCAAGGAAAACATAGGAAATGCCTTAGAAGAAAATAATGAAGTCTAGAAAGATGTGTAGATCATGTTGTAATTATGATTGTATGATTCCCTTTAAATTGTAATAATAAATATGAAACGTTATAATAAATGTCATGAGCTTTGATGAAAACCCAATCATGCCCCGATCACCTTTTCCGCTGCGGGTCGGGGTGTGACAGATTGGTATCAGAGCTTTTGACTATAGGGATATAGGATAGGTTATCAGACCCTTAGAGCCTATACTATAGTTGATTAGATTTTAATTGTTTATGTGGTTATATGCAAACTCATGATGTTTATTTTCTTTCATATTTATTACATACACAAATGCATGCAAACACTTCCGATACTACATTTTGTGATACATAGTGAATTATACTTACAATCAAACATACATAATTACATACACATTCATCATACATATTTCAATGTTCACATATTCAAATCATCTTCATACTTCCGTTATTCAAGATTTTGTCACTTTTTTTTTCATTTTTTCAAATCTCATCAGAGTGAGTTCTGCGACGGGCATGTAGTAACTGTAAGGGTACAAGTACCGGTAGTCGGAACATCCTGTCTAGGTTGGCATTCGTATAAATCCAATATAACGGACGAGTTTGCCTACTTGGGGACTAACGATGAGAGTACGAAGGACCTATTAGGCCAAAGCATGCCACACCAAACGTCGTTCGAACTAACCCCACTTTGAGGTGTCACCATGTCCACACCTGGATACATTCCGAATATCATACGTTACATACATATTTCTCGATTTTCTCCGGGTTGTAGTGTACGTAACCAGGCTAACACATGCGAACCATATGAAAAACCCGGTAATCATGGGGGCCCACATGATTACGAAGGTGAAGTATGGCGGCATGCAAGGCCCAATTACGAGCAAAGCCCAAGACATCCTATGGATGTAGTAGATTTATTATTCTATATTTATTTTATGAATGTTCATTCCTAAATACGACACATGATCCCTAAAACATCAAACTCATACTCTTGATATGTATTCCTTGTAGATGTCTTCTAGCCTCGCTCGTAGGAAGATGAGATCAGGAAAAGCCCGCGAGCGCATGGCTGCCCAAATCGCTCAACAAATGGCTGCTGTAATACCCAACATTGTAGTTCAAGTTCAGCAAGCCCTTACCGCTAATCCCGTCAACCAAGAAGATCAAAATGTTATCAACCCTCCCCCAAATACCACTAAATGCACCTTCAAGCATTTCAAATCCTGCGACCCTCCAAAATACGAAGGGACTGAAGGTGTCACCGCTCTCCTCCATTGGTTTGAAGAAATGGAAAACACTTTTCTAAATTGCGATTGCCCCGATGATCGCAAAGTGCGATATGCTACTGGTCGTTTACTTGGAATAGCACTTACATGGTGGAATACAGAGAAGGCCAAACGAGGTGTTGAAGATGCTATGACTTTGACTTGGGAAGAGTTGAAGGAAATCATGACAAGACGGTTTTGCCCAAGGAGTGAAATCAAGAAATTAGAGGATGAGTTCTATTCGTTGAAACAAAAGGAAGGCGACCACACCACGTACAACAAGAGATTCCTCGAGTTAAATCAAATGGTTCCCAACTTGTTCACTCCTCTCTATCGTTTGATCGAACCACTACATTCGAGGTCTTCCTTCAAAATTCAAGACTCTGTAATAAGTACCACGCCTGCAACCTTGGAAGCAGCAATGGAGTTAGCTACAGAGCTCACCGAGAACCGCATACGGAACAAAGACTTCAAGGAGGAGAAGAAGAAGGATAAAGCATCAACTGAAACCTCAAACTCCACCCAAACCGAATCCCCTTCTCAACCCATTTCTAAGAGAAAACGAGATGGGCAACTTTTCGCTGTCACTCAACGCAATCAACCAATTTCACAAGCCATACCCCTCCAAGCTATCCCAATCACTCAAGTAGCACCCAACTCAACTTACCCAAATAAGAAACCTTACCTTGGACCTCACCCTCAATGTAACACCTGTTTTTATCACCATCCATCTACCTTACCTTGTCGACTATGTGCGAATTGTGGACGCTATGGTCATTTGAGCAAGGTTTGCCGCACCCCTCAAACCCAAATCTCACCCCCTACTCAAAACATGATCCAAACATATCAACAACCCCAATACCCCATGTTACCTTATGTTCGAGCTTGCTTTAATTGTGGCGACCCTACCCACTTTAGAAACACGTGCCCTCGATTGGTTAACATCATAAACGCCCAAGCTCAAGCAAACCCAGTTAACCAATCAAATCAAGAAAACCTAACTACTAGGCCACCAGCAAGAGGAAGAGTTTACAACATCAACGCCAATCCGGTTGAAGATAATGACGTTCCAAACGAATCACCCAACTAGTCTCCTTCACCAAAAATCAAGATTCAACTCCAACTGCTTCGTTTTTATGTTTTTCTTTATGTTATCTCAACTTTCACGTATCTCAATTATAAATTGGAAATTTATCCAAGAATCTTAATGCGAATTACTATTTCAGTTTTGTTTTATACTCATTGATTTAACATTCATATCATCATACATCTCAACGTATTTCAATCTCATTATTTAAAGAAGTTGGGCTGTGTCTCACTTCTACATAGACTAACCTCTCCATCATAACAAACGAGAGAGGAACTGTCATCATTCAAACATGTAAACTATCAGAATTAAGACTCAAGCTTTGGTTGTTGTGTTTGTTTATGTTTTAGAGTCACATAGGACTAATCATAACTTACTGATAAAGCCAATGAAAATTTGACAAGAATATGGTGGATACGCTGCTGGTACTTCCTATATATAAGTATTCTTGTCAAAGGATCAGAGGCATTGTCAGGCGGTTATGAGAAGTTCCATGTAGGATTTAGTAATGTCTTGGTTGAAGTTTGTTTTATACTCACTGATTTAACATTCATATCATCTCATCATATAAAGAAATTGGATTGTGTCACCATTCAAACATGTATACTATCAGAATTAGGACTCAGACATTGGTTGTTGTGTTTATTTATGTTCTAGAGTCACATCATAGAACCAATCATAACTTACTGATAAAACCAATGAAAATTTGACAAGAATATGGTGGATACGCCGCTGGTACTTCCTATATATAAGTATTCTTGCCAAAGGATCAGAGGCATTGTCAGGCGGTTATGAGAAGTTCCATGTAGGTTTTAGTATTAGAAGTTTTGTTTTAGGATATAACCTTATCTTTCCAAACATATCAAAACTCTTGCGCATGAAATCATATTTAGTCAATCAACTCTGTTTATCAATATTCATTAACTTAGGCATCAAAAAGCGATCCCTGTAGCAGGGTACTCAACCCTTACAAGGAACGTTACCGCCTCAAACAAAAATTTAAACTCTTACTCCTTTCTAAGTATGTAACTGTCAAATTAAACACCATCCTTTTTAGACAAACATGCCACTACTTAAATTTCGGGACGAAATTTCTAAAAGTAGGGGATACTGTAACATCCGTCAAAAACCGGATTAACCAAACCCGCTTCGTTTATTAACCGAACAACCAGTTAAAAATTTGTTGCGTATTTAATGCCCAAATTAATTTTAAACGATACATAATTAATAAGTATATTAGAATATAAAATTTATATTTGAAAATGTATTAAAAATAGTGAAATAAAAATTAAATGCTGAAGCCGGGTTTCGAACCCGGGTCAGCCGAGAATCATCCAAGTCTTAACTCTCACTCGCCCAACCACTCCGCCACTTGTGTTGTTTGTTTACATATTGAAACAATTAATACATAAAATAAAACTGGAAATCAAACCCAGTTACACAGCGCGCCCAAATCCGCTCACGCCGGAAATCCCGACAAATTCGTCAAACTTTGCCGTTTCTTTTGGACTTAACGGTTACATTTACAGCAACATCGGTTATAACCGAAAAATCCAATCAATTTCATTCATGGACAATAATCCCTGTTCGAAACTGAAAACATAATTCAATCCGAGTTATACCTTATTCATCAGTTGTGCTCACGAATTATCTCACTTACACTCTCCAATTTCGCTCAGAAAACCTCGCCGCAGTCGCCGGAATTCTCTGCAAATTAACCGGAAATTATCGCCGGAAAACCGAATTCGTTCCATCCTTTCTGCTTACTCCAAAATAAGATCTTAGAGTTCATACTGACATCACCCACACTCACCTTAAACCCCTGAAGAATCTCTGTCGCAAGAAATTTCACTCGCCGGAAATCTCTGCAAGTCGCCGGAAAACCGAGACTTTCATCTACACGGTAAATTCCTCGACTTTTTCTGCTTTAACCCATTGTTAGACTATTACTAACATCAATCCCTCAACCAGAATCTATTCCAGACGACGTTGCCGGATTTTCTGTTTTCGCCGGAAAACTTCTGAAAGTTCCTGAATCTCGCTGTTTGCCGGTTTGATCATTTAAACCTACTGATAATCGTTGCTCAGTAGTTCAATCTCATATCTAATCAATCAATCTGAGTTTTGAATCCGAACAGAGGGAGTTCACAAAACAGAGCCGACGATCTTTGCCTGATTTCTGAAGAAGACAATCTGCTCGGTACAATCATTCCCCAAACCCTTTTCTGTTCAATACATTGCAATTGTTTATAAAGTTCGTTAAATTAATTTAACAAATAACAACATGGTTAATCATTGTCTGTGTTTTGAACGAAGAAGACGAAGTCGCTTAGGTTATAAGATTAATTAAAATCAATATTATGAACGGGTTAGACAACAGTCCAGCGGTGGACTGTGTGCAAATAAACACGCATACGCCCCGAGTTCGATCCTTGACACACGCACACTCGCTTTAATAAAAATGTTCTTTTTAAACCAAACCGGATCCACACGCAGAATCATGTTAAGTATAATAAAAACCGGAATATTTACCAAGTTAGACACACAGTCCAGCGGTGGACTGTGTGCCAAACTAAACCACAGGTTCCGGGTTCGAGACCTGTGGAGAGCACCGAGTCGATACCATTAAATCCTTTTTAAAATAAATGATTTTCGGATTAACTTAATTAGTGTATAAATATAATTAAAAACAGAAATATTTCGGGTTAGACACGTAGCTCAGTTGGTAGAGCTGCGTGCACGCGTACGGGAGGTCACGGGTTCGAGTCTCACCCAGCGCACACATACAAACGACCGAACCGGTCAACGGTCAACAGTCATGGTCAACGGTCAAAAAGTCAAAATTTTTTATTATTTTTATTTATTTATTTTATTTAAAAATCAATTAAAAATACTTAAAAATAACGTTTTTAAAGTTAGAAAATAGCCTTAAACTCACAAAAATATATCCAATAATCCTACTAAAATTGATTAATAAAATCCGCTTATTTACCGAACCGTTATGTTATTATCTATGTTAGTTTCTCTCGTGGTTAAATCCAATTTCGTGCGCATTCATCATCAATCCAAGAAACGCAACCACTGTGAGTGAATTCTTACAAATTCCCCTTTTTATTCACGTTTTGGGGTGTATCATGTGTCGCTTAAACTAATTCGTTAATTCAAACTCGTGCTATACCATATTATGATTTAAACTTAGAATGTAAATATTGTTTGTAGTTATGTATTACATATTGTCAAGTTGTATGCAAATTATTTGTTAGGCCCATCAGTTCCTCGTGGGAGACGAGTTGAACAACGCGTGCCTTAAAACTCATTCATTAGGCCCATCAGTTTGTAGAACAACGCGTGCCTCAAAACTCATTCATTAGGCCCATCAGTTCCTCGTGGGAGACGAGTTGAACAACGCGTGCCTTAAAACAATCTATTATTGTATGTGTGTGCATTATTTAATATTAAGTGTTTTGTGAATAAGTTTACATCTATATTTACTCATATGTGGTTATGCACTTTATTTTATAATCAATTCAATAAACTTGTTCAAATGTTTTTCATAGGATTCACTCGCCAACCTTTTGTTGATCCAAAAACCATTTTTACACATGATACAGGTGAACAGGATGAAGCAAGGAAAACATAGGAAATGCCTTAGAAGAAAATAATGAAGTCTAGAAAGATGTGTAGATCATGTTGTAATTATGATTGTATGATTCCCTTTAAATTGTAATAATAAATATGAAACGTTATAATAAATGTCATGAGCTTTGATGAAAACCCAATCATGCCCCGATCACCTTTTCCGCTGCGGGTCGGGGTGTGACATGAAGAATAGTCCATCTTGGAGACATTTCAAGTTTTCATCCTTGATAGACAAATTGGAAGGACATGAAATGGAATTGATGAAGATTGCAAAATCAAAGAATGCTAATGCTGTTCAAGATGTCGGTGTCTATTACAAAGGAGGTATTCTAGATACTCCGATTCAAAGCCCGAAAATTCAAACAACAATTAGTGCAAATACAAATTCTTCTCCAAGTCAAAGTTCTCCATATGCTGGATATACAAGTGCAAGTTCAAGCTCATCATTTCAAAATCAGACAAGCCAAGCTAGTTCTGATTTAAATGGTTTCCAATGTAACATAGCAGTTGATTTAAAGAATGTATTTCCAGAAAAGGTGGCTAAACAGCACATAGCACTTCTTGCTACTGTTCTCGAGACATATGAAAGTCTCATTGCTGGAAAGATCGGTAATCTAGAGATGACCGCCGAAGATTATGATCAGGTGGACGAAGAAGAATTGGAGCTAATGGATATCAAATGGATTCTTGCATCCATTATCAGAAGAGTTTCCAAATTTGTGGCGCTCACTGGAAGGGATATTGGTAATTTAAGCAACAAGCTTGGATTTGACAAGTCTAAAGTCACATGCTTCAGGTGTCGACAAAAAGGACACTTCAAACGAGAATGCAGCAATCATGAAGCTAGTGGAAACCAAAATCCTTTCGGCAGCAACAATGAGTACTATAAGAAAGTTCTTCAATACAAGCCATATCCAAAGAGAACACAAGTCGAAGTAGAAGATAAACCTGCAAAGAAATCCAAACAAGCTCTTGTTGCTAATCATGACGAAGATGGTTTGAATGGAACAGATACATCAGAAAGAAAACTGGTGTTGCTATGATAGCAGAGTTAGTGAATGAATCTGATACATCATATGTTGATGCTGCTTTGGAAAATGCCATTCTAGAAGGTTATAGGCAGAGAGCTAAGTAAGAAGAATTAGCTTACCTTGAGATGCAAAGGCAAGAAGCTTTGAAATCAGAGGCAGAAAAGGTAAAATCTAAGGTAAAAATGTCTGAAAAGGAAGTTGTGAAAATTGTGAAGGTTGAAAAACTTTGCACAAAGTGCGCAAGTCCTTGTGAACCATGTCTTGATAAAGTCAAAGTCATAAGAGAATTGACTGTACACAACGAAAATTTTTCGTTATGATTACAGAACCATAAAAGAAGCTTATGACAAAATATCAAGCAAATATAAATATGTTGATAATGCTAATCGTGAGCTAAATGCTAATGTCAAAATGTTAAATGCAACGGTAATTAAAAAAACAAAAGGCAATTAACATGTACATTAACACCATTGCTGAGACAAAGCGTGAGCTTCATGACATAAAGATAGAAACAGAACGGGTAAGACAGCTTCTAAAGAGCTACACCACAAACGCATATGTCATTGATCACATTTTACCTATGATTAAATCGGAGGAAAATGGTGATAAATCAACTCGTAAAGAATACGGAAGTGTTCCTCCATCATTTCTTGCAAGTTATTCCTGCAAGAAAGATGATGAGATTGAAAAGGCATATAATTTACTTATTTTGTCAGAAAAGAAAAACAATTTGCCTGAGAAAATTGACGTAGACTTTACAAAATCAAATGATGACAATGAAGCGGTGGTAAAAAATGTTGTTAAAAATGTGTTGGGAAATGATTCTGATGACGACAACTTTGAAAGTACCAAATCAAGTTAACTTGGAATCACATTCTGAAGATGACGATACATCATCAGAACATGATCTAAGTGATGATTCTAATGTTGTCATGTACAAGATTAAGGAATCTGATAGATTATACTTTGATGATAGTTTTCCGATTCGGAACGTGAAAGAAGATCAACTTGACAAAATTTTCAAACTTGTAGAAGTTTCAGCAGATGATCTTGAGAAAAATGATAAAAGATTTTACTCGAAACCCAAAAGGAATGCTAACAACTATCGAAAGGTCGGTGGTGATTTCTGAGAACAGGAGAGTAGGATTAGGTTTGGAGGAAAGTGAAGAAGAACCGAGAAGGAACCAGAAGTCGCCATTTCATGAATACAAAGGTAACACATGAAGTTTGTGTATGGGGCGAATACGGTTCAGGAAGAAGGTATGATTGGTAAGAAATCAAATGATGAATTCAAGAAAGAGAAAGAACTTCGGGACAAGGCTAAGACCAAATCCACAAGTGGATTAAAACCCACTAGTGGAAATGTTTCTGATAATAGGACTTGCTTTAAATGTAATACTGTTGGTCACCTTGCTCTCAAGTGTCTGAATTTAAAGCCTGTTGTTTCCACGAAGAAAAACTGGGTTAAAAGATGAAAAGCAAAAACAACCAGAGATTGTAAAATCTGTCACATATTCAAATAGAAACTATGAATCTAAACAAGAAGTGAAACCTAAAATTGTGTCAAAGTTTGAAAACTCAACATTTGAAAAAGGTGAAACTTCAAGGTTTAATGAAATCAAAGATTCTAGGTTCTATATCAAGAAAGCAAAAAGCAAACTACAATCATGGGTTGCTAAGAAAAGGCTTTCATCATCACAAAAACCAAAGCCTGTTGCTGACAAAACTGAAAATGTCAAATTAACCGAGTCAGTAATCAAACCAACGAATAAAGAAAAGGTAAAAATGTTTTCAGAATCGACATCGGATGATATGTTTGATGCTGATTTTGATTTTGATGATGTATTTGAAGAGGTTATGATGCTTATCAGTACAAACCTAAAACCAAAAAGGTTTGGGTTTCATTTTTCAAATAGTTACTTGGTTGTGCAGGATAGCGGAGCTGAGATTTAACTTATCTAGAAAGTCTTAATCTTTGTCGTTTTTTTGAAATTACAAGTGGTTGAAAAAGAAAAATTGAAAAGAATGTTTAAAAATTTGAGAAACTCCACACAGGTAAACAGAACACTGATTGTTATATTGAAAAATCATTTAAAAATTGATTTCCTACAAGTGGTTCTTCCAAGTGGTTTCTAAAAGTTGATGTTATCAAAGTTAAATGTTTTTGTTCTGCTGACAGGTGAAAAAGCAGAAGATGAAAAAAGGATCAGACGACGAGTTCTCGGTATCCTCATTGGTTTGTTATATTTTTAGAAGAATTTCTTAAAACCTAAAAATAAAAAACATATGGAAAAATTGAAAATTAAAAAACATTTGAAAAATTTTAAATGTACAAAAACATTGAAAAAGACAAAAAGAATTTGGTTGTCAAAATGGAAATGATAGTACATTAGTGGACTATCACAGTATGCTAAAGAAATGTAAAGTTTAAAAGTTATAAACAAGTCTTACTGTGGATTTTTCGATAGGCTTTACATATTCAGTAGATTGTTTCTGAGATATAAACTAAATTTAGCAACTGCTTAATCTCGTGGATTAACACATCTTGGATATATGGACTTAGTACTCCGCGATTTCGATTGAAGGGTTGCCTGATTCTGAGATACGAGGTCTTTATAGATAGTTGATATCTGGGGTATTATACAATTTCTTCTGATTTTGTGGATGCAATACCTAGAACTTCTATAATGCTTTTGCTTAAAACCCCAAATTAGCATCCAAAATTTGAAAAGAATCAAAAGATATAATCATTTGCAATGCTTAAAAGTTTCCTTAAGTGGAACCCACCTTAAAGACGAGCCTTCATCTCTTTTTCTGTACGGTAGTACTAACCTGAGCTCTCAAGGTCTCGCGTTAACCCAAAGACAGATATCAATTAAGCTATATTCAACTGTAAGATGAAATCAAGGGAATCTGGATTCGGGAGTATATTCAAGAAGTGGAACCATAATTAAGTCAAGTTTTATAAATCATACTTAACATATCTTGGAATAATTGAGAAACGTGATAAAGTTTAAGTGGGCAAACATACCCACAATCTAGGTTAATGAGTTTAAAACTTAAAGTCTTTTAAAGGTCAACGATACTGGTGATATGTCTCAATCAACTGATATGATCCTTAGACACAAGTTCACAAATATATGTTTGTACATAGTTTACTTTACTTGTTAAAAGTTTCTGTAAATACTTTACTTGCTTTTCAAAATAAAAAAAAAAGATTTTCAATGTGTTTTAGCATAAATTTTCTAAAATACAAAAAGATTTTGTTTCTACATTAGTTTTAACGAACCAATGTTGGAGAACGGATCTTCGAAGTCTGGTAAGAAAATCTGATTAATATTTAAAAGTTCATTAATTTGAAACTTTAGAATCAGATTGTTCATAACGGTTTTTCAAACTGAGGTCATTAATTTGGACTTGGTTGATATTTGGTTAATCAAGGTCATTAACTTGGACTTGATCAACTAAGTGGATTTTTACAAATCAAATCATAAAAATGTGAAAAATAAGTTGAACTTGAAACAATTAATGTTTTTGAAAAGATTGAAGTGAAGATTAAAGTTTGAAATGTTGATAGTACAAAATTTTAAAATAGTGAATCTGAAATGTTTATTTGAATGTCAGAATTTATTTAGATAGGTAGTAAAGTTTGAGGGGGAGCTGGATAAAACATTGTCAAAGATTTTAGAAAGCTCAAAGCTAGGGGAAGTTTAAAGATCAAAGCAAAGGGGAGTCTGAAGAGTAAAGCTTAAAGCTAGGGGGAGCATGTTGATTAAAGTTTTATCAAGGCAAAGCTCAAAGAAAGAGGTAGAGGATATAAAGATCAAGATATTAAAGTTTATTCAAGAACTAAAGATCGAAGACTCAGAAGTTTTTAAAAAGTCAAAATGACTGCGGCAACATCCAAGGGGGAGTCTGTTGGTGCATATGTCTGTTGCCTACGTCATTATGTATCAAGTCTGAGTGAATAGGGCTTAATCTGTTAGAAACTAGACATATTTAAGTATAATATAGTACAAGTTCGTTTGAGATTGAATGTGAGAGGTCAAGTTCGCCCGAACATGTTTCCTCACCAGCGAACTTCTACAACTATAAATAGGTGCCTTGGTGATTCATTTGTAATGTGGAGAGATTTTGGCACAGAGACGGCGAAGCGCTGTCGGATCCGGTTCTCGAATGTATTGAACTTTAGATCAATGAAAACAATATTAAATGAGTAATTCTTGTTATTTGGTTAACTTGTCATTAGTTTCCGCCTAATTAGACAATAGATAACAAATTTAGGTTCCCATGCTAATCGTAGACGTTCCTACAAATGGTATTTTATGTATCGAGTTTTTTTGGAACCTAAACGAATATATTATTTAAAACGATTAATTTTTCTTTTTTTTAACTAATTACAAGAATAATGCTATATAGTTATATAACAACAATTAGTATTAATATTATAGCGAAAGGGTCAAATAGGAAGTTTGTTTTGGATGAGAATGATAGCAGCAATAAGAGAGTGACACATGGCAAAGATAAAAATAATAGGGAGGTGCATTTAGCCCAAAAAATCTCATATACGTTCCCCAGATAAAAAAACCCATTTCCTTACTCTTCAACTCAACCCTACACCACCACCACCACTCCACCACACCATCACCCACCACCACCAGCCCAACCACCATTACCATAACCACCACCATAACCGCCACCGCCTTAACCACCACCACCACAACCACCATCACCACCAACAACACCAATCTCGCAACCATCTCTTATACACACTCTTACCCGAACTCGACTTCCACAATCCAGCTAGCAACGACCACCTCCGGCCTCGGGACAGTCCTCTCTACGATCTCGGCTCCAGCGATAGTCCTCTCTGCAATCCCGGTTCATTGCATTTTATATCTTAAGATTTTCTTTGATATTTGTTGTTTATTGCCGCAAGTGGTTAATATATGCGCCGGTTATATTCTAATATTTAGAATGTTTAATGCTGCTTATTCAGATGGAGTTGAATTATACAAACAAACTAACTGGAATTGGGTCATTATGATGGATCAAAGCTACATTATGGGTCGCTATCATTAGTATATGAGCTACTGATATGATTGGAATGTGGTCAAGATGAGTTAGTTGCTATGTTCCCTGTTGGTTATGTAAATTTTATAACCAGGGAAATAGTTTGGAGGATAATAAGAATGTATTGGAAGATTATAAGTATTGGTTCAACAACAATAAATGCTCTAATGGACTAAAAATCCATTGCGTTTTACACGTTTTGTTTTATATTATTGTCTCTTTCAAGGGAATCATTATTTTAGAGAATTAATGCGAAATCCATTGCGTTTTACACTTTTAATCTTTGTATTATAGTTTTTTCCATCGCAACCAGTGTTTTATACTTTTATAACATAACATAAAATCTATTCATTTTATAATTGTTAACACAATAAACTGTTATTAGTCCATTGCGTTTTAGAAAAAAAACATATATTCTTATGTTTTTGTCCATTGTGTTTTAGAAAAAAAAAACACTTTCTTTTGTGTTTTTAATCCATTGCTTTTAGAAAAAAAAATATTTTTGCGTTTTTAGTCATTGGTTTTAGAAAGAACACTTTCTTTTGTGTTTTTAATCCAATGAGTTTTATAAATAGCACTTTCTATTGTGTTTTTAGTCCATTGCGTTTTAGGAATAACATTTTTTATGTTTTTAGTCCATTACATTCTAGAAAGAACATTTTTTTGTGTTTTTTGTCCATTGCGTTTTAGAAAAGACACTTTCCTTTGTGTTTTTAGTCCATTGCGTTTTAGAAAGAACACTTTTATTTGTGTTTATTGTCCATTACATTTAGAATTGTGTCATTTGTCTATTGCGTTTCAAAAAGAACACTTTCTTTTGTGTTTCAGTTCATTGCGTTTTAGAAATAACACTTTCTTTTTGTGTTTTCTGTTCATTGCGTTTTAGAAAAGACACTTTTTTAGGTATTTTTGTCTATTGTGATAGGATCGCTCCTCCACTGCTTAGGAACCTAATTTATATCTAAAGTCATCGTAAGCGTAAATTACGTGACTTGTTAATCGAATACACAAGATTTACTGTTTAAATTGTCTGTTTATTAATGTCAATCATAGTACATCGAGAATCCAAACAGACAGAGCTTCGCCGTCGTCAACGCAAAGTTTTACAATGAAAGACCCAAAGACAACTATATATAGAGCACCAAGTTCGCTCGAACTGTGGATTGGCTAGGACAAGTTCGGGCGAACTTGTCCAGCCCTCACACAAGTTCGGCCGAACTTGTGCATTACACATAAATACTTTTCAAAATCTATCAAATCCAAACCCTAAACATACAGACTCAATCCCAGACCTAGACAATAGACATCATGTATCAACAACTCCCCCTTGGATATTGTCGCAGTCTTATTCGTCTTGTTCAGTCTTCAATCTTCAACCTCTTCCAAAGAAGTTCTTATACGGCTTTCTACGTCTTTCTTGCTTAGGAATAGGCGTTTGGTCAGTAGGAGGTGCCCATTTCATGAACTGAAATCTTCTGAGCCTTGACTCTCTACCCCTTTAAAGCATCTTCTCTAATCGGCTTTCCTCTTTTAAGAACTCTTCTCTTTCCAAATCTCTCCATCTAGATTCCCACATGTGACCTGAGTTAATCCCATCTACATAGCATACGTTGATCACACCTTGGTATTGTTTTGCTTGGACTTCTTCACGTTTATCAAAACAGCTCTAGTTGAACAACAAACATATCACATCTTCTCTTGAACAGTTAACTAGCCACATCGGGTCTAGTATTCGTATAGTTCGCCATAACCCCCAAATCCTTCTATGTTCGATGCATTCCGGATCTTTTTCTTTTGTGATATCCCAGTTTCGTCAGGTCGTAACACTATCACAGCTTCACTTGTTTCAGGATCCGTTTGCCACCACAAGAAGTAAGGATGAAAATCTTGTTCAATAGGCTTTAGTGGCATGTTCTTCATTGCTCTTGGCCTTTTCATCACCACCGTAACATCTTTAACACCCGTCTTCTTATCAATCTTAACTCTTCGCTTCAGAGTAAATGGCTTCCATAATACAAAACCTCTAGAAGCTTCAAACTTGATAACCCTCAGAGCCGTTGTTCATTGAACTTCATCTGAAGACTGATGTTTCTCGTTTGCACCAACTCTTCAACATCCCAAAAAGGTAACGTCTTTATATCTGTAAGATGTCTGAAGTATTGCACCCCAAACTGTCTCTTTATGGCACATACATCAAGTTCTCTTATCCACCCCAACTTAGAATATCACTAAGAAATTTGTCTTTGTCACGAGTAAAGAAAGCCAGTGGTCGCTTGAACTTTCTTTCTTTAGGCATCTCTTTGAACGATGACTTCTTTGCATCAGCAATCTGTTCTTTCGTATAACGTTTAGGGATATTGCCTTCTTTCACCACTTCATCAATTTTTGTTTCAATAAATTCACATCGATCTGACTCATGATTTCTTCAATCGTAGGAAAACTGTAAGTATTGATACCTGAATACTTTTCTGCTTCGTCATCAGAAGAATCTTCAAAGATAACACGATAATAATCATCTGCTTCTGATACGTGCTTGTACACATATTCTTTCAGTTCAAACGTATTGATGTTCACCAACTCTTCTTCAAAGTCAAATTCGAACGAATCAGCATCAACTTCGAACATCTTAGCCAATTCCTTTTTGGTGTAGTTATGAACAAATTCCCCTTCTTCTATACTTGGATCCAACATAATCATCGAAGGTTTTTCATGTACAACAGCAACAGGCATAACAACTATTGCTTCAGACACATCAACATCTTGAGGCCCTGTTTTCTCTGTATGCTCCCCCTTACTCTAATCATCCTCCATGTTTACATCATCATTTATAAAGGACTCAAAACCAACTCAGAGTGAACTTTTGCAGAATCAATCTTTAGACCAACGCCCCTGATCATCATTATCACCATCATCGTGATCTGAATCATCTTTAGTATCATCACCTGCAGGGTCATCGTGTTTTTCGTCATCTTCCTCATCGTCGTCTTTCTCTAACTCAGATGATTTGATCGATTCATCATGCTTTTCAGCTTCCTGAGATTCAACAATAGAAACATCTTCAGGAACGATCTCTGATTCTAGAGCTTTTTCTGTTTCAACAATCTTTTCTATCACATGCTCCTCTGTTGGTTTAGGGACACCATCAACAATCCCTTTGCCCTTTCCTTGTTATGCCAATTCTTTTTCAGCTTTGTCTTTGGCTTCTTGCAGATCAAGTCTTTCATACTCTGCTTTGAAATCAATGCCCAGGCTGTTTGTTAACACTTTCTGTAGCCTGACAAACCTTCTGTCATTCTGATCTCGTTCAGATCTAAGCTCGGCTATCTCTTTCTCCAATTGTTCATTGGCAGCACTTAAACTGTCAACCATCACTTTCATATACCCACTGTCATCTTCAAGAAACTTTACTTTGTCTTGCAGAATCTCTTTTTCAACTATACTCTGCTTTACTTTACTTTCCAGAGCTTCTTTCTCGATCTCATTCTGTTTGACTTTCTCTTCCAGAGCTTTAATTCTTTTCTCTAACATATCAACTAGAGTATCTTCAAACCAATTCGAAAGACCTTCAGCTGTGACAGGGTGAGTAACATTATCTGGAATATCGCCGAAAGCATCTTTAAATTCATTAGCTCTAGCGCTTTGTGGAGTAGACTGCTTTGATCTTGGAGGTGTCGCTTTGGGAGTACCCTTTGAAGCAGATTTTGGAGTTGATAGCGGCGTACTCTGAACCGGTACTTCAGTAACAGTTGGTGGTTCTTGTGTTGCAGTCATCGGTGGAACTAGATCTTCAATGATCGGAATATCTTGCAAGTTAGAAACAGGAGGTTCTTGTGTAGCTCATTTTATCTTTTTCTGACTCAAATACCTGCGGCTCGGAGGTTTCTTTCTACCTTTGGTACTAGGAAACCTGTAGACTTGGGAAAATCTCCAGCTTTAGACTTTACGCGCTTTGTTTTCTTCTTTGGTCTATCTTCGTTAGACCTTTCTTAAAGCAGACGGTTCATACAAGTCTTCACCGCGCTTTTTCAGACGTTCTTCTTCTTCTTCTTTCTCTGCTTCTCTCTGTCTGTTTCGACCTTGTTGGTGCATATGTCTGTTGCCTACGTCATTATGTATCGAGTTTGAGTGAATAGGGCTTAATCTGTTAGAAACAAGGTGTATTCATGTATATTGTAGGACAAGTTCGCTCGAAGATGGTTTTGAGAAGTCAAGTTCGTCAAGTTCGCCCGAACTTCGACCCTAACCAACGAACTTGTATGCCTATAAATAGGTGCCTTGGTGATTTCATTTGTAACTTTAGAGATTTTGGCACAGAGACGGCGAAGCTCTGTCGGATCCAGTTCTCGAATGTATTGAACTTTAGATTAATGAAAATAACATTTAAATGAGTAATTCTTGTTATTTGGTTAACTTGTCATTAGTTTCCACCTAATCGGACAATAGATAACAAATTTAGGTTCCCGTGCTAATCGTGGACGTTACTACAAGTGGTATCAGAGCCTGGATACCTAAATTTGCTGGAATCAAGACAAGAATCTCTCTATTTCATCTCCATTCTATCATTTTTCTTAACATTTTCAAATACTTGATGATTTCATGGACGAAATCAGCTAAAAAGTGAATATGTGATGTAAAATACATCATAGATAAACCCCTGAGAGTTTGGACATCAAATTCAAATGTTTTGATATCAAAAAATTTGCAAAAACCATGTTTTGGAAACAAGGTTCAGCCGAACTTAATACTAAGTTTGACCGAACTTGATTGAAATTCTTTGAGTTTTAATTAAGTTCGACCGAACTTGATTAGTTTTTCAAGATTTTGAGCTTAAGTCCGCTCGAACTTGTTGATTTTTGCTTGAAGTTCTATCAAGTTCGACCGAACTTGATATAATTCTAGTGAAGATTCAAGCTTAAGTTCGCCCAAACTTAGTTTTCTCTTGAAATTCAAGCTTAAGTTCGACCGAACTTACCAGTTTCTTCTAAAAATTCTCAAGTCCGCTCAAAGGTTGAATTTTTCTCATAAACCCACATCAAGTTCGACCGAACTTGAGTGTGTTTGATAAAACTTTGGAAATTAATTCATCTAAGTTCGACCGAAATTGTGAAAACTTGAAATAAAAAATTGTTGTCACACAAGTTCGACCGAACTTGTCTGTTTCTAATCAAATTTCGAGTGTTTTTGATCAAATTCTCAATAAGTCTTCGGATTGTCAAAATGGAAGATTTCCACAACGTATTTGTCTCTCAAATAGCTTCTTCATCAAACGCTAATGTTCTTGAGGCAAACCAGATGAATATCGACAACGAAATTGGTACTACGTCGAAAACGCCAAAGCTAATGAGCATAGATGAGTTTGAAGGATGGAAAGAAAAGTTTATGAATTGGATACAAGCGAATCAATTCAATAGCTGGGTTGCAGTTGAGGATGGTTACAAATGGCCAAAGGATGAGTGTGATCAAGATCTTCCACTGAATAAGTTTTCAAATAGCGACAAAGATAACTATGTTGCGGAGAAGAAAATGATCAGCTCGATACAATAATCAGTGAAGGAAGATATCTTGATATTATTGCAAGAAAATGACACTTCGCAAGAATTATGGAATTCTCTTTGTGAGAAATTCAAATGAAGTGATGAAATGATCAAAAGCAAAAAGGCTTTAATCAAGAAAGAATTCGAGATCTTCACGATGATTAAAGGTGAAACAATGAAGCAGATGATCGATAGATACTGTCACCTCATGGTCCAAATGCGGAGATATGATATCAAAAGATCTAATGAAGAGCAAATCGAGAAGCTGGCTAATGCACTTCCAGAAGGAGAATGGACAACATATCTGACGATTTTGAAGAATAGTCCATCCTGGAGACATTTCAAGTTGTCATCTTTCATAGACAAACTGGAAGGTCATGAAATGGTGTTGATGAAAATTGCTAAATCAAAAAAATGCTAATGTTGTTCAAGATGTCAGTGTTTATTACAAAGGAGGTATTCCTGATACTCCGATTCAAAGCCCGAAAATTCAAACAACATTTAGTGCAAATACATATTCTTCTCCAAATCAAGGTTCTCCATATGCTGGTTACACAAGTGGTAGTTCAAGCTCATCATTCCAAAATCTGACAAGCCAAGCTAGTTCTGATTCAAATGTTTTCTAGTGCAACATAACAGTTGATTTGAAGAATGTATTTCCTGAAAAGGTTGCCAAACAGCACATAGCACTTCTTGCTACTGTCCTTGAATCATATGAAAGTCTCGTTGCTGGAAAGATCGGTAATCCATAGATGACCACCGAAGATTATGATCAGGTGGACGAAGAAGAATTGGAGCTGATGGATGTTAAATGAAATCTGGCATCTATCATCAGAAGAGTTTCCATATTTGTGGCGCTCACTGGAAGGATATTGGTAACTCAAGCAACAAGCTTGGATTTGACAAGACTAAAGTCACATGCTTCAGGTGTCGACAAAAAGGACACTTCAAACGTGAATGCAACAATCAAGAAACAAGTGGAAACAAAAATCCTTTCGGCAGCAACAATGAGTACTACAAGAAAGCTCTTCAATACAACATATCCAAAAAGAGCACAAGTCGAAGTTGAAGAGAAATCTGCAAAGAAAGCCGAACAAGCTCTTATTGCTAATCATGAAGAAGATGGTTTTGACTGGAATAGATACATCGGGAAAAAGACTGGTGTTGCTATGATAGCAGAGTTAGTGGATGAATCTGATACATCATATATTGACGCTGCTCTAGAAAATGCGTTCTGGAAGGGTATAGACAGAGAGCTGAGGAAGAAGAATTAGCTTACCTTGAGATGTAGAAACAAGAAGCTTTGAAAGCAGACGCAAAAAAGGTAAAGGCTAAGGTAAGTATGTCTGAAAAGGAAGTTGTGAAAGTTATGGAGGTTGAAAACCTTGCACAAAGTGCGCAAGTCCTTGTGAACCATGTCTTGATAAAGTCAAAGTCATAAGAGAATTGGCTGTACACAACGAAAATTTTCGTTATGATTACAGAACCATAAAAGAAGCTTATGGCAAAATATCAAGCAAATATAAATATGTTGACCATGCTAATAGTGAGCTAACGCTAATGTAAATATGTTAAATGCTACAATAATTGAGAAACAAATGGCAATTAACATGTACATTAATACAATTGCTGAGACAAAGCGTGAGTTTCATAGCATGAAAATAGAAACGGAACGGGTAAGACAACTTCTAAAGAGCTACACCACAAACGCATATGTCATTGATCACATTTTACCTATGATTAAGTCGGAGGAAAATGGTGATAAACCAAAGCGTAAAGAATACGGATGTGTTCCTCCACCATTTCTTGCAAGTTATTCATGCAAGAAAGATGATGAGATTGAAAAGGAATTTAATCTTCTTATTCGTTCAGATATAAGAAATAAATTTCCTGAGAACATTGACGTAGACTTTACAAATTCAAACAATGACAATGAAGCGGTGGTTAAAGATGTGGTAAAGAATTTGTTGGGAAAGGATTCTAATGATGGCAGCTCTGAAAGCGCCAAATCAAGTTCGAAAAACTCGGAATCACAATCTGAAGATGACGATACATCATCTGAACATGAACTAAGTGATGATCCTAATTGTTGTCAGGTACAAGATTAAGGAATCTGATAGATTATACTTGCTAAGTTTTTCAAACTTGTAGAAGTTTCATCAGATGATCTTGAGAAAAACGAGAAAAGATTTTACTCGAAACCTAAAAGGAATGCTAACAATTACCGAAAGGTTGGTGGTGATTTTCCTGAGCACAGGAGAGCAGGTTTAGGTTTGGAGGTTGAAGAAGAAGAACCGAAGAAGAAACAGAAAGCAATGTTCCAGGAATACAAAGGTAAACACATGAAATTTGTGTATGGAACAAATACGGTTCAAGAAGAAGGTATGATCGTAAGAAATCAAATGATGAATTCAAAAAGGAGAAAGAACTTCGGGACAAGGCTAAGACAAGTCCATAAGTGGAGTAAAATCCACTAGTGGAAATGTTTCTGATAACTGGACTTGCTTTAAATGCAATACTGTTGGACATATTGCAGCAAGTGTCTAAATCTAAAGCCTGTGTTTCCTCGAAGAAAAACCGAATCAAAAGATAAAAGCAAAAACAATCAGAGATTGTAAAATCTGTCACAGAGTCAAATAGAAACTATGAATCTAAAAAGAAGTGAAACCTAAAACTGTTTCAAAGTTTGAAAACTCAACATTTGAAAAAGGTGAAACTTAAGGTTTAATGAAATCAAAGATTCTAGGTTCTATATCAAGAAAGCAAAAAGCAAACTACAATCATGGGTTGCTAAGAAAAGGCTTTCATCATCAGAAAAACAAAGTCTGTTGCTGACAAAACTGAAAATGTTAAATCAACTAGAGTCAGTAATCAAACAGACAAAGAAAGAAAAGGTCAAAACGTTTTAGAATCAACATCGGATGATATGTTTGATGATGATTTTGATTTTGATGATGAATTTGAAGAGGTTTATGATACTTATCAGTACAAACCCAAAACCAAAAAGGTTTGGGTTTCATTTTTCAAATAGTTGCTTTGTTGTGCAGGAGTCCCAAGATCCACTCTATCAAAGTTGATACAGGATAGTGGAGCTCCATGAGTATTAACTTATCTAGAAAGTCATAATCTTTGTTGTTTTTGAAATTACAAGTGGTTGAAAAAGAAAAATTGAAAAGAATTTTTTAAATTTTTGAGAAAATCCACACCGGTTAAACAGAACACTGATTGTTATATTGAAAAATCACTTAAAATTGATTTCCTACAAGTGGTTCTTACAAGTGGTTTCTACAAGTTGAGGTTAACAAAGTTTAATGGATTGTTCTATTGTCAGGTGATGATGCAGAAGTTATATAAAAGGATCGGACGACTAGTTCTCGGGATCCTCATTGGTTTGTTACATTTTTAGAAGAATTTTTCTAATCCAAAAATATGTTTTTGATTTTAGGGGGGAGTAAGAGGTTTGAAAATTTTTAGAAAAATAAAAAACATATGAAAAAGTTGAAAATTCAAAAAGTACAGAAACATTGAAAACGACAAAAGAATTTGTTTGTCAAAAAGGAAATGATAGTACATCAGTGGACTATCACAGTATGCTAAAGAATTTTAAAGTTTAAAAGTGATAAACGAGTCTTACTGTGGATGTGTCGATAGGCTTAACACGTTCATTAAATTGTTGCTGGGATATAAACTAAATTTCGCAACTGCTTAATTTTGTGGATTAACATATCTTGAATATATGGACTTAGCACTCTGAAATTTCGATTGAAGGGTAGCCTGATTCTGAGATACGAGGTCTCTATAGATAGTTGATATCTGGGGTACTATACAAGTTCTTCTGATTTTACGGAAGCAATAACCTAGAACTTCTATAATGCTTTTGCTATAAGCCCCTAAACTGCATGCAAAATTGAAAAGAATCAAAAGATCTAATCATTTGCAGTGCTTAAAAGATTCCTTAAATGGAACACATCCTTAAAGACGAGCCTTCATCTCTTTGTCTGTACGATAGTACTAACCTGAGCTTTCAAGATCTCGCACAACCCATATACAGATATCAATTATGCTATATTCACCTGTAAGATGAAATCTAGGGAATCTGGATTCGGGAGTATATTCAAAAATTTGGGGAAAAACACAGTTAAGTCAAGTTTTCATAATTCTTACCTTAACATATCTTGGAGCAGTTGAGAAACGTGCTAAAGTTTAAGTAGACAAACCTATTGACAATCTAGGTAAACGAGTTTAAAACTTAAAGTCTCAAAAAGGTCAATGGTACTGGGGATATGTTTCAAACAAACTGATATGATCCTTAGATTCACAAAAATATGTCTATAAATATGTTTGTACATAGTTTACTTTACCTTATTAAAAATTTTGTAAATACTTTACTTGCTTTTCAGATAAAAATTAAAAAGATTTTCAGTGTTTTTAGCATAAACTTTCCAAAAATTCAAAAAGATTTTGTTTCTACAATAGTTTTCAATCAGCCAATGTTGGAGAACGGATCTTCGAAGTCTGGTAAGAAAATATGATAAAATGTTTAAAAGTTCATTAATTTGAAACTTTAAAATCAGATTGTTCATAACGTTTTTCAAACTGAGGTCGTTAATTAAGTTGAACTTGAAATAATTGACGTTTTGAAAAGATTGAAGTGAAGATTAAAGTTCGAAATGTTGATGGTACAAAATTTCAAAATAGTGAATCTGAAATGTTTATTGAATGTCAGAATTTATTTAGACAGGTAGTAAAGTTTGAGGGGGAGCTGGATAAAACACTGTCCAAAGATTCAGAAAGCTCAAAGCTAGGGGGAGTTTGAAGTCTAAAGACCAAAGCAAAGGGGAGTCTGAAGACTAAAGCTTAAAGCAAGGGGGAGCATGTTGATTAAAAGTTTTATCAAGACAAAGCTCAAAGAAAGAGAAAGAGGATATAACGATCAAGATGATAAAGTTTATTCAAGAACTAAAGATCAAATGACTCAGAAGATTTTAAAAGTCAAAATGACTGCAGCAACATCCAAGGGGGAGTCTGTTGGTGCATATGTCTGTTGCCTACGTCATTATGTATTGAGTCTGAGTGAATAGGGCTTAAACTGTTAGAAACAAGGCCTATTTAAGATTAATTTGAGTCAAGTTCGCTCATGAAGGATTATGAGAAGTCAAGTTCGGCTGAACTTGACTAGGTCAAGTTCGGGCGAACTTACCCCATGACTTGTCTATCTCCAGCGAACTTGTAACCTATATATAGGTGCCTTAGGATTTCATTTGTAACTTGGAGAGATTTTGGCACAAAGACGGAAAGCCCTGTCGGATCCGGTTCTCGAATGTATTGAACTTTAGATCAATGAAAACAACATTTAATTGAGTAATTCTTGTTATTTGGTTAACTTGTCATTAGTTTTGCCTAATCGGACATTAGATAACAAATTTAGGTTCCCATGCTAATCGTGGACGTTCCTACAGACCTCTTGACTTTCAACATTAACCGCATCACTTGATCCTTCAACATTCTGAGGATTCTCATCAGGCTTGTCAATCAACATAGTTTCCACTTTCTTTGATGCCCTTTTTCGTTTCGGCTTCTCAACAACAACAACCCTCTTGATATACCAATCACCTCTTTTCTCTTTGAAAGTCTTTAACAACTCAACCTCATCTGTATCGTCTCCACTATCATCTTTCCTCCATTTTTTTTCCGGTGGCGAGATATAATCAGCTTTAACGATGGCACCAAACACAGGTTTGCAATAGGAGCAGAGTCTTGGTTGTGAAACGTCTTGAGCTTCTTCAAAGTTGTTTCATCCATGTGGCTTAGATAAAGAATATCATTCGGATCTTTCATAATGTTCTGAAACTTATCATCTATCAGCATCTGAACAAATCTCAGATACATCACCAATTTTGTTAATGCCCATATTCTTCATCATGAACTTGAAAATCACTTTCGAAAAGTGAAACTTCTTGTTGAGCACTAATGCAGTAACCATGCAGGCCATGTAATCCTGAACATCATCTAGCCCTGCTTTCCTGTGACTGAAGGCGTGAATAATAGCATGAATCAGGAACTTGTACGGTTCAGGAACACCGCCTTTCTTTAATGTTGGCTCGTTTGCATGCCCTTTGTACCCCATTCGATAGAAACAACCCTTAACCATCCTCTCTTCGAAGCTAATTGGATCATTTGTATCATCGTTGAATTTCAGAACTCTTCGAATATCAGCCTCGGACACTTTAATCTCTTTATCCTTATTTCCGACTCGAACTGCAGAAGTAATAACATTCGTCTCTTCATTGAAAGTCGCTGAATTCCAGAAAAAGTAGACATGCAATCGATAAACGACATGCTTGTCTGTAATAGCCTTGGTAATCGGAATTCTTCCCATGAACTCTAGAATCTCTGAGAATGCAGTCAGTGTAGGATAAATCTTCTCATCTAGCGAGATACATGTGTTGTGAAACTTAGAAAACGAAAGCTGGATATTCGGCGGACAAGAAATTCAAGCATTTAGACAATTTTTCACATTTTTCAACACAAATTCATCAAGTTCGGGCGAACTTGATGCACCAAAACATTCCAATCACAAACAACTTCGGTCGAACATGTGATAAAAACAAGTTTTGGCACTTTTACAATAAGTTCGGGCAAACTTGTAGTGTTTCAGATTGGCCATCATGGCTTTGTCAGCAATCTTCTTGAGATTTTGTTCAATCAACTCTTCTGTCACTTCAATGATTTCCTCGACCTCCGGTTTCTTTTCTTCAACCACTTGCTCTTGCGATGTAACTCCAAAGCAACCTGGAAAACTAGAATGAAAGTTAGGAGGGATAATGTTCTTCATCTTTGTCTCGTGATAGATCATTTCCTCTTCCTCTGTTCTTTGTCTCGTGATACCACTTGATAGGATCGCTCCTCCATTGCTTAGGAACCTAATTTGTATCTAAAGTCCATCGTAAGCGGAAATTACGTGACTTGTCAATCGAACACACAAGATTTACTATTTAAATTGTTTGTTTATTAATGTCAAATCATAGTATATCGAGAATCTAAATAGACAGAGCTTCGCCGTCGTCAACGCAAAGTTTTTATAATGAAAGACCCAAAGACAACTATATATAGAGCACCAAGTTCGCTCGAATTGTGGATTGGCTAGGACAAGTTCGGGCGAACTTGTCCAGCCCTCACACAAGTGCGGCCGAACTTGTGCATTACACATAAATACTTTTCAAAATCTAACAAATCCAAAACCTAAACATACAGACTCGATCCAAGACCTAGACAATAGACATCATGTTTCAACATATTGCGTTTTAGAAATAACACTTTCTTTTGTGTTTTAAGTCCATTGCGTTTTATAAAAATATTTTTATTTGTGTTTTTTGTCCATTGCGTTTTACCCATCTGAGTTATCGAGAACTTTTTTTTTAAAGTATAGCAAAAGTGCGTTCGTTTTAAAGATAAAAAACGCTCGTTTTTATGGTCCAATTTTTATAAAAAAAATAATGTCGTATGAAAATTTTATTAACAATTTAAAAATGAGGGTTTTAGAATGAGGGAGAAACTATTAACTTGGATGGATTAGAATATCCTTATAAATCTCACGGCCTCTTTGTTTTTGTTCAATTCTATGATTTTAATTCAAACCCTTGATTACTCAACTGATGGTCAAGATTACTTATTATGCTTTCTACCCAAACAAACTTCCTAGTATATCCAAACCCTAGTATTATATATATAATAACTACAATAAATATATAAAAGAAAAATACAAATAACCTATAAAAAGAGAGGATCGAGCTCAAATTAACTAAATTTGATTCGGTAAAGTTAGTTTTGAATTGAGCAAGTTTTAGATTTAAACTCGGAATGAAACGAGTTAGATCTCTTTTTAAATTAAACAAATCAAGTATATAAATGCAACTCATAACACCCACCAATCACAACAATATAAATGCAAAACTGAATGCATAAACAACTAAGTGTTAACACACTTAAAATTTAGGGAGTCAATTAGATTAATGTGGAAGTAGGATATAGTTTGATGATGTGTCTAGCTCAGGCTCAACAAAATGACTTAGACACAATATAGCTTAAAGGGTTGAAAGGTAAAAGGGTTCGGAATTAACAACTGTCGTGAACAGCAAAAAGAATGAGAACAGTACCCGGTCACATCAACACTTTACGTGTAAACTCTCCTGCACAGTCGCAACAGAGCATGTGGGAGAGCACACTCTTTTACCCGCAGATCCAAACCCTTCAACCTACAAAAAAGGACACGTCCCCCACTGCAGCCAAAGATCACTGGTCAAAGGTTTTTCTTATAGAGAATCCGTTCCCTATAAATCACAGCCTCTTGTCATTCAGGAGAGCCATTCTAGATCACCTCAGATCATCCTTGCGCTCTGATCTTACTTCTCCCTCCTAGAACTTGCTACATGCTAGTTCTATTCTTCACTTAACACTACATCATCACATTTGATACCAACATTCTAGGTTGAACACTCTTCAATCCAGAATCTAAAAGTGAACAACAAAGTGATCTCTCACCACGTGCTGCAAACGTTGGGGGACCCCACGACCTGCATTAGGAAAACCGAAATCCTTGAACCCTTTTGCCTAAATACACCAGAGCTCGTCGATTTGACACATGAGGGAGTAGCAAGGAATTTCTTACATTTGAGATCCATTCTCAACCAACACGTGAGCCGGGAAAGGGAAAATGGGGTAAGGATAAGAATAGATTACGATGAGTCTGAACCCTCGTTATTACGTGGTCCCCCACCTCTTCCTTTCAACAGCTCACGTCCAACCACATCTTGCTTTGAAGCTGGTCCTAGCGTCACAATCCAGCCACTCAATCCAAGCCCATGTGCTTTTGGGAGGCCAAATATAACCGCTTTTCCACTATTAACCTCCCAACCCATTGCAACCGGTGCACCTATTGGGCACGAAGCCACCCTTGATCAATTATGGCAGTCACCAGCTTCACGTATTCCCCCACCTGTTTCCACTTCGTGGGAACAAGCCATAGCCACCTTGCCTTTGGCTCGAGGTGCGGTCATGAGCACTTCCATGGGAATGCCTTATATAGTACCACCAGAAAGCCTTCAAGGCTTTAACCTCATGCCTTAGTTGATGACACAGATGACGGCACAGTTTCCTTGGCAGCACTTCATCAATCAAGTGTTGTCCACTCACCAAGGAACCTCAAACACTTATCTGGCCTCGAGAGCAGAGGAAGATCTTGCCAAACCCTACAAGCGCAACAATTTGTCCTGTTGTCTCAACAAATTGCTGACTATGATTTTCAAACCCGGATCAAGATGCCATCCCATATAAGAACATACGACGGAACTGAAGATCCCGAAGACCACCTCCAGATCTTTATTGGAGCAGCCAGGATTGAAAAATGGTCCAATGCCGAATGCTGCCTCATGTTTATGCAAACCCTTGTATAGTATCCTCACTTATTCAAAACCGTTGATCTTAACACATACGACCAGCGAATCTCGGGACGAAATTCCCTTTCAAGTTGGTGATGATGTGGCACCCGAGGAAAATCCACAGTCATTCTAACTTACCTTTAAATTTCGGGATGAAATTTCTTTCTTCAAGTTGGGATGATGTGACAACCCGTAATTTCAGGTTAATACTTTAACCCAATCACCGTTAAATTAGACATACATTCATAGCTTAAATGGGTCTACTTGGGTAATTTGGGGAATTACCGGAACATGCACATAAGTTAATTCTCTAAACGTTGGTGACAAACACGAATAATAGTTATAATCGGATGGTTTAATTGGAACTTATACGTTGCATAACAAATACATGAATTTAGTGCCTTATCGTGGATTGTATGATATTATGTGCTACTTGTGTGAAATCATGCATAATTAAGGGGTGTTTAGAATTATTTGTGAAACTCTAATAACCTCCTGCATAACCTTAAAACCTCCTCATAATCTCTGTACGACAGTTTACTCTGTCAATCATTCTCAAATAATTTTTTTCTTGCAACACAATTTCCCATCCTCAATATTGATCTTCCTAATTATCCTAGAACAAACACTAGACTCAATCTAAGGTATGTGTTTATGTATTGTTGATAACTTGTCCTTTTGATTCGTGCAAACTCTAGACATCCAAACAATCATCTGTGTTTAAATTGATCATGCCTCCTGAATATGTATTTGTTAATAGTTTGGAACAAATGTACGATGCAGCCCTGAACAAATAGGAGGTGTGGGCCACGGTCGCACATAAGTCGTCGGGTCGCACGACAGAAGAACACCCAATATAAATATGTTAGAAAGGTTAATACTTGTGATAGAACTGATGAATTTATGAGTTGATTGATAGCAATATCAAAATTAGGGTTTGCATCGTATACTGTTACATTAAAAATTGTGTTTCTACGTTCAATTGGAAATGTTGGCAAATTCGGAGATAATCGTCAGACTTTGTGAAGTCACGAAGATTTGAGGTTATCATGTTTTCCGAGTTTGTCAACCTGTAGTTAAATCCAGATTTGAACATCATGTTCAGAGTTTAAGTATATTTTTCGGGTTTAAGAATACGTTCCGAATTTGAGCATCATGTTCTGGATTTGAACATCATGTTCATGGTTTAAGTATATGTTCCGAGTTTAAGGATAAATATAGGTATGTCCGGACTTGCATAAGGTCCGAGTTATATAAATGCATGTAATCTGAACATATGCTAGTTTGTATGAAGTCCGAGTTTATATGTCAATTTGTATGTAGTCCAAGTTTAATGCTTGTTATGCTAGTCTGAACTTAAGGATGATGAAATGCTTGAGTTCGAATTTAAATATATGTTATGAGGTTTCCGAGTTTATAAATATACGTGGATGATATAATCCGAGTTTAACACGAGGATTCCTAGAGTCTGAGTTATGTGAAGTATTGCTAGGGTCCGAGTTTATGTGAAGTATTGCTAGGGTCCGAGTTTAGATAGAATCGCATGCATGTTGTTTGAGTTTTGTGCTTATGTGTGTTGGCTCCAAGTTTACGGGTATAATTGTAAGTATCCGAATTATGTTAAGTATATGTGATGGCCAAGTTTCCTAAAGGAATCAACTGATTTCACTAACTAGAGAGCCCAGAATCCGCTGTGTGTTATCGCATGCTAAACATGATTAACCTGATTTCTTGAACAATGGGTTGTTTGGACACTTAGGGTATTGCAAACACTCTACTTGTATATATACTTACATTTAGATGTACATTAGGTCACGTGTAATGGACCTAACACTTAACGCATAAAGACACGTTAACATTACCGAGCAAACTAAGGTGAGTTCACTACTCTTTCACAAGCATGCGTCCCGGGGGGACAAACTACTATTCCTTGGAGGAATACTTTTCGTGAACATTATAGTTTAATTTCGATGTTGGTTAATAAACTCACTCTATCATGAAAGTCCCTACTTACTACCGAACTAGTTGCTTGGAGGCAACAGGGTATTAGTTGATAGCGCTATTAGGCTTGACAACCTCACACCGTACTTGGGAGGACGGGCGTGAACTAAGGACCTTAAACACATGGCCAATGTTGATAGGCATTGATGAGGGCAAACAAAGATACGTCACTCAAGTATCGAGTTTATTAATAACATGTCTTAAAACTAATCACCTACTTGTCTTATGTTAAACAAAACTGTGAACTCGCCGGCTTTATCGCTGATACACTTTCTTTTGCATGCTTGCAGGTCGTTAGATGTCTTGCATGGGAACTTGTAGTGTGAGGAGTTGGAGTGTCATGGGGCGTGATGTTGTATTGCAAACTTTAAATACTTTATGTTTTTAAAACGTTTTGATTTCAATTTGTTGAAATGATTACATCGCTTCCGCTTAACATATACTATTTTGAAATGGCTAATTTGAAGTTCACTTCTCATGTTGGTTATGATGACTTTATTTTATATTGCATATTGTTGGTTCGACATGATTAGTGGCTGCATCCTGGTATTTCACAGCCTCATGGTAAAACCCCGCAAGTGGTAATTTGGGGGTGTGATAGTAAAAAGCTTCACCGGCACTAGAACGGAAAAAACCTTACACGTTTAGTCAAAATGTCTTAGAAAGCATTTCAAAAGTTGTTCTACCCTCCCTTTGTAACCAAAAACCTCTTGAGTGAATGAATGATGAAGTTTTTATCAAATTTGTCTTTCTAGTCCTATAGTCAGGTTGAGAACCTAGCAAAAAACTTCATGGCAAAGGCCATGTAAGGGGATGAACTCCCATGACACATCGCTCAATAGGTTCAAAGGTTAATGGACCTATGTAAGGGATGAGTTCCTAAATCAATACAACTCCATGAGACTTAGAAAATTTCTAAAAACATGTCTCATATACGGGTTTGAACAACCTGCATCAAATGTTCCTTAAGCTTTAACAATGGTTTACGAACCAAGAAACACCAAGTGAGTGTTACAAATAGGATAGGCGATGTGTCCTCTTCGTTAAAAATACTTTAAGGCTAAGTGACTGCATCACTAAACCCTTCAAGGTTTAAATAATAAAGGATACACAATAAAAAACAAAGGCAATACAAGAAACCATGAACAAACTTAAGGGAATAACAGAGCAACATAACATAAAAGGTAAAATAGTTAAACATAGCAACGGCCTTAAGGGCCAGTTAACCTACATATTGCTCACAAGCCTGCAAGGCTTCAACCATCATGGGACCTAAACTGTTCCCTCAAAAGAAATCATATCCAAAAGATACATAACATAATATTGTTTGAAATTCTAAGATAGCTACGAATTAATTGTGTTAAACATCAGCATAAGGCTTAGAAACACCAGCATCACCAACCTTAGCCTTCTTCACCTTCTGGCCACCTTCATCCGCTGCCTCAGAAGCTTTAAGGCTTGCTTCCTTCGAGCCTTCACCACCATCAGTAAAAGTCTCCTTGCTATCCCCCAAACATGAACGCTTTTTGGAGAGAGACTTAAGTACCTTATCGCAAACGACCTCGTTAAGGCCACGGGGCTTCAACTCTTGAAGGACATAGAGAGGCTTGCCAAAACATTCGGAGACCTCACCCACATAGGGGTAAGTCAAATGCTCCATCTCCAAAATAGAGTTTTGGAAGAATTTAAAGGCTTGAGGTTGATAGAAGGAAGACTTATCTTGAGGCTCCCCAGACTCACATGCAACAAAGCCTTGATGTCTCCCATGAGCAAGCAGCTTGTTGTAAACACCACCCAAGGCCCTATTAAATTTACAAGAGTGAAGAAGATTTATGACTACCTGTTGGAAGCCATGCTCGATAAGCCACTTGTTGTCGCTGGTCACCTGAGCCAGCGAAGCCTCCAACTTTTCCTTCTCTTCTGAAGAGGCTTTCTCTCGAGCATTCAAGGCCTCCACCTCCTATTCAGATCACTCACCTCCACTTCATGCCTTGAAGTAGGCTCACCAACTTTTACAACCAAGCTTTTTCCTTCTCGGCAAAACCTGCACTCTCTTTCTTTAAGGCAGCCATAGAAGCCTTCATCTCGTCCCTTTTCTTCGAAAAAACCTCAAATTCTTGTATACTTTTACGAAAACAGGACACACCCTCGGTAAGCAAGGTAGATAGTTTGCAAGCAGCCAACATCATCTTCAACATCATCCGATCATCATCCATCGATGAACAAGAGTCTCGGACACTAGATGGAGCAAAATGAGTCAACACATCCTCACAAACGGACGATGACGTAAGGCTGTCAGCAACCGTAACCTTCCAACCTGGCACATAAACCTCCCCAGAGCCAGCATCGGTGGACTCTTCAACTGTAACGCTTCGCATTTTCGTACATTCCGTATTTAGGAAGTATAGTCATATTTCTAATCATGGAAATTTGTAATTGTATCATATTCGTATCTCAATTCCAGTTTTGTAATCCGAGACTTTGATCGTAATGAAATTTATATTGTATACATGCTTGTTATAATTACAATTTAATCATTTGTACGCAAACCGATACTTATTATATGTGTCTATACTCATACATACATTCTTGAATACTTAAATTATATCTACATTGGTGTGGTTGAGTGTACTATATTTTTTGTTATTATTTTAAGTTCATTTTACGCAGTAGTCAAGTTTTAAATTTATAAAACACGATATTACACTAACACTAAACACACACTTGGGCAAGTGCACCCATCATGAGCGTAGTATAGCGTTGGTAAGATACCGAGATCTTTCCAAGGACACAAGAGCTTTTAATACCGATTTATCGACAACGCCTAATCAATCTAAATTTTTGATAAAAGTTTCAAATATAAAAATTAAAAGTAAAAATAAAATAAGAAGATAAATAAAATAAAAAGAAAAGATAGTCAAGATAGAATACTTGGATCCAACTTATCTTTAATGTATCCTTTGATGATTTTCGCACTTTCGGACTTTTTAAGAGATTATCTTAGTTATAGTAGTAGGCCCCTCTTTTGAAGTGACTTACCATCAACCCAGTGGTTTGAGTCAGCAGTGATACAATCCCAAAGGGTCGGAATATTGGAAGACGATTAAGTGAGTTATTAATGCGAAAAGTGGTAGGCCGCTCTTTTGAAGGTGACGTTACCCTCGGCTAAGTGGTTTGAATCAGCAAGGATACAATCCCAAGTAGCCGGTTTAAAATATTAATAGTAGTTTACATATGAGGGGTTCAACCTGTTCGCACCCTGCCATCCAATACCTTTAGGGTATTGAAGGAGGTCCTAATAAGCTCGAACCAAGTCCTCGTAGGATCTATACACTGAACGAGAGAAGAATTTTACCAAACCACCCTTCTAACCCCCTACCAGGTTAGTTAACGCGCTTATATAGACCGTAAAGACACAATGAGCAAATCAATGACATCATGAAGAAATGTTTGGAAAATTCACTTTCAACATAAGAAACTAGTTACTAAAGTCATTAATCCAAACCCATATAAAAATCGCCGAAAGATTAAAAATCAGAAGTAAAAACATTAAAGACCTGTCTTCACCAAGTGATGTAAGAGATTAGCCAAGCATGGCCTTTGATTGACAAAAACCCTTACAATCAATCTTGGACCCCGAGACTACTACACACTCTAAAGATGAAAGATGGGTGATGGTGTTTGGTGTTGTAGTGGTGGGGGAGTTGTGGCAAAGTGAGAGAGAAATGGTTTACCAAGGGATGCCTTTGAAGGGAACCAAGCACCCCTATTTATAGTCAAAACATAGGCCTGACCACGGCCCCGTGTCCAATGGGCACGACCCCTGGCCATCATCCTTCTATTTCTTCGTTAATTGCATCTGACAGCAGAGGGCCCCACACGACCACGTGGCCTCTAGGCAAGGCCCCGTGGTCAACTATTCGCTGTACTATCTGGATCCCGCAAACTTATAGTTGACCATGCCCCATGTTGGCCTGGGCACGGCCCCGTGTTAGGCGTAGAAGCTTCTGTAGGTTTTGTCTTCTGTAACCTTGTTTTTGTCTTTTGTGGTATTGCTGAGGGTCGGGCATGGTTTGTTATTCCTTCTTTTCGTAGTTATGTTGGTTTTGGCTGCTTATTTGCTTCTTTCGTTCTTTTATGCTCTTTTTATCCTGAAAATACAAAAGGAACAAAGAAACATGCTTTTTCCAACATTAGTACTAAAAAGGGTTAGTTTTATGCCTCAATTGATGTAATTTATATGCTGCATTTTGCACACATCAAATATCCCCACACTTGAATATTTGCTTGTCCTCAAGCAAACTCTTTAAATATGGCTTACTCACCCAAATGGAATAGTTAGAGAAGAAGTATTGTGGTTTGTCTTTGAGTGTCGGAATCCAAGATCTTTATTTAAATTTTGTTTTTACTTTATTTACAATCATATCGTCATGATTTATTTAGAACGGATTTTTAAGAAAATTATTTATTTGGACATAATATACCTCCTTAAAATTCTATTTATATACAAGTTCACGTACCTCACAAGAGATCACTCAACACTCGGCCGAAGATGTATTTTGTGATATCGCTTGATTCCGGTTTGGAACTTATTTCTACCATATGCTTGCCAAGTGATCAAACCTCCTCCTTTATAACTATAAATCTTTGCGAGTATCAAGAGGACTTTGAAAGGGTTAGGCTTGGGCTAAGGGTAGGTGACTTTTGGGTTAGCGGTTAGTAAAATGGCGAAAGCATAAAAAGCGTCGGTTATCGTGAAATTTGTTTATTTTCTTAAACCAATCATTTTCAAACAAGTTTTTTTGAAAGAACTTGTTTAGTTAAAGAGATATGGTGTTTATATATATATATATTATATATATATATATATATAACCGGAGCTTTTACTAAAATAAATGGGTTTGAAATGAAAAAGGGTTTTGGTGGATAATGGATGTTTTGTTTTGCAGGTTTGAAATGAAAAAGGTTTAGGCTCAAAAGGGGTTAACTAGGGGGATTTTGGTAATGGATAAAAAGACAAGAAAATAATGGTTTTGAATGAAAAACGGGTTAGTCCTAGTGCCTCCATCATTTCTTACTTAGTTTTATGTTAGTAAGGATTTGGAATGTATTTCTTGGCAAGTTCTAGAGTCGTAAGAACCAAGCGGCTATTCACACAAGAAACGAATATGAGCATTTTAAAGATGAATGTATGCTCGATAAGGGCTCAAAGCTCACTTATTGTGGGAATGGGTTTGTAATGTGATCAAGTATATATAATCAACTTTTAAAAAGATTTATCATGCCCTTTTTTATATAACTTTTCTTATTTGGTTCTTTTTATCACAACGCTATCAGTTGTAAATTTGTAAAAACATAACTTTTTAGAACTTGTTATTCCCAAATTAAACCAAGACAAGTAAGAAAATGAAAAATTTTGAAAAAGATTTGGGGTGATTAGTGGTTCCAATAGAGTTTTGTGTAAGGCATGTTATTAGGACTTGCTAGATTCAAAGTGTTAGCCCCCCCACACTTAAATTACACATTGTCCTCAATGTGTCCAAAAATAAATTTTCGGTTGATTCGAATGCGTAAAAGCGTGTAAAAAAACAAATTTTTATGTTACTGGGCATTTGGGCACGGGCCCGTGTGGCCCGCGCACGGCCCCGTGTCTAGAGTGCCAGTGACAAAACTTACAGAAGCTTGACCGCGGGGCGTGGCCAGTCAACACGGCCCGTGGTCAATAACCTGTTTCAGAATATTTTTCTGCAGAACCAGGGCACGTGGCATGTGAACTGAGCACGGCCTGGTGCTGCACATGCTGTAAAGATGCGAAAGTTGTCGGAAGGCACAGTTTTCATGCATGGGGTGTGGTTTTGACGTCCCTTGGGCATTTTTTATCTTTTCTCGTGTGTTAAGCCATTATTTAAGATCCAAACACCACACAATAAATTAAACCATCATATATTATATACAAAAGGTCCTAAAAATCAATCCTAAAAATTAAAATTACAAAGTTCCTAAATTTAGATAGACGCAAGAGATCTAAGACATAATGAAGTTCCACCCTAGATGGTTACATGTTTTAAGAACGACAAAAACCTGAAATCGATTTTTCAGTAGATAGGGGTTTCTAGGAACTTCAACCCGGAGGGTGCACCCCTCAAAAGTCATTGAGCATTTCCTCAAAATACCGAGGGAGGAAGAGGGGAGGTTCTTCTTCCCTATTTTCATACGGGGGAGGAGTGGGAAGTGCGACCATTGTTGGAACCTCATACAATGCGTCTAGAGGAGGTTCCAGAGGAAGGTCATCCCATCTGGTTGGGTTAACGATCTCTTGAGCAAGGTTCCAATCTTCTTGGGGGAAGATTGGTTCCATGGGAGGTAGTGCAAGAATGTTCAACCTTTGGTGCAAAAGGTTGATTTCTTGCAAGCAATTCTCCAACCCTACCGTCAAATAGTTAACACGATCGACAAGGGCCTCTTCCACTGATGCCATTTCGTTGATGGCTTCCCTTAAAGCATACATGCCACGAACTAGGGTAGCATCAATTGATGGTCTTCTTCTTCCTTGGTTGTCTCTTGATGTTGACGACGTTCCACTGTTATGAGTCGACATACTAAGAAAACAAGGATAAATTTTTGAAGAAACGAGAGTTTAAAAGCTCACCAAGGCCCCATGTCCAGCGGACACGGGCCCATGCTTGTCCTCATGCAATGTTTTAAACTCAAAAATCTTATTGTTTTAATTTATTTTTCTCAGGTTTTAAACATTTGTGAATAGAAATAACATAAAGCAATGTGATAAACATGTTGTTTATTGAGAATATTGGGTTAAAACATATGTTTTGCTAAACTAAAGCTTGAAGCTATGGACCTTCAAGCTTTAATGGAGGATTTGAGTTCAAAGAAGAAGGAGGAAAGTGAAAAAGTGGCAAAGACAAGAGGGATAGAGGAAACTTCTTTAAGAACATACCCTTTAAGGTATATGTGAGAAATCTCAGGAAATCTCTTTCTTTTGAATGAGGCCAACATGCAGCAACAAGGCTGACTTTATAGAAAGTGACAGCACACTGACCACGGCCCCGTGCCCACTGAGCATGGCCCGTGGTCAGACAATGTTCTGACACGTTTGTCTATATTAGGAACACAAGGCGTGTTGGCCAGGACACGACCCCGTGGTGAATTTTTCGGTGGGCACGGGGCGTGTTAGAGTGAGCACGGCCCCGTGGTTGGAGTTTTTATGATGTGTCATCTTTATTTTAAGTATTTCCAGTAATCGGGAGGTTCTTTACTGGAGGGAACAACACCGAAGTGTCTAAGGTATCCGAGTTCCTCTTGGTTTATGCATGAACGCAAGTGGTTATCGGAAAGGGTAAAAACTAATCTACTTACTGGTGGGCGAAACCAACATTTATTCCCCTTATCCGGGCCCTCGTTAAAGAAGCTGTATGTCGAATCTCTCAGGGCTATGAGCGCATCGGTGGGGGCCGAAGGAGAGTCCTTCATGGCACAATCGACACAGGGACGACTATCATTAATGTTAATGCAAGAGACTAAGGTACTATTTATGGCTTCGACATTGCTAGAATCCAAATGCAAACTCACGATTCTTCTTGGCTTTGGGCTTGTGATGAGTACCTCTCTCTCATCATAAGTTCTATTTCTTTTATTTTTCGGAGAATCCTTTCTTCCAGTTGACATAATTCGGAAGAGGTAATGTCGTATGGAGAAGTTTGAGTGCATTTGGTTGGGTGATATGGATAATTTTTACTTTCGCCAATCTTAAGGTGATTCCAAGGGAAAGTGATGGGTATGCTAAATAGTGGGGTTCAAAATTTAGAATGTAGCATTCTAAATCTTGATGGAATCCTCCACATAGTTGACACCACTTGCCGTAAGATTGGCGAATAAAAAAATAATCAATATCATCCATGTGCGTGTCAGAGGTTATTAACTGTCGGGATCAAACAGTCCTGTTTTCAGTAGCTGGACGTTGGACACGGCCCCGTGTTGGATTGACACGACACGAGTTCAGCTACTGTCTGACTTAAAATAGATGGTATTGCTGCTGTTATTGGGCACGGGGGCGTGTTGGTTTGACACGGCCCCGTGCTGCAGCCTGTAGAAACTGCAAATTTTTCCAAAAATCCCTAAAAATGAAAAGAAAAATTAAAAATAATTAGGCCGCTGATTTTAAACTTTCTCAACATCCTTGTGTCCCCGGCAACGGCGCCAAAAATTTGGTGTGCGTTGAGCGTACTATATTTTTTTGTTATTATTTTAAGTTCATTTTACGCATTAGTCAAGTTTTAAATTTATAAAACACGATATTATACTAACACTAAACACACACTTGGGCAAGTGCACCCATCGTGAGTGTAGTATAGCGTTGGTAAGATACCGAAATCGTCAAAGGACATAAGAGCTTTTAATACCGGTTTATTGTCAACGTCTAATCAATCTAAATTTTTTATAAAAGTTTCAAATATAAAAATTAAAAGTAAAAATAAAAACAAGAAGATAAATAAAAAAAAGAAAAGATAGACAAGATAGAATCACTTGGATCCAACTTATCTTTAATGTATCCTTTGATGATTTTCGCACTTTCGGACTTTTTAAGAGATTATCTTAGTTATAGTAGTAGGCCCCTCTTTTGAAGGTGACGTTACCCTCAACGTAGTGGTTTGAGTCAGCAGGGATACAATCCCAAAGGGTCGGAATATTGGAAGACAATTAAGTGAGTTATCAATGTGAAAAGTGGTAGGCCCCTCTTTTGAAGGTGACGTTACCCTCGGCTAAGTGGTTTGAGTCAGCAAGGATACAATCCCCAGTAGCCGGTTTAAAATATTAATAGTAGTTTACATATAAGGGGTTCAACCCGTTCGCACCCCCGCCATCCAATACATTTAGGGTATTGAAGGAGGTCCTAATAAGCTCGAACCAAGTCCTCGCAGGATCTATACACTGAACGAGACAAGAATTTTACCAAACCACCCTTCTAACCCCCTACCAGGTTAGTTAACGCGCTTTATATAGACCGTAAAGACACGAATGAGCAAATCAATGACATCATGAAGAAATGGTGGGAAAATTCACTTTCAACATAAGAAACTAGTTATTAAAGTCATTAATACAAACCTAAATAAAAAGTGTCGAAAGATTAAAAATCAAAAGTAATACATTAAAGACTTGTCTTCACCAAATGATGTAAGAGATTAGCCAAGCATGGCCTTTGATTGACAAAAATCCCTTACAATCAATCTTGGATCCCGAGACTACTACACACTCTAAAGATTTAAGATGGGTGATGGTGGTGGGTGTTGGTGTTGTAGTGGTGGTGGAGTGGTGGCAAAGTGAGAGAGAAATGGTTTGCCAAGGGATGCCTTTGAAGGGAACCAAGAACCCCTATTTATAGTCAAAACCGAGGCCTGACCATGGCCCCGTGTCCAGTGGGCACGACCCGTGGCCATCATCCTTCTCTTTCTTCATTAATTGCATCTGACAATAGAAGGCCCCACACGACCCGTGGCCTCTGGGCACTGCCCCGTGGTCAACTGTTCGCTGTACTATCTGGATCTGCAAATCTTATAGTTGACCATGCCCCATGTTGGCCTGGGCACGGCCCCATGGTGGGCGTAGAAGCTTCTGCACGTTTTGTCTTGAAGTGTAGGGTCTGACCACGCCCCGTGTTGGATGGACACGACCCGTGGTCGTCTTCTGTAACCTTGTTTTTGTCTTTCGGGGCGTTGCTGAAGGGTCGGGCATGGTTTGTTATTCCTTATTTTCGTATTTATGTTGGTTTTGGCTGGTTATTTACTTCTTTCATTCTTTTATGCTCTTTTTATCCTGAAAATACAGAAGGAACAAAGAAATGTGCTTTTTCCAACATTAGTACTAAAAAAGGGTTAGTTTATGCCTCCATTGATGTAATTTATATGTTACATTTTGCACACATCAACATACATATTAAACACTTAAAAACATGCAAAAATTCCAAGTTTTTGCTTAAATGTGGGAAAAATCAAGTTCAGGTGCTAAATTGCAAAATCTGCCAAAATTGGTCTCTGCCGGGTGAGAGACTTAGCTCCGCTCTGGCGGGGCGCGAGGACTTGAATCCGCAGCAAGTTGTTTAAAGCTTACAGGCTGGTCCATTTTCCCACCTTTTTCACCCCCAATCACCTTTAAACCTCATTTAACACTAAAACCTACTAACCCACTATATAAGCAAGCTTCCTAACACTCATTTTCACTTTTCCAACTCATCTACACTCTCAAAACACTCTCAAATTCTCTGGAAATTCAAGAACAAGGCAGAAAGTTCCAAGTTGCAAAAGTGAGTACATACACACTTTTCTTCCATTTTCTTCATCTCTTCTTCCACTACAAAGTTTGGATTGCCTCTAGAGATGTTTCCACATGTTTTCCATGGAAACCATGGTGGAATAACACCATATTGAACGCTAAACTTTCTGTTTGGGAAGAAAACTTTACAAACTTTTACAAACTATTCTTTTTATCATACCAACTTGTGCTTCTTATGCCACTAATCAAACCTATGGTTAGTGAGCTTATCCAAGATTGATTCATACAAATCGGAGGTGTAATCATCCTCCTAACTTTCTGTTTTGTTAAGGGTTGTAACCCACAAGTGTTGAAACCATCCAAGCTTGTTCTTGCAACAAGACTTGTGCTTTCGTATGAGTGTGATTACTTGGAAGCCTTGGCTTTCCTACCATCAATCCACCACCTCACTTGATGATTTCCCTTACTATTCCAAGTAGCTTACTAGACCCCATAGTAACATAATCCCATCTAGCCTCTGACACTTATGTTGTGATTGAACCCTATCAAAGGAACAAATGATATAAAGCCAAAACATCATAAGATGATTGATCCTGTATAACAGAGTTTCTAAACTCTGACCCAAGCCTATGATGAAGCCAAGGTTGCTATACAAGAACTATTGAAGCTAAGGTCTGATGAAGCAAAGCTCTGATGAAGAATAAAGTCAAAGGTCTGATGAAGACCAACAAAGTTTAGCATATCAGAGTTTTAGTATTAATCAGTGTTTATCAATGTAAAAGTGTTTTTTTAGCAGATGATAGGTTAATCAGTGGTTAGGCTTGGTTATTTTGTTAGCAGTTGCTTTCACCTCTGACATCAGCAAAGATGCTCAGAGGTTAGCATTGTAGTATAAATACTTGCCTTCATTGTACTGTTTTACTTATCTATTAAAATATCATTCACCAATCATCTTCTCTGCATTTCTGTACTATCAAACTTAGTTATAAAAGGCTGAGGGGGAGTCTTTGATTCACATGCAAAACTATTCGTTTGAAAGCATGATGATGAAAAAAATCTTCCATTGATTGTAAAACAAAGTTTTCTATTTCCGCTGCAATTCACTCTGTTTTACATTCTTTCGTTTACCATCTTACAAAACATTTACAATCACTTAAACTCAAATCCTAACAATTGGTATTAGAGCTTGGTCAATCAAAATTTGATTTAACTATCAATTTGATTTGAAAGATCAGCTCTCCCTGCTATTTCGTTTGATAGTTTTCATTGGAAAACAGAATTTTATTACGTTTAAAGTTTTTAAAACAAAATCTGTTTAAAACAATTTAGAAATCTCAAAACACACCGGATTCCAACATTGGATCTATGTTTAAATCACCGATGCTAGTTCGTAATGAATATTACATATAGCAGCGTCGGATGAGTCACATTTTAACTCAGCAAAACACTAGTTGCTGGAGGTCCGTTGTGTTTGGACCACATATCCCATTGGTACCAAGTATAGAGGACCCCAATATTCAAGTGCCAAAAAATCCTCAAAACTACTCCGAGCAGGATTTCCATAAAACAGAGTTAGATGCTAGGGCGTTTAGCATTGTTGCTTCTGCCTTACCTAACGAGATCCATGTTGGACTGCTCCACTGTAATAATGCAAAAGAGTCATGGGATGCCCTAAAAGAGCAATTCGGTGGAACTAAGGAAGTGATTGAAAACAATAGAGAAGTTCAGAATCAACAATATGAAACTTTATGTCATATCAAAGTTGAGTCTCTAACCCAGCAGTTTGAACGATTTAGCTGTCTTATAAGCGAGCTTAAACTGGTTAATGTGGAATTTCCTAATTTGACTGTCAATAGTCTTTTCTTAAGATCGTTACCAGAAAAGTGAGACAGAGCTTTTGTTACATGAACTTCTGTCGGGTTTAAAGAAATGAATCTTACCCAACTTCATGATCGACTCCTCACATATGAGAGAGGGTTAAACCAGCAAAAGACGTTGCAGGAATCAGGCAAAGCTACTGATGGTTATACTTTTGGTAACACAACACTTTTCGGCCAAGAAGAAGGATCCAGCAGTGGAAAGGATCAGGGTTATGATCATTTTATTGATATAACTTTTGTAGGAAACTTTAACTCTGATTCTTACTCACCCAACTATGTATTTACTGCAAGTGGGGAAAGCCAAACCTCTGACAACCTCTCATTAAGTTGAACGATCTTCAACACTTTGAACCAACTGATTTAGAAGAAATGGACATTTTGCATCAACTGGCTCTATTAAGTGTTAGAGCTAGTAAAGTTTACAATAGAACTGGTAGAAAATTTCCAGGATTGCATGGGGGGTTGAAAGTTGGGCTGGATAAATCTAAAATCAAGTGTTACAAGTGTAACAAGTTAGGACACTTTGCTAGGGAGTGTAGATCTCAAAATTCTGGACCCATTGTTACATACCCTAGTTCCAGACCTCAACACACACAAAACACTGCTCAATATTACCAATATACCCCTGCTGATCAAGTGCAAAACACTGCTCACTATGCACACCCTACTGCCGTTGTTCCAGTGCATTATGTTCAAACCACTGTTCCACAAATTCAATATGTTCAAGCACCACCACCTCAAGTGCAAGTGCAACAAGCACCTCATGTCACTCAAACTACTCAAACCACTGCTCCGGCAGAGGTTAACCAACAAAGCTTTTTCACACAAGGCATTGTTGACTGGAGTAGTTTGCCTGAGGATTTAACTGATGAAAACTTTGCTCTTAAAGTCAAAAATGATTTTAAAAATGAATTTTACTTAATGGCTTTAGAGACAATTGTTAAAGGTGATGAGTCTGTGGAACAAGTGTCTAAATCTGACGAGTTTTAAGTTCATGATGAAGAAATGGTTTCAAAAGATATTGTTGATGAAGAAAAGAACTCTCTATCTGATCCATGGGATACCAAGGTATGTGAAGATGATAGTGACTGTGCTCTTATGGCTGCTTCTAAGGTATCACCTCAGATCCTCAAAGATCTATGTTCTGAAATAAAATTTTGGAAGATGAACTGACTTTTGAAAAACTCACAAAAGAGTTGAAAACAAAGTTAGTTAACAGAGATTCTGAAATCAGCAGCCTAAAGCATAAGGCAACCATAACCAAAGATCAACTCCAAACTATGGTAGAGAAATATCAAGTTTGCAAAAAGGAGTTGGAATCTACCCAGATCACATGTGAAAATGGGTAGAATCTTGCAAAGGTTATGAAATCATGTTAGAAAAACATACCAAAAGTAACATAAAATTCGGCATTGGTTTCAAGAAAAATGACCAAGTTTCTCAAAGTGTTGCTAAAATTGATTCTGAATTGGTTGAAATTGTCCCCAAAAACTTGGCTTGTGAAGAAATAAAAGTCATAGATAAAAATGGAAAAAAATCATTTTGGAAAAACATGAGGGATCCTCAACTTTTGATGAGGTTGAGAAATATCAATTTAAACCCACATGATCAGATGAGTGTGACATTTTAGAAAAATTCAAGCCAATGGACTTCTCAACCATTGATGGTGTGAACGCACCAAAAGCAAGGATAATCCCTATAAAGGATCTTCCAGCAGATATTACAACATCTGCAGAAAGGAAGTCTGAAAAAGGGAAGAAGAAGAAGAAGAAGAAAAAGTCGAAAACTTGTGTTTTATAATTTTTGTGAGAAAATAAATCATGTCACTGAAACGGTTTTCTGTTAAAAGCTTATAACATAAACAAAAGTTGTGTGATCCCAAATTCTTCAAAGTGCATCATTTGTGGAAAAACAAACCACATGACCGAAGACTTTGTTTATCTTCAAACCTATGACACAAAGGTAAAAGAGATTAAATTAAAAGCTCTTGAAGGTCAAAGTTAAAGCTCTTCTAGAAATAAATCTAAGCAGATCTTTGAACCTGTTGAAACATCTGTTACAAAAGCACTGACCAAAACCTCTATTCCCAGAGAGGTACAAGTGACAGATGCACCACCTGCAAACAGGTATCCAAGAGGATATGCCTAACCTATTTATCAATAGGTTCCTCTTAGTTATGAGGAGTACAAAAAACCCTCAAAGCCAAGAGTCAATAGGCATCCTCATGGTTACCAGTATCTGATAGGAAATGGTTCACAGCAGTGGTTACAAAGACCAAATAAAACCACTAACCATATTCCTGAATTTGAGATTGGACAACTTGTGACTCCATCCAAAGCCATTTTGGCTTTGGAGACCCACCTAAACTAATTGTTTACTTATGTGTAGGGAGTTTCTACCTGCCTTGATAGTCTATGGTATGTAGATAGTGGAGGCTCCAGGCACATGACAGGATGTAGAGCCCTTCTCAAAGATTTCATGGCTCATGGAGGGGTGATATATCCTTTGGTAACAATTTAATAGGGAAGGTGTTTTGGGTCAGGGTCTGTACAAGCTGGAAAGCTCAAATTTGAGCATGTTAATCTAATTGACAATCTAAAATACAATCTTCTGAGTGTTTCACAAATGAGTGACAAAGGATATGGATCCTACTTTACAAAGAAAACATGTCAAATTGTAGGACCGGAGGTTGTTAAAAAGATTGATCAAATCATTGCTGAGAGCAAAGCACAACTTGTTGCTCATAGGAGTGGCAATGTGTATGTGGTTGATATGTTGAAAGATATGTCTAATGCATGCTTGTTCTTAGTTGCTTCAAGCAAAGAGACAGTGTTATGGCATAGAAGACTTGGGTAAACAAATCTAAAAACTATCACCACTCTTTCAAAACAAAGTCTTGTCAGAGGTTTACCTCCAAAACAATTTACCTTTGAAGAATATTGTGTCTCCTGTTTCAAAGGCAAACAACATAAGAGTTCTTACAAATCCATTGAAGCGTCCAAAATAACCCAGTGCTTGTAGTTGCTGCACATGGATTTGTTTGGCCCTGTAAAAATCATGAGTCTCGCAAAGAGAAGGTATTGTTTGGTCATTGTAGATGATTTTTCAAGGTTTACATGGACTTTCTTCATGTATTCTAAAGATGAAACTGCTGGCATTTTGCAAAATTTTGTAAAACAAGTTGAAAGCAATTTGACCTTCCAGTAAAAATCTTTAGAAGTGACAATGGGATAGAGTTTAGGAACTTGGAGATGCTTTCTGTGAGTCAAAAGGAATTGTTAGACAATATAGCATTCCAAGAACTCCATAACAAAATGGGGTGGTTGAAAGGAAAAATAGAACTTTAATTGAATCAGCAAGAATTATGCTTGCTGACTCAGGTTTACCCTTGTCTTTTTGGGTAGAGGCTGTAAACACTGCTTGCTATGTTCAGAACAGAGTTGATTAACCCCAGGCATCAAAAGACTGCTTATGAAATGCTTTACAAAATCAAACCTCTGGTCTCATATTTCAAAGTTTTTGGCTGCCCATGCTTACAAGATTCAATTTCAAAGTTTGCAGCCAAAGTTGATTGTGGTTATTTTCTGGGATACTCAACCAATGCTAAAGCCTACAGAGTTTTTAACTCTAGGACAAAGTGTGTTGAAGAAACTCTGAATGTGAAGTTCAATGAACTTTCTTCATTGAAAATCCCAGCAAATCTTGTTGAACTATTTGATTTAGAAAGATTTACATTTGAAGATGTGTCTATCAAGACTAATCATGCAGGTACATCACAATCATCAAATCAAGATCAAGGATATGATTGTGTGCTTCCAAACTTTAAAGTCAGTCATTCCAAATAAGGAGCATATATTAGTAACAATTGTGAAAGCTCTGCTGCTCAACAATTGTTGATCCTCAAACCTCTGCCAGCTCACAAAATCAAACCACTGTTGATAAAAGTCCACAACTATAAACAAAAATCAACACAACAACACATCCATTCCTCCTATACCTCCATCTCCATTCCAAACAGATGCTGGAATTACAAATCTACTAACAGATGTTAGCTCAGATGATACACATCTGCAGCCTTCACCTCAAAATGCCATTGTCCCATACCAAGGAGATTTGATTTTCCTCAAAAGCCATCCTTTGGATCAAGTTATTAGCAACATCAATGCGGGAGTGCTCACAAGAATCCAATCCCAAAACATTTGTCTTTTTGCTGGCTTTCTATTACTCACACAACATGTCAAGTACCAAGAGGCACTAAAAGACAATAGTTGGGTAGAAGCTATGCAAGAGGAGCTCCTATAATTCAAAAGACAACAAGTTTGGGAACTTGTACCACTGTCTAAGGATGTATGTCCAATTGGCACAAAGTGGGTCTTCAAAAACAAAATTGATGAAAGGGGCATTGTTGTCAAGAACACGGCAAGGCTCGTGGTTCAAGGCTACAGACAAGAAGAGGCCATTGACTATGATGAAACCTTTGCTCATGTGGCAAGGTTAGAAGCCATCAGACTGTTCTTAGCTTTTGCTGCCAACCACAACATCAAAGGGTTTCAAATAGACATTAAAAGTGCATTCTTGTATGGAAAGATCAAGAAAGAAGTGTATGTGTGTCAACCTCCTGGATTTGAAGATGCATTTTATCCTGATCATGTGTACAAGCTCAAAAAAGCACTGTATGGTCTAAAACAAGCACCCAGATTCTAGTATGAAACTCTATCCACTTTTCTCTTATCCATTGGATTTTCAAGAGGTAAAATTGATAAAACCTTATTTTTGAAATTGAGTGGAAAAGATTTGATGCTTGTCCAAATTTATGTGGATGCCATCATTTTTGCTTCCACATGCACTGCCATGTGTGAAGAATTTAGACAACACATGGCAGCAGAGTTTGAAATGAGTGCAATGGGTGAGTTACAATGTTTTTTGGTCTTCAAGTAAAACAAAAGCACAATGGCACTTTCATTCATCAAAATAAGCATGTCAAAGAACTGCTTAACAAATTTGATATGAATGACTGTAAACCTTGTTGCACACCCATGGCAACCTCAAAGCTTGTCATTGTTGAGGACAAAGATGACTTGGTTGATCAAACTCTTTACGGAAGCATGATTCGGTCTTTATTGTATCTAACTGCTTCTAGGCCAGATATCATGTTTGCAACATGTGTTTGTGCCAGATCCCAGTCAGCACCTAGAAAGTCAAATTTAATTGATGTGAAAAGGATATTCAGATACATAAAAGGTGCTCCCACACTTGGTATCTGGTATCCTGCTAATGGAAATATTCAGCTTTCAGTTTACTCAGATAGTGATTTTGCTGGTTGCCACACCACAAAGAAGTCCACATCAGGAGGAGTTCAATTCCTAGGTGATTGCCTAGTGTCATGGCAAAGCAAAAAGAAAGTTGCGGTATCCACATCCACTGCTGAGGCAGAATACATTGCAGCTGCAAGTTGCATTGCTCACTCTTTTGGCTTCAAAACCAACTGCTGGATTTTGGTGTAACTGCATTAAAGACTCCTCTCAAGATAGACAGTCAAGCAGCTGAAAACATCATTAAAAATCTTGTCTCCCACTCTAGTGGAGTGACTCCACAACAAAGCACACTGACATTAGACATCACCTTGTGAGAGATTGCTATAAAAAAGGTTTGATTTTTTTACAACATGTCCGTACTTAAGATCAACTGGCAGATGTTCTAACCAAAGCATTAGATACATCAACCTTTGAAAGTCTGATCTCTAGGATTGGAATGCTAAACATAGATTGAAAGGAATTTTGTGTGGTCCATGTGTAAATAGCAATAGAATGTTTTCAGAAAATAAAAAATTCATCCTTAAAAATAGTCAAAAATTGAAATTTTCAATAAATCTCAAAAGTCTGTTCTATCCACTGTTCTCATAAAACCATTGATGGGCTTGAAAATCTATCCACTGGCAAAAGTGTATTCTCTAATTGGTCAAACCACTATGTTGACCTTATCCACTAATAAGCTATCCACTGATAGTGTAAAATCAAAGCACTGCTCCCATCCACTTTTGACACTCAACAATGTTTACCATAACACCTGTCTTCCATTCACTATCAGAGGATACACATGGACAGATGATAGCCGTCAGATCTTTGCCATGTCACCATCACTTTTTCACTTTATAAAACCTTGTTTTATCCTAATCAGAGGTTTTTACTCTGCCGTATCGAATTCAAAATTCTAAAAGCGGCTTTCTCTCAGATCTTCTTCTTCTTCTTCTTCTTCACAACTGTTCTTCATTCACATTCACCATGATATCAAAACACCACATAATTACAACGCAATTTTTGAAGAAACCGACTCAAATAGGAAGTTGATACTATGATCAAAGCCTTGAAAGAGTCCAAGTACAAAGAACTCATGGAAATCACTACCCCAATCTATCAACAATCATTACGAGAGTTCTGGGCAAATGCCAAAGTTCATTATACGAAGAAAGTTCCGTATGACATTGTTACCACGGTGGGAAAACACTCCTTGAAGTCACACCTACTTCCATTTCAGAGGTCTTTGTTTTAAATGACCTAACTCATGCCACATCTTTCCCAATCCATGATCTATATAACGAATTCATTGAAAGAGGGTATGAAGGCCAATTAACAGGTAAAACCATCTATAAACCGAAATTTCTAGCTGAAATGAAGTTTTTCTTTCATACTTTGTTGACATGATTGTCGGCCAAGTCAACTGCTTTTAATGAGATACCTTTGAACATGCAATACTTGGGATATGCAATTTTAACGAAATCTGATTTTAACTTTTCTCAAGTATTGTTTAATGACTTGGTGTCAAACATTGACAACATCTAAAAGGGTCGCTCACCTTTTTCTAATGCACCATAGATTTTTAAGTGTTTATCTTGAAAAGAAAATTGGTGATGCTGTCAAATAAGGTGCTGTGACTCCACATGGTAGCCTAACTCATGAAACTTTTACTCGCATCACCAATCAATCAAAGGTTTCCAAAACATAAGTAGAGGGGTTGAGGAAACTTTAGAACAAACATCACAAGCTCAACCCACTGCTACTGAGCCCACTACTCCTGGTGATCAAAGTACCACAACCAGTGCTTTGAAACCCACACCAACAATTTCCAAAAAGAAACCAAAGAAAATAACCAAAAAACCCACCAAACCAAAAATTAAAATAGGTCATCTGAAAGATGAGATCCTAGAGGATAACCCAGTGATAACACAAAAGTCACCAGAAAACACTGCTGCTACTTCCTCACAGCAGATGTTAGAAAGATCTCAACCCTTAGACCAAACTCCTCTGGATTCCTCACAAAAGGAACAAGTTGTAAGCAAAGGGACACCAATTTATGAAGTTCTAGATGCACTGGGCTCTATCTTCCACAGCCCCTCTCCTAGGGAAATGTCTCTTTCTACACCATAACCCTCACCAATAAATCTTCCACATAATATCATACCTTTGTTGAATGCAATAGATATGGATCAGACACAATATCAGTTCTTCTCACCAACCTATCACTGAGAATATACTCCAACAAGTGAGTGAGTCGATGCCTCTATCTTTGCTATCACATCAACAGCTGAGGAGGCTACATCCCTTGGGTTGCATGTAACCCTTGGAGATAATTCAAGTAGAGCAATCACTACAATTGCAGAACTACCAAGTTCTCAGTTAGACAGTGGTTACATATATAAGACTCTCTTGAAGGCAATCACTGTTGAGGCTACCAAGGTAACCTCTATTCCAGTGGGAAGTCCCTAGTTCCAAGACAAAGGGGCATCTGTATTTGAAGTTATGAAGGAAACTTCTGCTCATGATAACACAGATAAAACTACCACAGGCAGGAGTTTAGATGATCCTTTTAAATTAGGTGATGAGCTAAGATACAAGGAATTGACGGAGAGAGTTTCAAGTATTGAATCATTTTTGTTGATATCAAAAATATGATGCAGCAGATGTTACAAAGTTGCAAAAGTCAATCCCCTTCTAAAACATTAACAACCATTGTTGAGCTACGACAACTCTTATATCCTCTGCTTCAACAACAAAGACAACATGCTGATCTTCAACATGAGCAGCATATGCATGAGTTTAGAAATCTGGTTGATGCAAGATATCAAGACACACTTGTAGATATTAAAGCCATCAAAGCTCATCTTCTTCAAACCACTTGCACTTCTCCTCCTACTGTGATACTTGTGAACAATATGATGCCAAAAAGGGGGAGAAAGATAAAGAAGGATTAAAATTGAAGCCTGATCCCAAGGCTAAACCAGTGGTTGAAATACCAAAGCCACATGGGTCAAAGAAAGTTAATAAGACCCTCAACCTCTTTGCTGAACAAAAGCAATTGAGAAAAGAGAGGTTAACAAATAAAGGTGCAGACAGATTTAAAAAAGAAAGACTGAAGAAATGAAAAAGGAAGAGCTTGGTACTTCAAAGCAAAGAAGAAAGTCAACCAGAAAGGTTAACCAACCAGCATCCACCCCTTCTAAAATCATTGTTCAATCTGACAGCACAATAAAACCATCATCGCCATCAAAACCTCCATCAAATCCTAAACAATCAGATGTTATAACTCCTGTTGTGTCAACAATTGTCGATACAGCAGTGGTTACAACATATGATACACCATCCACTGCTCTAATCACTTTTCCAACCACTACTCACCAAATACTTACACCCACAAGAATTCCCAACAAACCACCTTCCCCAAGCTCATTTTCAAAAGAAGGAAGACAATAAATGTCATAAATGAAGATAATATCATTCCTTCACCACTTCTTTTATCCTCACAACCACTGACCATAACCACTGCTGCTCTTCAAAAATCCACATCATCTCAACCAACTATAAGACAAGTGCTTCCTCTTACCACACAATTCCCACTGGATCTACCTGTTGTCAAAGAAGAAATTAAGTCTTTTTACTCTGAAGAAGATCCAGAAAAGAGGAACTTCTCATCTCTGGAAGGATATCATAAACCAAAGAATATTGATGAATGCTTGCACTTAAAAGCCAAACAAGCAGAAGATATCACCAAAAGGGATACAAAGGGAAGAAGTGATAGAGAAGTCCAAAACTACATGCAATATCAACTAAGCAAGGTCAAAAGACTCGAAGACTTCTCCAAAGATCTATGCAAGAGACTGTCTGAGAAAGATGATGAGAGCCAAAGGAAGGATTACATTGATCATATTATGGAAAACAAGCAATACAAGGCTACAAGGGCTCAGCTCAAAGATTGGTCTATGAGTGACTTAAAACAAGAAGTTGAAAGGATGCAAGAAATGCTGAAAGATCCTAACAAAAATCCTACTCCTCCAGGCTGGACCAAATTCAAGAAGAATGTGCCTGATAAAGCTTTAAAGCTCAGAAGGATGAAAGAAGAGTTAATAGCTGCCAATTATGGAACTAAAAATCAAATCACAAAATGGTCAGAAGTTAAGGTTGTGGAAGCATACAAGGGGTTGGAAGTGCTGAGAAAAAAAGATCCAACAGTGCCACAAAAGCCAAATTACTCAGCATCAGAGGTTACAATTCATCAAGCCCAACCTTCTCAAAAATCAACTTCAACATCTACCCCATCCTTCCTTGCCTTGAATCAAAGAAAAAGGCAAAGGGAGATGTCTGAGGAAGATAAGAAAATTTTGAACATTCCTTGATCAAAGAAGGCATTATATGTCAAGCTAAATTTCACACTGATGATGCAAGTGACTTGCTGAGAGAAACTCTATCAAAGATTGCTCATCAAATTCAACCATCCTTCTCAACAATAAAAAGTCATCCTAAAAAAGCCATCAGATCCAAAAATTCTAAAGTGGGAGGTTGATAAAAACACCCACGAATTGACTTTGCTCAAATCAAATGGCGATGCTACCAAGATAAGCAAGGATGATGCATATGGGCTGTGTGCAGAAGACCTCCAAGACATTATGAAATCTGGAGCTGGAAAAGGATGAGGATGATATTGAATCTCTTAACTTTGAACTACAATTCAAAAGCCAAATAAGAGAGTTCATGTTGAGAAATAAAGATCAACAATAAACATGGGTTTTTGAATCATCTGTTCCAGGGGGAGATTGTTGTGATTGAACCCTATCAAAGGAATAGATGATATAAAGCCAAAACATCATCAGATGATTGATCCTGCATAACAGAGTTTCTAAACTCTACCCAAGCCTCTGATGAAGCCAAGGTCTGCTATACAAGAACTATTGAAGCTAAGGTCTGATGAAGCAAAGCTCTGATGAAGGATAAAGTCAAAGGTCTGATGAAGACCAGCAGAGTTTAGCATATAAGAGTTTTAGTATTAATCAGTGTTTATCAATGTAACAGTGTTTTTGTTTAGCAGATGATAGGTTAATCAGTGGATAGGGTTAGTTATTTTGTTCGCAGTCGCTTTTGTCACACCCCGACCCGCAGCGGAAAAGGTGACCGGGGCATGATTGGGTTTTCATCAAAGCTCATGACATTTATTATAAGGTTTCATATTTATTATTTCAATTTAAAAGAGATCATACAATCATATCAAACAAATACAACATGTTCTATTCATCCATCTAAACTTCATTATTTTTCTTCTAAGGCAATTTCCTATGTTTTTCATGCTTCATCCTGTTCACCTGTATCATATGTAAAAATGGTTTTTGGATCAACAAAAAGTTGGCGAGTGAACCTTGTTAGAAAACATTTATTAGTGATTTCTGATTTTATTTAATATGGAAAAATCATGCAATATTCATATATGAACAAATGTAATTAAACATACAATAACAACAATTAGCATACAATAACAAACCACAACAAACAATAACATACATTAACAAACCAACAGCATACAATCACAAACCATTAGCATACGATATCAAACAACAACAAACAATAACATACATTAACAACCAACAGCATACAATAACATATCAACTTGCATAAATATATAACATAAATGAAACTGTGCGATCAAGGCTCAATCAAACGGAGCCGATCGTATTGCATGTACTGAAAATGATAAATGTCTGTGCGATCAAGACTCAATCAAACGGAGCCGATCGTATTGCATGTACTGAAAATGAAAAATGTATGTGCGATCAAGGCTCAATCAAACGGAGCCGATCGTATGTAGGCAACGCCAGGTTCACGCTCATAATGAAATGGGGAACTGCTCAACGCTCATAATGTAATGGGGAGCGGTGGCCTATGAAATTGCATGTACTGAAAATAATAAATTAAATCTAAACAATAATCACACAAACAGTTTACACAGGCTGGATACACATTTATTCATGATATGATGTATGCACAATGATTTAAATATAATAAATAGTAAGACACATGATACACCCCAAAAACATGATTTAAACGGGGAATTTGTAGAGATTCACTCACAGTAGGTGCGTTCGGTGAATGATGATGAACGCGCACGAGTTTAGAGGATTGATCGACGAGGAATAACTAACCTAATTAATAATGAAAAAGTAAGGTAAATAAATGGATTTTATTAACAACTTTAATAAAATTTTTGGATATATTTTTGTGAGTTTTTTGCTATTTTCTCACCTTAAAAATGTTATTTTTAAGTATTTTTAATTGATTTTTAAATAAAATAAATAAATAAAAAATAAAAAAAATGTTGACTTTTTGACCGTTGACCGGTTTTGTTGTGTAAGTGTATGCGCCGGGTGAGGCTCGAACCCGAGACCTCCCGTTCGCGTGCACGCAGCTCTACCAACTGAGCTACGTGTCTAACCTGAAATATTTCTGTTTTTAATTATATTTATATACTAATTGAATTAATCCGAAAATCATTTATTTTAAAAACGATTTTAATGTCTCGCTCGGTGCTCGCCACAGGTCTCGAACCCGGGACCTGTGGTTTAGTTTGGCACACAGTCCACTGCTGGACTGTGTGTCTAACTTGGTAATTATTCTGGTTTTTATTATACTTAACATCTAACGGAGTTAACCCGGTTCAGTTTATAAAAAAAGGCATTTTATTACAGCGAATGATGTTGGGACAGGAATCGAACTCGGGACGTACGCGTGTTTTTGTTCGCACACAGTCCACCGCTGGACTGTGTGTCTAACCCGTTCATAAACTGATTTTAATTAAACTTATATTATAACTACTTCGTCTTCTTCGTTCAAAACTCAGGCAACGGTTATCTAACTGTTATTTGATTAATTCGGTTAATGAACAAGATGAACAATTGAAAAGTATTGAACCGAAGAGTTTGGGGAAAGAAAGTACCGAACAGATCGTCTTCTTCAGAAAATCCGGCGAAGCTCGTCGGCTCTGTTTTGGAACCTTCGGCTGTTAGCATCAATTAACAGTTTGGAGGGATTGGATGTGAAATTGAACTAATGAGTAATGATTATCAGTATGTTTGAGTGATCATAACCGAGTTTCCGACAAATCCAGAAGTTTTCCGGTGAAAACAGAAAGTCCAGCAATGTCGTCTGTGGTTGATTCTGAGCGATGGGTTAATGTTAGTAAGGTTCTAACAATTTATTGAAACAGTAAAGTCGAGGTATTTTACCGTTTTGAGTTGAGTCTCGGTTTTCCGGGACTTGCAGAGAATTCCGGCGATGATCAGAAAGAAATTCCGACGACCAGAAAATAGAATAAACACAAAATTAGAAGCTCTGGGAATGAAATTGAATCGCGAGATGAGTGTTTTGTTGAAGTAAGTTCAGAATGAAAGTTTTCGGTTATAAAAACCAAACATCACCTGAATTCAAGTTTATTAACGTCTGAATTGATTTAAGATGTCGGTTTTATATCGGTTATGATTAAGATTCCGCGAGCACTCAAACGTCTTGGTCGGTTTGAAAGCCGATTCGGTTTCAGTTGGCGCAATAGGTTGATTCTCAGTTGAACATATAATTTAATTGCTTCCCAGAACTTCACAAAAAGATCAAGTGGCAGAGTGGTTGTAGAGATGTGTGTTAATGCTTTGTAGGCTCTCGGCTGACCCGGGTTCGAGTCCCGGCTTCAGCATATTATTTTTAATTCACTATTTTTAGTACATTTTCAAAAATAAATTTTATATTCTAACATACTTATTAATTATGTATCGTTTAAAATTAATTTAGGCATTAAATACGCAACGAAATTTTTAACTGGTTGTTCGGTTAATAAACGAAGCGGGTTTGGTAAATCCGGTTTTTGACGGATGTTACAGTATCCCCTACTTTTAGAAATTTCGTCCCGAAATTTAAGTAGTGGCATATTTGTCTAAAAAAAAGATGGTGTTTTAATTTGACAATTACATACTTAGAAGAGAGTAAGAGTTTAAATTTTGTTTGAGGCGGTAACGTTCCTTGTAAGAGTTGAATACCCTGCTACAGGAATCGACTTTTTGTTGCCTAAAGTGTATGAATACGGAACATGGATACACAGAGTTGATTGACTAAGTATGATGTTATGCATATGAGTTTGGGTACATTTGAAAGATTAGGTTATATCCTAAAACATAATGTTACTACTAAAACCTACATGGAACTTCTCATAACGCCTGACAATGCCTCTGATCCTTTGGCAAGAATACTTATAATAGGAAGTACCAGCGGGTATCCACCATATTCTTGTCAAATTTTCATTGGTTTTATCAGTAGTTATGATTGGTTCTATGTCGTGACTCTAGAACATAAATAAACACAACAACCAATATCTGAGTCCTAATTCTGATAGCATACATGTTTGATTGATGACACAATCCAATTCCTTTAAATGATAAGATGATATGAATGCTAAATCAGTGAGTATAACACAAACTTCAATCCAGACAATACCAAATCCTACATGGAACTTCTCATAACCGCCTGATAATGCCTCTGATCCTTTGACAAGAATACTTATATATAGGAAGTACCAGCGGCGTATCCACCATATTCTCGTCAAAATTTTCATTGGTTTTATCAGTAAGCTATGATTAGTCCTATGTGACTCTAAAACATAAACAAACACAACAACCAAAACTTGAGTCCTTGAATGATGACAATACCTCTCTCGTTTGTTATGATGGAGAGGTTAGTCTATGTAGAAAATGGAACACAATCCAATTTCTTTAAATGATGAGTTGATATGAATGTCAAATCAGTGAGTGTAAAACAAATTTCAACCAAACATTACTAAATCCAACATGGAACTTCTCATAACCGCCTGATAATGCCACTGATCCTTTGACAAGATACTTATATATAGGAAGTACCAGCGGCGTATCCACCATATTCTCGTCAAATTTTCATTGGTTTTATCAGTAAGCTATGATTAGTCCTATGTGACTCTAAAACATAAATAAACACAACAAACAATGCCTGAGTCATAATCCTGATAGTATACATGTTTGATTATGGCAGTCCTCTCTCGTTTGTTGTGATGGAGAGGTTAGTCTAAGTAGAAGTGAGACACAGCCCAACTTCTTTAAATAATGAGATTGAAATACGTTGAGATGTATGATGGTATGAATGTTTAAATCAATGAGTATAAAACAAAACTGAAATAGTAATTGCATTAAGATCCTTGGATAAATTTCCAATTTAAAATTGAGACACGTGAAAATTGAGATAATCATAAAGAAAAACATGAAACTAAGCGGTTGGAGTTGAATCTTGATTTTCAAGAAGGGGACTAGTTGGGTGTTTTCGTTTGGGCCGTCATTATCTTCAACCGGATTGGCGTTGATGTTGAAAATTCTTCCTCTTGCTGGTGGCCCAGTGGTTGGGTTTTCTTGATTTGCTTGGTTAACTGGGTTTGCTTGAGCTTGAGTGTTTATGATGTTAACCAATTGAGGGCACGTGTTTCTAAAGTGGGTAGGGTCGCCACAATTGAAACAAGCTCGAACATATGGGAACATGGGGTATTCGGGTTGTTGATACTTTGGATCATGTTTTGAGTAGGGGGTGAGGTTTGGTTTTGAGAGGTGCGGCAAACCTTGCTCATATGACCATAGCGTCCACAATTCACACATAATCGATAAAGTAGGGTAGATGGATGGTGATAAAAACAGGTGTTACATCGAGGGTGAGGTCCAAGGTAAGGTTTCTTATTTGGGTAGGTTGAGTTGGGTGCTACTTGAGTGATTGGGATAGCTTGGAGGGGTACGGCTTGTAAGGCTGGTTGATTGCGTTGGGTGACAGCGAAAAGTTGCTCATCTCGATTCCTCTTGGAAATGGGTGGAGAAGGGATTCAGGTTTGGGTGGAGTTTGAAATTTCAGTTGATGCTTTATCCTTTTTCTTCTCCTCCTTGAAGTCTTTGTTCCGGATTCGGTTCTCGGTGAGCTCTGTAGCTATCTCCATTGTTGCTTCCAAAGTTGCAGGTGTGGTACTTATTACAGAGTCTTGAATCTTTGAAGGAAGACCTCGAATGTAGTGCTCGATCAAACGGTAGAGGGGAGTGAACAAGTTGGGAACCATTTGATTTAACTCAAGGAATCTTTTGTTGTACGTGGTGTGGTCGCCTTCCTTTTGTTTCAACGAATAGAACTCATCCTCCAATTTCTTGATTTCGCTCCTTGGGCAAAACCGTTTTGTCATGATTTCTTTCAATTCTTCCCAAGTCAAAGTCATAGTATCTTCAACACCCCGTTTGGCCTTCTCTGTATTCCACCAAGTAAGTGCTATTCCAAATAAACGACTAGTAGCATATCGCACTTTGCGATCATCAGGGCAGTCGCATGTTAGAAATATGTTTTCCATTTCTTCAAACCAATAGAGAAGAGTGGTGACACCTTCAGTCCCTTCGTATTTTGTAGGGTCGCAGGATTTGAAATGCTTGTAGGTGCATTTAGTAGTATTTGGGGGAGGGTTGACAATATTTTGAACTTCTTGATTGACGGGATTAGCGGTAAGGGCTTGTTGGACTTGGACTATAATGTTGGGTATTACGGCAGCCATTTGTTGAGTGATTAGGGCAGCCATGCGCTCGCGAGCTTTTCCTGCTCTCATCTTCCTACGAGCGGAATTAGAATACATCTACAAGGAATACATATGAAGAGTATGAGTTGGATGCTTTTGGGATCATGTGTCGTATTTAGGAATGAACACTCATAAAATAAACATAGCAAAATAAATCTACTACATCCATAGGATGTCTTGGGCTTTGCTCGTATTTGGGCCTTGCATGCCGCCATACTTCACCTTCGTAATCATGTGGGCCCCCATGATTACCGGGTTTTTCATATGGTTCGCATGTGTTTACCTGGTTACGTACACTAAAACCCGGAGAAAATCGAGAAATATGTAACGTATGATATTCGGAATGTGTCCAGGTGTGGACATGGTGACACCTCAAAGTGGGGTTAGTTCGAACGATGTTTGGTGTGGCATGCTTTGGCCTAATAGGTCCTTCGTACTCTCATCGTTAGTCCCCAGGTAGGCAAACTGGTCCGTTATATTGGATTTATACGAATGCCAACCTAGACAGGACGTTCCGACTACCGGTACTTGTACCCTTACAATTACTACATGCTCGTCGCAGAACTCACTCTGATGAGATTTGAAAAAATGAAAAATGCGACAAAATCTTGAATAACGGAAATATGAAGATAATTTGAATATGTGAATATTGTAACATGTATGATGAATATGTATGTAAGTATGTATGTTCAACTGTAAGCATAATTTACTATATATCACAAAATGTAATATTGGAAGTGTTTGCATGCATTTGTGTATGTAATAAATATGAAACAAATAAATATCATAAGTTTGCATGTAACCACATAAACAATTAAAATCTAATCAACTATAGTATAGGCTCTAAGGGTCTAATAACCTATCTTATATCCCTATAGTCAAAAGCTCTGATACCAATCTGTCACACCCCGACCCGCAGCGGAAAAGGTGACCGGGGCATGATTGGGTTTTCGTCAAAGCTCATGACATTTATTATAAGGTTTCATATTTATTATTTCAATTTAAAGAGATCATACAATCATATCAAACAAATACAACATGTTTTATTCATCCTTCTAAACTTCATTATTTTTCTTCTAAGGCAATTTCCTATGTTTTCCATGTTTCATCCTGTTCACCTGTATCATATGTAAAAATGGTTTTTGGATCAACAAAAAGTTGGCGAGTGAACCTTGTTAGAAAACATTTATTAGTGATTTCTGATTTTATTTAATATGGAAAAATCGTGCAATATTCATATATGAACAAATGTAATTAAACATACAATAACAACAATTAGCATACAATAACAAACCACAACAAAAATAACATACATTAACAAACCAACAGCATACAATCACAAACCATTAGCATGCGATATCAAACAACAACAAACAATAACATACATTAACAACCAACAGCATACAATAACATATCAACTTGCATAAATATATAACATAAATGAAACTGTGCGATCAAGGCTCAATCAAACGGAGCCGATCGTATTGCATGTACTGAAAATGATAAATGTCTGTGCGATCAAGGCTCAATCAAACGGAGCCGATCGTATTGCATGTACTGAAAATGAAAAATGTCTGTGCGATCAAGGCTCAATCAAACGGAGCCGACCGTATGTAGGCAACGCCGGGTTCACGCTCATAATGAAATGGGGAACTGCTCAACGCTCATAATGTAATGGGGAGCGGCGGCCTATGAAATTGCATGTACTGAAAATAATAAATTAAATCTAAACAATAATCACACAAACAGTTTGCACAGGCTGGATACACATTTATTCATGATATGATGTATGCACAATGATTTAAATATAATAAATAGTAAGACACATGATACACCCCAAAAACGTGATTTAAACGGGGAATTTGTAGAGATTCACTCACAGTGGGTGCGTTCGGTGAATGATGATGAATGCGCACGAGTTTAGAAGATTGATCGACGAGGAATAACTAACCTAATTAATAATGAAAAAGTAAGGTAAATAAATGGATTTTATTAACAACTTTAATAAAATTTTTGGATATATTTTTGTGAGTTTTTGGCTATTTTCTAACCTTAAAAATGTTATTTTTAAGTATTTTTAATTGATTTTTAAATAAAATAAATAAATAAAAATAATAAAAAAATGTTGACTTTTTGACCGTTGACGCCAGGTTTTATTGTGTAAGTGTATGCGCCGGGTGAGGCTCGAACCCGAGACCTCCCGTTCGCGTGCACGCAGCTCTACCAACTGAGCTACGTGTCTAACCTGAAATATTTCTGTTTTAATTATATTTATATACTAATTGAATTAATCCGAAATCATTTATTTTAAAAACGATTTTAATGTCTCGCTCGGTGCTCGCCACAGGTCTCGAACCCGGGACCTGTGGTTTAGTTTGGCACACAGTCCACCGCTGGACTGTGTGTCTAACTTGGTAATTATTCTGGTTTTTATTATACTTAACATCTAACGGAGTTAACCCGGTTCAGTTTATAAAAAAAGGAATTTTATTACAGCGAATGAGGTTGGGCAGGAATCGAACTCGGGACGTATGCGTGTTTTTGTTCGCACACAGTCCACCGTGGACTGTGTGTCTAACCCGTTCATAAATGATTTTAATTAAACTTATATTATAACTACTTCGTCTTCTTTGTTCAAAACTCAGGCAACGGTTATCTAACTGTTATTTGATTAATTCGGTTAATGAACAAGATGAACAATTGAAAAGTATTGAACCGAAGAGTTTGGGGAAAGAAAGTACCGAACAGATCGTCTTCTTCAGAAAATCCGGCGAAGCTCGTCGGCTCTGTTTTGGAACCTTCGGCTGTTAGCATCAATTAACAGTTTGGAGGGATTGGATGTGAAATTGAACTAATGAGTAATGATTATCAGTATGTTTGAGTGATCATACCGAACGCGAGTTTCCGACAAATCCAGAAGTTTTCCGGTGAAAACAGAAAGTCCAGCAATGTCGTCTGTGGTTGATTCTGAGCGATGGGTTAATGTTAGTAAGGTTCTAACAATTTATTGAAACAGTAAAGTCGAGGTATTTTACCGTTTTGAGTTGAGTCTCGGTTTTCCGGCGACTTGCAGAGAATTCCGGCGATGATCAGAAAGAAATTCCGACGACCAGAAAATAGAATAAACACAAAATTAGAAGCTCTGGGAATGAAATTGAATCGCGAGATGAGTGTTTTGTTGAAGTAATTTCAGAATGAAAGTTTTCGGTTATAAAAACCAAACATCACCTGAATTCAAGTTCATTAACGTCTGAATTGATTTAAGATGTCGGTTTTATCGGTTATGATTAAGATTCCGCGAGCACTCAAACGTCTTGGTCGGTTTGAAAGCGATTTCGGTTTCAGTTGGCGCAATAGGTTGATTCTCAGTTGAACATATGATTTAATTGCTTCCCAGAACTTCACAAAAAGATCAAGTGGCGGAGTGGTTGTAGAGATGTGTGTTAATGCTTTGTAGGCTATCGGCTGACCGGGTTCGAGTCCCGGCTTCAGCATATTATTTTTAATTCACTATTTTTAGTACATTTTCAAAAATAAATTTTATATTCTAACATACTTATTAATTATGTATCGTTTAAAATTAATTTGGGCATTAAATACGCAACGAAATTTTTAACTGGTTGTTCGGTTAATAAACGAAGCGGGTTTGGTAAATCCGGTTTTTGACGGATGTTACAGCTTTCACCTCTGACATCATGAAAGATGCTCAGAGGTTAGCATTGTAGTATAAATACTTGCCTTCATTGTACTGTTTTACTTATCTATTAAAAGATCATTCACCAATTATCTTCTCTGCATTTTTGTACTATCAAACTTAGTTATAAAAGGCTGAGGGGGAGTTTGGATCAATGCAACATTTTGAAAGCATGATGATGAAAACAATCTTCCATTGATTGTAAAACAAAGTTTTCTATTTCCGTTGTAATTCAGTCTGGTTTACCTTCTTTCATTTACCATCTTACAAAACATTTACAATCAATTAAACTCAGATCCTAACAACTTAGTTAACTCTTTCTATGTCGGGCATGGCTCATCGCGTTAAATATTGCTTGGCTACTTGGTATAGTGAGAAGTACATACATTTCCTTTACATTTCATTCATGACCATCCTAAGTGTCCTTGTGACAATTTGTGTGTTGGTGAACCTTACAAAAGAGGTCAAATGATGGTTATCCTCCTACCTCCATGCATGACATCTATGACATATATGTTGGACTTATTATGTACTATATAATATCTATATAAACTTACACATAACTGAACCCTTGATAATAATCATATGGTTACTTGTCATGACATTAGGTTATATTATATAAGCCTTAAACATACCGTTACGATTCTAATGGGTAGTTTACACCCATGAAATCACATTCACCCATACGGGTTGTTATAGTGTCAAAAATGGGTGTATTAAGACTAGATAATTATTTTCCTGTACACATACTTTTGCATACTTTACATTCGAATCCAAATCCTTCGTTAGCATCCGAATACTCACACACCTTCGTTTACCCCATGTAGGGTAATCTCGGTTTTTATCCATCCAACTCTCCAACTCTTCACGGGATTTCAAAGGAAGCTTTGCAAAACCATGAGTACACTCGAACACCCTTTTACGCTTTACACTTTTAGGTGAAATATGTTTACCTTATCAAAATTACACGCAAACTCATTTATACTTTATGCAAACACAAACAATCCTATATACATGCTAAAATACATGAAATATGATTTGTATTCTTGAACATTCTTAAGCGTTTCGCATGTCATTAACTTCGTACGAGCCTCGCCTTAACAGGTATAGCGCTATAGGAGTAACGCACCACCCATATTCTTGATTCATGTTAAGTCTTTAATTCTTGCGGTAATCTTTGGGTTGACTTGTTGAATTGCATGCCTTGATACATTAATCTAGTTAACGGTTTTTGCCATGTGGATTCGTTTAAACATAACATACTTATGCTATATCAAAACTTGTTTGCTCGCTAATGCTTTTGTGTTGAACTATACTTTTAAACATGTTGCAGGTTGATGATGATGATGATTATGACGAAATCTAGTAGGGACGACTTAGAAATGCATCTAAAATGCTAGATTTTGTTAGATTAGTTTGATGAATTATGTCATACTTTGAATTTGAAATTGTTGTATTTTGATTTCCTGTATTGTAATCGACAATTATTATCTATGAAATGAAATCGTTTTGAATTAAATGTTGTCACAAATAGTGTTATGATGTCTCGAGCAATCTATTTACGTCCGCCCTGATGATTTCGCCATCAGTTGGGGTGTGACATCAACAGCCTTCCATGAACCCTTTAACCCTACAACCTTCTTCCCTGCTAATTTACCCTCTTTACCAACAACCAATGGCAACTCCTTCTTCTTACCATCAACCACAACTTCCAGATCATCTTAAATCTCTATATCATCGCTAAGATCAACAGGTTCAGAAGACGTTGGTTGATCAGCAGCTTTTATCATACGACGATTTAAACGGCGAGTAGAGACTTTAGAAGCAGCAACCTTGGTAAAATCCTTGACATTAGGGACATTTACATAGTCTGAAACTTCAAACCTATGCACAACACCACGAACCTTCACCTTTTGCAGCCTCAACATCCGAAAAAACAACATCAGATGTGTCGTCGCTCTTAATGAAATCCAATGCAGACATGACTGCCAAATAACACAAAACAAAACATAACTAAAGGCGTAGGAAAGCAACAAAAAGATACACAAAGTAAAATGCATACCCTGACCATCACTCATGAGTACAAGATTTCGATCTGGTTTATCCCACAACTTGCTAATACCCATTTATACTAACAGATGTTCAGGAAAGGGACGAAGTCTCGAAGAGCATGCTGTGATATCCCGGGTTTTTCGGATAACTTAAACGTAATACTTGTCAATCTAATTACGTGCTATGTGTACGAACGTGTACGAATTAAATGAACACGAGATGTGTGTTGTGTGATTGTTTTAGTAATTGAATAATTAGAGTAGATACGTACACGAACTGAACCGAATCGCGACACGAACCAAAGTGATTCATTGTGACTCTAGGAGTTAACAAGTTTTAAACCTTAACTCAAGTATTCGGCCGAGAACGAGAATTAAACACAAACCGAGAACAACCCAAACCAAACTAACTCACCCTAGTCCTCGGCCACATGATCAAAACCCAAACCAACCCGCCCAAGTCACTTGCGGCCGTGTGCAAACCCAAACCGTAACCTTATCCCTTGCGCTTATATATATCATCCATTGCATGCCTTCATTCACAATTCGCAAAACCCTAAAAAGAAATTGCCGTCGGCAGCTTTGTCTCACTCTTGTGATCGCAAACACTGATCAGCCTTGTTCTTTGCCTTCCTCTCGGTCGCAGCAACAGCAGCAGCCATCGCCATCCTTATCTCCTGACCGCAAACAGCCCTTGCACTCCTTGTCGATCACGAGCAGCTTCCCTTTTCAGTTCCTTTCAGTCGCGGTTTGCTGGAACAGCCGGACACTCCTTGTCCAAGACCCGGCTTGTTTACCTAATTATTCAAGGTTAGGTTTATCTCTGATTACAAGATTAGTTGTCTCGGATTATATGTATGCTTGAATGTTTAGTTGTCTCTGATTATATGTATGCTTGAATGTTTAGTTGTCTCGGATTATATGTATGCTTGAATGTTTAGTTGTCTCGGATTATATGTATGCTTGAATGATTAGTTGTCTCGGATATATGTGTCTTGATTATTGCTATTTTCAGATTTCATGATGGTATAGTTTCGGATTGTTAATACAAGATTGAGAGTTGGAATGAGTTTGAAAGCTGAATACATATAGGCTGTGTTTTGGTTGTAATAACTAGAAGTAAGAACTAGGGTTTGCATGGATGAGATATTGGTATTAATCTAGGATTAGAAATCGGTTTTAGATCGCCTAGATTAATCGCATGAACGGGATTACACGAGTTTATGATAAAGATATGCTGAATCAGTTGCTGAGTAATAGTTACAGCCGACTTCATCTGGCTGTAACTCGGTCGATAGTTGTCGAAAAACGGATTTTCTGATGTCTAGAACGTAGAGATTTGAATAAGGAATCTAATGGCGCTGGATTCATAATTTTCTGAAGTCGTTTGATATTTTTAAAGGGCTAAATAAGTTCAGTAACTAAAACTGTGAAAATCCTGAAATTTTGCTAGTTGTTAGTCAAGCTAGATTTTAAAATCAGTAGGGAGTTAAGTCATGATTTTTGTACAGCAACTAGGTATAGAAATTTCCGGGCAACTCCAACTGGAATTTTGTTAATCGGACGATCAGTGATTTTTAAATAAATTCTTCCGTGGACTGCAGTCAGAAAGCGTAAATCTGACTGCAGCTTAGTGAATTAATATTTATGGTTAATTGGTAAAGATTTAGGACTTGGAAAATTATATAAATTTCTATGGTATAAATGTCACCTACTGTAAAAATATTGAAATTTTTGGAATGTTAGAACTATTTTATAAAAATCCTAGAAAACAGCTGAATAATTGAGTGTTAAGCAGAAAGTTGATAACTTGTGATTTTATGCATTAAAGTGTTGCATGGATGTGGAATATGTTCATGATAAGTTGTTGATTACTATGATCACATGAGAATACTTGCATGCATGTTTGAGTGTTAGATATGTTGTTTGTGTGTATCACTTTGTGAGTAAATTGCGTGTGGAATTTGTATTGGTGTGATTTCACACTGACGTGTAATTAATTGGTTTGTTAGGACGCAACTAGCGGTCCCATCTCTTATAACATCTTTGCTACACTAACCGAGCAAATAAAGGTGAGTTCACGGCCCCTAACTTTATCCGGTTTTTAAACAACAGGGGGAGAAACATGTATACACTCTCAAACTCAATCTCTTTACGTTATACGAATTTAACGTCACATAACTATACGGTAACTAAGTTAATGTTAATGTAATGTTATGGTCACTAAGCAGCTTTATCACTTAAGTCCTCGACAATCTCCTCGGATCGTTAGTATTTGGGTTAAATAGCGGGGGAATTATAAGTAGTACTACTGGGTCTGACGAGCCCCATCCGAGCTAGTCGCGCTAGCCGACCTGGTATGGTCAACGGGTGAATAATTGGCCTAACATCGCCATGGTCATGTGATAGGCCTGGCAAAACGGAGGCACAACTGTCAGCTTCGATCGCGAACTCTTACGTGACATGACTTTAGGCTAGCTACCTATATATATTAACATTGAACTTAATTACGGATCAACTTAATATTCCGGGTTTGGAATATTGGAAACATCAACTTATTATCCCGGGTTGGGGATAATGGAAATAACAACTTAATATTCCGGGATGGGAATATTGGAAGCAACAACTTATTATTCCGGGATTGGAATAATGGAACTGATACGTTATCCCGGGTTGGGGATAACGGAGTAAACAAACTATAACCGAACAAACGAATTTATGAAAACCTGTGAACTCACTCATCTTTAATGTTGACACTTGTTTCTTTACATGTTTCTCAGGACGCTAGGAGCTCTAGGTGCATGCACGTGCATTGAACAAGACATCATTATCGAGTCTTATTTATTAATATTGTTTTGGGATTTTTCATTTGTTTTGGCGTTTGTGTTGGCGCCCGCATCACTACTTACTTATGCTTCCGCTCAAACTTTAAAACTAATGCTCTGCTAAACATTGGTAATTGATATAAAATCTACAATGAACGATTTTGGAAAACGTATTATCAAATCATGTAGAGTCGTTCGACGTACTAGTGTTTTCAGATTCTGGTTTGTTCACACGCCTCGCGGTAAAACTCCGCAAGTGGAAATTGAGGGTGTGACAGATTGCTATCAGAGCCACTAGCTATAGAGAACCAGGTTTGCATTAGAAGTAGACCTAAACTATAGCTGATATCACGACACTAGACTTAGTTTGGCACCGAATTATTATATCTTGTTATGCAATGTGCCACAACCGTGTTTGGTAGATTATACCTTCATAATAAGAAATGAAAACAACTCGTAACTAACTACACGACCTAACAGGCAATGTCATCATCCTCATCGTCATCATCGTCCGACAGACTTACGCCACCAAGGGCACCAGGAAAGGCACCAATGGTGGAACCCATACCACCTTGGGGCGTGGAGACACGCTCAGCAGCGAGGAAAAGGCTCGCTCTGGGGGAGGAGTCGTCGTTACGCCCAACTATTGCTGTACCGGTTGAACCGGTTAATCCTGTAGAAATAGGAATTGACATGCTTAGAATCCTGGTACATACACAACAAAAACAGCTAGAAAGAATGCAGGAAACCATCCTAGCACAAGGATGGATGATCCGACACCTTACCGGAAAGACCGACACGCTCGAAGAAGAGCATCGTACGAGCAAGATAGCTCGTAACACCATAGCCAGAGATCTGCGTGCTGAGCAGATAAGAGCTGACTGGCTTGAGGACAGAGTCCTGGAAAATAGTTGGAACATTCAGGAACTGCAAAATCAAGCACTTGCACCAGCACCTGCCCCTCCAGTGCCGGTAGAGGAGGATCCTGAAGAGGATCCGGAGGAGGACCCAGCTGAAGAAGCTGGAAATGCCGCACAGGATGACGGCAACGACAGTGACTTGGGGAATGGAGACGTAGACGACTGACACGTCTCGTTTATTTTATTTGTTTTCCTTCAGTTTATTTATTTTCCCACTGGTGTTTAAACTTGAGACTTTATAGTGAACTCGTATGTTTGATTTGCACTCTTGTAAGACGTTGAAATTTCAGTTAATCAAGTATTTCTTTTGATTATTTAACATATTGAGTTGACATAACTTACTAATTATTAAAGTACGAAGTAGGATAACTATATTGGATATATAGACTGATCGGGGTGTGCTTGTGTTGTGTTTCGAAGATCTAAATGGCGACTGGAAGACGTGGAAACCTTAACTTGACGCCCGAAGAACTAGCTTCCATGATTCAGGAGCATGTGAACGCAGCCTTAGCGGGTGTTCAGAACCAGCCGGCAGGTAACCATTATTAAATTTTCGCGTGAAAATCTAATAGTGAGGCTAGTAAAATTCCTTGCTGACTTCCTGTTCTCTGTCAGCAGGAGGGGGCTTTAACCCCTACAAGATGTTCCTTGACGCAAAGCCTAGCAAATTCTCGGGGGCGGAAGGACCCATTGGACTGGTTCGCTGGATCGAAAAATCGGAATCTGTTTTTGAAATGTGCAACTGCCTCGAGACCAACAAGGTCAAATACGCAGCCTCAACATTGGAAGATGGGACACTGACATGGTGGAATACCCAAGTCCAAACACGTGGGCTTATAGCTGCGAATGCAATGGCATGGACTGAGTTCAAGGCCCTGATTAAAGAGGAGTACTGTCCACGAGACAGAGTGCAACAATTGGAACAAGCTCTATGGAACCACAAGATGGTGGGATCGGAAATTGAAGCTTACACTGCAAAACATCATGACTTAGTATTTATGTGTCCCGATTTGGCCAACACGGTGGAGAAAAGACTCGAGTTCTATCTCGGGGGTCTGGTTCCGGAAATTCAGGGTATGGTGATGTCTAGTAACCCTGTAACTGAACATCAAGCAATCCGATTGGCTCACAAACTCACCGATAAAGCGGTGGAACAGAAGAAACTGCCAGCACGGGGTACCACCGAAGTCGCCCCAGATAACAAAAGAAAATTTGAAGACTCCACTGTTCGACAGTCTTCGTCATATCATCCGCAGCAAGGGAACCAGAAACGGTTCAATCATTACCACAGCCACCGGGGTCATCAAAATCATCCCGTCAACAACAACAACAACAACAATATCAACAACCCGAATGCAAGCGGCTATGCGGGTCGAAAGCCGCAGTGCAACCGCTGTAACCTCCACCATAACGGCCCTTGTGCCGGAAGTCGCTGCCAAAGATGTGGCAAGATGGGACATGCGGCAAAGGATTGTCGTGGGGAAATCATGTCCCGACAAAATCAAAATCAGCCCCAGGGTCAGCAGCAGGGTATAAACCGGGGGTGCTATCAGTGTGGTAGCACTGCTCATTTCAGAAGAGATTGCCCACAGTTGCGCAACAACAACAATAATGGTGGAAACAACCACAACCACAATAACCTCAACAAAATAATAACAACAATAATGGGAACGGTGGCACAGGAGGTGCCAAAGGTCGCGCATTTACATTGGGCCGCGGAGAGGCCAGAAACGACACGAACGTGGTCACCGGTAAGTTTCCCCTTAATGAACATTTTGCTACTGTGCTTTTTGATACGGGTGCGGATAGGAGTTTTATATCTGAGTCTTTTAGGAAGGACCTAAATCTCACGCTTAAACCATTAGAGACCCCTTATGTTATAGAATTAGCCAATGGTAAATCGGTAGATGTGACCCAAATCGTATCCGGCTGTTAACTCAAACTCGCGGGCCACACTTTTACCATTGATCTGATGACAACTACCCTGGGTAGTTTTGACGTGGTAGTCAGAATGGACTGGCTATCCGACGTCCGGGCGGAAGTTCTCTGCTTCGAAAAGTCTATCCGTATTCCACTCTCGAACAACGAAATCCTGACAGTACAAGGCGATAAGGCAAGCGCCGTCACCAACATCATCTCATACATGCAAGCGCTGAAGTATCTTCGGAAAAAGAATTCCTTCGCTTTACTCGCACTAATTACCGAACAGCCTAAGGACGAGAAACGTATAGAAGACATCCCTGTCGTCCGTGATTTTTCCGATGTATTCCCAGAAGAACTACCTGGTCTTCCACCACATCGACAATTGGAGTTTGAAATCGAATTGGCAAGCAATGCAACTCCTATCGCCAAGGCTCCATACCGCCTAGCTCCAGCCGAGCTGCAGGAGCTATCTACCCAACTTCAGGAACTATTAGAAAAAGGATTTATCCGGCCAAGCGTTTCGCCATGGGGAGCTCCAGTCCTCTTGTCAAGAAAAAGGACGGGACTTTTCGCATGTGCATCGACTATAGGGAACTCAACAAGGTTACTGTCAAGAACCGATACCCGTTACCTCGCATCGACGATCTATTCGACCAACTGCAAGGGTCAAGTTACTACTCTAAGATTGATTTACGGTCCGGTTATCATCAGCTACGCGTCAGGGAGGAGGATATCGCCAAGACGGCATTTCGCACTCGGTATGGCCATTACGAGTTCTTGGTCATGCCATTCGGTCTCACTAACGCACCTGCGGTATTCATGGACCTCATGAACCGCGTGTGTAAACCATACCTCGACAAGTTTGTCATTGTGTTCATCGATGACATACTCATCTACTCCAAAAGTGAAGAAGAACATGCGGAACACCTACGATTACTGCTAGGACTGCTTCAACAGGAAAAACTATATGCCAAGCTTTCGAAGTGTGATTTCTGGATTCGGGAAGTTCAGTTTCTTGGACATGTTGTGAACGAAAAGGGTATCCACGTAGATCCTGCCAAGATTGAGGCCATCAAAAACTGGGAAGCACCTAAGACACCGACGGAGATCCGCCAATTTTTGGGATTGGCTGGTTACTACAGACGCTTTATCGAGGGGTTTTCAAAGATCGCACAACCGCTTACTACTCTCACCCAGAAAGGCATCAAGTATGCTTGGGGTGAAAAGCAAGAAGCAGCATTTCAATCGCTGAAGCAGAAACTTTGCAGTGCACCCATTCTGTCCTTGCCGGAAGGGACAGATGACTTTGTAGTGTATTGTGATGCTTCCATTCAGGGATTGGGATGCGTACTCATGCAACGCGATAAAGTAATCGCGTATGCGTCACGACAGCTGAAGGTTCACGAGAAAAACTACACGACGCATGACCTAGAATTGGGAGCAGTAGTGTTTGCACTTAAGATTTGGAGACACTACCTCTATGGAACAAAGTGCACAATCTTTACTGACCACAAAAGCCTCCAACACATCTTTGATCAGAAGGAGTTGAACATGCGACAGCGTCGCTAGGTTGAACTCTTGAACGATTATGAGTGTGCCATTCGGTATCACCCGGGTAAAGCTAACGTGGTAGCTGATGCCCTCAGTAGGAAGGAACACTTGAAACCTCGTCGCGTACGAGCACTACAACTCACTATTCATTCGGGGCTACCCGAACAAATACGCGACGCCCAGTTAGAAGCAGTTAAGGAGGAAAACATCAAAGCCGAATCAGTGGGAAAAATGGAACGCGATTTGGAAGTAAAGCCCAATGGAGCCCGGTATTTCATGAATCGCATATGGGTACCTCTCTACGGAAACCTCAGAGGGCTAGTCATGGACGAAGCTCACAAATCTCGATACTCTGTCCATCCGGGTTCGGATAAGATGTATCAAGACCTTAAAACTGCGTATTGGTGGCCCAACATGAAAGCCGATATAGCCACCTACGTGAGTAAATGTTTGACTTGTGCAAAAGTCAAGGTGGAGTATCAAAAGCCATCGGGGCTACTCCAACAACCTGAGATCCCAGTATGGAAATGGGATCAGATCTCAATGGATTTCATCACTAAACTCCCGTGAACCTTGGGTGGTTGCGATACTATCTGGGTGATTGTGGATCGTTTAACGAAGTCCGCACACTTCCTAGCTATTAAAGAAACAGATAAGATGGAGAAGTTGACTCGCATCTACATTAAGGAAGTAGTTTCTCGGCACGGTGTGCCAACGTCCATCATCTCAGACAGAGATGCTCGCTTCACGTCAAACTTCTGGCAGTCACTCCAGAAAGCGTTGGGAACACGCTTGGATATGAGCATAGCTTATCACCCTCAGACTGATGGTCAAAGCGAAAGGACCATACAAACCTTGGAAGACATGCTTAGGGCATGCGTGGTGGACTTCGGAAATAATTGGGAAATTCACCTGCCTCTAGTAGAATTCTCATATAACAACAGCTATCACACGAGGATTTCGGCAGCACCGTTTGAAGCATTATACGGTCGTAAATGTAGATCACCGGTCTGCTGGGCAGAATTCGGTGACAGTCAATCACAGGCCCTGAGTTAATACTTGAGGCCACTGAAAAGATTGTACAAATCAGAAACCGCATGGCGGCGGCACGAGATCGACAGAAAAGCTACGCTGACCAACGACGCAAACCACTCGAATTTCAAGTAGGCGACCGCGTCCTACTAAAGGTGTCACCCTGGAAGGGTGTAATCCGCTTTGGAAAACGGGACAAACTTAACCCACGGTACGTAGGCCCGTTTGTAATCTTGAAACGAATCGGACCCGTAGCATACCAATTAGACCTTCCTGCCGAACTCAGTGGAGTTCACAACGTATTTCACGTGTCAAATCTGAAGAAGTGTCTATCAGATGAAACTTTAGTTATTCCATTGGATGAGATCCAAGTGGATGAACAACTACACTTCGTGGAAAAGCCTATTGAGATCATGGATCGTGAGATCAAGACTCGAAGGCACAGCAAGATTCCAATCGTTAAAGTTCGTTGGGACTCTAAGCGTGGACCGGAGTTCACGTGGGAAAGAGAGGATCAAATGAAAAGCAAATACCCACACCTCTTCGCAACTGAGCAGCAAACTAACGATACCAGTACCTAAATTTTCGGGACGAAAATTCTTTCAACATGGGGATGATATGACAACCTGGAAATTTCTCATACTTTCGTGTACTATTGTTGACTAAATTCTTGTGCATGGCACTTGGAAATCTTTGTGTATGACACTTGGGAACCTCTTGTAACGTTGCGTACCATCATTAACGAACTAACTCTTTGTGCGTGGCACTCTGAACATGTACGCTACATGCTAAACCGCGTTTACTCAATTTTCGGGACGAAAATTCTTTCAACATGGGGATAATGTGATATCCCGGGTTTTTCGGATAACTTAAACGTAATACTTGTCAATCTAATTACGTGCTATGTGTACGAACGTGTACGAATTAAATGAACACGAGATGTGTGTTGTGTGATTGTTTTAGTAATTGAATAATTAGAGTAGATACGTACACGAACTGAACCGAACCGCGACACGAACCAAAGTGATTCATTGTGACTCTAGGATTTAACAAGTTTTAAACCTTAACTCAAGTATTCGGCCGATAACGAGAATTAAACACAAACCGAGAACAACCTAAACCAAACTAACTCACCCTAGTCCTCGGCCACATGATCAAAACCCAAACCAATCCGCCCAAGTCACTTGCGGCCGTGTGCAAACCCAAACCGTAACCTTATCCCTTGCGCTTATATATATCATCCATTGCATGCCTTCATTCACAATTCGCAAAACCCGAAAAAGAAACTGCTGTCGGCAGCTTTGTCTCACTCTTGTGATCGCAAACACTGATCAGCCTTGTTCTTTGCCTTCCTCTCGGTCGCAGCAACAGCAGCAGCCATCGCCATCCTTATCTCCTGACCGCAAACAGCCCTTGCACTCCTTGTCGATCACGAGCAGCTTCCCTTTTCAGTTCCTTTCAGTGGCGGTTTGCTGGAACAGCCGGACACTCCTTGTCCAAGACCCGGCTTGTTTACCTAATTATTCAAGGTTAGGTTTATCTCTGATTACAAGATTAGTTGTCTCGGATTATATGTATGCTTGAATGTTTAGTTATCTCGGATTATATGTATGCTTGAATGTTTAGTTGTCTCGGATTATATGTATGCTTGAATGATTAGTTGTCTCGGATATATGTGTCTTGATTATTGCTGTTTTCAGATTTCATGATGGTATAGTTTCGGATTGTTAATACAAGATTGAGAGTTGGAATGAGTTTGAAAGCTGAATACATATAGGTTGTGTTTTGGTTGTAATAACTAGAAGTAAGAACTAGGGTTTGCATGGATGAGATATTGGTTTTAATCTAGGATTAGAAATCGATTTTAGATCGCCTAGATTAATCGCATGAACGGGATTACACGAGTTTATGATAAAGATATGCTGAATCAGTTGCTGAGTAATAGTTACAGCCGACTTCATCTGGCTGTAACTCGGTCGATAGTTGTCGAAAAACGGATTTTCTGATGTCTAGAACGTATAGATTTGAATAAGGAATCTAATGGCGCTGGATTCATAATTTTCTGAAGTCGTTTGATATTTTTAAAGGGCTAAATAAGTTCAGTAACTAAAACTGTGAAAATCCTGAAATTTTGCTAGTTGTTAGTCAAGCTAGATTTTAAAATCAGTAGGGAGTTAAGTCATGATTTTTGTACAGAAACTAGGTATAGAAATTTTCGGGCAACTCCAACTGGAATTTTGTTAATCAGACGATCAGTGATTTTTAAATAAATTCTTCCGTGGACTGCAGTCAGAAAGCGGTAAATCTGACTGCAGCTTAGTGAATTAATATTTATGGTTAATTGGTAAAGATTTAGGACTTGGGAAAATTATATAAATTTCTATGGTATAAATGTCACCTACTGTAAAAATATTGAAATTTTTGGAATGTTAGAACTATTTTATAAAAATCCTAGAAAACAGCTGAATAATTGAGTGTTAAGCAGAAAGTTGATAACTTGTGATTTTATGCATTAAAGTGTTGCATGGATGTGGAATATGTTCATGATAAGTTGTTGATTACTATGATCACATGAGAATACTTGCATGCATGTTTGAGTGTTAGATATGTTGTTTGTGTGTATCACTTTGTGAGTAAATTGCGTGTGGAATTTGTATTGGTGTGATTTCACACTGACGTGTAATTAATTGGTTTGTTAGGACGCAACTAGCGGTCCCATCTCTTATAACATCTTTGCTACACTAACCGAGCAAATAAAGGTGAGTTCACGGCCCCTAACTTTATCCGGTTTTTAAACAACAGGGGGAGAAACATGTATACACTCTCAAACTCAATCTCTTTACGTTATACGAATTTAACGTCACATAACTATACGGTAACTAAGTTAATGTTAATGTAATGTTATGGTCACTAAGCAGCTTTATCACTTAAGTCCTCGACAATCTCCTCGGATCGTTAGTATTTGGGTTAAATAGCGGGGGAATTATAAGTAGTACTACTGGGTCTGACGAGCCCCATCCGAGCTAGTCGCGCTAGCCAAACCTGGTATGGTCAACGGTGAATAATTGGCCTAACATCGCCATGGTCATGTGATAGGCCTGGCAAAACGGAGGCACAACTGTCAGCTTCGATCGCGAACTCTTACGTGACATGACTTTAGGCTAGCTACTTATATATATTAACATTGAACTTAATTACGGATCAACTTAATATTCCAGGTTTGGAATATTGGAAACATCAACTTATTATCCCGGGTTGGGAATAATGGAAATAACAACTTAATATTCCGGGATGGGAATATTGGAAGCAACAACTTATTATTCCGGGATTGGAATAATGGAACTGATACGTTATCCCGGGTTGGGGATAACGGAGTAAACAAACTATAACCGAACAAACGAATTTATGAAAACCTGTGAACTCACTCATCTTTAATGTTGACACTTGTTTCTTTACATGTTTCTCAGGACGCTAGGAGCTCTAGGTGCACGCACGTGCATTGAACAAGACATCATTATCGAGTCTTATTTATTAATATTGTTTTGGGATTTTTCATTTGTTTTGGCGTTTGTGTTGGCGCTCGCATCACTACTTACTTATGCTTCCGCTCAAACTTTAAAACTAATGCTCTGCTAAATATTGGTAATTGATATAAAATCTACAATGAACGATTTTGGAAAACGTATTATCAAATCATGTAGAGTCGTTCGACGTACTAGTGTTTTCAGATTCTGGTTTGTTCACACGCCTCGCGGTAAAACTCCGCAAGTGGAAATTGAGGGTGTGACACATGCCCTAATAGATTTCAAAAGCCAACTGTCCAACTTAGATTCGAAAGGTTCTAGTTCATTAAGAACAGCATCAGGATGGCTCCAAACCATTTTAAAGGGAATAATTGAGTCAGAAACCCAAAACAACTGGTTTTTCCAACCACTGAGTGTAACAGCCCACCATAACCGCATGATGATATTGTCCGCTTTGGCAGCCAGCATGCCCCCAACGCTTGCCCCTCACGGTTTTTTAAAACGCGTCATGATGGTGAAGGTATCCAGCCCCATATAAGGAAGCTTTTGTTCTGATCCTTGCGAGACCTAGCAGCACCGGTCCGGCCCTGGCTCTGATACCATTTGTAACACCCCCCAAATTTCCACTTGCGGAGTTTTACCGTGAGGTGTGTGACGAACCAGGATCATATCGAACTAAGTAAATAATATAAAACAAGTCAAACTAGAGTAAATAATATAAACAAGTCATCATGTCCAACATGAATAGTGAATTTCAAGTTAAACGTTTCAAACATAGTAAGTATTCAGCTGAAGCATAAACAATTGTTTAAACAATAAAAACCATTTTTGTTCAAAATGTAAACATAACATTAAGCGTTTCATCAAACGATACGACCCATGACAACTCCCGCTCCTCAGACTGCAAGTTCCCATAGCAATGATTATCTAACGACCTGCAAGCATGTAGAAAAAGTGTATCAGCGATTAAGCCGGAGAGTTCACAGTGTTTACCATAAAACAAGTAGGTGTTTAGTTTAAGGATATCTCATTAATAAACTCGATACCATAGTGACGTATGTTTGTTTGCCCTTATCAATGCCTATCAACATTGGCCATGTGTTTAAGGTCTTTAGTTCACGCCCGTCCTCCCAGGTACGGTGTGAGGTTGTCAAGCCTAATATCGCTATCAACTAATACCCCGTTGCCTCCAGGCAACTAGTTCGGTAGTAAGTATGCACTTTCGTGATAGAGTTTAAGTTTATTAACCAACATCGAAATTGAAATACTACATTTATAAAATGTATTCCTTTAGGGAATGTAGTTTGGTCCCCCCCCCGGGACACATGCCTGTGAAAGAGTAGTGCACTCACCTTAGTTTAGCTCGCCATATTAAGTTAGGGCGAGCTAGTATGGTCAACCACGTCCGCACAAAAGAGTGATGAGGGCCGATGAATGCTTGAAACCGAAGCTTGTTCTTCGTCGATTAGAGAAGAGGCAGAGACAGTGGGTATCTACGTATGGGGTTATAGGTGCTGGTTAGGGTTGGGATTTTATTAAAAAGGTTTTTATTTTAAGTTTGTTACATGTCGCATCTAGTCCCTCAATTTTCTACTTTCTGAAACTTGGATAGAAAGTAATTATGTCTAGTTTGGTATTTCACACATCAAGTCCCTCATGTTTTGATTCTCTATAACTTGCATGGAAAGTTATATTTCCTATTTTGTTAGTTAACACATTTAGTCCCCCTTGTTTCTAAACTTTGAAACTTGTATAGAAAGTTCACCAACTAACTTTGGTGCATGTACAAGACTAGTCCCACTAGTTTGTATTAGTTCTGTTTGTTATAATTTACATGTGTGACACAATGCAATTACGAATGTTATATAAATTATAATGATTTAACTAAGAGGTTTAGCGCCTTTAACCTAAAAAATGCAAGTTGACACATCATCCCCAAGTTGAAAGAATTTTTGTCCCAGAAATTTACTAATGTTGGATAATTGACAGACTCGTGTACGGTCTAGTAATTCCTGAATTACTTCTACGTGAATGTTTGTTTTTGTACTTGTGTAATGTTTAATGCACTTAATTAATTCCAATTAAGTGTAACGTGTGAATGAATGGTCAAGACAAACGAGTTTACGAGAGTAATTTATAACTTGAAAATTGTGGGATGTCACATCATCCTTAAGTTAAATAAGAATTTCGTCCTGAAATTTTGCAAGCATTTGCTGAAGAAGCTAGTGCGGTTGAGCGTTTTCTTTGGGCGTCACATTATCCCCAAGTTGGTTTGGAATTTCATCCCGAAATTTGATAAGTAGACACATGAGAGTGAAACACTAGTTAAAATGACTGTATCAAAACTACTAAGAGTAACAGGAAGGAGGTCAATGTCAAACACCTGACCTAAAGATCGAGTTTGCACACAGCATAAAAATATGGGATGTTTCACTCGGCTGAATATCAGCCAATTCCTCAATGTGTTTGGTTTTCAAGAGAGGTTTGGAGTCGACCCTAACAATCTACTGAATTTCAAGGACACGTAACTCCAATCGGCACCAGAATAGAATAAAACTTAAATGAAAAGATTGTTCACAGGGAACATACAGGTCACTACGTTGTTATCGTTCCTGGCGCTACCCGCGCCAATAGTAAATGCCCTCCCGTAAGCACCATTTCCACCGCTGTTGTTACTGTTGTTGTGATCCCCGGTGTTGTTGTAACTATTGCCTGTGTTGCTTTGGGAACGGAGCACTGAAATATTTCACCATATTTCCTACCTTCACGCACTTTTGACATGTTCTAGTGCAATGCCCATGGTGAAAATAGTTGCACTTGTTACACTTCGGTTGCCTACCAACGTACAAGCCCTAATTTTGATTAGAGTCTTGGTTCCGACTAGTAGAGGAAGACTGTTTGAAGTTGTGGTAAGGAAAAGAACATACGACGCACGAATGTGAGTTCGAATACACGAAATGAGAACAAGAACCATCTTATTGTAAGTGTCAAACCAGCTTGTTGTTCTACTAAATCATCTGCCACCGCGTGTTAATGAGATCCGTCAACTCCACCTGAGTCTTGACACTGTTGTCACATCCACCGCGCATGCTAGTTCCATATTCAATACAAGTAGACAAGGAAAGTAGAAAGAGTAAGAAAGACAAGGAAAGTAGAAGAGTAAAAAACAAGGAAAGTAGAAAGAGTAAGAAAAAAGACCGATTAGGAGTCCATCATCGCTATAGCTCCTGTGGATAGCTGAGTCCCCAATTATGTTGGATATGGGTCATAATCCTTTACACACACTAGATCTCACTAGGACTTACATGCACCCCCAATTATTATTACGTGTTCACCCGTAATGATAATTCGATTTGCATGTTTACCCCAATTCCTCCTAACTAGTATCAAGAGATCCTCATATTCGAATGTCAAAAGAAAGTGTTGTCAAAACGATGGAGATCACAAAAGATTTAAAAGTAAAATCGTACTAATGATTCATCATAGTATAAAGAGATAACACATGAATTCGTACTATAATGCGGTGTGTGGCTATATACAATGCAATGTGTATGTATATGATAAATGTATCGTGTATGCGATATTAGAAGACAAACCTTGCAATCTGGAGCACAGTGTCATGGATGTTTTTGGAACTGATTCGGTTATAGTATGGTTTTACAAAAACTTTTTTAAACCTAGTTCACTATAACCAGTGGCTCTGATACCAAACTGTAACAGCCCAGGGTAGCCGCACCATGATATTGTCCGCTTTGGCAGCCAGCACACCCCCAACGCCTGCCCCTCATGGTTTTTAAAACGCGTCTGGCTAATCGCTGATACACTTTTTCTGTATGCTTGCAGGTTGTTAGATAATCATTGCTCAGTCTGAGGAGCAGGAGTTGTCATGGGTCGTATCGTTTGATGAAAAGCATAATGTTACGTTTACGTTTTGAAAAAAAATGGTTTTTATTGTTTAAACAATTGTTAATGCTTCCGCTGAATACTTACTATGTTTGAAACGTTTAACTTGAAATTTACTATTCATGTTGGACATGATGACTTGCTTTATATTATTTACTATAGTTCGACATGATTAGTGGCTAGATCCTGGTACGTCACACGCCTCGTGGTAATACTCTGCAAGTGGAAATTTGGGGGTGTTAAAGATGGTATCAGAGCCAGGGTCGGACCGGTGCTGCTAGGTCCCACGAGGACGCTGGACCCCTTAGGGGGGGTTGGATTGTGATATCCACCATCGGTTATGAATGGGAACAAAAGCATCCTTATATGAGGCTGGATACCTTCACCATCATGACGCGTTTTAAAAACTGTGAGGGGCAGGCAGGCGTTGGGGGCCTGTTGGCTGCCAAAGCGGACAATATCATGGTTCGGTTACGCTGGGCTATTACACCGAGTGTTGTCACCATAGACGAAATCAAACATGTGTCAACCTGAGACGTCTCGAAGGTAAACCAATCGCCATTCTTAGCCAAACGAAAGAAACGGCGAAAGGACAACAAAGACGGATCATACTTTGCAGCCCGACACACAATCTAGAAATGCAAAACCCTAGCGAGACCTTGGGTGTAATTGACCAAAAGAGACACAATAATACTCCAAAATGTTCAGAACAAAGGTAAAAAAAGGATAACGAAGGTTTGAAAACTCAAAATGACGACAATACATTGCAATCAAACCAACTGGGCATTGATTGATCCCCCACTGCTGACATAACGCCTCAACCTCTTCTTGGGTAAGACGAATATAATTCACGACCAGATCTTTCCGAGCACTCATGAGAAATGATCAACAACAAAAGAAAGAAAAGAAAGAAAAAATAACCTAGAGTGAGAGAAACTGATGAAAGCTTGAAAGGAAAATGAGGGGTTAAGTTATATGTGATAAGAAAGTATAAAAAATAATAAAGTCTGGAATGCAGCACGCATTGAAAACCACCGCCTGCAAAAACTGTCACAAGTCAAGTCAACTGTCTTTTCAAAATTCAAATCTCAAAACTCAACTGCCCAGAAACCCTTCAAGCCTTGAAGCCTTTAAGCAATAAAAGTAGTGTACAGAAAGTCAAAAGCTTTTGAGCCTACACCTCAAACACCTCTGACTTGGATAGCTCAAGCTCAATAAAATGACTTAGACACAATATAGCTTAAATGATTGAAAGGTAAAAGGGTTCGGAATTGACAACTGTCGTGGACAGCAAAAAGAATGAGAACAGTACCCGGTCACATCAACACTTTACGTGTAAATTCTCCTGCACAGTCGCAACAGAGCATGTGGGAGAGCACACTCTTTTACCCCAAGTCCAAACCCTTCAACCTACAAAAAAGGGCAAATCCCCTACTGCAGCCAAAGATCACTGGTCAAAGGTTTCTTCTTATGGAGAATCACTTCCCTATAAATCACAGCCTCTTGTCATTCAGGAGAGCCATTCTAGATCATCCTTGAGCTCTGATCTTACTTCTCTCTCCTAGAACTTGCTACATGCTAGTTTATTCTTCACTTAACACTACATCATCACATTGATACTAACATTCTGGGTTGAACACTCTTCAATCCAGAATCTAAAAGTGAACAACAACAATAGTGATCTCTCTCTACGTGCTGCAAACGTGGGGGACCCCACGACCTGCGTTAGGCAAACCAAACCCTTGAACCCTTTTTTCCTAACCAGTCTGTCCACTATCATTTGTCTTGTATTTGTTGTAGCAACATACTTAAAAGGGTATATCAAAGCTTGATAGGTTTTGCTAGTTTCCTTCAAGTTGTTTTAAAATGCTAAGCCATCACCCCAGACATGGCTTCAAGTTGCTTTGAAATGCTAAGGCACTTATTCTCATAACAAATGTATGTGGCTATGGACGAGAGAAGCAAGCGAACGTAAGATGTGGGAATGCTCGTTCATGAGAATGTTTGCTAGTTTCTGTGGACCGCTCTATCTTCATTGAAGATGCAGCTTTTAATTAGATCTCCGCTCTATAGTAGTGTTTCGTTTTTTTGTTAACAATTTTTCTATTATATATTAAATCTCACTTCAGACTTAATTATTTAGTGGTGTTAACTATTTTCAAATTGAATGGTGAAAACTAGAGCTTATTTTTTATGTTTGAGAAATTGGTTAGTCAATTGCTAAGGTAACAACTTTAGTTCTTAAACTTTGCAATATGTACGAATTCTTTTTTTGAAGTCACAAGTTGAGTAGCGACTTCAGTAAGTCGATATCTAAACTAGTGAGTTCAACAACAAAAAGGCAAAACCATTCGAACATTCATCTGATTGTTGCAGATTGTAAAGTTCAAGAACCCAAATTCTATACGAGTTTTTATCATCACTTTTCAAACAACCAATTACTAAAAAATATCACAAGTTCCTAAGAGATAATTGATGGTCGGCTCAGCCCTAAGATTAATAAAAATAGTAACTTTTAAGCCAAACTTCCACTTAGAGCTTCAACCGTGTATAAATAAAGAGAACCAACCCCTCTTCTCCTATGCAATTGCTTTTCTTCAACTTGTGTACAACTTGTTCATCCCTTGTGGTCACACACACACACCATCCAAAGTCTTAGTTATCAAGCGAACCATATTTCAACTTCCTCAAAACGTGGGTGCCTTCCCTCTTTTGCCGTATTTCAACCAAAACTCTATGAACCTTGTTATCTAGCTAACTAGGGTACTGATAGGGTTTACTACCATACAAGTGTGATTCCTTTTGTCTACATTTACCTTTTTTTGTCCTATAAAACCCTAAACCATCCTCTTCTTCTAGCAGTAGCTCATCATGGGATTATATTTCTACATTCATATGCTCATTTTCTTAAGTCTTTACATTCATTGTAGTACTGTCAACTCACGGTCACTTGACCTCATTTCACTGGCACCTTCTCTAGCACCCGAACCAGCTCCATCTCCCAAAATTCAATTGAGTCCAAGGGTTTTTGATGTGAGGTCATTCGGGTCTGTTGGAGACGGTGTGACAGATGACACAGAAGGTTTTAAGATGGCGTGGGACTCCGCTTGTCAAAGCGAAGAACCATCCATCCTTCTTGTTCCAAAGCATTATAGTTTCTTGATACATTCCACAATTTTCACTGGAAGTTGTGGAAATAGTGTTGTCTTTCAGGTAATAAATAATGTGAATAGATGCATGTTGATGCATGATGTGGTTTTGTGTTAAATAGTTGTTCTTTTTTGTGTTTGTTTAGATTGAAGGAACAATAATGGCACCAGATGGACCAAGTGTATGGCCAAAAGGTATGAGCAAGAGACAATGGCTTGTGTTTTATAGGGTAAATGGCATGTCTCTACAAGGTGGTGGAGTTATTGATGGAAAAGGAGAAAAGTGGTGGGATCTTCCTTGCAAACCTCACAAAGTATGGTCTTTTTTCCTATGTTTCCAACATAATAATATTTAAAAAAAGAAATTATTATGATCTATTAATTTATAATTATAAGTCTTAATTATTTTTGTGTAAAGTAACCAACATGAATGGATAGAATTACGTGCAAATTGCCATATAATATTTTTATTCAACTTTTTAGACATGTGATTTAAAATAAATACGAACAACATTGATCGTACTTTTAAGTTGATTATCTTAGATAACTGTGCATGACAATGAATTTATAAAGTTCTTAATTAAGTACCAAAGGATTTAATATTATACTGAGAAAGTAATTGATTATTTGACAGGGACCAAATGGAACAACATTGCCCGGTCCTTGTGATAGCCCCGTTGTAAGTTTAACATTCATATACTTGCTATTTATATATACTACTTTTTATAGAACTTGATATGATATATACATTCATATAGGTTTAAAATAAGATTTTTTTTCTATGCCTTAACTACTTGGTAATTATGAGAATGTCACTATGTTCACCTAGTGTGTTTACTGATTAATACAACTTATTAAATATTAAAATGATACCTCTAAAAGGATATCAATCAAGAAAAAATTGTTACTTTAAAAGTTGTTCTTGTAATTTAGAAGATTGAACAACTTTTTATTGTACCTGATCCAAACATGACACCACATATATTCTTAGTTAGCAACAAAATAATAACAAATCTGATTATTTGTTAATGAATTGACGACGGAATGCAGACAATTAGGTTTTTCATGAGCACAAATGTTAGTGTTAAAGGAATTAAAGTAAAGAACAGCCCGCAATTCAACTTCCGATTTGACGGGTGTAACGGAGTACATATAGATTCACTGAATGTTAAAGCCCCTTCTCTAAGCCCAAACACTGATGGAATCCATATCGAGAATACGAACGATGTGACGATATACAATTCACTTATATCCAATGGTAATGATTATTAACAATATTTAAAATTATATGTTAAGCTAAATAAACATATATTGAAAGATAGTTAATAATTAGTTTGTGGTCTAAATATGTAGGTGATGATTGTGTCTCAATTGGAGCAGGGAGTTATAATGTTGACATAAAGAACGTAACATGTGGTCCGAGCCATGGGATAAGGTAAACATTTCTCACTTTTGTGCCAAACCCATAATAAGCATTATAAAATAACACTTTATATCCAACCGGTAGCTTGTTAGTTCGGGTAGACATCCAACTCTGATTGTTATGGAGGAGAGGATACATTTGTTCGATTGAAAACATGCATCCCATAATGCTTATCCAATAATTTAGTTGGTCGTTAAAAAAAGTCGATATTCTGTTTGAATGACAACTATAGTCACATATATAACGTGCCATCTTTAATATAGATTTCTAATCCATCGGTTGGAGCAAATCGATAATGCTAAATGATCATTTTTTATTATAGAAAATTAGCAATATATCTTTTTTCTATTTTTGTAATACTGGATATACTTAGGTTCCACCATCCAATTATTTATTTAATGAGTCAACTTTAATACCTGTTAGCAAAAGGTAACCTTAAACAAATTGAAATTTAAACTAATTTTCTATCTTATTGGTTATTTTTTATTTAAGGTGTTCGTGTGACACATGATTATAAAAACTTGAATTAGCCAATATAATTATGCTCTTTTGAACCTTTCACCCAGTTATCTAATACGCCTATAATGATTGTTATCTTTAAACATTTGGTGATGGTAGCTAGCGTCTTGGTAAACTATGTGTCGGGGTTTTTCTTTCCCCTTCTTTTTCATTTTTCTGGGTAGTTGTTATAAAGGATTAATTCAATGTATAGTATTTTTTTAATTTAAAATTATTTAATCAACAGTTGCCATTAAAAAAAATCTAATCAAGAGTTAAACATTATATAGTATTTGATCTATCAAATTATTTTATATACATTTCTTGTATTATTAAGTAATGATAGAAAGCGCAATATTTAGATACAACCATACTTTTAGTATATAAAGATTTTATATTTTTGATAAATTTACCCTCTTATCATATTGCCCGATCTTATATATGTACAAGGAATGGATCATGAGAAACCAAAAAACTAGCTTTATTTTGGTGTATTGTTTAGGTTTTTTTTTATAAATTTTTAGTTTTCTCATTTATATCTAGTTTTTTTATGATACTCTTCTTATATATATATATATTATATATATATATATATATATATATATATATATTATATATATATTTTAAAATGTATATGTAATTTACAACGTGTGTCTAAAACCTTTGATTTGAATAATAATAAAATAAAACTTATATTTATGTTTACTTGTATATTTATTTACTTGTTTATTATCAATTGTGACATACGGACACCTTTACATACACAATGACAAAAATATATATATTAGTTAAATTACAATTTGTTTAAGGTATGGACATGCCTTTTGCTAAGGTGTATTAAAGTTGACTCATTAATCAGAAAGTAATCATAATAGAAGTTCTATATATCATCATTTAAATCACAATTTTAAACACGCACTTTATGTTAGTACCTCTTAGAAAAACTATATAAAATAAAGTTTGGGTAGTATGATAAGAAGGTAAAATTATGGTATATTTCATTAAATAGAAAATTGGTGTATCGTATAATTTGGTTAAAAGCTCAAAAGAGAAATTTAGATTGCCAATTTACAATATTTATTAATTATTTCTAACTTTTAGACTTTTCTATTCCTAGTTAACTGATGATATATATATTATCACAAAATATATATTATAATAATAATAATAATAATATTACAGATACAGATCGGGGCCGGCCCTGAGAATAGATGTACCCTATTCGAGCTCGAAAAACGTGCCCTTAAGCCTTAACGAAATTGGGTATTGGGCTCGCTAACGGTCTAAACCTAATGTTAAAGGGGTTAATAATTAATCTAAACCATAAGAATAGTTTTGTAAGTAGGTCTATGTTGGTGTTTGTATGAATCTACCCTATTAAAAAATTATTTTACATATACGTATCGGCTTTTTTAGATTGCCAAATTACAATATTTATTATTATTTCTAACTTTTAGACTTTTCTATTCCTAGTTAACTGATGATATATATATATATCACAAAATCTATATTATAATAATAATAATAATAATAATAATAATAATAATAATAATAAATATTACAGATACAGATTAACCCGGTATAACATGATGTAATCTTTACAAATACACTTTGGCTAAATAAATTTGACTCTTCCTCGAATTTTTTTTTTCTTACAAAATTCATGAGATAAATATAATTCAACCTCGTTCAAAATAAATTATTTAAACTCATCCTCTCTAGCCACTATTGATTCCATTTGCAGCATTGGTAGCCTGGGGATGCGTAACAGCCGAGCATGTGTGTCAAACATAACAGTCACGGACTCTGTGATTAGACATTCTGACAATGGAGTTCGAATCAAGACGTGGCAAGGTGGGTTCGGGTCAGTATCGAAAGTGAAGTTTTACAACATCCATATGGACAATGTTCGGAACCCGATCATGATTGACCAATACTATTGCCAAACAAAAGGAGGGTGCCCAAACCAGACAGCAGCGGTACATATTTCGGACATAAGTTATGAGAAGATTAGAGGAACATATGATGCTAGAAGCCCAGCAATGCATTTAGGGTGCAGTAACAGTGTCCCTTGTACAAACTTAACATTTTATGACGTGGAACTGATGCCTTCGCAAGGCCAAATAATGGCAACTCCATTTTGTTGGAATGCGTATGGAGCTCTGCAGACGCTTACTATTCCACCAATTTTCTGCCTATTAGAAGGTAACCCTGAATCACTTCCTGATATGGAAATTGATCAGTGTTAGTTAAATAAACATATAAATAATAGCAGTACGGTTACTATTGGAGTTTGAATTCAGTATCAATAATATTTGGGTGATGTGTCAATGCGACAAGAGAAACTCCATCCCCATTAATTAATTATGTTGTAATTTGTAAAACTGATTGAATATAAATATAAATATTATATCTACCTTTCTTTACAACCCAAAACAGGTGTATTATTGGTCGATCTAGTGTGTCCAAACATGACATAGCTTCCACGCATTATGATAAAGTCCTATATGTGTGTATCTTTCACACTAGTATGTTTTGACCATAAATTAATTAGTTTCAACAAACAAAATTTAACCTCGTTTTATGAAAACGACCCTGATTATATTTTATACAATCTTTTAGGGGTTGTTTGTCAGCTTCTGAATAATGAAATGCTGAACCAGTAAGAGGTCTGAACCATTAAAAATCAGTATAATGCTTAACCATGTAGAGGCAAAATGTCTGACCAATTCATAATAGAGGTCCTAACCATTCAGACCCAGTATAATGCTTAACCATTCAGAGACAAATGTCTCAACCATTCAGACATCTCACTAACAAACAGCCTGAACTATTAAGTGTTGAACCAATAAGAGGTCTGAACCATTAAGAGTCTTATTAAGAGTTAAACAAACAACCCTTCACTCAAATCTCTTACCCATCTCTATAATTACACTAAAAAAACACTATATTCTCTTTCTTTTCAATTAAATAGTATTTTTTATACTTTTATCGTTACCTTTTATCCATTCTCCCATCACAACCACCTTCAAAAAATATTAAAAAATTATAGAGGTAGACAGTATCTCCTCCATATTTTCTGATGAACAGTAACTTTTTTTTTGTTTCTCTCTCCTCCACTCACAACAATTTACACTCACTCTCTCACAAATATAGAAGTCACACTTACGTAATGAAGAATCTATTGTGAATGCCCTTACTTGATTTTCAAGAACATTTTTTTTACTTTTCTCTAGAAATGAAATGCTAGATATCTAAGTGTTTTGAGTTCAAGGTCTCAAACAGTTTTGACGAAAAAAAAAGAGAAAATGATAACTGCAGTTTAGGAAATTACAAAACGAACCGCCCAAGTTGGCTGGCGAACCAGCTGGTCTTCACGTTTTTATGACATGATAGTTCTATTTCGTTGTGACATAAAAAATATATATATCTATCTATAAAAGCACACATTATATTACTGTTTATAAAAAATGGTAAGGATTGTTTATGAACTAGTTTTTCCCCGCCTTCATTATGGGGCACAAAGCCGAATATTTCTCTCTTATAACATGTATGTCTGTGTTTGATTACTTGTACATACTACTTATAACACATCTCAAAAAAATTACAACGAGTCAACTAATTTAAACGAAACACTGCCATACTTTTGCTAAAAAAACGAAAACAATAAAAATACTATAAATTTAAACGGGTGGCAAAATTGTAATTTTTCAGGATAAATGAGCATGTGCCAAACAATTGCCTGCTGTCTGACACGAATAAAAATTACACTGAATCAACCAGTTAAAACAAAACACTACCATAGTTTTGTTAAAAAATATGAAACGCCCATTATTTACAAGTGGTTAAAACTAAGTGAACATAGAAAATTCTCGACCAAATTTAAACTTTACACATTTCTAAAGAAAACTTGGTCATATTTATAGAGTTAACAAATTATATCTAGTTATATACCATCCAACGTTCATAAAAGATATAGAACATAAGTCTTTGGTTAATCTTTAACAACTACACTTTAAATTGCAGAACAACAGAATGTTTTGACCCATTTGCATAAGTTAAGTGCGGAAGCATATTGAAAGCGGTGTGGAGTGTATTCGTTCCGAGCGTAGCATGCCATCAAAGATTGACTTTGCCTATATCTCAACAACAACAACCAATGTTAATTTACACGTACTTAAATCCTACTAACCTCCAACAAACATGATATGAAATCATTGTATATTTTCCATCCATTGACACGTTCGCAACGAATCACATACATAACCATTCATTAATATAACATTCTAATTTGATGACCCGTTCGTAGTGGATCAACATCATGATCATTCTTAATCATCCTAGTTTGTTTGACCGTTCATTACAGATCAAACTCAATAATTAACCTCAACTTATTTAACAATTCATGATATTTTGGAATGAAAGTTTAACTTAACATAACATGAAAAAGCACTATAAATATCTAATACGTGTAAGTATGAAAACTTACCTTATGTTACACTTAGATGATAAAGAAACTTGGTTCATGCATTAGATTACAACCTAGAGCACCTTCAATTTCCTGAATTTGTGTTTTTATTGAAGGAGAAGGGTTTTCTCCTTCTCTCCTTCTCTCTCGTGCGATAACACACCCAGACACATCTTACGCCCTTTTTGTTTTAAACTTTCATCTTAATATGTACTTTCAACCCTTATAGTTTTCATTTATTATTTATTCAAGCACATTTTCCTTCTTTCTACACAATAGTCATACTATTTAACTTAGTTAGTTAATCAAAGTTATTATATTACATACTAGAACGTTTAAAGGCGTTTAAAGGCACGATAACTCAATTACGCATTTTTTGGGTATTACAAGTTCACCCCCCTTAAAGAAGGTTTCGTCCTCAAAACCTGAATACATATGGTTTAATAACATGTATACACATTATGTAGTCCGACTCTTTTGGGTATAAATAGTCCTACTACGAACATACATACCTTACTGCTAAAACTTCTTACGTACAATTTACATTCTCACAAATCTACTAAACAAATGCTAATCAAAACATTTATGCGTATGATTCTTTTACATACTAGTCTATGTGTACACTCATGTCTTACTACATTTAACTAGGGTTCACACAATAAATTACATCACATGCATACACATTCATTTAATTTCCTTTGAACACCCTATTATAGTGGGCGCACCATTCCCCTTTTTTTGTATAAGCATGTTACCATATACTAGTTCCGTCACTTCGCATATCTATAGTGTCCCAATAAGTTTTACTTATTAGAAACTTAGCCATGTCCATAAAGAAAACATATCAACATACATGTCACATCTTCGTCTGTTAGGATCTGAGTTCGAATTACTTGTAGTTTTTGTTTCAAAAATGGAAAATGATTGAATTAAAAGAGATTTGCAGCGGAATAAGATGGAAAACTTTTACTACAAGCAATGGTCGTTTGTTTTCATCATCATCATGCTTTCAAGTTAATTAACTTGCATGTGATTCACAAACTCCCCCTCAGCTTTTGCAATTACAGTTTGGTAATGAGAAAATGCAGAGAAGATGAAATGCGAAAGTTGATCTTTTAATAGACAAGTTTAAAGGTTACAAGAGTTGCCTATTTATACTAAACTATCTAACCTCTGAGCATCTTTGATGACGTCAGGGTTGATAGTGACAGGAAACAATATGTAACTAACTCTAAACACTGCTAATACTAAACTATCAGTGCTTAGCACTGTTACATTAATTAACTATGCTAATGACTAAACTCTGATTCCTATCCTCTGTCCTTGTTAACTCTGGCAGACCTTGAAGCTTTGTGAAGGCAGATGATAGGATGAGCAGTCTTTATGGAAAGCAGTGTAAGTGTATCAGAGGATATAACCTCTGATAGTTGAACCAAAGCTCGAATAGTGTTATTTGGCTTTATATCATTTGTTCCTTTCATAGGGTTCAATCCCAACAATCTCCCCCTGGAACAGATGATGCCAAAAACACTTTATTCTTGGTTTTTATTCCTCAGAAGGAATTCTCTTATTTGACCTTTGAATTGAAGTTCAAAGTTAAGAGATTCCATGTCATCAACATCCTTCACCAGCTCTAAACATAGTAGTTCTTGGAAGACTTCTACTGTAAGCTCATAAGCATCTTCCATTGATAGTTTAGTGGCTGCACCATCAGACTTGAGCAATGTCAATTCATGGGTGTCTTTTTCGACCTTCCATTTTAGAATTTTTGGGTCTGATGGTTTTCTTGAAGGAGCCTTTATTGCTGAGGTTTGTGAATGAGCCATCTTTGATAAGTCTTTAGCCAGCTTGGCACTTGTATCATTTGTGTGATAATTAATCATATTCTGAATCCCTTCTTTGATAAATGTATCCTCAAACCCTTTGTCAGTCTTTTCATTCATCTCCCCTTGCTTTTTCCTGTGTTGCAGGCAAGTGTGGAATGGGCAGATGTTGAGCTGGACTTTTTGGAGAGTTGAGCTCTGAGGATAGCATCTTCTTTTGAGTAATCAGGCTTGGGAGGCATGGATGGATCCTTTTTCCTTCTCTCTTTCAAACTTTTGTAGGTGTCTATCACCCTCACCTCACCCCATCTCATCACTTGGTTTTTGGAACCATAGTGATTTTGGATCAGTTCTTGCTTCATTCTCTTCAACTTCAAGACATTTTCAGAGATGTCTTTCTTGTATAAATCCCAGTTGGGAGGAGTTGGCTTTTTGAGAGGGTCTTTCAACATTTCTTACATTCTATTGATTTCTTCTCTCAGGTCATCTATGCTCCAATCCCTGAACTGAAGCCTTGTTGCCTTATACATCTTCTTTTCCATGATATACTCAATGAGTTCACTCTTGAGCAACTTATCTTCCCTTACTGACAACTGGTTGCTCAGATCCTTGACAAAGTTTTGCAGAATGGTGACCTTACTCAGTTGAAAAGACATGATAATCTGTATTTCTCTATCATTTTTACCAGCTGAATCTCCTTTGGCAATATCCTCTGCTTGCTTCTTTTTCAAATCTAGATAGGCATCAACATTTGCTGGTCTTGGATAGCCATCAAGGGATAGAATTGTTCTTTTGTCAGGGTCATCCTCTGAAAAGAAACTTAGGATCTCTTCCCTGACTGCTGGTAAATCAAGAGGATACACTTTTGATGCAGGAGTGACTGTAAGAGTTGAGGAAGTTGTAAGCACTGATGTGGGGATCACTGGTGTTGATGATATTGGAAGAGGTGCAGAGATCTCATCATCATTTATCACTTTTGTGATTTTTCTCCTTTTAAACCTTAAGGTGGGTGATGGTGGTTGTGGGATTTTTGGTGGTGCGAATAATGGTTGGGTTGATGTGGGAAATGTGATTATGGCAGTGGATAGAGATGCATCTGTTGCAACCTCTGCTGTATCAACAGATGTTGACACAACAGTTGCTGTAACATCTGCTTGTGTGGATGTGGGTTGTGGTTTTGAAGATGTGATAGGTTTTTGAGAGGCAGAGGTTTTAATGGTTGGATTGGTTTCAGGCTTAGTTTTAGGAGGTGTGGATGTTGGTTGCTTAGCTTTTCTAGCAGGAGCTCTTTTTGAAGAAGTATCAACCTCTCCTTTTTCTTTTTGCTGATCAATCTTTTTCTCAACCAACACTCTGCTCTCCTCAATCACATTCTTCTTGTGACTAGCCCTTTCCTTGGCCACAAGTTCATCAGTCAAATCAATCTTCTTTGAACCATCAGGCCTTGGGATATTTACTGTTGGTCTGGACTTATCATCATCTATTGTTAACTTCTTTGGACCTAAAGGTTTCTCCCCCTTTTTGGCTTCATCTGTTGTAACAAAGATAACCGTTGGAGGTGCATGGCCAGTGGTTGTGAGTAGATGTGCTTTGATGGCTTTAATGTCTGCTGCAGTGTCTTAATACCTTGATTCAAACAAGTTTCAAACATTATTCACATGATGCTTGTGTTGTAAATCCAAATAATGTTGTTGATGTTGAAACAGAGTGTTAAGAGCTTCTTTAAGATCAGCAGTGGATAGAACAGAGGGTTGACTTTTTGTAGCTATCATCTGCTTTAGTAAATCTTTGATTTCACCAACAGAGTTTTATATTCTGGTCACTCTCTCTGTCAAATCCTGGTATTTTAGATCATCACCTAATTTAATACGATCATCTGAACTCCTACCAGTGGTGGTAGTTATATCTATGTTATCATGAGCAGTGTTTTTAGGACCAGCTTCAAACATAGATGCCCCTTTGTCTTGGTACTAGGGACTTCCCACAATAGAGGTAACAGTTGTTGCCTCAGCAGTGGTTGCCTTCAACCAAGTCTTATTTATGAAACCACTGTCCAACTGAGAACTAGGGAATTCAGCAATTGTAGTGGCTACTTGTGTTGAAATATCACCAAGGGTTACATGTAACCCAAGGGATGTAGCCTCTTCATTTGCTGATGGACTAGAAATGAATAAAGAATCAGACCCAGCCATTGGATGAAGTATATTCTCAGTAATAGGTTGTTGAGAAGTGCTGGTTTGTGTCTGAACCAATTCAATTGCATTCAGCAAGGGTACAATTGTGGGTGGAAGTGAAGGTATTGGTGAAGGTGGTTGAGTAGAAAGCGACATTGCCCTAGGAGAGGGGCTATGGAAGATAGATCCAAGTGGATCTAGAGCTTCATAAAGTGGTGTCCCTGTGTCTACAACCTTTTCCTTTTGTGAGGAAGAAGGAGGAGTTTCAAAGCCGGTGGGAGATCTTTGAACCAACTGCTGTGAAGAAGTAGCAGCAGTGGTTTGTGACTTTGGTGCTGTCACAGGGTTAACCTTTGGGATCTCATCTTCCAGAGGACCCTTTTTGGGTTTGGTGGGCTTTTTGGAGATTGTTTTGGTTTTCTTTTTGGAAATTTTTGGTGTGGGTTTCAAGGCAGCGGTTGTGTTGCCCTGATCACCAAGAGCAGTGGGCTCAGTAGCAAGAGGTTGAGATTGAACATTTTGTTCTTGTTCTGGTAAAACTTGCTCAACCTCCTCTACTTGTGTTTTCTCAACCTTATCTTGGTTTGTTATTCTGGTGAAAGTTTCATGATTTAGGCTGCCTGGATTGACCACAGCGCCTTGTTTACTTTCAGGACCTTTGATTTGATCCTGCAAGTAAACACTCAAGAAACATGGATGCATCAAAAAAGCTTTTCTTTTTTCAATATTTTTAAAATTATTTACAAGATCATTGAACAATATCTGGGAGTAGTTAAAATTTGTTTCAGTTAAAATTGCATACCTCAGATATTGCATGTTCAATGGGATTTCATTAAAAGCAGTGGATTTTGCTGAGAGACAAGTAAGAATGGTGTGAAAGAAAAATCTCATCTCAGCAGGAAAGTTCGGTTTAAAAATGGTCATACCTTTCGTCTGGCCGATATAACCTCTTTCCAGAAATTCTGCTTGGATCTAATTTATTAGAAATGACACAGGGTGTTGTATGTCATTTAACTTGAAAACTTGAGAGATCGATTGGGGGCTAATTTGAATCAACACCCCCCTACTCTTGAAATTATTGCATAAGGAAGACCAGCAGCAGATGAGTGAACCTTGCATTTTTCCAGAAATCATGAAGAGCATCAATGTAAATGGGGGCTTTGACAGTTAACATGTGCAAGAATTTTGACTTTTGCAAAATTCGAATCATTGGATGATAGCGAGTATTTGCGTCGTTTTCTTCAAGTATGGCAGTGTAATTGTGTGGGGTTTTGATTATGAGAATGAAAGGTAGAGGTTCTTCTTGCGATTTAGCTTTAGATTTTGAAGATTTTGATTTAGGAGCCATGGTGTTTGAGAGAAAAACTGTTTTGAGATTTTGAAATCAACATAGTTTAGGGTAACCACTGGTGAGAAAAAACATGGGTTTTATAAGGGTTTGAAAAAATGAACATGACGTGGCATCTGTTGCAAGATCGGATGGCTAACATCTGACCACGTGTAACCTCTGATGAGAAAACTAACCGTTGATGTGGCAAACCACTGTTTTAGGACAGAGGTTTGGACAAAACTGATTTTTAACACTATCAGTGGATATCTATCAGTGTTTTGAAAAATGGTAAAAAAATGGAAATCAGAGGATACACTTTAACAGTGGATAAGATTTTTAAGCCTATCAGAGGTTTTGAACAAACAGATGTTATGAAAAGACTTTTAAAGATTTATTCAAAAACTTCAATTTTAACTATTTTTAAGGTATTTTTGATTTTCTGAAAACATTTTGATGCTATGTACACATGGATTTACAAGAAAACTTGTTTTTTTTTAATCCATGTTTAGCATACCAAGCCTTGAGATCAATTTTTCAAAGGTAGATGTATCCAATGCCTTGGTTAAAACATCTGCCCATTGATCTGAAGTATGGACATGATGCAAAGAAATCAAACCTTTTTCATAGCAATCTCTCACAAAGTGATGTCTAATGTCAATGTGCTTTGTAGTTGAATGAGATACTGGATTTTTGATGATATTTTCAGCAGCTTGACTGTCCAATTTGAGTGGAGTCTTTAGTGCAATGATACCAAAATCCAATAACTGGTTCTGAAGCCACAAGAGTTGAGCATTGCAGCTAGCAGCAGCAATATACTCTGCCTCAGCAGTGGATGTTGAAACTGCAACCTGCTTTTTGCTTTGCCAAGACACTAGACAATCACCTAGGAATTGACATCCTCCTGATATGGACTTCCTTGTAGTTTTACAACCAGCAAAGTCACTATAAGAAAAACCTAAAAGCTCAATATTCCCATTAGCTGGATACCAGATACCAAGTGTGGGAGCACCTTTTATGTATCTGAATATCCTTTTTACAGCAATAAGGTCAGACTTTCTAGGTAATGCCTGTGATCTGGCACAAACACATGTTGCAAACATGATGTCTGGCCTTGATGCAGTTAGGTACAATAAAGATCCAATCATGCTTCTATAAAGAGTTTGATCAACAAGGTCATCTTTACCATCAATGGTGACTAGCTTGGAAGTTGCCATGGGTGTGCTACATGGTTTACATTCATCCATATCAAACTTTTTAAGTAGTTCTTTCACATACTTGTTTTGATGGATAAATATACCATTGTGCAATTGTTTAACTTGAAGACCAAGAAAACATTGGAGCTCACCCATTGCACTCATCTCAAACTCTGCTACCATGAGTTTTCAAAACTATTCACACATAGCAGTGCTTGTGGATCCAAAAATGATATCATCCACATAAATTTGGACAAGCATCAAATCTTTTCCTTTCCATTTTAAAAACAGGGTTTTATCTATTTTGCCTCTAGTAAACCCTATGGATAAGAGAAAAGTGGATAGAGTTTCATACCAGGCTCTTGGTGCTTGTTTCAAGCTATACAATGCTTTGTTGAGCCTGTAGACATGATCAGGATGGAATGCATCTTAAAAACCTAGAGGTTGACAGACATACACCTCTTCTTTGATTTTCCCATACAAAAATGCACTCTTTATATCCATTTGAAACACCTTGATGTTATGGTTAGCAGCAAAAGTTAAGAACATGCGAATAGCTTCCAACCTTGCTACAGGAGCAAAAGTCTCATCATAGTCTATACCTTCTTCCTGTATGTAGCCTTGAACCATGAGCCTTGCTTTGTTTTTGACAACAATACCCCTTTCATCAGTTTTGTTCTTGAAGACCCACTTTGTGCCAATTGGACTTACATCTTTTGGCAGTGGCACAAGCTCCCAAACTTGTTGTCTTTTGAACTGAACGAGTTCTTCTTGCATGGCCTCTACCCAGCTGTTGTCTTAAGTGCCTCTTGGTACTTGACTGGCTGTATGAGTGATAGAAAACCAGCAAAAAGACAAATATTTTGGGATTGGCTTGTGTGAGCACCCCAGATTTGATGTTGCCAATAACTTGGTCTGCTGGATGGCTTTTGAGATAAATCAAATCACCTTGGTATGGAACAATAGCATTTTGAGGTGATGGCTGCAAATGTGTATCATCTGAGCTAACCTTTCTGGTGAAATTGAAGTATCAGCCACTGGATGAGAATGGTGGTGGTGGATTGGGGGTATAGAGGTAACATTCTGAAGATTTTGGAGTCCAGATGTAGGACTTTTATCAACAGATGTTTGATTTTGTGAATTGCAGAGGTTTGAGGATCAACCACTGTTGACCCAGAAGTGGCAGAGTTTACACAAGAGCTTGTAGCACCTGATCCTCTATTTGAAGAATAGACTTTTGTTTGTGGAACCACACAGTCATATCCTTGATCTTGATCTTCTTCAGATGATTGTGGTGTACCTGCATTGTCTAGCTTGATAGAAACACTAGCAAATGTGAATTTATCTAAATCAAAAAGCTCTGAAGGATTTGCTGGGATTTTCAGTGATGATAGTTCATTGAACTTCACATTCAAAGTTTCTTCAACACACTTTGTCCTAGAGTTAAAAACTCTGTAGGCTTTGGCAGTGGTTGAGTATCCTAGAAAATAACCATAATCAATTTTGGCTGCAAACTTAGATATAGAATCTTTTAAGTTCAAAATGAAACATGGACAACCAAAAATTTTAAAATATGAAATCAGGGGTTTGATTTTATACAAAATCTCATAGGCAGTCTTTTGATGCCTGGGGTTAATCAAAACTCTGTTTTGAACATAGCAAACAGTGTTTACAGCCTCTGCCCAAAAGACAGGGATAAACCAGAATCTGCTAGCATAGTTCTTGCTGATTCAATTAAGGTCTTGTTTTTCCTTTCAACCACCCCATTTTGTTCTGGAGTTCTTGAAATGCTATATTGTCTAACAATTCTTTTGACTCACAAAAAGCATCCAACTCCCTATTTTTAAACTCTGTTCCATTGTCACTTCTAAAGATTTTTACTGGAAGATCAAATTGCTTTTCTACTTGTTTGACAAAGTTTTGCAAAATGCTTGCAGTTTCATCCTTAGAATGAAGAAAGAAGGTCCATGTAAACCTAGAGAAATCATCAACTATCACTAGGCAATACCTTTTGTGTTTTAAGCTCATGATTTGCACTGGGCCAAACAAGTCCATGTGCAAAAGTTGTAAACACTGGCTTGTTTTGGACTCTTCAATTGATTTGAAAGAACTTTTATGTTGTTTGCCTTTTAAACAGGAAACATAATGTTCATCACAGGAAAATGCTTGTGAGGCAAGCCTCTTACAAGACTTTGTTTTGAGAGTGTGGTGATAGTTTTAAGATTTGTGTGTCAAGTCTTCTATGCCATAACTCAGTCTCGTTGCTAGAAGCAACTGAGAATAGGCATGTTCCTGACATAGGATTATCTTTTAACATACTACCACATACACATTCCCACTTCTGTGTGCAGTGAGTTGTACTTTGCTCTCAGCAATGATTTGATCAATCTTTTTGACAACCTCTGGTCCCACAATTTGACAAGTTTTCTTAGTGAAGAAGGATCCATATCCTCTATCACTCATTTGTGAGACACTCAGTGGGTTAAACTTCAGATTGTCAATCAAATTCACATTTAAACTTGAGTTTACCAGCCAGAACCGACCCAGACCCTAAGACCTTTCCCTTTGAGTTATTACCAAAAGATATATCACCCCCCCATGAGCCATGAAGTCCTTGAGAAGGGCTCTACATCCTGTCATGTGCCTGGAACCTCCACTATCTGCATACCATAAGCTATCAAGGCAAGTAGAGGGTCCCTACACATCAAGTAAATAGATCAGTAAGGTTGGTCTCCAAAGCCAAAATGACTTTGGATGGGGTCACAGATGGTCCATTTGCAAGTCTAGGACAATGGTCAGTGGTTTTGAAATTTTCTTGTAACATCTACTCTTGACCATTACCTATCAGATGATTGTATCCATAAGGGTGCCTGTTTACTCTTTGCTTTGAAGGCTTCTTTTTAGCCTTCATAAGCATAGGAACCTTTTTGTAAGCAGGTTGGCCATACCCTCTTGGAAATGAGTTTGATGGTGGAGCATCTGTCACTTGCACCTCTCTTTGAACAGAGGTTTTGGTTAAGGCTTTTGTAACAGATGTTTCAATTGGTTCAAAACTCTGCTTGGATTTATTTCCAACAGAACTTGAACTTTCTCTTTCAAGTGCTTTTGCCTTGATCTCTTTTACCTTTTGTTCATAGTTTTTTAGATAGGCACACTGTTGAGTTAAATGATTTGTTTTGTTGTAGATGGTCATCTTGAAGAATTTTTTGATAACACAAGTTTTGTTAATGTCATAGGCTTTTAAAAGAAAACAATCTGCAGCCACATGATTTCTTTTTTCACAAATTTCACAAAACAAGTTTTTAATCTTTACTCTTCTTTTCCTATCAGACTTTTTTCAACAGTGGTTGTGACCTCTACTGGCACATCTTTGATAGGGATCACCAGTGCTTTTGGGGCTTTAATACATCAGTGGTTGTAAAGTCCATTGGCTTAAAGTTTTCTAAGATATCACATTCATCTGACCAGGTTGGTTTAAACTGATATTTTTCAATTTCTTTATCTTTTGTTGAAACCTCTGGTTTTTCCAAAACAATTTTGTTTCAGCTTTATCTGTGATTTTTATCTCTTCACCAGCCAAATTTGTAGGGACAACTTCAACCAACTTAGAATCAATTTCAGCAACATTTTTCTCATTTTGGTCATAGGCTCTAAAACCTATACCAAACTTGATGTTGCTCTTGATCTGAGCATCAAGCATAATTTCATAACCTTTGTAGGACTCAACCCATTTTTCGCAAGTGATTTGGGTTTCTTCTAACTCCTTTTTACAAACTTGGTATTTTTCTACCATAGTTTGGAGTTGGTCTTGGTTATGCTTGATTCATGTCTTAGGCTACTCATTTCAGAATCTTTTTCACTTAACTTTGATTTTAACTCTTTAATCAGTTTTTCAAAATTAAGTTCATCTTCTAAAATTTTGTTTCTAGGTTTTCATTCACCTTTTTTATGTTTGCAAAAAGCAATGATGCATTTGTCAGAACATAGATCTTTAAGGATCTGAGGTGATACCTTGTAGCAGCCATAAGAGCACAGTCACATTCATCTTCACACACATCAATGTTCCATGGGTCAGAAGGAGAGTTCTTTTCCTTATCAGCAGCATTTTCTCTTTCTTCACTTGAAACCACTGTTTCATCACAAACTTGAACTTCATCAAATTTTGACACTTATCTCACATATTCAACATCTTCAGCAATTATCTCTAAGGCCATTAAATAAAATTCTTGTTCAACATCATTTTTGGCCATTAAAGCAAAGTTCTCATCAGTCAAATCCTCAGGCAAACTGCTCCAGTCAACATAACTTTGTGTGAAAAAGCTTTGTTGACCAACCTCTGCTGGACTAGCAGTGGTTTGAGCAGGTTGTGTAACAATGGGTGCTTGTTGAACAAGCACTTGAGGATGAGATGGTGCCTGAACATATTGAATTTGTGGAGCAGTGGATTGAACGTAATGCACAGGAACAGTGGTAGCATGATGTGCAAAGTGGGCAGTGTTTTGAACATGTTGAGCAGGGGCATATTGGGAATAATGAGCAGTGTTTTGTGTGTGCTGAGGTCTAGGGCCAAGATGAGTCACCATTGGTCCGGAACTTTGAGACCTGCATTCTCTAGCAAAGTGTCCTAGCCTATTACACTTATAACACTTGACTTTTGATTTATCCAGCCCAACCTTCAACCCCCCATGCAAACCTGGGAATTTTCTACCAGTTCTCTTGTAAAACTTACTAGCCCTAACACTCAATAAGGCCAGTTGGTGCAAAATATCCATTTCTTCAAGATCAGAAGGTTCAATGTGTTGCAAGTCATTCAACTCAAAGGATAGAATGTTAAGGTTTGGCTTTCCCCACTAGCAGCAAAAGCATAGTTGGCTGCAATGTTTCAGATCCAAAGTTCCCACCAGATGTAATATCTATATAGTGATCATAACTTTGGTCCTTACTGCTGCCAGTACCCTCTTCTTGGCCAAAAAGAGTTGTATTACCCAATGAGTAATCATCAGTCATTTTGCCAGAATCTTGCAACTTCTTTTCCTGGTTTAACTCTCTCTCATAAGTGAGGAGTATCCCATGAAGTTGTGTCAACGACATTTCTTTAAACCCAACAGATTTTCGCGTTACATAAGCTACCGTCTCCCACTTATCTGGTAACGATCTAAGGAAACGACTATGACAGTCGAATTAGGAAAAACCAGTTAACCAGTCTAAGTTCACTGATGAGACAACTGTAACGTTCAAATTGTTGTGTTAGAGACTCTCCTTTCAAGTGACAAAACGTTTCATACTACTGATTTAGAACTTCTCTATTACTTTCTATCACTTCCTCAGTTCCACCAAATTGCTCCTTAAGTGCATCCCATAACTCCTTTGCACTATTGCAATGGAGTAGACCAGCATAAATTTCATTGGGTAAGGCCGAAGCAACTATGCACTTGTTTGGTTGGATCTTTTGTGCTTGGAACCATTGGAAAGTGAGGTCCATAAGCAATAGATCTCAAGCAACTGGTGTTTTGCTAGGCAAGGATGTGACCATCCGTCATTGCCAAATGAAATATTCATTTCTTTTGAGCATCGGCGGTTTGAACAAGGATCCAGAATTGGCATCCTGTGTGTTTTGAGACATTTTCAGTTGATTTTTTTTCAGATTTTGTTTTTAAAAAACTTTGAACGTAATAAAAGCTCTGAATATCAAACAAAAACAACCAAACTGATTAGCAAGAGAACTGATCTGTTCGAACCAAATCAATTATTAGATTGAACTTGATGAATCAGGCTCTGATACCAATTGTTAGGATCTGAGTTTGAATTACTTGTAGTTTTTGTTTCAAAAATGGAAAATGATTGAATTAAAAGAGATTTGCAGCGGAATAAGATGGAAAACTTTTACTACAAGCAATGGTCGTTTGTTTTCATCATCATCATGCTTTCAAGTTAATTAACTTGCATGTGATTCACAAACTCCCCCTCAGCCTTTGCAATTACAGTTTGGTAATGAGAAAATGCAGAGAAGATGATATGCGAAAGTTGATCTTTTAATAGACAAGTTTAAAGGTTACAAAAGTTGCCTATTTATACTAAACTATCTAACCTCTGAGCATCTTTGATGACGTCAGGGTTGATAGTGACAGGAAACAATATGTAACTAACTCTACACTGCTAATACTAAACTATCAGTGCTTGGCACTGTTACATTAATTAACTACGCTGATGACTAAACTCTGATTCCTATCCTCTGTCCTTGTTAACTCTGGCAGACTTTGAAGCTTTGTCAAGGCAGATGATAGGATGAGCAGTCTTTATGGAAAGTAGTGTAGGTGCATCAGAGGATGTAACCTCTGATAGTTGAACCAAAGCTCGGATAGTATTATTTGGCTTTATATCATCTGTTCCTTTCATAGGGTTCAATCCCAACATCGTCCTTGCCCTCCTAAGTTTCCGTTCTTACATATACCTCACAAAACTCTAAAGTAGGCTTGGGATACCTTTAGGAAGCTTATTAGGGCCTTGGAAGTAAGGAAAAGTGAGAATAACGCGGAAAATTGGTTTCCGACGTCAGACCAGCGTAGACAACAAGAAAAGACGTCGGCTGCAACACGGCAGGGCGTCGCTGATGCCTCCTCTGCAGCTAAGACGTTGATTTTACGTTTTGTTCTTTCTACTCACTAACCGTGTTTTCCGGGGGTTCTAATATGCGAAATAAATCATTATTCAAGTTTTCAATTCATTCCATACGTTCCTAACCCAATCCACATTTTGTTCAGCTAAATCTTTCTACTAAAAATTTTTACCTGTTTGCCCTTAAGTTGAGGTTTCACCGGGTTGACATCGAACGACCGTTACAACCATTCTCATCCTAGCAATTCCATTATTTGTACATCCTTACTTGATTTCAGTTATTCAAATCCAGATAACTTTATCTAACCAAAATAAGAAGTGAGATTGATAGTCACTTACATTAAGCGTCCTTATTTGTGATCGCTTCCTCGACTCTTTTGACTCATTTACCTTATGTGCTTGTGTCATCTTGACATGATGCTTATCCTTACATGTCACAACATTCACATTCTTGTTAGCATACAAGATTTTATATATCACCTATTATATCTAATTCATATCTCGCATTTGACTTTCACTTATCATCTGTAACAAGCACAAGGCATAGATTCAACAATGCATCATTCCAAATTCACTCAAAATTTAACATATCGTCAAGTATAATATATAAGGATCCATATTGCATCATCAGTCCTTCTATTCTTACAATCATATTAGGATTTCTAATCATGCTATTCTCATACTCGTTGACTTTTCTGAAAAGTCAACGATCAAATATACAAACTTTCAACTTAGGAACATATGTCCATGTCTATGTAATCGGTCATGCTAATGGCACCATAAACATTTCGTACCCATTTAGTGAAATACACCCATGTAAGCACCTAGTTACGTAAAAAAGTACACATAATCAATTTTACACATGCTAATGCTTTCATTATCTTACATTTGATAACCACATAAAAGGTTAGTCAATTAACATATCATAACATCATCATTCACTAGCAAGTTCATACATTTTACTTTTAGCACACATTCACTTCTTAATCACAAATTAAGTGATCAATATAACACATGGCAAGTATCACTCATTAAAGCACAAGTACAACCCTTAACGCATAATCCTTTCCAAAACATATATTCAACACGATTCTTGTATGAGTTCCATCTATATCAAATTCTTCAAGTTCGTTTACTACTAATTACATCATTATCATGTTTCATTCATATATGTCAAGCCTTTCGTTCAAATTTCATATCCTAACTTCACTTAGACATTTCATCATAGATATAGTTATCACAACCCAACTATTATTTCCTTCTTAGTCATGCGTACTTGTCTCGAGAGTTTTACATTGTTTTAGGTTTCTTACCGTTACATGGTACCAAGTACATTCCTAGGTTAAACTCTACATTGTTTTGTTCAGGTCACCATGATTTGCCCGTTCTCTTTTTTATTTTTTTATATTTTTTTATATTACTTACTATACACGCTTACGCCTTGATCAATGACATTGAGTTTGAACTAAGCATTTTGTTCTTTTTTTTACTTTTAAAAGTCATACCTGCCAAACCACGGCATACTTGTGTTACTATTTGTTCGTATGGAAACATTATTTCGTCTATAACTTTCTATTTGACATTCATAAGTCAAATACTTTACTAACCTTATTATTTACATAAACAGCGATCCGTGTCCCAGCTCTGCCCACCCCCTTCATAAACGCATGTCAAAAGGTAGATTGACCCCGTCCATCCATGTGATGAGCTCTCGCTCGGGTGCATCTTTTCACCAACTCTACTAGTTTTATCACTCCAAGAGTTTGACCATTCTCATCTACAAATAAGGGTTAGCATATTTCATTCAGTTTCCTTCAAACTTAGCATTTATCAATTCATCTTGTTTACATACTAGCCCCTTTTAGATTCTTTTAAAAACATTAGCTTGTTCGACCCGTTCGTAACAGGTCAATACATGACCGTTTCTTAGCATATCATTTTCATTCGTTTGACCCGTTCATGACGGGCCAATACAGAACCATTCTTTAACATACTATTTTCATTCAGATATTCATTGTATTCGGTGTCAACTCACCTATATTTCTTTCACATATTTCTCACTTATTTGGTATAATACATTACACACTTCGTTTCTTACATACTACTCTTACAGTTCATAAATTATATGTCAATTTCTGCAGTTTGACTTTTCAAGGTCAATCTGCCACTTATTACTTATTGTATACATATATTGGATCATGTGTTGAACTTTCAATTCAAAAATACTAATGAAACATCATTTCACCGTTTTGGTAGTTCGCGAACAACTTTTCTTTCTCATCCATACTTAGGCAATTCTGCAGGTCGTAGTCAGTTATTCACACCGACTCACATGAGTTGACATCTAATATGTTTCTTACAAAATTTTGTTTATGTGACAATTAGCTTTATCTCCCTTGCCATCATATTGTCATTGGTCTTACACTTACACATATAACCCGTTCGACTCCAACAAAGTCAAACCGTCAATACATTCATAGTTAGGTTAATTTTATTTTTTTAAACACAACCTATCCCTCGCTTGTTCATAAGTGCATCATATGTATATATGAATCATGTTAGTCAAGTGACCTACCTGACTCAACAAGGCTATTGACACCACTTACTAACAAGATTTATACCTACCTTAGTAGGCGGAAGAAACACATTCCATCCCTCACTCTTACTTATTCCTATTTGTTTATGGATTCGACCTTTTGTTCTTACATGTTTGGTTCGCATATTCTTATGGACTCAAGTCTTTTCATTCTTACTTATGACTCTTATATGTTAGATCCGTATTGCTTACGAATTTTACCTTTAATTATTATGTTCCATTCTTATAAGTTTAATCCATACATCAACTACGGATTCAAACTTTTTCATCCTTATAAGTTTGATCTGTACTCACCTATGGATTCAAACTTTTCATTTGTACATTTCTTTCTTATATTTTTATCCATACTTACCTACGGATTCGAACCTTTCATTCGTAACTTTCTTTCTTATATCTTTGATCCGTACTTACCTACGGTTTCAAACCTTTCATTCATACCTTTCTTTCTTATATGTTTGACCCGTACTTACCTACGGATTCAAACCTTTCATTCTTATAGAATATATCATTTTCATAAGAGTCTTACAACTCCTTTTTATCCACACGTCAACCGACTTCCCGATTCTACCGGACATACCTGTGATGATATCATGGTCTCACGAATGTCATATACTTCTTGCGTACTGGCCAGGCATGCAATCAACATACTAGTTTCGTGCCTTCATGTAATCATCACCTTATGCCTTGAGAAATGGGTTTTAGTTTGTACAACATCTTTAAAACCTCACAAAGACAGTATCATTGTCCTTCGTTTAACATTTACCCTTCCTGGGGAGTTTTATTTTATTTTTATTTTTTTTACACCGGTACCCACATATATTAATATTGTGTACCTGGGGTCCGTCTATCTACTTACATGATTGGTATTCATCCTAGACCGCATCCTCGGATCATCCTCCTAAAACACTTAAACTTACCTTGCATATACAATACAATTAGTTTCTTTATACAAATCACACATTCTCGTCTGCCATCTACAAAATTACATCTTTCTTTTATTAGTATATCGCGTTCATTAGTTTTATCGCATTTTTTAACAATCATTGTCATATTTCATACTTATGCATTCTTTCTATCGTATGGCCAAAAACGGACACTTAGCACTTGGTGTCATCCTATGGTCAGACACTTATCATCCCATACCTTCTCAATCTCCTTTCGAAACGTTTTGTTTCCAAGACATATTATCATAGCACAATTAAAGTCACACGACTTCTAATGCATTTTTATCACTTTTCGGGGTTCTAGTGGGGCCACGAAACAGGTTTTAGGTGGTATGGGATTTGTGGCATGTAAAAGCTGCAACCAGCGTCGGCGACGGTCTAGGGCTGCGTCACCGACGCTCCATGCATTTTCGCGTTGTCAGAAAAAGGGGAAAACTCGCATGGGAATGTCGAGTTCTCTGGGTTCTCACAACTCGTACAAGTGTTCCCGTTATTTGAATCCTATATATAGAGAGGGTTTAAATGACAACGCTAAATATTGTGAGAACCATGAGACCGAATGAAAAAACCACCCGAACTTGGTAGATAACAATTCAAATTCATATTTCTTTATACTTTTCATTATTATTCGAATACAACGTTAGAAATTAAATTTAGATATTTAAATTTACATGTATTTGTACATATTGAATATTTACACATGTGTAAGTTTTCTCATTTACACATTTGTAAATTTGTTGTATTTAACAAATTTACACATGTGTAAAAAATCTAATAAGGGTGATTTTGAGAGGAGAAATGAATTATTTGATGTTGTAAATTCTCTTTTTTTATGTTGTATTTTAATTACAATGAGGTTTGTATTTAAAAAAAATTGGTTTTGATTGGTTTTCTCATCCGTTTTCACGGTTCTCTCAAAATTTAGCATTCTCAAGATAACTCTCCCATATATATATACAAAGAAAAGAAATATACAAAGTTCGAAAATCAATTACAACAAAACTGAGATGTCAAAAAATTTCCAGTTATTCCATTGCCAACTAGTCGCCTTTGCCCTGTGTTTAACTCAAAGAAAGGTATCTTCCTTGATGGACTCTACAATTCTTTGAACCGGAATCATACTCCGTTAAACTCCTTGTCGTTTCTAGAAATCCACAACGTCAATAAACCCCTAGCGTCGCCATGTGAACTGCCTTCTTCCAATTATTAGATCCCACTTAGTCTCAAACATGCTTCAATACTTGACCACCTGTCTCCATTCCAATATCAAATTCAGAGGTTGTAACCAGCCCCACTTTCACTGGTACAAACTGCCTATAATCTCAAAACAATCACGAACCTGAGCCCCTTTTTTTGTCGCGAAATGATAAATGTGTTGGCAACTTCTGTTTTATCGTACCACCCCCACCCAATCATCAAGCCAAAATCGTGTAGTTTTGTTATCACCCACTTCAACTGTGAGCCGTTTTGTAATACGAATACCCAACTTTCCTATGTAACGCTCCGCAGTTTCTGTACTTTCCATATTTAGAAAGTTGTATTCGCATTTCTGTTTTCAGAAACTTTGATTATTACTTCATTTAAATCCTTAAAATCTCGAGACTTTGATCATAATGAAAATCGTATTTTTATATCAACCTTGTTTAATCATACATGCATAATATGTAATCAGTCGCGAAATACATGTTTTAATTTGAAGCTGAGACATACATCGAGATTATATTTTCTCGAAATCATATTGGTATATGCATCATACTTATAATATACTTGCATACACCTTTATAGCATAAAATAACCAACAATACAGGTGCAATGACTAAAGATGAAAATTTCCATCTACATACCACTTTTTTAAATGTGTTAACTCCCAACGACCTTCATTAACTCCCAAACCCTAATCCCCACTTATAAATACAAGCCTCCACCACCTTCTAAGCACTTTTCACACACCTAATCTTCTGTCAAGTTATATAATCTTCTCAATATATTAAAGCAAGGCAGAAACATTCAAGTGTTCTAAGTGAGTCCACTCACTTTTTTTCACATTTCTTCTTATTTCTTCTTTCAAACTACTTGGATAACCTCTAGGAAGGTTTCCACAAGTTTGCCATGGCAAACTAAGGTGGAGTCTCACCACATTTTAGGTCCAAAGTAGTAATAAAATTCTGCTTTGTTTTACTTTTTTGTTTCTCATGTATCTTGCTTAGCACTTGATGGAAACTTACACCAACGTTGTTCCTAACTAAACTCATAGTTATAGGTTTGTGTTTTGGTTGATTTCCACAAGAAATGAGACTTAAAACCTCCTTAAAATTCTACCCTAAAAGTCCCAAGTGAGTTAAAAAGTGTTGGAACCATCCAAGCTTTCAACCTTCAATGTTGAAAGACTTGTGTTTTGGTGAAGGTGTGAACCATGGAAACTTTGGCTCTCCTGTAACATCCGTCGAAAAACGGGTTTCCAAAATCCGCTTCGTTTATTAATCGAATATTCAGTTATAATTTTCGTTGCGTATATATTGTTCATTTTAATTTTAAACAATACATAATTAATAAACATTTTGGAATTTAAAAAAACTATAATTAATAAATGATAAAAATAAGTGAATAAAAAATAAAATGAGGCTGCCGGGTTTCGAACCCGGGTCGCCCATAAGCTCAATCACACAACACACCCGCTCCGCCACTTGCCTTCTTTGTGAATATAATGAAACAAATAATACTTAAAATGAAACCCGAATTCAAAACAGGAGATTCACCGCGCTCAGAACTCGCAGTCATCGGGAAATCCAGCAATCCGCGACTTTGGCCAATTCCCTTTTGACCAAAACACGCTAACCGACTAAGACATCGGTTATAACCGATGTCTGACCTTGATTTTAGTTATAACCGCCGGAAAATCTTTGACTGCGAATCAAGACCAAAATTCGGACTCAATACATCCTGTTCCTCTCTATAAATACCCACCCAAACCTCTGGTAACCTTTTCGCTCAAAATCGCACAATCTCTCGAAGCTTTAGCACTCGCCGGAGATATTCTGCATTCGCCGGACTTTCACCGGAAAACCGAGACTTACTTCAAATCGGTAAAATTCTCGACTCTTTTGTTTGCAATCCATTATTAGGCAAGTAATAACATAAATCTTTCAACCAGAATCTGTCTCAGACAACGTTGCCGGGAATTCCTGCACTCACCGGAAAATCGCTGAAAACTCCGAAGTCTCGCTGTGAATCGGTACAATCATCTAAACCCCCTGATATCCCTTGTTTAGTAACTTAATTGCACAACTCATTGATCAAAACCGTTAATTGATTCACTCAGACGGAAGTCACCAATCATAGCCGACGACTCTTGCCGGAAATCTGAGAAAAACATTCTGTTCGGTACATTTTACTCCGTAACCCTCTTTATCCATTTCATTCCAATCAATTATATGTTCGATGACCGATTTTAACAAGAACAGTCGGACATCATTGTTCTGTGTCTTTGTAATGAAGAAGACGAAGTCGAACATGTGTATAAGTTTAATTAAAACTGAATATTTAACCGGGTTAGACACACAGTCCAGCGGTGGACTGTGTGCAACATAACACGCACGTCACGGGTTCGAATCGCACACGTTACCGAATTTCAGAAATAAAACCAACCATTTTTAAACCTATTCAGATCACCTTTCAACATGTATATAAATATAATATAATTCAGTAATTAAACAGGATTAAGCACACAGCCCAACTGGTTGGGCTGTGCGTACTCGAACCGAACGTCCCGAGTTCGACTCCGGGTCACTGAAGTCGGTTCGGCCATTTTAAATCATTTTCGAAATAAATTAAATAAGATAAAAGTTAATCAGTATATATATATAATTAAAACAGAGAATATTTCAGGTTAGACACGTAGCTCAGTTGGTAGAGCTGTGTGCACGCATACGAGAGGTCCCGAGTTCGAATCTCACTCAGCGCATAATTACAAACAGTCCGACCGGTCAACGGTCAACAGTCAAAAAGTCAAATTTTATTTATTTATTTTTATTAATTTATTTAATCAGAAAATCATTTAAATACTTAAAAATAAGATTTTAAAGTTAGAAAACCTTCTTAAACTCACAAAAATAAATCTAAAAATCACATTAAGAGTATAAATTAAATGTACTAATTTACCGAATCATTCCGTTATTATTTTAGGTTAGTTTTCCTCATCGATCAAATCCTAATATTCGTGCGCATCATCATCATCAAAGAACGCACCCAAGGTGAGTGAATCTCTACCAATTCCCCGTTTTAATTACATTTTGGGGTGTATCATGTGTCGTTTAATTCCTTATTATATTTAAACACTTGTGCATCCATCATATCCGTGATCAAATGTGTATCCAATGTGTATCAATTGTTGTGTGAATTATGTTTAGATTGAAGTTATCATTTTCAGTACATGCATTTCATTAGGCCCATCAGCTCCCCGTGGGATACGGGTTGAGTATCAGGTGCCTCATTCGATCGGCTCCGTTTGATTGAGCCTTGATCTCACATACACAATCATTCATGTCATTCGATCGGCTCCGTTTGATTGAGCCTTGATCTCATAAACATCATCATTCATGTCATTTACTCATCCAATGTGATTTGTGTTTTGTTATATATATATGTTTGCTCACATGTGATTATTGCACAAATTTTCAATATTAAATACAACAAGAAATTAATAACAATGTTTTCTCAAGGTTCACTCGCCAACTTTTGTTGACCCAAAATAACCCCCCTTTTACACATGATACAGGTGATTCAGTTGAGGCAAGAAACACATAGGAAGGCTTAGAAGAATAAATCAGTTTAAGCTTTGGATTGTTTTACTTAGTTTCATTTTCCTTGTAATTGTATGGATTTGATTTGAATATTTAAGTTGTAATTTGAATTTAATAAATATGAAACATTTTAGTAAACATCATGAGCTTTGGTGATAACCCAATTATGCCCCGACTCTTATTCCGCTGCGGGTCGGGGTGTGACATCTTCAACCTTATTCCACCACCTCACTTGTACAAACTTTTAGTTAGATTCATACACTAAATCTCAACACAATTTCCAACAAAAGGACAAGGCTACATCATGTTCCCAAACACTCATCATGTTTGGGATGCACACATCTAGCTTGCTCACTTGGTTGTTTTAAGATTTAGTAGATTATGTGTTTTTCATCTTATTTCCATATTCGTGACCAACCGAAATGATGATTTTGTATTTTGGCGAATCATATAATGAGGTTAACTGGATGGAATTCATCCTACCTCCTTGCATGACCATTCTCATGGTACTTTACTTTGCATACGTTAACTCTTAAATGACGAATCCAATCTGTTAAACAAAAACCGTAACTCACACACCTTTGTTTCCCTTTAGGGTAACTTCGGTGTTCCAAACTCATGAACTCATCCAACTCACTTTTGTGGAATCGCTACGAAAACCATGAGTATACATGACCCTGTTTTCATTTCACACTTTTAGGTGCAATATATATTACCATATTAAAACTCACACAAACACACATATGCAAATACATTATTCATACAAACTATTGAAATGTACATGCTTTATACGTTTATATTTTAGGAATACATGCATGCTAGAAGCCATTCTTGCTCTATACTTTGTCATTAACGTCGTACAAGCCTACCTTAACATGTATAGCGCTATGGGAGTAAGACATCGCTCGTATTCTTGTGGTCATGTTAAGTTTATACATACAGACAGTCTTGTCGTTGCGACGACAAGATTACGGTAGTGGAATCATTGGGTTGACATGTATGTGATGCATGCTAGTTCATGTTATGTTATGCCTTAGTATATGTTATTGCCATGTGGATTTCATCAAAAACTTTTTACTTATGCTAGTAGCCAAACTTGTATGCTCATCAATGCTTTATGCGTTGAAATATTACTTTAATATATATTGCAGGATTGTGATCACGAAGCGTTGAAAAGAATCTAGTAGGAAGGACTAGAAACGCACTAAACTTTAATTCATGTTTAGTAGTTTAGTCGTTATGTTACCTTGTTGTACTTTTGTTTCCAAATCATTACCTTGAACCGTTAGTAATGAAATGAAAATTTACTTTCTAAATACTTGTCACAATTAGTGGTTGTGATGTCTCTTACAATCTCGTTTCCGTCTCACTCCGATATTTCTATCATCGGTTAGGGTGTGATATCCTAGCCTTCCATCAACATCATTAATGTCTTTTCACCAACCTGTGATAGACATTTTAATCGGGATAAGATTTGTATCGTTGTTTGGATCATGAATTTACGACACAACTGCCAAAACAATTTATACAGGTTTTGAAGGTTTATGAACATCCCTAGGTAGTAGAGCCCTCATTATTTTTTCAACAATTAGCATTTTGACAAATTAAAAGGATTAAAAAAGTTATCAAACTTTTTAATATCAACAAACAAAATTGAGATAGCTAATAATAAAAAACTTCATCACTTACTTGGGTTGCATTCTAAGCGGTTTTAAACTTTTAATCTCATAACATCGCTTGCCTTATTCCCTTTTCATATAAGTTGTTTTCTCTTTTCACAAAAATTCCTAATAATAGTTGGGAACTTGTTATGAAAATATACGGTTGAAATACTGATACTTAATGCTCTTACGTGTAACTTAACGTAGTCTTATGGTTCTTCATTATCTGCATAAGGTCTTTTTTTTCCTAGGTGCTCATTTTGTATTGGCTTTTAGTTTAATTTTTTATTCAACGGACGTGGTTATTGGCAAGAACTTTTTGAATCTATCGTTTGGGCTCCTAATAAATAAAAGTTGCTCCTTCTACCCAGCCGAACGCCTTAAGCATTAAGCATTGTAGAAGGATGTGACATTGGAGTAACCCATTACCTTTTTGGGTGGAATTGCCACAATATAAGCATTCTTCTTAGCAAGAATATAATTTTAAACTCCGACACAATTACTTCCTGTCGTGTGGAACTAGTGTTAAGGAAATCAAATTGAAATTTATCAACTAAAGATAATGAAAGAGTCAAATTCATATATTAGATAATAAGCAGACATCACCACTTTGGTACGATGGTAGAGGCTTTGTTTCTCGTGAGGAGAGATTAGGTTCAATTCCTAGCATAGGATAAAACTTGGTGTAATTTAGAAGTACTGTTATGTAACATTTGCCGTTCTCCGTTCAAAAAATAAATAAAGATAATAAGCAAGCACTTCAAACACATCGATCCAACGATCATCTAAAAATAAATCAAAGAGTAAATTGCGATTTGGTCCCAATGGTTTACTAGCTATTGCTATTATTTACAAAATGTAAATTTCTTGCAATTTTAATACCAAGGTTTTTATTTTATGGCGGCTTTGGTCCACTACTGACTATACTAACTTCATCTGACGTATAGTTAAATGTTTGTCACTTGAAAGGCATATGTAGGGTATTTTGGTAAATAATCATTCAAAAAGAAGAAGTCATGATATTATATTATATTATACTACAAATAGTAACTTAAAGCATGATGGTTTGGATCGTACATCTTCAAAAAGTCATAACCTTTGAAACTATTTTTATATAGATCATACTCTATAAAAAGTCACAACCCTTTAAACTACTTCTAAATATATCATACCCCTTACCAACTTGAGGTTTATACCCCTTCGTTTAAAAGTTGTGTTGGTTAAAAATTATGATTATAAATCACAATATTATGTTAAGTCTTAATTTCTAACCCACAAAATTTTTAAATGAAGAGATACAAGCTTAATTATATAATTTCTAACCGACATGACTTTTAAACGAATGGGTACAAACTTATATATATAAGAGAGGTTGGATTTGGAGAAAATGATGGAAAGTGTGAAAACGGTGATAACGTCCCTCATCCGTTGGATCAAAACAATCTATGGATTAAAATTCGCGGTGGCGTTTTTGTAAATAACATCAACTTTATTACTTGGGCGTGCTTCATTAAGAGTAAAAGGGTCTTTCCACTGTTGTTACGCAAAACGCCACATTAATGACAAAACGTCATTCGTTACACACTGCTACTTTGCATATGAACGATGTATGTATTCAAAATGCCATAGGATATAAAACAACGACACTTTATGATAAAAAGCGTTGCAGAATTTTTTTGAACAAAAATGTAACTGGAAGTTAATTATTAACACTTATTGCAAAAAATTCCTCCTAAATTACGCGTCAAACCATCATTATATAAACGACGTTGCAATCACTTCAATTATCACTTCAAAAAAAATTAATCATATAAATTATTTAACCAAAACGCCAAACCTCTGACGGGAAGTAAAATGGCAGCCATCGTTTCATGGAGATACATACTCAGAACCAGAAGATTCGTGATCCATTTTGACAATAGAAGAAGAGTGTTTTTTTAAAACAATAAAAGCTATCTTGAACTTGGAGGAAGAAGTACAAATAGGATCTTATCACTTGGTGTCTCTCTAGATAACCAATGTGATAAAACACATACGGTTATAAGAAGACTAACAAGAAAATTTGGAATAAATAACGCAAATGCAACAATGGACCCAGTCATCAGATCATGGTGTTTTTAAAATGCCAATGAAAGCGAAAGTGATGACTTGGATGAGAAACTGGATGAAGAATCCGAAGAAGAAGACGAAGGGAGTGATGGATACTTCTCAGACATAATCCTTTCTGACTAAGATTTTTAAATTTTTTTTTGATCTTGTAGGGTAATTTTTTCTGTTTTTTGCTCTCTACTTTTTAAATAATAAAAATATTATTTCCCCTAATTAGCTAATAAAACGCCAAAATGCACTATTCAGAAAAGTTAATTAGTGAGTTCTATAATTCTTATCAGTGAAACGTGAGATACTTTACTACCTCTATTTATTAAAACGCCAGATACAAAACGCCAAAACATGAAAGATGGGACGTGTTACAGCCTTGATACAAAAGCTGAACAAACAGTACCTATAAACTGTAACTGAAGCGACATATACTTTACTACTACCATTTATTTAAATAAAATCCCACCAAAAAAACTATGCGACAAAAAACTTTTATATAAACAAACATTTCAGAAGCAATTTGGTCACACCCAAAAACACAAAAAAAAGCCATATTTTCTTGGCAAAAACCATTCACTTAACACACCGTAGTCACTTGGCAATCCATTTCACTTTAAAACGCAACGTTCTTGTGCTCACGCCCATAGATCTTTGTGTAATGAGATGGACAAATCTTCAAGAAAACGGCTATAGCGACGATGATATGTCGCTTTGTATACTCTTTTCTTGAGGAAGGTTTGGATGAGAAGAAGAGACCGATAACAGTGTCGATGCTATTTTGGAGTGCATTATTACAAGATGTAGAATGGGATGAGGATGAGGATAAGAGCATGTGTAAATGCTATCTTGGACATCAAGCGAAAAACCCACTCATAATCACACCCCAATAATAGCATCGACAAAATACGACATCGGTCTATGTCTACGACATCCAAAAGAACCACTTTGACAAAACAATAACAAAGATCAACCCAAAACCAAAACGCCATATTTTACTGAACGATCAGCTTCGTCTAGAGCAGGACGTTACAACTATGTAGGTAAGTTCAAAGAAAGAAAGTTCAAGAAAGAAGAGACTGATAGCAATGAAGATTTGGAAAAAAGATATTTGATTAGCACTTTTTATTTTATTTTTCTTTCCTAATTTTTTTGTAGTATCATTTTCTGTGGTTTGTTATCTAATTTTCAGCTAATAAAAAATACATCAGTTCTCTAAACTACTTATAAAAAGCCAAAATGCCAAAAAACGCCAAATAAAAAAGACCAAAATTTCATGAAATCACATATTATTAAAAAACTTAAAGTAATACTAAAATGTATAAAAGAATGTGCAAGTCAATAGAACACAAAGGGTACCGTACTAAAGCTTTAGTTTGTCATCTTTATCTATAAAACGCCATTAAATAAGAAACCCAAACTTAAAAAGATGGGAAATATTACAGCCTTAACAGATGAAGCTAAACAACCAGTAACTAAAAACAGTAACTGAAGCAACAAATACTTTTTTACTACCATTTATTATATTAAAAACCATGCCATGGCACACAAAATCAATTTTTTATATTTTTTAAACGCCACAATTACATGTCCCATTATAGGTCTGCATCCTATATGTGTAGAATAGTTCTGCATCCTACTATTGTCTTTTGGCGCCAAACATTATTTCTTACATAAAATGCCACTAAAATATAAAATGCCAACTAAACATAAAATGCCAACTTGAAAATATGTGTCGTGTTACAGACTTAAAAGATTAAAGCTGAAAAAACAATAAATACAAACAACAAAATGAAACGACGGATACTTTATTAATTACATTTATTATACTAAGTTTCCGCCTAAAGTATGCGCCAATAATATCCTATAAAGAGAAATGTATCAACGCCTTCTGTTGATCACACCAAAAAAGAATGCCATGTGTCCTAACTACCACTCACAGTAAAAAACACCAAAAAAAAGGTTAAAAAATCAAAGATGGAAACAAAGGTTTCTAGGATATTTCGTATTGTTTTTCATGAAGTTTCGATGAATGGATTCTTCAGTGAGAGGGATAACTCAATAAGCTTTTGCTGAATGAGATGGACAAATCTTCAAGAAAAAGAAACTAATGACAGTGATATGTCATTTTGTGTGTTTAGTTCTTGGTAAAGGCTTGGATGAGAAGAAGAGACCGATGACAGTGTAAATGCTATTTTGACTCCATAACGGGATGAAGATGATGAGCAAATAACATCTACCCACGCGGCGTGATCTATGTTTCCAACATCCACAAAAGCCACTTCACGCAATGAACAACAAATAAAAACGCGTCAAACCCAAAATGCCATATATTGTGACGGTTCTTGTAGTTTCAAAAGAAGAAAGAGGCTGATAACAGTGAAGATTTGGGAGAGAAATTGGATTTGGAATTTTAATTTGTTATTTTTTCGCTTCTATTTTTTTCTTTTTGTTATCTAATTTTCCGCTTAAGAAATACATTATTCCTCTGTGAAAAAAGCTTGTAAAACGATAAGATGACACAAATGCCAAACTCCAAAACCAATAAGTTCTAAACAATGAAAACGCCGAATATTTCTTTAGACTATTACATCTACTTGTTTCTTATTAAACACCATAAATAATAATGATAATGCCATATACTGAGCAGAGTTGAAGAATGACAATCGTACCCCGCGTATCATTAGCGCGCCTCTGCCAGATGTTGGGCCAGGACCCGTCTCATTGTTTTCACACTTTAAATCGTTTTCTCCGATCCCGTTCTATATATATATATATATAATGTTAACCAACATGTACCCCTTTATTTAAAATACATACCCGTTCGATTAACACACATGTCCTTTTGTTTAACACACAAGCAACATGTGCCCCTATGTTTAACACACATACCCTTTTATTTAACACACATATCCCTTCTAATTGATAATCTCTATATATAAGACACATACCCCTTTTCTTAACACACGTAAACCAAACTCAACATTTATTTTTACAATTTATGGCTCCCAACATTTTAATCCAACTTAATGTTTTATAATCAAGTCCCACCTTCTCTAGTGGTTCACCAAGGCCATTTCGTAACCGTTTTCCAACAACATTCTGTAATCGTCACCACCGGTTCTTCTATAGAACATTCTTGCCATTCAAGTAAAAGCACACATATTATTTATATTTTTTGAATCTCCATCACTTCAAATAAAAGCACACGTATTATTCATATTTTTTGAATCTCCATTAACGTAGACTTGATTTTCAAGTAAGCATACACACCAGAATATTCATCAGGGCCGTATCCAAGTAAGCATTCATTATATAAGATAAATTCTATAAAAATGAAACACACATCGGAACACATCTGTTGTATGTATTTTCTCGAATGATTGGAATATTGTAAATATTTTACATCTTTATAAGTTTTAAGTAGAATATATTATATTTAAGATACCTTAGAAATAGATATAAGGATCATAACTATACTAAAGTGTCGACACCGTAATTAATCCAATTCTAACTAATTGGTTTTAGGTTAGCAAATGAGAAAAGCATAAATTAAACAATTTCGCATCTCATGTATTGATATTAAATAATTCATATTCAACATTCTCAACAATGCATGAGTTAGTACCAACGTGTTATTTAATCAAATTTAAACACTAACATTTTCATACGATGCCCTACGATTATACAATTTATACAACCACTAAAAATGCTCAACTCTAAAAAGAAAAATAATGAATGGGAAAACTAAAAATGATCAACTCTAAAAAGAAAAATAATGAATGGGAAAAACATACATGTCAAACTATAATAATGGAGGGGAAAAAAACGAACCAATCTTGATGACGTTTATAGAAAATAGCTCAATATTTTTTGGCATCCTTCTCATATTTCTCTTAGAAAAACAAGAGTAAACTGTCAAAATGGTCTATAAGGTTTGGTCACTTTTATCACTTTAGTTCAAAACTCAAACCTTTTGAATCTGGATTACAATGGTCTGTCATTTTCATCCAAAATCAAAATCTAATCAGATTTTTTCAGTTATAATTCAGTTTTTTTTTTTTGTTTTTTTCCTTCCTTTTAATAAAGTGAAAAATGGGATTTTAAAGTTATAATATAACAAATTAAAAAAATATAACCATTTTACCCTTCATTAAAAGGGAAGAAAAAGACAAAAAAACTAGATACTAAAAAGTCTTACAAGATTTTGTTTTTAAATGAAAATGCAATAAAATTGAAATCACAAAAACCAATTTAAAAGATATAAGTTATGAACTAAAGTGAAAAAAATGACCAAACCTCATAAACCACTTTTACAGTTTACTTGAAAAACAATTATAAAATTTCGCACGAATAAAAACCTTCGAAACCAGCCTACAATCATATACATTTTCCTAAAGAGGGTGCTTCATCATTTGGTGTAGAATATATTTGTATAGGTTTTTGCAGATTATTGGTTAATGAAGCCATCAAAAAAAAAACACTTTCATAATCACGGCTAAATAATATTGGGTGAGAATGAGATTATGACTATGTGGCATATTGTACCACATGCATAGAGAAATTCTTAAAATTTGTGTACAAGTTTCTATCTATTATTTTAGTAAGTAGATTACAGCACACGTGTACACGTAGTTTAACAAATAAAAATACTTTGAATTTGTTTAGTTTTATTTAAAAATAATTTTAATATTAATAAAATAAACTTAGAAACCTATATAATAGGTAAAAAATACAACGAAAAATTCATATTTCACTACAAAGTTCCTTGTACACCACATTGGTTGTCTTATTTGTAATAATCTCATTTTTATCTAATTTGAATGTTTAATTGTCTTGATTGAAACTAAAATTAAACGTGCATAAAAGAAAGTTGAATATACATACTACATAAGTCTAATGACAAAGTGAAACTATCTTAGCTCGTTTTTCGCTCAGTTGCCTCATCCCCTTACCATATGGAAGTATATGATCTCGCTCATAAAAGCAACCAATTAAAAATATTAATTTGTAAAAGTAACTAAGAATAAAAAAAATCAAAAAAGTTCTAAACAAACTAATCCTATGAGGATTACTATACCAACTTTAGTTCTTATTTGTTTATTATATTAAAAGTCTAAAACATTAGTAAAGCCAAGCCATTAATTATTTATATGCTTATTTTATTATAACTCAATTTTATTAATCTCTACTATAAAGCAAAGACATGATAATATAAATGGAAAGGAAAAGGTAAAAGATAAAGTTTATGGATTAAAATAAAATAAAATTATTTGAATCTTATTAACAAATATTGTCTATGTCTATTTATTTAGGGTAAAGGATAAAAAAATAAAATTCATGGATTAAAATAATATTTTTATTTGAATCTTATTAAGAAATATTATCTATATCTATTTATTTAGCGGGAAAAAATAATTGTGATCAACCCATAAAACGCCATGTGTCACTCGTGTGATTTACTTTATTACATGTATAGATTAAAAATCCATGCAGTTACTATAAATCTATTGTGTACAAGTTTCTATCTATTATTTTAGTAATTAAAAATCCTTGCAGTTACTATAAATGTGGATATTACTTTTATTTTTTTAAGATTTTCAGTTAAGAGAAACGTAAACCTAATCTGTAAAAACACTTATGCCTATTATTTCTAAGGGTGGTAGTGGCGTCAAGCGGTTAACCCTTTGGTGAGGTTTTTTGCTGATTAGGGAAACTTTGTCGGGTGTTGTTCGGTTAATAGCTTGAAGTGAGAGGGGAGATGGGAGAAGAGATGGTTAATGGTGGATCTCACCCTCTTCTAACCAATCACACATTTATTTTATTCATATTATTTTTTTAAAGAAAAAATTATTTGGGTGAAGCACCCATAGTGATTAAGTGCAAAATAATGAGTGAAGAGGGAAGTTGACATGACATGAGATGATAGGCTAGTTGAAACTGAAGAGTTTACAAATCCTCATGTGTTTGAGCACCCCGTCCACCCTAAGTGTAATAAGTATAATAGTTATGTAACCACCTAACAACAAATAATTTATTCTTCTAATCACAAGCTTCTATTGAATGGTTATTTACAAAACACCATGCACGTGTCTCTCATGTGACAAGGATTTAATTATATATATATATATATATATATATATATATATTGATCTCATTAAGTCTAACCACCATTCAAATCGACATCCACCGTCAGATCATGTTGAGATGAAATCTCAGCCGTTTAAACTCACAAAAATAACCGCTCTATTGACGGTTCCTTGCGGTTTCCTTAGGAGGTGGTTACCTCCACCTTAATGCCCATGATCTCCACTACTAAAACTAAATCCTCCTACAAACATGGGTACTGGTTTCAATTCAGTTGAAGGGCATTGTTATAGATACAGGCTGTAAACCAAATTCCTATTTTCAACTGAAGCATTCTTGAAAAATCAAAAGGAATCCCCTGGCCCTTTCTTGGTCACCAGGCATTCGTTCAAAGGAGAGGAATAAGGTCCTGTTCCCTGTTTTCTTTCTAAAGCTATACATTCTTATCGGTCCTGTCGAACCAGGAGATCACTAAGCATTCGTGCTTTTTTTCCAACTGAATTTGTGACGTTTTGTCAACTGATGAAGGTAATCATCAAGTTACCAGTTCTTCATCTTTTATTCATTGTTGAAGGTAATCCTCAAGTTACCATTTCTTTGATTTTGTTAGTGTTCATCGTTCTCAATCATAGCATTATAGACTTAAGTTTGAATTGAATCTTATTTAGAAAATTGATTTGCAGGTTTGTGTATCCTGGTGGCGCCCTATACTTCCAAGACCCGCTTTCTTACCCCATGATTTGGAGACTTGATTAATATCCATAATATCCAAAGCCCCGCGTCATGATTTGGAGACTAAATTAATTTCCTTTTTTACTTCTAATTAATTAGCCTGTTGATATTTTCCAGTGAAATAAATGCTGCTGAGTTTTTCTACTCAAATGCGGAACAGAGAGAAGCAATCTACAGAGAGGCGTTCTGTTTTGGAAGTTGCATTACGCCAAAGAGAGGTTACTTAAGTTATTTAATGACTTATTTTGGTACTTTGTTTCCTCATCCTCATGTTCTGGAAAAGTTGTCTCCTTGCCTTTTAACTTAAAAGTCATTGGCTTCCAACCATCATATATATATATATACATATATATATATATATATATATATATATATATATATATATATTTGCTTCTTACTATTGATTTGTTTATAAACATGAATACTTCTACTAAGACAGGCTACACTTAAAGAGGCCAAAAAGGCTAAAGATGGAGTAAATGAAGACGTTTTATCACTCCGGTCAGAAGTTAAGGTAACTCTTGCCACTATAAATCAGATATTTGATTAACTAGATAAACAAATTGATGCTATATGACAAAGAATTAATTAATATACAATAGTTAATAAGGAAGTTAATTAACATGCAAGTTAAAAATTCAATAACCTATTATCATATTCTCTCAAAATGCCCTTTTATTTAATAACTTAATGCTAATTATCATGGTTTGGGAGCTACATAAAAAGATTCTTCCGATTCCTGTGATACTTACTCAAGAAACTTCATTTCCAGTGAAGAAAACTGAAACTTCATCACTAATATAGTCTAAGTTGCTACATTCTATATCAGCCCATATTTGCCTTATGTGAATCCTATGGTTGAATTGATTGATACTCTTTGCTAACAATTTCTTTGGCGCTCTCAAATTTTCAAGGTTATCATGGTGATTGAATCCATCCTTGCTAGTTGTTTCACGAGTGTATATAAAAGGTATGGAGTGCTATCTTAGGTACTCATGTCAGAATGCACCTAACAAGAGAAGTCACTTACCAGTAATGTATCTCTGTATTTGCCTTTAGTTTTAGTACCCTTTGTACTTAAGTTACTGGGATAGAATTTTTGAATCAGAAATGGTAAATTGGGTAGGTCCATCGGTCCGAACAACAAGCCTATGTTATACCTCAATTACTTGAATTCAAATTTTGTACCAAACCCTTTCCTGACCTGGCCGTTTTACCATGCATGTTTGTGATGATGGTTGTCGGAGGATGAATAACTTTGCGTAAATTTGTAAATGTGTTAATTTCAGTCGGTTCATACGTTTTTTGGTGACCATTTTGGTTGAGTTTGAATTATGTTCTTTTTTTGGTTTTGACAATGTTGTTGGCAACTTGCTCAGTATTCATTTTAAAGTTTACCCAACCAGTTAGAGTTCATAATAAAAAAGTACTTATTTTTATACTTGTAACATTTATGATCAGAACTCATGAAGGTACTAAAAAAGCTAATAAATTGATTTGTTACATTAGTTCATCAGCCATATCTTTTACTTAGATAAACGCGTGTTTAAAAATACTAATGTTATTATGATCACTACAAGAAATGTAAGCATTAGGGGTAACCACATTAGCGGCGATAATCTGGATGTCGCCCCTAATTCCCCAAAATACACCCGGCGGCAAATTTCCCTCCATTGAGTGCTTTCATTCTCCCCAAATCTCTTAAAATTTACTTTTCTCTCAAATATCCTAAATATAATTCTCCCCCAAATCTTTCAAAGGCCTTTCATCTGTAACACCCCAAAAACGTCGCAGTGGAAACACAAACGTAATGGTGACGGAAGTTGGTGCCCATAAATATCTTGGTGGACGATGCATCGTTAATCTTTGGACATATTATTTAATTAAAACATTGTTTCCAAATTAAACACAAACCACGACCATAACTTAGTTAAGTTGTCTTGATCCTTATGGATCTTAATACAGTCGGTCCCAAATAAGTTTTAAAAGTGTCCAAAGTTTATTATTAAACAAACATGCATCACAACCACAAGATACGCCAAAGATTCCCGAAGCCATGCTCAAGTACCTGAAGAACACGTTAAAATCAAGTGTCAACACAAAGGAGGGTGAGCTCACATATTCAATTTTCAAATAATTTGATCCAAGGAAAAACTTTCTAATTATGTGTGTATTATCAAAACATCCAAATAATATTTTTGAAAGTCAATTTTATTTCCTTAATAAAATCCATGAGTCAGCCGTCGCAAGCGTTTCCCTGAAACCTCCGAACTAAGCATCTTCCCGATATTAAATTTATTTTACATCCATTTGTACATATTCGTAAGTTTGCAAGACATTACGAGCTATATATTAACATTAAGGGTATAATCAACGCTAGACAATAACAGAATATAAATTCGTCGCTTAACATGACACGGACCTACCGGTCGCGACGGGGTTGTCAACCCGATAGATCTATCAACAATTCCACGCAATCCATATTAATGATTAAATGGCTAAGTTCACGCAAAGTGCCCGCAATGGGTCACCCAAGGTGCCAACCTTATGAACAATATATATATCCTACTAAAATGATATAATTTAATATAACACGTTGTACGAATCCCTGACGTCCCCACCGAAACGAAAGCCTAATCCCGATACTTACTCTCTTGAGACTGGGCCAATTCGTTACACCCTTTAGATTTAAACATTTTAAATCCACACAGTCGTTCTATCCCATAACGCCGTAAAATCCCCGTTTCATCCCGAAACGTATATATCTTTATTCCAAAATCTGTTTCATCCCGAAACATATTTATATCCAAAACCATGTTTTTCTCCAAAAACATATCACATAATTTCCAAATCATATTTTCCACGAAAATTATTTATAATTTAATCAAAGGCATATTTTATACGAAAACGTATACTTATCCTTTTAAGGCGTGTTCTTCCCCCAAAACATATAAAAAAACATAAAAAGAGGGGTTTAGTGACACTCACTTTTGGGTGCGTATATTAAATTAGCGCAATCCCACAATTTGATTCTACACGTCCTAACATACGTAGGCACGATTTAATAATCAATTTATCACAAAATTCCTAAGTTTCTCCAATACTTAGAATTTTCACATAACTTTGAGATTTTCTCAAAAAGTTATTATTTTTATTATGTTGGCATATTAATATTATATTATTCATATATATATATTTTTAAAGTTAATTTTGCGACTTGAACGATTTTATTGTGACCTTAATGTTTTATCCGTTACACTCCCGTTTATAAATACTATATATCTACGATTTGCGTTTCGTAATATATATACATAAACATGCATATATTCACAATATTATAACACCGATAACTTATTCACTTTATCATTTTTAAAGCATGCATACATGAAATATCTAATTAAGTTAACCTATGTATCAATTTTCATGCTCGATAAATAAGTTACACATTTAACGCGATTTTTACTGATTCTACCGTTTTAAACATACAAGCGTACATGCATAGTCTTATTTCCGCTATCATGTCAACACTTAACATATCATCATATTCACATATTTAAATCACATAACACATTTAAACACATAAGGTTCACCCATGAACAACCCCTTCTAGTGTATGTTGAAAAATGTGTATTTTAGTGATTCGGTAACGTTTTCGGGTGCCGAAAGTCACGTATGACTAGCCAAACACCAAATAAACTAAATGTAAGTTAATATACTTATATTTATACTAAAAATATCAGTTTATTTACTGATTTAAAACAGTTTCATAAAAACCTCGTAAAAAGACGATTTTACCGTTTACCGTATAGTTTTGCGTTAAACTTACCCTAACCATCCGAACTGGAAGACTTCAAATTTTAACACAATACATGTTATATACTGAATAAAATTATGGTTATAATTAGGGCTGTAAATGAACCGAACGAACACGAACAAGGCCTTGTTCGTGTTCGTTTGTTAAAGAAATAAATGTGTTCACGAACGGTTCATGAACGCTTACCGAATGAGATTTTATGTTCGTGTTCGTTCATTAGGGAAATGAATGTGTTCGCGAACACAAAATAAATTTGGCGAACATGACGAAGGATAAAGGCAATGGATCCCTTATTTTGGAACGGAGGTCGATCGTATTCGTCGATGTAAATAATGAGAAATAAAAGGGGGATCGGTGCATAAATAAGTGAAATAAGGTTTCCTAGTTTAATTGTTAGGGTAAAATATAAATAAAAGTTTAATGGCAATAAAATAAATAAAAGTTTAATAACATAAAAAGTATAGAGAAAATATATTAAAGTACACAAATCTTTAATTAAAACACAAACATATGAACATAAACGAACACAAGAATGAATGTTCATGAACACGTTCCTGAAACACCTTAACAGAACGTTCACGAACAATTGAACAAACGAGACCTTAGTTCATGTTCGTTTCATTTAACTAATCGAGCGAAATTTCTTGTTCATGTTCTTCGATGTTTTCTCAAATGAACGAACATAAACGAACTCCGCCGAACGATTCACGAATGTTCACTGAACGTTCGTTCGTTTACAGCTAGTTATAATCAGATTAGTGCAGTTTTTGTGTAAGGCACATAACTCATGCGATTTCACACATTTTACAACTTTTTAAGCACATAGTACTACATGCAAAGCTAGTACACTTTATATCGAAGTTCCATACCACTTTTATACATGAGATAACCTTATTTTTAAGGTTTATTTACTGATCTAAAACCATTTTATTATAACATGATTAAATCCTCATTTTATGTACATACATGCACATGATGGCTAGGTACAAGCACTTAATACACAAACATCATGTTTTCATCATTTTGTATGAACTAACATGCATCCAACATGTATTTATTTCATGTCCATACATTCAAGAACACCATCTTCATATAAACATCATCATCATCAAATCATTGGACATAAATGCAAGACACATTCCTTCACATTTATGAACTAACTACAAATTTTGTGTGCATGCATATACATATATATATATAACACGGCTCACACATATACATATATACATGCTTCCAAAAACCCACTTTCATGTTCATCCTTCAATCACTAAACCTTTTAGAACATTCTCTTATGACAACTTTTGATGCATGCATGAACTTTAAACTTTACAAATATCATGTTAACCAAGAATCATTCAAGAACCAAAACTCAATCTCATATATACATACTCACGGCCACCTACATGTATATATACATGTCCATTTTCATTTCTTTTAAAACCCCATTTGTGGTTGTTTTCAAGTTAGTGTTTAAACCCAAGAACAAGAAAAACTTCTATCATCATCAACATTCATCAAGAATCAAGAACAAGTTTTTAAAGATGAATGTTATACCTTCAAGATTCTAGTGGGATTTGAATAAGAGTTGATGATATGAAGCTTGGATGTTGCTTGAAACACTTGGAAATCACCTCTAAACCTTCAAGAACAACTTGAAATCACCTTCAAATGCCCTTGGATCTTCAAGAAATGATTTGAAACTTTGAAATGTATGTGTGTATGGGTGTGTTCGGCCGAGAGGGGAAGGAGAAAGAGAGATGAGATTTCTTTTTGATCTTGCATGGTTAAATGGAGTGTGTGAGAGGTGATCATGATTAGATTTATGGTTCCAAGGCCACACTTGGCTAATTAGAAGCAAAAAGGCAAAAGGTGGGCAGCCATATTGCTGCCACCTAGTCCCCTCTCTCACACACAATCCTATATATACACATATATAGGTTAATTACTGATATTTAACTGGATACCGGGTTTTAACGCGTTTTAACGCGTTTTAAATTATTTTCAGTGCTCTATAAAAATAAACACACCAAAATATTACTAATCAATATTTTATTTGCCAGGACCAGTTACGTTGTCGGTAATTGGCAGTATGTGTGTTGTGTTGCGCACTACGCGGTTAAATTCGCAGAATAGGGATTTAAGCGTTTTAATTTATTTTTATCATTCTATAAAAATTAACTTGTCAAATTATTACTATAATAATTTTTGGTTGCGCTGAACTGGCTGTGTTGACGATATTTTGTCAGATACGCGTAGTATCGCGCAGTACGCGTTTAAACTCGAAAAATAGAGTTTCTTAGCGTTTTAAATTATTTTTCCTCACGATTATGATTAAATATATTATTTAACTCATATCGGACTATTTTTAGGATTTTAACATTAATCGGCGGTCACCGACGTTCGTTTCGCATTTTAACCGTTACGCAATAAGCGTTTATCTAATATTTCCAACGTAATTTTTATCAAACTTTGGATTTACCAACACATCAAATACCACATATAAACATCATAAACAATCAAATACGGCCTTTTATTCATTCATGACACGTGTTACATTTGTACGGGACAGGCTAAATAGCCGGGTGTCACAATCTCCCCCTGTTTAAGGAATTTCGTCCCCGAAATTCTTACACTATAGGTTTCGTTTTCGCACTAGACTTAAAGAGATGCAGATATTTTCGTTGCATCTGGTCCTTTCGTTCCCATGTGAACTCGGGTCCACGTTTAGAATTCCAGCGAACTTTGACCAACTTAATCCGACTCCTTCTAAGCTTCTGAATCTTCTCATCCAGAACTTCAACCGGTTTCTCAATAAATCTCAATTTATCGTCTACTTGAACCTCATCAGAGGGTATAATTAGTGTCTCATCCGACAAACACTTTCTCAGGTTGGAAACATGAAACACGTCATGAACTCCATTCAAATCCTGCGGCAGCTTAAGCTTATACGCGACTGATCCAACTCGAGATGCGATTTCGAAAGGACCTATATACCGTGGGCTTAGCTTTCCCCATTTTCCAAATCTAACAACACCTTTCCAAGGTGACACTTTTAGCAGAACACGATCTCCGACTTGAAACTGCAACGGTTTCCTTCGGTTGTCTGCATAACTTTTCTGTCGATCGGCGGCAGGCTTTAACCTTTCCTTGATCTGGACAACCTTGTCGGTGGTATCCTGGATAAGCTCAGGTCCAGTTAGTTGCCTTTCGCCAACTTCAGTCCAGCACAAGGGCGATCGACACTTCCTTCCATACAAGGCTTCAAACGGAGCGACTTTGATACTAGCGTGGTAACTATTGTTGTAAGAAAACTCTACCAACGGCAAATGAGTATCCCAACTTCCACCAAAATCAATCACGCACGTTCTCAACATATCCTCTAACGTCTGAATGGTTCTCTCACTCTGACCATCCGTTTGAGGATGATATGCAGTACTCATGTCAAAACGAGAACCCATCGACTCCTGAAGAGATCGCCAAAATCTGGAGTCAAATCGTCCATCTCTATCGGAGATAATTGACACAGGCACTCCATGTCGGGCTACAATCTCATTAAGGTGCAATTTCGATATCTTTTCCGTTTTGTCTGTTTCCTTAATGGGCAAGAAATGAGCAGACTTCGTCAATCGATCCATAATTACTCATATAGTGTCATGTCCATGTGACATACGGGGTAATTTGGTGATAAAGTCCATAGCAAGATGCTCCCACTTCCATTTAGGAATCTCTGGTTGCTGCAGAAGCCCAGATGGCCTCTGATGTTCAGCCTTAACTTTCGAGCATGTCAGACATTTACTTACATACACTGCAATATCTCTCTTCATATTCGGCCACCAATATAACTCCTTAATATCCTGATACATCTTGGTAGAACCTGGGTGAATCGAAAATCTGGACTTATGAGCCTCGTTCATAACCAGTTCACGTAGGTTACCTCTAAGCGGAACCCAAACTCGGTTCATGAAATACATTACTTCATCCGCTTTTGGTATCAGTTCACATTCCAAACCCCTCAAACCTTCTCTACTCAGGTTCTCATCTTTCAAAGCTTCTCGCTGTGCATTACGAATTCGATCGGTCAAATTCGTTTGTATGGTCAAACCCAAAGCACGAACACGCAGAGGCTTTTCCCGCTCCTTCCTACTGAGTGCATCAGCAACAACATTCGCTTTTCCCGGGTGATAACGAATATCACACTCGTAATCATTGAGTAACTCTACCCAACGCTGCTATCGCATGTTGATTTCCTTCTGATCAAAGATATGCTGGAGGCTCTTATGGTCTGTGTAAATCGTACACTTCGTGCTATACAGATAATGTCTCCAAATCTTCAAAGCGAACACAACAGCTCCCAACTCTAAATCACGAGTTGTGTAGTTCTTCTCATGCACTTTCAGTTGTCTGGATGCATAGGCTATCACTTTTTCCTTCTGCATAAGCACGCAACCAAGGCCCAAACGTGACGCATCACAGTATACAACAAAACCGTCATTTCCCTCTGGCAGGGATAGAATAGGTGCACTACACAACTTCTCCTTCAACATCCGAAAAGCTTCCTCCTGCTTTTCTATCCAATTAAACTTCTTATCCTTCTGGATCAATAGCGTTAATGGCTGCGCTATTCTGGAAAAATTCTCAATGAATCTTCTATAATACCCAGCAAGTCCTAAGAATTGCCGCACCTCTGACGAAGTCTTCGGCGCTTCCCAATCCTTAATCGCCTCAATCTTCGACAGGTCCACATGTATACCTTTCTCATTTATGACATGAACGAGGAAATGCACCTCTCGAATCCAAAATTCACATTTCGAGAACTTGGCATACAAATTCTCTTTCTTCAACAGCTCCAAAATCATCTTCAAATGTTGCTCATGATCTTCTTTGGTTCGCGAATAGATTAGTATATCGTCAATGAATACTATCACGAATTTGTCCAAATAAGGTTTGCATACCCTGTTCATGAGATCCATGAACACTGCAGGCGCATTAGTTAAGCCAAAAGGCATGACTAAGAACTCATAATGGCCATAACGTGTTCTGAAAGCAGTCTTCGGTACATCTTCCTCAGCAATCTTCAATTGGTGATAACCTGAACGCAGGTCTATCTTTGAGTAGTAACTTGATCCTTGAAGCTGGTCGAATAAATCGTCGATTCTTGGCAACTGGTACCGATTCTTGATAGTCAGCTTGTTCAACTCTCTGTAATCAATACACATTCTGAAGGAACCATCTTTCTTTTTCACGAACAACACAGGCGCTCCTCAAGGCGAAAAGCTTGGTCGTATGAAACCTTTGTCTAATAGCTCTTGAAGCTGATTTGACAATTCTTTCATTTCTGATGGTGCTAATCTATAAGGAGATTTTGCAATCGGTGCAGCACCAGGTACAAGATCAATCTTAAACTCGATCTGTCTCGCAGGGGGTAATCCAGGCAAGTCTTCAGGAAAACTTCCGGATAATCGCGAAGTACAGGAATTTCTTCAATCTTCCCACTTTCGGCATTTGTATCCACTATGTTAACCAAGAACGCAGGATAGCCCTTACGCAACATCTTATGCATCTTCATAATACTAACCACTTTTGATACTCGACTCGATCGGTCTCCGTGGATAACTAAAGCTTCACCACCAGGGCGAGGTATCCGCACTTGTTTCTCCGAGCAAATGATCTCAGCTCCGTTCTTGGATAGCCAATCCATCCGAACGACTACATCAAAACTACCCAGCTCCGCTGGTAACAAATGGATACTAAAACTAAGATCGCATAACCGAATTCTACAACCACGAATAACTTCGCTAGTCTCTATCAATTTACCATTTGCTAATTCTATCGAATACTTTTTACTTAGCTTACTTGTTTGTGAACACAGAAACGGTTCAAAGTTTTTTGAAACAAAACTCAAGTCAGCACCAGTATCAAATAGTACGAACGCAGAATGGTCATTGATGAGGAACGTACCGGTAACAACTGCAGGATCATCACGCGCCTTCCCAGCATTCAGCTCAAAAAATCTGCCCCTGGCATTCTGACCCTTCACATTCGGACAGTTCCTCTTGTAGTGTCCCTGCTCTCCGCATTCATAGCATCCCTCGAGCTTAACTCCCTCCGACGTACTCTTAGCATAGCACTCGCGAGTAATATGACCAGTTCGACCACATCTGGCACGCTTTCCCTGCTCATCACCGTGAGTCTTTTTCGCCGAACCACTTCCGCCATCCCTGGCATTATCCTTCCTCGAACCACTCGAGTTAGCCACATATGCTTTCCCCGAATCGCATTTTCTCTCATGCTTCACTTTGGAATCCTTTCTCGAGCTCTCAGACTTTCGCTTTCGCGAATCCCCGGATCTACGCTCAGAACGCTCTGATTGGTCAGATTTCCCATCTGCCTTGACCTTTCCCGACGACTTCCCAGTCTCCTCTTTCCTGCTAAGGTTACTTTTGTGAGCAGCATCACCCGCTAACGATTTCGCTAGAGTAATAGCTTCCAGATAGGTAGTGGGCTTCGCTGATGTAACCATACTGCGAATTTGCGGCGACAATTCCCAGATATACCTTTCTACCTTAACGTACTCAGGAGTGACCATTCGTGGAACCAATCTAGCCAAATCATTGAACCGAGACGTATAAGCTCTGATGTTCAGGCCTTCCATTGTCAAATTCCAGAAGTTAGTCTCAATTTTCTGCATCTCACTACGTGGGCAGTATTCCTTAAGAAGCATCTCTTTTAGTTCATTCCAGGTAAGACCGTAAGCTGCAACTTCGCCCAAACTCTGATGGCCATCACAGATTCCATCTTCTCAATCCATCTAGTGATATCAAGGGCCCTTCAGCACCGGTAAATGATCGTGGGTTGCAGCCCTAAAATGTTTTATACGTACATCCATGCACTCTTCACAAGGTTAATGAAAAATCAAGATCACGCTCTGATTACGTCATAACACAAGAACTACTAAAACTTTTCCGATCATTATATTACCTTGCGGGTTTCCAATCTGCACACCACCTTCACCATGCCCAGGAGCACCATGACCACGTCCTTCCAGATATTCTGGTTAGCTTCACGCTGTTCCAAGGCAGTATTAACGTGTTGGGCTATGAGTTGTGCCAAGTCTTCTGGGGTGGTAGGTAGTCCAGTACCCTGTCTCGCTTTTGGCGGCATCTTGTCGTTTCTATTATTGCAATAATAATATCAACATAAGAAAATATTTAAATATTTCAATCATTAAATACTAGTGGACTAAACAATACACATGCATCCACATAATAATGAGAATAATTTAACCAAAAGAAACCCATAACATTGATATTTATCATGGAAATTACAAAGCTTGTTCATAGTACCACGACTAACCAAAATGTGGTGTGACATAATCAACCACCAATAACAAGTCTAGATGAAATTTCCTCCTAAATATCCAAAATTTTGGCATGCAAGCCAATATAAGGGTTTATCAAATAGACATACAAAACAAACAAAACAAACAACCAACAATCACTTCTTCAATCCCATAAACTCAAGAAGCCTCCTCACAAGCTCCTCCAGGTCAGCTATCCTCCGTGCATCAGATCCATTGCATTGTCATGCAAGTCCTTCAGCTCGTCAAACCAATCCATTTGCCCCTCCAGATCCTTCACTTTTTCCTTAGTCGCCTTCAGATCTTCACGCATGGCCCCAAACTGACGGTCGTAGGGAGAGCATCGGTCAATCCACACTCCTTTCTGCTTCTTTGAAGCAGATGCAGTCTCAGATCGGGAAGTTGAAGCGATGTATCCGACAGGTCGTATCCTTTTCCTACGTCGGAAATAAACTAGTGTAGGTGCAGTGGGAACTCGCAACTCGGGCAGCTGAACAGATGACTCAGACGAAATAGGTGGAGGGATCTCAGGTACGGGCTCAACAGTGACAGTGGGTGGAGCTACTATGGGCTCTAAAGGTAGAATCATAATAGTGGTGGCATCCACCACTGGTGCAACCCCGAACGATCCTCCAATGAAAGGTGCATCTCTACTCAGCTCATTAGTAGTAGGCACGGTGCCGGAGACTGTCCGGTCTCATAAATCGAGGGTGGAACAGTATCGTCATTGTCAATCCAACCGTTACTCGTATGCGCGTAACGTGGGTCGACCTGGCTGGCGAATGCAGCCGGGCCATCGTAGAATGACGAGGCAAACTCGGCCATACTAACGATATGAGGTGTAGTGAAGGGTATCTCTGGCAAAACGGATCTGGGTGAAGTCTCGAATTCTAGCTCGCTCTCAGAGTCAGTAATCTCGATGACCTCGTGCTCGTGTGACATCTGTGACATATATATAACCGTACAAAGTAAGTGTGTGTTTCAAATGAAAAATAACACATAAGGCCCAAATAAACAGATTAACACGTATGCACAGTAACACGCAATGGTTCTCATACATATAAAAATCGATGTTTATTTAAAAATTTTGGCTTCGCGAATTTTGGACTTATATCTCAAAATTCTTTGGTTGAAGTCCAGAGTTTTCCACTGAAAACATCTAGTTCGCTAACAACCGTTGGCTCTGATACCAACTTCTGTAACACCCCAAAAACGTCGCAGCGGAAACACAAACGTAATGGTGACGGAAGTTGGTGCCCATAAATATCTTGGTGGACGATGCATCGTTAATCTTTGGACATATTATTTAATTAAAACATTGTTTCCAAATTAAACACAAACCACGACCATAACATAGTTAAGTTGTCTTGATCCTTATGGATCTTAATACAGTCGGTCCCAAATAAGTTTTAAAAGTATCCAAAGTTTATTATTAAACAAACATGCATCACAACCACAAGATACGCCAAAGATTCCCGAAGCCATGCTCAAGTACCTGAAGAACACGTTAAAATCAAGTGTCAACACAAAGGAGGGTGAGCTCACATATTCAATTTTAAAAATTTTGATCCAAGGAAAAGCTTTCTAATTATGTGTTTATTATCAAAACATCCAAATAATATTTTCGAAAGTCAATTTTATTTCCTTAATAAAATCCACGAGTCAGCCATCGCAAGATTTTCCCCGAAACCTCCGAACTAAGCATCTTCCCAAGTTTCACATATTAAATTTATTTTACATCTATTGGTTCAGATTCATAAGTTTGCAAGACATTACGAGCTATATATTAACATTAAGGGTATAATCGTTACAACTTTAGATTTAAACATTTTAAATCCACACGGTCTTTCTATCCCATAACGCCGCCCGTTTCATCCCCGAAACATATTTATATCCAAAACCATGTTTTTTCTCCAAAAACATATCACAAAATTTCCAAATCATATTTTCCACAAATATATATTTATAATTTAATCAAAAGCATATTTTATACGAAAACGTATATTTATCCTTTTAAGGCGTGTTCTTCCCCCAAAACATATACAAAACAGTAAAAAGAGGGGGTTTAGTGACACTCACCTTTGGGTGCGTATTTAAAATAGCGCGATCCCACAATTTAATTCTACACGTCCTAATATACGTAAAAAGAATTCTTCCGATTCCTATGATACTCACTTACTCAAGAAACTTCATTTCCAGTGAAGAAAACTGAAACTTCATCACTAATATAGTCTAAGTTGCTACATTCTATATCAGCCCATATTTGCCTTATGTGAATCCTATAGTTGAATTGATTGATACTCTTTGCTAACAATTTCTTTGGCGCTCTCAAATTTTCAAGGTTATCATGGTGATTGGATCCATCCTTGCTAGTTGTTTCACGAGTGTATATAAAAGGTATGGAGTGCTATCTTAGGTACTCATGTCAGAATGCACCTAAGAAGAGAAGTCACTTACCAGTAATGTATCTCTGTATTTGCCTTTAGTTTTAGTACCCTTTGTACTTAAGATACTGGGATAGAATTTTTGTATCAGAAATGGTAAATTGGGTAGGTCCATCGGGCCGGACAACAAGCCTATGTTATACCTCAATTACTTGAATTCAAATTTTGTACCAAACCCTTTCCTGACCTGGCCGTTTTACCATGCATGTTTTTGATGATGGTTGTCGGAGGATGAATAACCTTGCGTAAATTTGTAAATGTGTTAATTTCAGTCGGTTCATATGTTTTTTGGTGACCATTTTGGTTAAGTTTGAATTTCATTATAACAGTTAAACATGGATGTTCTTTTTTGGTTTTGACAATGTTGTTGGCAACTTGCTCAGTATTCATTTTAAAGTTTACCCAACCAGTTAGAGTTTATAATAAAAAAGTACTTATTTTTATACTTGTAACATTTATGATCAGAACTCATGAAGGTACTAAAAAAGCTAATAAATTGATTGTTACATTCGTTCATCAGCCATATATTTTACTTGGATAAACGCGTGTTTTAAAAATACTTATGTTATTATGATCACTACAAGAAATGTAAGCATTAGGGTGACCACATTAGCGGCGATAATCTGGATGTCGCCCCTAATTCCCCAAAATACACCCGGCGGCAAATTTCCCTCCATTGAGTGCTTTCATTCTCCCCAAATCTCTTAAAATCTACTTTTCTCTCAAATATCCTAAATATAATTCTCCCCCAAATCTTTCAAAGGCCTTTCATCTGTAACACCCCAAAAATGTCGCAGCGACACACAAACGTAATGGTGACGGAAGTTGGTGCCCATTAAATATCTTGGTGGATGATGCATCGTTAATCTTTGGACATATTATTTAATTAAAACATTGTTTCCAAATTAAACACAAACCACAATCATAACATAGTTAAGTTGTCTTGATCTTATGGATCTTAATACAGTCGGTTTCAAATAAGTTTTAAAATGTTCAAAGTTTATATTAAACAAATATGCATGACAACCACAAGATACGCCAAAGATTCCCGAAGCCATGCTCAAGTACCTGAAGAACACGTTAAAATCAAGTGTCAACACAAAGGAGGGTGAGCTCACATATTCAATTTTAAAATAATTTGATCCAAGGAAAAACTTTCTAATTATGTGTGTATTATCAAAACATCCAAATAATATTTTCGAAAGTCAATTGTATTTCCTTAATAAAATCCATGAGTCAGCCGTCGCAAGCGTTTCCCCGAAACCTCCGAACTAAGCATATTCCCGAGTTTCACATATAAAATTTATTTTACATCCATTTGTTCAGATTCGTAAGTTTGCAAGACATTACGAGCTATATATTAACATTCAGGGTATAATCAACGCTAGACAAAACAGAATATAAATTCGTCGCTTGACATGACACGGAGCTGCCGGTCACGACGTGGTTGTCAACCCGATAGATCTATCAACAATTCCATGCAATCCATAAAAATGATTAAATGGCTAAGTTCACGTAAAGTTCCCGCAATGGGTCACCCAAGGTGCCAACCTTATGAACAATATATATATCCTACTAAAATGATAAAATTTAATATAACACGTTGTACGAATCCCTGACGTCCCCACCGAAACGTAAGCCTAATCCCGATACTTACTCTCTTGAGACCGGGCCAATTCATTACAACTTTAGATTTAAACATTTTAAATCCACACAGTCATTCTATCCCATAACGCCCGCAAAATCCCCGTTTCATCCCTGAAACGCATATATCATTATTTCAAAATCCGTTTCATCCCGAAACATATTTATATCCAAAACCATGTTTTTCTCCAAAAACATATCACATAATTTCCAAATCATATTTTCCACGAAAATATATTTATAGTTTAATCAAAGGCATATTTTTTACGAAAACGTATACTTATCCTTTTAAGGCGTGTTCTTCCCCCAAAACATATACAAAAAAGTAAAAAGAGGGGGTTTAGTGACACTCACCTTTGGGTGCGTATATTAAATTAGAGCAATCCCACAAATTGATTCTACACGTCCAAACATACGTAGGCACGATTTAATAATCAATTTATCACAAAATTCCTAAGTTTCTCCAATACTTAGAATTTTCACATAACTTTGAGATTTTCTTAAAAAGTTATTATTTTTGATTATGTTGGCATATTAATATATATATGATTCATATATATATATATATATTGTTAAGATTTTGCGACTTGAACGATTTTATTGGTGACCTTAATGTTTTATCCGTTACACTCCTGTTTATAAATACTATATATCTACGATTTGCGCGTCGTAATATATATACATAAACGTGCATATATTCACAATATTATATCACGCGAAAACTCATTAACTTATTCACTTTATCATTTTTAAAGCATGCATACATGAAATAACTAATTAAGTTAATGTATCAGTTTTCATGCTCGATAAATAAGTTACACATTTAACGCGATTTTTATAGATTTTATCGTTTTAAACATATAAGCGTACATGCATAGTCTTAATTTCCGCTATCATGTCAACACTTAACATATCATCATATTCACATATTTAAATCACATTATACATTTAAACACATAAGGTTCACCCATGAACAACCCTTTCTAGTGTATGTTGAAAAATGCGTATTTTAGTGATTCGGTAACGTTTTCGGGTGCCGAAAGTCACGTATGACTAGCCAAACACCAAATAAACTAAATAAGTTAATATACTTATATTTATACTAAAAATATCAGTTTATTTACTGATTTAAAACAGTTTCATAAAAACCTCGTAAAAATACGATTTTTATCGTTTTTACCGCATAGTTTTGCGTCATATGTTACCCTAACCATCCGAACTCGAAACGACTTCAAATTTTAACACAATACATGTTATATACTGAATAAAATTATGGTTATAATCAGATTAGTGCAATTTTTGTGTAGGGCACATAATTCATGCGATTTCACACATTTTACAACTTTTTAAGCACATAGTACTACATGCAAAGCTAGTACACTATATATCAAAGTTCCATACCACTTTTATACAAGAGATAACCTTATTTTTAAGGTTTATTTACTGATCTAAAACTATTTTATTACAACATGATTAAATCCTCATTTTATGTACATACATGCACATGCATGACTAGGTACAAGCACTTAATGCACAAACATCATGTTTTCATCATTTTATATGAACTAACATGCATCCAACATGTATTTATTTCATGTTCATACATTCAAGAACACCATCTTCATATAAACATCATCATCATCAAACCATTGGCCATAAATGCAAAACGCATTCCTTCACATTTATGAACTAACTACAAATTTTGTGTGCATGCATATACATATATATATATATACACGGCTCACACATATATATATATACATGCTTCCAAAAACCCACTTTTCATGTTCATCCTTTCAAATCACTAAAACCTTTTAGAACATTCTCTTATGACAACTTTTGATGCATGCATGAACTTTAAACTTTACAAATATCATGTTAACCAAGAATCATTCAAGAACCAAAACTCAATCTCATATATACATATACACATACTCACGGCCACCTACATGTATATATACATGTCCATTTTTATTTCTTTTAAAAACCCATTTGTGGTTGCTTTCAAGTTAGTGTTTAAACCCAAGAACAAGAGAACTTCTATCATCATCAACATTCATCAAGAATCAAGAACAAGTTTTTAAAGATGAATGTTATACCTTCAAGATTCTAGTGGGTTTTGAACAAGAGTTGATGATATGAAGCTTGGATGTTGCTTGAAACACTTGGAAATCACCTCTAAACCTTCAAGAACACTTGAAATCACCTTCAAATGCCCTTGGATCTTCAAGAAATGATTTGAAATTTTGAAATGTATGTGTGTATGGGTGTGTTTGGCCGAGAGGGAGAAGGAGAGAGAGAGATGAGATTTGTTTTTTATCTTGCATGGTTAAATGGAGTGTGTGAGAGGTGATCATGATTAGATTTATGGTTCCAAGGCCACACTTGGCTAATTAGAAGCAAAAAGGCAAAAGGTGGGCAGCCATATTGTCGCCACCTAGTCCCTCTCTCACACACAATCCTATACATACACATATATAGCTTAATTACTGGTATTTAACTGGATACCGGGTATTTTATCTAGCGTTTTAACTACGTTTTAACATGTTTTAAATTATTTTCAGTGCTCTATAAAAATAAACACACCAAAATATTACTAATCAATATTTTATTTGCCAGGACCAGTTACGTTGTTGGTAATTGGCAGTATGCGCGCTGTGTAGTACGCGCTTAAATTCGCAGAATAGGGATTTTAAGCGTTTTAATTTATTTTTATCATTCTATAAAAATAAACTTGTCAAATTAATAATTATTGGTTGCCCAAAACTAGCTGCGTTGACAGTATTTTGTCAGATACGCGCAGTATTGCGCAGTACACGTTTAAACTCGAAAAATAGAGTTTATTAGCGTTTTAAATTATTTTTCCTCATGATTATGATTAAATATATTATTTAACTCATATCGGACTATTTTTAGAATTTTAACATTATTCGGCGGTCACCGACGTTCGTTTCGCATTTAACCGTTACGCGATAAGCGTTTATCTTAATATTGCCAACGTAATTTTTATCAAACTTTGGATTACCAACACATCAAATACCATATTTAAACATCATAAACAATCAAATACAGCCTTTTATTCATTCATGACACGTGTTATATTTGGATGAGACAGCCTAAATAGCCGGGTGTCATAACATCTTCACCACAAAGAGTTTTATAAGGCCTTTCGATATTGAAATACCCTCCATCGGAACTAAAGCCACAATTTATAATGAGTTTTATAATGAGTTCACGAGATCTCGTCTGAACCTATGGGGGCGGCTATAGACTAACGTGGGGAGCAAATATCTTGGATAGGGTTTCTAACCACACCTAACATATATGTGGGCCCGATTAGAGTCAAATAATAAAGGAAAAACTTGGACCGGATATGTGCCAACAAATTTCTAAAGCCCACCATAACAGCCAAACTCATTATAAAACTCATTATAAATTGTGTTTATAAAATGTTAGTTTAAATGAGTAATAACTAGGGTACGAAACGAAATAACCACTATTTGGTCTTTCCTCTAACAGTGGGCTTATGGCTTTAATATTTATGGTTTTAATGTGTTATAAATATTGTCGTTATATCATAAACTTGTGTATTAATTATGATATATTTTTTATTTTATTATTATACTATTAATATGCCCGTCCACCGGACGGGTATATAACTAATTTTAGACGATAACCAGGTTCAAGGGTAGGTGTTGAAGCCCAAATTTCAAACCGCTTGGGTTTTGGTTGACGAGCAGATAAAGCTATGCGCTTTCGAATGGGCGGTGGTTATGTCACCGACATCGATTTGAGGCAAAGCGATGGTGGTCGATGTTGGTAGGTGACGCAGGTTGGGGGAAGAGCGACAGTGATTTGTGGTAGTAAGCGGTGTGGATGCCCTGAAAATGGATATTGATGGAGTGGATGACACGTGTGGGGTGTTGTTACGCTGTTAGCGTAACCCGTCCACCGGACGGGTATTAAACTAGTTATAAGTTGGACGGAGTTAGTGTGGTGGACCAAAAACATAATAAAATAGAAACATTGATAGATATTTGAATTTTTTAAATAATAGCAATAACTACTAAACCACATGAACTAAAACCGTCATTTTCTCTAAATTAAACATCACAAAGCCTCAAGTTGCTTCTATTTCACATTTTCACCTAAGTTTGCCATAAATTCCAAGAGGCCTAACATTATCAATTAAGGTTTTACATTTTCCATTGATGAAAAAAATAGATACAAAACTATAAACTAAGTTGTTACATTTGTTATAAACTAAGAAAAGATATGCCACTTTTGTCTAACAAAAATTTCAACATTATCCAACAAAAGATCCAATATTTTCTAATACATGTGTTATCAATAAAAAAAAGAGTTAAAGTAGAAAACACAAAATGATATTACAAACAAGACAACGAAGATGTTGAGAAAGTAGATATTGAGCAAGAGTTGTCGCAAACTTATAAATTGGAATTTTGGATTGTGTAACAAAACTCTATTGGGTTAGGTATCTATTTTTTACTCGGAAGTAGTTACTTACAATAATTATATTTCTTCATTGTGCGTAAATTTCGGCATGTCAAATAAAGCTAGGTATTTTATGTGGAAATCAGGTTCGGAGTGTTTATTTTGCGTTCGATGAGACAAACGAACCACTTTTTTCCCCAAAAAACCGGGTTGTATTTCTTTGAAGCCTTTCAATCCAATAGTAGAACATGTTGTCTAGGCTCGATTGACGAAATATAAGTGTTCTAATGTAGTGCATATATTAAAGTTCAAATACAAATATCTTTAACATACAAAAAGTACGAACTGAAGGTTTTCCTAAAAAAACACAATGGCATTTTCGTAATTATTTACTCGTAGAGTAATTATCAAAATTACCCTATAAATGATCTTGTAGGGTAATTTTGATATTGTAGGATAATTTTGTAAAATGTTTTTTTGGGTAATTTTGATCTAGTAAGGTAATTTTATACGGTATCATAATTACTCTACAAATGATCTTGTAGGGTAATTTTGAATTATATGTTGTTTGATAAACTAGTAGAGTAATTTTGATACACTTGTAGAGTAATTTTGATAATTACCCTACAAACACATTTTATAAAATTATCTTACAAGATCATTCGTATGGTTATTTTGCTAATTACTCAACAAGTAAATAATTACAAAAACGTCATCAATTTTTGTTTTTTGTTTTTACTTTTTCATGTCTTTATGTCTTTCGTACTATTAGGCTAATATGGAATAATATCTTGTGGGAAAACTTCTTCTGAGTCCATTTCATAACTCAAAATTTGAAGATAAACGTGCATAATTAAAGAGTTGGATAGATTAACTATAATTTCACAATTGCAAATGGATCGATAGTTGACAAGTGTTATCACTTTCTTTTCCGTACTTAAAATTATTACACAAATTAATTAATTTTACATTTACATTTTATATTGCATGTTCGATTGTTGACAAGTGTTTTCACTTCCTTTTAAAATTAACGCCCAATGTATAATGGGTGTTTGATTCGTAAGAGTTGGGTCAGTTGGTCAATAATGATCACATACCATGCTAATAAAAGCGTAAAACAAAAGGCAAAACTTCTCCATTTTTATATGTCTTCTCTAACATGGCAATTTAAATGAGTGTTATGGGTTGGGTAAAACATACCCTCAAGGCCTCAAATGCTTATTAATTTATTCATTCCTCATATGTAAGACAATACAACATAAGCTACATTGTCACAATATTTTATGTTTTTTTAATTAAACTGAAATTACATTATTACAATTTTAAGTAATGATCTTCTGGTGTAATGACAGTTCCATTACTTTTAAATATGGAGTTCATGGGTACAAGTCTTTCGTAGAGCAAAATTGCTCTAGGTTGAACCAAGGGTTTTACCGCAGTAGGTCTTTGAGCGTTGGGTATCCTATGGAATGGTGGCATACCGGGTCACCAATGCCGTCTGTGTTCGCGAGCGTGGATGACCTTTAGCCATTAGGTTTACCTGAGTGAACGGGTTTTTGTTGGTCGCTCAAAAAAACATTACAATTTTATATGTTTTTCCAATTATATTGAATTTCCTTCCATTTTGAATGACTTTTGAAGAATCTAGTTGCTTTCTTTAAATATAATAAATCTTTTGATTTTCTTTATGTATAAATCTTTCGAGTCTTTGACAAACCATTTATTAAAACGGCGTGGCTAGTATCAACTATTTGGATTTGAAGGTATGAGCGTGTGGGTCGTATCAACTATTCTGATTTGAAGGTATGAGCACGGGCGGATGCATAAGAAATGATCGAGATTAATAAACCCCACACTTTTTCAAAATTAATTTGGTGGGTTCTTGCGATGTGTTCGAGAGATAATGGAACTTGGTGGCAGCTTGGTTGTGTCTCCCAATTCCGGAGTCTTTTAATCCTTCTCAAGTGATGGAGTGGCTTCTTAACCCTTGAATTCTTAAGCATAAAAAGAAGTTGATTGGTTCAATCATATTTGTTCTTTGGTGGATTTTGTAGAGATTTAGGAAGGAGGTGGTGTTTAATTGGTAAGAAAACTAAAGGGCATTCCACTCTTTATAAAGATATTTTATATGTTTTGTATCTTTGGTAGCGTAATAGAGAGCGTAGATGGAAGATTACTTGGAGCGAGTGGATTATCAACCCCTTCTTATTATTATGTATTTTTTCCTTTTTCTCTGAGCTGCTTGCTATGTATTTTTTAATAAATATTCACGTTTTAAAAAATAAAAGGGGAATTACATGTGAATTGCATGCGACTTTCTAAAATTAAAAATGTTAATTTTCCCTTTATACCCTTAATCTAGAAAATTAATTATTTTAATTGTTATACTATTTACAAGATTGTTATCAATATCTCAACCATTAAATTAAAGATCTAATGGTTTAGATTCTTTCTTACCTTTCTCACACTTTAGGGTTTTTTTACAGGATTCTCTACGTGTATAAGTATATATATATATATATATATATTAATATAAATAAAAACTCTTTAACCTTAAACTTTGCCCCGTACAAATAAAAAGTCAAAGCTGACACATAGTAGAGATGGTTAAACTCAATTAACGCATTTTTTTTGTCTCTTTTATTTTCTTTTTAGGTACGAGACTCTAAAATTATTAAGTTAATTACACATATGGACTCCTATTGGCTTATAGCTAATTTTGCCGTTGGGTACTAATTTTTTCTTATAACAGGTTATGTCTCATGGTTTCAATTTGTAACATATTTTGGTACTACACAAATAATGACTAAAATGCCATTCCATGCTTTATATTAAGATTATTTAAATGTAAAATTATTTTTGTATATAATAAAAAATTTTAAATCAATTTTACAAAAAAAAATCAAATGAAAATTATTTTTGTATACGACAAAATTACATGTAATAGGTGAAAATTATTTTTAAATGAAAATATTTTTGTATGAAAATTATTTTGTAACTTAGTTTTAATAATAGAAAAACGATAATGTAACATTTTAATATAAATGTTTCAAGTTATTTGTGTCAACCCGATCCATTTTTTATTTTAAATAAAAATGAAGTTCTGAATAATTAAACTGTGTAATACGTGGTTTTTACTTCGTATAAAAAAACTAAAATGAAAACTCAACGTATAGTTCAGTTATAAGAAGACAAACATAAGAGAACATTGATTTGAAATCTTTTATGATACTCGACCCATTTGCAATATCCAATGGATAACATTCAAAAATATAAGATAAGAGCATGTTAAAACTTAGATAAATATTTTAGAGAAAATTAATATGGTTAAATTTTAATATGTAAAACTAGTATGGCTAAATTTAATATGTTTAGAAATATTATTTTTTAATATGTAAAACTCAAGAATTCTTATATATATATTAGAAGCTTCATATTCCATTTATTTTCGTTAGTTAAGATTGATGGACAAGTCGAATAAAAATAGATCGATTGACACAAATAAGTTGAAACATTTACATTAAAATGTTACATTAAAATATTTTTGTTTGTTTTTATTAAAACTAAATTACAAATATAATTTTCATTTAAAAATAATTTCACCTATTACATGTAGTTAACTAATTAAATTGTTATATATAAAAAAAAATCCATTTAATTTTTTTTTTGGTAAAATTGATTTAAAATTTTTTGTTATATACAACAATAATTTTACATTTAAAATAATTTTGATATAAAGCATGGAATAACTTTTTAGTCATTATTTGGTGTTAGTACCTAAATGTGTTACAAACTGAAACCATGAGACCTGAACTTATTACAAAAAAAAGTTACTACCCAAAAACGAAATTAGCTATAAACCACAGGATCTATCTGTATAATTAACTCTTAATTGTTAGTCGTATTACATTGTGGGGTTGTTAAGCTTGTTTTTCCCTTAACCCAATAAAAGAAACCTAAAGCTAGTTTTTTCGGTAACCTGCTTTAGTTCGTAATAAAAAAAATTCAATCACCCAACCTGGTAGAAATATACACCAATAAAAAAAACCCTATTAAAAAAAATTCTAGGTCGAATATTATGAATATATATTTGGTTTAGAAAGATGAGTTTGATGCCCTTGAAATCAAGTATCCTCCGGACCCACCTAAACGATTGTGATTAAACATCTATACCCATTTCCATCTTTCATGATATCAAAAGCATACATATATGTAGTGTTCTTAAGTGCAAATCCACCTTAAAGTTATATGTTTAAAAGTTATTCTTGTGGTATGCATGCTTAATGTATTGATATGAATAAACATATGACAAAAGAAAAAAAAATCCATAAGAGGTTTTAGGTCAAAAACAGAATCTCTTTTTAGGCATGGGGTTGAAAAATAAATAAACAAGCACCACAATGATAAGTTAAAAAGCCCAACTTGGTTGCCCTATATTTAGGGGAAAATGCACCTTTTGATAATTGTAACTTGTGATGAGAGAGAGTGACGTTTTTGTACATTTGCCAATCAACGTTTCATTTGATCATTAATTAATTTTTAGAGGTGTTATATATTTTTTTAAAAATAATACATACATTACTGCGGAAGGTAATAACTAAAAAAAAAAACAAATTGTTAGAAATCCCAACTTAAAAAAAAAGGGGTAAATGCACGGTACCCCTGACCGCGGGAGGGTTCTCCCTCCCAAGCTAACTTAGCCCATAGCTGTCTGGCGGTTACTACCCAGCAGGATTATTCGGGCCGAGCTGGACTTGAACCCGCGTCCTCCCGTTTGGAATAGGTGAGGCTGGCCACTGGGCTGACACCCCGTGGTTAGAAATCCCAACTAGAAGCATCATGATTCATATCCTTAAAATGTAACCTCTTTTCCTCAATTGAGCTATACGAATGAGGTTCTTTATTTCAGTTTCAAATTTAAATGTTAATAGTTATTCCCATCTTTTGCTATAAAAAAAGTATGTAATATTGGGATGTTTATATTTTGAAGATATGAGGTAACCGAGGACTTTTGTTAGAACAAGTTATTGATACAAGGAGGATGTATAAGGGCATTCTTTTTTTTAACGGCTAATTTTTCCCCATAAATACTTACACCTCTCATGGATTGAACCTTAGTCTCCCACAAGATAAATCCTCTTGACCACTAGGCTATAACTAAGTGGCGGCATAAGGGCATTGTTTTAAACTCGACACTGACTATAACTTTGGTTAGCGTATCGGAATTAGTATTATTTAAGACCACTATTATACCCTATATTTTAAAGAATAAAAAACACCCAAAACTAAGTTTTTGCAGAAATTTAGCGACACGTTTCATCCCAAAAGCGATGCTAACTTCTAGCACTCCCAAATAGACAGCTGCAACCAAACTACTTTGCTTGTGAAATGGAGAGAAGAGAGGAGAGAGAAGAGGAGTGGGCAGGCTATCATAAAAAGACAACAGAAAGAAGGAAGAGTCAATCATAATGGAGAAGAAGGAGGGATCCCGGTGGTGAAGTTTTATGTTACTTATATTCCTGAGGGTGCATACCTTGGGACTTAGCCACATTGACCCGGGAATATGGCAACATCGTCGGAGTATACATCGCTAGGAAGAGGAACAAGGAGGGGCTCAAGTATGGTTATGTAAGTTTCAAAGGAGCTACAGACTGGAAGGAGATGGAGGGTAAACTTAAGGGTATTAGGGTTGAGAAGAACTTGCTAAAGATAAATCTCGCCATATTTACCAAAGAGAATGCTGTTGTCGGAGGTGGTGTATAGGTTAAGGGAAGGGTCAGGTAGGGACATAACCAGTGTTTCCTTAACAGGTTAGATTGGATAGGTTTACCTGTCATGACTTATCTTATAGCAACATCGTGGGGGACCATAAGGATCAAACATGAGACGGGAAGGTGGTGGTGATAGATTCGGGGGTTGCAGCGATGGTGGGCGTTATGGCAGGGCCCTAGTGGTTCGTGCTCGGGACTTTAGTACACTCATATCAGTCCATGTTAAACTGAAGGAAGTGAGGTGTCGGAGGGGGAAATACAATGGGGGGATTCAACATATTGCTCTCATTATGCAGTGAAGAGAAAGCCAAGGACTTTCTTCATAGCCGGAAGGTGTGAAATGATTTGTTTTCCCACGGGGACCTGTGGGTTGGGCAGGCGTTGGCGTTTGAATGAATAACATGGGTTAGGATTCATGGTGTTCTCTTCAATCTATAATCTAATGAGGGTTTTAGTATGATTTGTGAACAGTATGGTATAGTGGTTCAACCCTCAATTCTCGAAAGACGAAAAGGATCTTTCAGTGGAATGTATGGGGGTGCTTTTCGGCGACAGTAAAAGAATTTTCGGTGAGATAATACTCAAATGGCAAGATAAAACATTTCGGGTTTGGGTCTCTAGAGGTATGGGGGATTGGATCCCTGATTTTCTACATGAGGAAGATATGGTGGTGATGAGGATACGGTGATGGGGTTGGTTAATTCTGACGATCGAAAGTCATCGGAGCTCGCTGCTGAGTCGGAAGGTGGATTAGAAGATGGGCAGGTGGAGGTGAAGGGGCGGGAGAGTGAAGGGACGCTGCATGGGAACTCTTAATGGTCACATGTGAAAAAGTACCCAAGTGGGGACAACAATAATGTTTCTATTTTCAAGGCTTCCAATGTTAACGACTCTAATGGTTGCGGGGAATAGGAGGGATCCACTTTTTAGCAAATTTGGAATAAGAAAGTCAACCAGACATTTCCAGATGGGTTGCCTAGGCCTAGAAAGCGGCCTAGACAAGAAAATATTTTCCCTTATGACGACCTTATAGGCTTACTAAATAATATTGATGTTGGGGTGGTGGAGCTTGAGATTCCAGGATCCGACGGTTCTTGACGGAAGTTTGGGTATAATAGTACTAATTTGGTAGAATATTATTAAGAATGGAGTAGAAGTAGAATAATAGTCATAAGTCATAAGCTTCCATTCATACCGAAAGAGTATACATCTTGATAAGCTGGCGAAATTCTGGGATCTCCAAAACTTACAAAACCATGAACACACGACACTATTTATAGACAAGTTACCCTCGTGCGAACTGAGCTTTTACTTTTGTGCGAAGGTAGTTGTTTACCTCCGTATGGAGGTAGTTACCTTCGTACGCAGTGACGACTTTGTACGAAGTTACATTTAAACACCTCTCATGTTCGCACTTAAGTCGTGTGTTCGTATCTAATCTATACAATATTCAACACACGCTCTGTCTAGCCTATTCGCACAGTGACGAACATAATATGCACCAACATTTTCCCCTTGGACGTCACTGTCGAAGCTTGAGCTAGAAATATAAGAGTTGCGTTTGAATATTTTGCAACTTCAATTAGGTATCTCTCGATGTCGATGAACACGTCAACAAATTCCCCATGAATTGATGATTCGGGTTTGCAATTTCACAAATATGTTCCCCCTTGAATTAATCTTCAGGTCTTTGTTTGCACGGTTCCTGGCCTCCTCTGATATGCTTAACTGTAATCTTCACGAATAATCACGAACTCGAAACTATCAATGCAACATCTATGTTTCTACGTTAACCACATCCGCGTTCGGTTTTAGCGTACTCCTCTGCTCGATCCTCCGAGTTTCAAAAACCCAACCGACAATTGAAAGAAACTTCGAACATCACACTGATAAACTTCAAGTCTGTGAATACCCACGAAAATTTGAAATCCTGTTTTCCGTAATCACGTTTAAGCATACTCATGAATGATTAATCAACAAAACGGTAATCTCTTTAATCAGCAAATCTTCATAGGATAACAAATCATCTTGTAACACAACAGATCTGAGAAACATTCTTCCATAATCAGAATCACATTCTTCCTCTTCAGTCACGCTATCGATATATAGTCTTCTCCGTTAGTTCCGGTAGCAACTTAATCAACAAACATCACTTCCCGGCGGTTAGCCCGAAAAACAATTCCTCTGCTGGAAGATTAAACATTCTGACACCTTAGACTATTATCGAGCATTCGTGTATCTAATATCTTGAACACCCTCTGACATCTTAAGCGTATCGACAATACAGTTGCATCACCTGACACTAATCCTACTAACCGACTTGATGAAGACCCGTGACTCAAACCACAAGACATCAATTTGTATCACTCTTTGAAAATTCTGAACTTCCTGTGATGACAAACTAACAAATCCAGATCTGATGTATTCCCAGATAATCTAAAGTCGGAACCACCCGGATATGGTTGCACGTCATGAATTTCAAAAATGCCGGAATTTCAATATATTCTCTGAAATTTTTGTTCCCCTCATTTTTGCAAATTCTGACATTTTTCTAAAACATACCACTGAATTCCCCCCTCAAATTGAGCAAATTTAGTCCCCTCTTTTCTCTGAAAAACTCTACTAATGCAGAAAATGTATCATTTTGGTCCACAAAAGTCGGTTTTTCCTCAATGCGGATTTGACATTTTGGCCCATTAATAGTCACTATACCAAATGATCACCATTCTGCTTAAGTATCCACGACTACCCCATTATCTTCAACCTATGTGATCGTATCATCAAATCTATTCTCTGAAGCCCTCAGCGATGTCCCCGAACAACCCGAATTTGTCGTTAAATGTCGAAAAATTTTTCTATCACCAAATATTTTCTGGACACTCGTCTCACCAAATATATTTTTATAGGAATTTTGGGTTACCTTCGTACGAGGGTAAGTTACCTTCGTGCGAAGGTAATCTATCTTCGTACGAAGATAAGGTAATCTATCTTCGTGCGAAGATAATTATTTTCGTGCAAAGATAATCACATTTTTCGATCCAAAATCTTTATTCTATAAATTTCATGATGATTCTTTCACAGACATGGTCGAAATTCAATTCTAAACAATCAAATGGTTTCAATTTTAATTTTTTTTCCGTGGATTATCTGTTTATTTGATAATTTATGTCTAAAACCCTATAAAGTCCACAATTCATGAGCGTAGGTGATTCAATCAACTGTTAGATCAATTGAATCAGTACCATAGCTCTGATACCAATTGAGATTCCAGGATCCGGTGGTTCTAAATAGAAGTTTGGGTATAGGGATGGCAATGGGTTGGGTTTGGGACGGGTTTAGGTAATCCCAAACCCAAGCCCGGTTAGATAAGCTTGTTCCAAACCCGTCCCAAACCTTCGGGTTCTAGCGGGTAAATACCCATCGGGTATCGGGTATACCCGCGGGTTTCGGGTAAACCCGTTAATTTAAAAAAAATTACTCATTGGGTATAGCTGACGCAAAACCCATCGGGTAAACGGGTACACATTAAATATTAAATATTATCACTATAAAAATGTATGAAATAATTACAATGTATACGAAATAAAATACTTATATGTATAAAAAATGGGTTTATCATATATATACATATTTAAAAATATAAAAGAAATTATGTCGGGTATACAATGGGGTAAACGGGTACACTTTATCGGGTAATCGGGTCAGGTAAACGGGTATATCACCAAATCCCAAACCCGTCCCAAACCCGCAAAAAAAAATAAAATCTAATCCCAAACCCGTCCCAACCCGATTATCCAACCCCAAACCCGTCCCAAATGAGTCGGGTTTCGGGTTTACCCATTGGGTTCGGGTGTGATTGCCATCCCTATTTGGGTATAATAGTACTAATTTGGTAGAATATTAAGTAGAAGCAGAATAATAGTCATAAGTCATAAGCTTCCATTCATACCGAAATTTCACCAACATTTCCCCTCTGGGATCTCCAAAACTTACAAAACTATGAACACACGACACTATTTATAGACAAGTTACCCTCGTGCGAACTGAGCTTTTACCTTCGTGCGAATGTAGTTGTTTACCTCCGTACGTCGTACAAAGTTACATTTAAACACCTCTCATGTTCGCACTTAAGTCGTGTGTTAGTATCTAATCTATACAATATTCAACACACGCTCTATCTAGCCTATTCGCACAGTGACGAAAATAATATGCACCAACAGAGCCCCATGAGGTTAGTGGAAGAAACGCAGGAAATGATGTCGCTATATGGGCACGGGGGGATAAATCTTAACAACATTCCTAGTTCTAATGGGGTCCCCTATGGTAATATAGAAGATATAAAGGAGAGGGTGAGGTTTCTTCAGAGGCTGAATTTGGGAGAATTGTTGTAACAAATCTACATCAGTATCCCGGATACCCAACCGATCGAAGAAGGATATGAAGTACAAGAGACAGTTGAATTTGGGAGAATTTTTGGAACAAATCTACATCACTATCATGGTAGCTCGTGATCGGTTCCGTTTACCCCCTAATTGTTTGAAATTCCAGTCGATTACTCATTCTTATCATTCTTATTCTCAAGAACCAAATGATATCAAGAACCCCCAAATCCCGTGACTATCATTTCATAGATATATCAATGAAGCCTAAATTAAGGACTCCAAATCCGGAAAATAAATCTGGAATCAATACCTTGAACTCTAAATCCGGAATCAGTATCTTGGAATCACTATTAGGAGACACTAAACATGTAAATGAATACAAATCCACAATTTACATTGGAAACCTTCTTGACTACATTCGATTGATTAAACTACCCACCATCCTTGATTATCTGCACTGAAGCTAGAAATCAATTGAAACTTGAAGGTGGTCCGTTTATGGTCTCCCCCTCTCTGTCCATCCTACCTTTGAGGAGGTCGGATGGACATGATGGAGGTGAACTGGAAAACGCACGGTTCCTTTCTCACTATCACCAACAAAATATCATATAAATTTTCATTTGAATTAATTCCATATCTTTTTGGAAAAAACGCAAGCCAAACGCGCCCCATAATAGTTTTCAAGGTGTATTTTGTATAGGTGGTTGACACAGGTTCGAACCTGGGGAGATAGAGTGGGAATAAACCAGAAGACGATAGTATAATATCATATTACATTACATGCCTTCAACCAAAACGAATCATGTGCAAGGTGATCATATCATATTCACAACAAATATATATATATATATATACATATATATATATATGTAATATATATATATATACATACATATATATATATATCTTCAATCTATGACTACTCCCCTTCATTAAACAACCTGAAGATGTTTAGCAAGAAGCCATAAATGTATTTTCAAACTTCATACCATTTTCTGAAAACTAATTCATAATACCTCATTTATTGTTCCCAGTGGTTGGTGAGTGGAATCCGAACCGACCTCGAAAATTGTGTCAGATACATGGACTCAAAACATGACAAAAACTTTTGAAGGTTGATACGTTCACAACCCGTTTAATCCAAAAAGAATTCTTTCATGTCATGATTTTGCATACTCATACTCTTAAACTACAATTGGCAACCAAAATACAAGCGTATATATAACAAACAAACAAACGTACAAGGTAAAATTTCACTTATAACAAGCTATTGGTATGCTCTTAGGAGGGTAGGATGAGGGCAAACATTTCATTTACCAAAAGATACAGTATATATAAAATATTTATCTTTAACCATAATAACTAATACTCATTTCTATTTTATCTTTTGACTTTTGGCATAAAATATTCGACGGTATAAGTTGGTATAAGTTAAGACGTAAAATTTTCTTTTTAAAATTTTGTAAAAATAAACGGGATTAAATAGGTAAAGCCATGAATTGGCTAGGTTAACCCAAACAGCTTCGGCTTAATTAAACGTGTTTGCGGGTTTGACCAGAATTGACCTCAACTCGATTAGCAAATTTCTTGACAGGATACATCAACAGATTTTATCAATAAACCATCAACTCCAACCTCGCACCACCGTCAAAAGAACTTGTCCCAAAATCATGATAACTACATAGTCATAACACTGAGGTAGAAAGTATGACACTCTGCAGGATTTTGTTTAACTAGTCGAACCAAGTTCATGATGAACTAGAAGTAAAGATCACATCCCTCTACTTGCTTTAAAAACTTTATGTCAGCTAGGACATTTATCTGACCTTTAATGTAACGACAGGTAAAAAGTAATATGGATTCATCAAACACTGAAGAAAAAACTTGTTAATAAGTATGCTACCGATATAAACATGATGGTATAAACAAAAGCATATCAATTAGGATTTTGGAATGTGGTTTTGTACCTCAAATGGTTGTAAAGTTTGAAGTAGAAAATGTCGTTTAAACCAAAACGCTATGGAGAAATGTCCCCATCTTCATAAAAATAATCAACTTCTTCAACTGAAAGTTGTTGTGATTCGTCAACTTTATTAGGAGAATAACATAAATCAGAATCATCTGGAAATAGGAAGGCACATCTCCATGTCATCATGACACATGGGTGCAGTGGGGTCCACCATGTTAATAGGTGTAGTTAAACAGGACTCTTGCTGGCTGGAAGTGTCCCGTATCATCTTTTCCCCTGTGTTTTATGCCCAAGTTTTTCCTTCTTACTTTTTTATCAACTTCATTTCGATCGAAATCGGTGACATCAGTAATCGTCATCATGTTTCCGATTTGGTCTCTTAAGCATTCATGAGCAAGAAACCTAATTCTGGTTATCGTATGCTGTTGGTGATCATCCATCCCGTGTATTGAGATCATGTCTGCTACATTTGCTATGTCCCTCAATGCAGCATGCTGTCATAGGTTGCAATTATGAGTTAAAAAGAATTTTAAATTGCATAAAACTTTGCAATATGTTTTGACCCATGTAATTATGAATAGGCCGATCTGGGTTGTGTTTTATCTTAAACAGGTCAAATTAAATTAGCTAAAGGGGAAGGAGTCGAACCAGCATAGAATATATGACAACAACATTTTAAAGTCTCTAACAGGATTTTTAAATAAAAATGTCACATCAGCATTTTTAAATAACAAAAAATGTAAATTAACATATAAAATGATAAATCCCCATGCCTACTAAGCATCTTGTCCTCCCGGTTTCCATGTTACCAGACGACCTAGGAAAAACAGACATCTCATTTGAGAAAATGAGAAAGTACATGTAAAACACTCATCATAACAATATAAGGGAATATTTCACTTAATAGTAACTAAGTTTCTTCATTGTTTCATTAACTTCACTCAAACCTTTTTTTTCTAACTACAAAACTTTCTAGTTTAAATAAGAGGTTATTATGAAGAAATAAAGTCATTAAATAGTAACTATGTTTCACAACTATTCCATTTAAGTCATTCAATTTAAACAATATTGAAAAAATTTAAAATAATGGAACAGTATTGAAACTTGGTTACTATTTCATAGTTCTACCAATATTAAATATATTAATTATTCAGTGAGAATAATGTTAGCTGCAATCAAATTCGCATTAAGAAATTAACTGATTTGATCTGTTTTACCCATTTGCCCCTGCCAATTTTGCATGCTCTAGGAAATTTTAAACACAAAATAAGATAGGTAATTATGAGACTTATATACCAACCATTTTTTGAAAGGCTGAATATATGAGAACAGGCCTTCCAACCACCTTGCGTGTAATTTTCAAGTACCAATGCAAGTATTCAGATTTTTCAACATCTTCATCAACATCAATAACGTGAAGATGCCGATCTGACCATTCATTAAGCTCGCTTTCCATTTTCCCTGTCAAATCAAACCTGCCATCCACTCCACGGCTTTTTCTTTCCCATGGTTGCACATAAAGCGGAATCGGTTGTCGCATGCCAAATTGCCTTAGGCAACGATCCGGCAAATGTCTTTCGGCTTTGTCAAAACCTATCAACATTGTATTTGACCTTCCGGGAATAATATTTATCCCTTATTTGTTCCGGTATAAGTGTTGCATTAATATTTATCTATGGACATCACTCAACCTGTTTTTAACGTACTCAAATTCATAAGTCATCAAAATTGAAACAAGATACAAACAAGTAGATGAATAACTTACTTCTAGGCTGTAAACGAACCGAACGTCAATGAATTGTTCATTGTCTGTTTATGTTCGTTTAAGTTCACGAACTGTTCATTTTGTTTTAAAACAAACGAACATAAACGAAGACAAACATGCTCATTTTCTTAAAGAACTCACATCAACAAAAAAAAGTGTTCGATTATATGTTCGTGTTCGTTCGATCGACCAATTTTCAAACGAAAGTAACTCTCGCACTGTAGCAGGGTTAAACAACCACTAATGGTGCTTTGAGATCTAGGATAAGTGTTACCAAGTGCCCGATATAAAAACGACAATGCTGCCGCACCCCATGCATACCTCCCCGTGAGATCAAAATTCTCGAACAAAGGAAGATACATAACCAGGACCTTATTCCCAGTAGTTGTAGAAAAAGTTGTACTACCAACAAGGTATAAAAGGTAAGCCCGTGTATGTTGTTCAATTTCGTTGATCTGGGCCGACTCAAGACATTGAGAAAACGTCTTTTTTAACCAACTAAGTTTGACCATCCCGCCAATCATTGACGCTAGGTCAGGAGCTCGAGTCAAATACTTCATACATACAGCATCACATGTGATGTAAGTTACACCTATAACAGGTTGGCCATTAATTTGGAGCCCGAAAAGGTAACCTACATCTTTGAGAGTTATTGACATTTCTCCAACGATAAAATGGAAAGTATTTGTTTCTCGACGCCATCGTTCGGCAACTACAGATATTAGCGGGTTGTCTAGACTAATTATTGGGATTAAGCTGAAGTAACCAAATCCTGGCCTTTTTACTAATTCGATTTGTTTTGATGTTAGTGTCCATTGATCTATCTTTGAAGTGTGTTTGTGACATCTAAATGCCCCACGTTCCAGTGATTTAGTCAAGACTACATCACTATACGAAGAAACTATATAGTGTATCATTCATTTACCAAAAATTATTCACTTAACAAATGAAATCAGTCAAACAAAAAGAACATCGTGTAGATGTTTCTTATTGTCCACATCATATGGTAAAAAAAAACAGAACAAAAAATTTCTAGAATTACAACCCACCTTAGGTTACATTATGTTTGTAAGATTACATGATTAACATAGGCTGTAGGCAATTATCAAGCTCTTATTGTTTATAAAGGATGCAGATGTATAGTACTAGCAGATAACTCATAATAAACCAGAGTAATGCCTGTTAGTGACTAATTATATTTAGTATAAGTTTCTGTGCTACTTCGGTATTTGGTTTATTTACTTGTTTCATCCCAGGTGCATGCCTGGTGTGATTGGATGCACGTAGTTTGTTCATTAAAGATGAATATGTAACTTTGTTAAATACAAAAATAGATATATAAAGGTCTAAACAGTAAAAAGTTACTCATCTCTCTCTCTCTGTATCGATCTCTATAGCTATTTCATCTCCATCACTATGATTATTGCTAGGTGTTTCATCTCCATGACTCCATCTTTCTCTATAGCTATTTCATTTCCATCTTTCTCTATCTCTCTGTTACAGCCTTAAACATGTACCGAAAGAGTGTGATTCATCACCTAACAAGAAAAGCTCTCTATGCCCAATTTGTGTAAAACACTCGCCTCCCTTGTATCAAAGAGCATGACACTAAGCCTTGTGCCACTGGCACTTTTTAAAAATAGTAGATTATATATACTCCTCAACTATTATTGTTTTATACTAACTGCGACATTATTTGCATATCCAATTTAAAGGTTACTACCTCTTTTATTGTTGCTTATAAGTTAGTGACCATATAAATCCTGGTTCGCAATCGACTTTCAAAATGAACGTTACTTGTGCCTAATATAGAAATCCTCATTCTCTTGTCCCAAATTCACCGTCATTGACATAATAAAAGTAATCAACCAGCGTAAATGTTTTTGGGGCATTCATGTCCCCATGCATTGTTTGTTTGTTATACCTACAAACCTCTTTTGTTATAACATTACCACTTCTTAAGTCAATAAAATAAACCTACTAAAAGCCCAAAATATTCAACCTTTACTAATAATAACCTCTTATGGAAACTCAAATAGATACACAAACGCTTACATATTAATGTATTTGTAAAAGTTGAAGAAACCAAGGCACTCACTGTAAGTAAATTAGAGAAGGTGGCTACAGTGCCTGCTACATTAAGATTTATGAAGGGAATTTGGAGGAGAAATCAGTTGTCAACTTGACCTACAACGCTTGCCGACTGGAGAGAGAAGATAGAAGTGCTCTGCAATTTCATAAACAAATGGTAGGTTTTTCAATAGGCTGACTCATTCGGTGGGAAGTTCGTTTATTCCGTTCGATTAGCTTAACAAACGAACACGGACAAAAGTATTCGTTCAGTTAGCTTAGCGAACGAACATGAACAAAGGTCTAGTTCGTTCAAATGCGTTCATAAACGTTCGGTAATATGTTCCATTACGTTCGTTCGCTTTTGTTTTATTATATTAAAAAAATAATATATAATAAATTTAAACAAACTTGAAACCCTACTTTTTTCCAAGCTAGCTAAAATTTGGACATCCAAGACATTATTTGGGATAATTATGTCTAAGTTTATTAAACTTGATTCATCGTTTAGTAATTGTGTAGACTTCTTATGTTTTGATTTATCATTTGATGATTGTATTTAACTACTTGTGTCCAATGTTTAAGGTTAACAATGTTTTATTTTTTTATTATTTTAAGTTAAATGTTCGTTTACGGTCGTGTTTATTCGTTTGTGTTCGAGGCTAGTGTTCACAAACTGTTCGCGAACAACTGAATTTCCTCAATGAACGAACACAACCATAAACTTATGTTCGGTATGCGTTTGGGAACAGTTGGCAAACATATTAATTTCCTTAACGAATGAACACGACAACCCTAGTTTTTCATGTCACCACAGGTGTAATGCCAACAATTAGGGGTTTTGTCTTCCAAAGGATGTGGGTTTTTTTATGCTATTCAATCACCACCGGTTCGACCAAAATTAAAAGTAAACCATAACCATTAATCGAAATTAACCAATAGCCGACATTCACCCATGCTTATGGATAAGCTATTTGATTAACCGATAAGTTGGTTATGGATATGGTTAAAGGTGTCCTATAACCAAACGTTAACCAAACCGAGTTGAGAAGTCATGCTTTCAAAAAAAATCCATATATTTAAATATACATGTTCAGGGGATCAAACTCTATATACATAGAACAAACATATACAAAAGCTTTTTATGTTATATAATTAGTTTTAATATGTTTAAAAATTCACTATTATATAAAATTTGACTCATTTTATGATGTGTATGTTTTTTATGTCTTTTTTATTTATAAATATGATTGTAAATGAAACAATCATCGCCTAATATGTTCATTTAGTTTAAACTTAGATTGGTTAATTAACCGAAACCGAACCATAACTAAGTCTCATAACCGATTAACCGAACTGAAGTTCAGTTATGGTTAAGGAAATGCAATAACCTAAGCTAGCGGTTACGGATATGATTAAAGGTAAAAACCGAACCGGTATTTGCACACCCTTATCTAAAAGTATCAACGTCGCGGTTCGTCATTGGTACCGAATGTCGATATAGCTTACTATTAGAAAAGAATACTCTATTGACTATTTCATTTTCATCAAAATTATACTAGAACGCCGAGAAAACTATAAAATACAAATACATGTGTATCTATAGATGTTGTTTGGACAATATTGGTTTTGTTTGTCACGGTAAAGAAAAAAATCATTTATATTTGACACGTTCAACTATGAACAAACCACTTATAGAAATGTAGATAAAAACACATTGCAACGGTGTATTCGAAATTTTGTAACGCGTTATATTATATCTTTAGAAAGACGAAATGGCAAACAACGTCACTTTGTACAAAAAAAAACTAAAACATGAGATATCTTTATGACGTGTGCGTGTATAATGCACAAGCTAGTTTTAAAAAATGTAAAATACCAATAAGAAGTAAACTAAACACGTAACAAGTAAACGTACCTATAGTATTATAGTATAGCTAGGGTAAGATACCACATATCAATATGTGGATATGCCAGTTCTCGATACTAAGTTATCTACTAATATGTAATCGATGAAAGAAGGTGAAAGCAGAATAAGAAAACTAAGAATTGTTGTGATAAAGAACAAGAATCAAAGGAGATTAACTTAGAATGAATGATTATGCACATGGAATTGTATTATAAAGTAATCCAAAACATGTGAAGTGCTAAGATGGATCAGAGCCCGATAAGGTTACCTGTTGATTGGAAGGAAAGAAGTTATAGTCACGTCTCAAAACCTATTTTCACAAAGCAAGTTATGGTGACAGATTCATATGACTAGGGGTTTCTAGGTGGGTTCAAGATTGAACAATGAACATTGCGACTTACAAACTAATCAAGATCAACCATTTAGAAAACTCTAACTCGTTTCCAAATCATTTCCATGGGTAGCTCACACATTTTACCAATTATATTACCATGTTGTCAATTATTGGTCAAGGTTTCGAGCCCTAGATTAATGGACATCAATATAACCAAGAAATAAAAGAAATCAAATTTAACTCATTGAAAGATGATTCAACCACACACCTCAATGTCAAAATCAATATGTAACATGCAATCATACACATTATCATCACAAACTTTACTAAAATCACATTGCATAAACGGATCAAACATTCAACAATTAAATCATCCTGAGAATCATCGCATTTGAAAAATTACTTCTAGTTTACCCAAACATCATAAATAAATAAAAACTCTAATGAAAAAATAGGTTAATAACCAAAAAATATGAAACTAATTAAGACAGAACTCATATGGATTAGAACTTCAATTCGTGTGTTTCTTTGTGTTTAAGTACTTCAAATGGCCTTCCTTTGTCATCCAAAAATGGTCCTTTTTGGTTCCATTTTTTTGTAATTTCTATCGTCACAGTTTATTTATACTCAAAATTAGGGTTCCATGACGTAGGTACGACCTGCACCAGTTTAGTGAGTACGAATCACACCTGGGCCGCCTTTAGGGTTTTTTATTTCTCTTTTGTCGGTTGGCGGTACGATCCATACTAGGGCTATAGTACGGGTCGTACTGTTGTTGATTTCCATGTTTTCCCTCATTTTTCTATTTTTCAACTCCGTTTAACCTCAAAACTCTTCAATCTTCATCGAAACCTGCAGATCATTAGTTATATCCAATTATTTATCTATTTGTATTAGATTTGCAGTATAAACAATACAAATATGGGAAATTCACTTTTTAATAAACATGTTACATTTAGGTTACAGCAAATATCCCCACACTTAAGCATTGCTTGTCCCTAAGTGACGTGAGCAGAGTGTGTATAACTTTTAGATATATTTTAATTACTTTTCACCCGTTATTCAAGCTTTAAACTTGTAAGACACGATATAACACTATCACTCTCTACATCACGCTAGGGCAAGTGCACCCATCGTTGGATAGTATAGTGATGGTAAGATACTAAGGTCGTCCAAGGACACATGAGCGTTTAATATCGGAATATTGCCGACGTCTAATCTAATCAAATTTTTAGAAAATGTTTTTTAATAATTAACTAAAGAAATAAACTAAAGTAATAAAAGAAACAAATAGACAAGATAGAATCACTTGGTTCCAACTCATGATTTATGTATCCTTTGATGATTTTCGCACTTTGGGTTTTTAAGAGATTATCTTGGTTAAAGTGGCATGCCCCTTTTGGAGGCAACGCTACCCTCAGCCATATTTGTTTGAGTCAGTAGGGAAATAGTCCCGCAAGGTCGGAATATTGAAAGATAATTAAGTTAGTTATTAATGCATAATATGACATGTCCCTCTTTTGGAGGCAACGCTACCCTCGGCAATATTGTTCTAAGTCAGCAGGGATACAGTCTCGCAGGGCTGGTTTAAAGTTCTAATAGTAGTTTATTTTTAAGAGATTCAAGTCGTTCTTACTGTAACACCCCAAAAACGTCGCAACGGAAATACAAACGTAATGGTGACGGAAGTTGGTGCCTATAAATATCTTGGTGGACGATGCATCGTTAATTTTGGACATATTACTTAATTAAAACCTTTTTTCCATATTAAAACACAAACCACAACCATAACATAGTTAAGTTGTCTTGATCCTTATGGATCTTAATACAGTCCGTCCCAAATAAGTTTTAAAAGTGTCCAAAGTTTATTATTAAACAAACATGCATCACAACCACAAGATACGCCAAAGATTCCCGAAGCCATGCTCAAGTACCTGAAGAACACGTTAAAATCAAGTGTCAACACAAAGGAGGGTGAGCTCACATATTCAAATTTAAAACAAGGAAAACTTTCTAATTGTGTGTTTATTATCAAAACATCCAAATAATATTTTCGAAAGTTTATTTATTTTCCTTAATGAAATCCAAGGGTCAGCCGTCGCAAGCGTTTCCCCGAAACCTCCGAACTAAGCATCTTTCCATGTTTCACATATTAAATTTATTTCACATCCATTTGTTCAGATTCGTAAGTTTGCAAGACACTACGAGCTATATATTAACATTAAGGGTATAATCAACGCTAGACAGTAACAGAATATAGATTCGTCGCTTGACATGACACGGAGCTACCGGTCGTGACGGGGTTGTCAACCCGAGAGATCTATCAACAATTCCACGCAATCCATATTAATGATTAAATGACTAAGTTCACGTAAAGTTCCCGCAATGGGTCACCCAAGGTGCCAACCTTATGAACAATATATATATCCTACTAAAATGATAAAATTTAATATAACACGTTGTACGAATCCCCGAGTCCCCACCGAAACATAAGCCTAATCCCAATACTTACTCTCTTGAGACCGGGCCAATTCATTACAACTTTAGATTTAAACATTTTAAATCCACACGGTCGTTCTATCCCATAACACTGTAAACTCCCCGTTTCATCCCCGAAACATATTTATATCCAAAACCATGTTTTTCCCCAAAAACATATCACATAATTTCCAAATCATATTTTCCACGAAAATATATTTATAATTTAATCAAAGGCATATTTTATACGAAAACGTATACTTATCCTTTTAAGGCGTGTTCTTCCCCCAAAACATATACAAAACAGTAAAAAGAGGGGTTTAGTGACACTCACCTTTGGGTGCAGATTTAAAATAGCGCGATCCCACAATTTGATTCTACACGTCCTAATATACGTAGGCACGATTTAATAATCAATATATTACAAAATTCCTAAGTTTCTCCAATACTTAGAATTTTTCAAATAACTTTGAGATTTTCTCGAAAAGTTATTATTTTTGATTATGTTGGCATATTAATATATATATGAGTTCATATATATATATATATATATATACATTTTTAAGATTTTTGTGACTTGAACGATTTTATTGGTGACCTTAATGTTTTAACCGTTACACTCCCGTTTATAAACACTATATATCTACGATTTGCGCGTCGTAATATATATACATAAACGTGCATATATTCACAATATAATAACACGCGAAAACTCATTAACTTATTCACTTTATCATTTTTAAAGCATGCATACATGAAATAACTAATTAAGTTAACCTATGTATCAATTTTCATGCTCGATAAATAAGTTACACATTTAACGCGATTTTTACCGATTCTACTGTTTTAAACATACAAGCGTACATGCATAGTCTTAATTCCCGCTATTATGTCAACACTTAACATATTATCATATTCACATATTTAAATCACATAACACATTTTAACACATAAGGTTCACCCATGAACAACCCATTCTAGTATATGTTGAAAAATGCGTATTTTAGTGATTTGGTAACGTTTTCGGGTGCCGAAAGTCACGTATGACTAACCAAACACCAAATAAACCAAATATAAGTTAATATACTTATATTTATACTAAATATTATCAGTTTATTTACTTATTTAAAATAGTTTCATAAAAACCTTCTAAAAAGGCGATTTTTACCGCATAGTTTTGCGTCAAACGTTACCCTAACCATCCGAACTCGAAACGACTTCATATTTTAACACAATACATGTTATATACTGAATAAAATGATGGTTATAATCAGATTAGTGCAGTTTTTGTGTAAGGCACATAACTCATGTGATTTCACACATTTTACAACTTTTTAAGCACATAGTACTACATGCAAAGCTAGTACACTTTATATCAAACTTCCATACCACTTTTATACATGAGATAACCTTATTTTTAAGGTTTATTTACTGATCTAAAACCATTTTATTATAACATGATTAAATCCTCATTTTGTGAACATACATGCACATGCATGACTAGGTACAAGCACTTAATGCACTAACATCATGTCTTCATCATATTGTATGAACTAACATGCATCTAGACATGTATTTATTTCATGCTCTTATAATCCATAACATTCAATATTCATATCATTATCATCTCATCATTCAACATAAATGCAAGACACATTCCTTTACATTTATAAACTAACTACAAATTTTGTGTGCATGCATATATATATATATATATATATATACACGGCTCACGCATATATACATACATGCTTCCAAAAATCCACTTTTCATGTTTATCCATTCAAATCACTAAAAACCTTTTAGAACATTCTCTTAGGACAACTTTTGATGCATGCATGAACTTTAACCTTTACAAGCATCGTGATAATCAAGAATCAGAACTCAATCTCATATATACATATATACATACTCACGGCCACCCACATCCATATATACATGTCCATTTTTATTTCTTTTTGAAACGCATTTGTGGTTGTTTTCAAGTTAGTGTCTAAACTCAAGAACAAGAGAAACTTCTATCATCATCAACATTCTTCAAGAATCAAGAACAAGTTTTTAAAGATGAATGTTATACCTTCAAGATTCTAGTAAGTTTTGAACAAGAGTTGATGGTATGAAGCTTGGATTTTGCTTGAAACACTAAGAAATCACCTCCAAACCTTCAAATGGACTTGAATCTTGTTTGAATGATTATGAATCTTCAAGAATGAAGTTTGAAAATGAAAATGGATGTGTGTGTGAGGGTGTTCGGCCGCAAGCTTAGAGAGAGAGAGAGGAGTGAAGATTTTGTTTGATCTTGTAAGTGTTTAAATGGAGCGTGTAAGTGTCCAATATGATTACTTTGATTTCCAATGCACACACTTGTCTAAATGGAAGGAAAATAAAAAGGGTGGGCTGCCATTAGGCCGCCACCTATGGCCCCACACACACAAATTTTGTATACTTACACATATATATACTATTTACTAGTATTTAACTGGATACCGGGTATTTTATCAAGCGTTTTAACTGCGTTTTAACGTGTTTTAAATTATTTTCAATGCTTTATAAAAATAAACACACCAAAATATTACTAATCAATATTTTATTTTCCAGGACCAGTTACGTTGTCGGTATGTGGCAGTATGCGCACTGTGTTGCGCAGTACGCCCTTAAATTCGCAAAATAGGGATTTAAGCGTTTTAATTTATTTTTATCATTATATAAAAATAAACTTTTCAAATTATTACTATAATAATTATTAGTTGCCCTGAACTGGCTGTGTTGACAGTATTTTGTCAAATACGCGCAGTATCGCGCAGTACGCGTTTAAACTCGAAAAATAGAGTTTCTTAGCGTTTAAATTATTTTTCATCACGATTATGATTAAATATATTATTTAACTCATAAAGGACTATTTTGGGATTTTAACATTATCCGGCGGTCACCGACGCATTATAACCGTTACACGATAAGCGTTTATCTTAATATTGCCAACGTAATTTTTATCAAACTTTGGATTTACCAACACATCAAATACCATATATAAACATCATAAATAATCAAATACGGCCTTTTATTCATTAATGACACGTGTCACATTTGTACGGGACAGCCTAAATAGCCGAGTGTCACAGTCTCCCCCTGTTTAAGGAATTTCGTCCCCGAAATTCTTACACTACAGGTTTCGTTTTCGCACTAGACTTAAATAGATGCGGATATTTTCGTTGCATCTGGTCCTTTCTTTCGCATGTGAACTCGGGTCCACGTTTAGAATTCTAGTGAACCTTGACCAACTTAATCCGACTCCTTCTAAGCTTCTGAATCTTCTCGTCCCGAACTTCAACCAGTTCCTCGATAAATCTCAATTTATTGTCTACTTGAACCTCATCAGGGGTATAATTAGTGTCTCATCTGACAAACACTTTCTAAGGTTGGAAACATGAAACACGTCATGAACTCCATTCAAATCCTGCGACAGCTTAAGTCTATACGCGACTGATCCAACTCGAGATGCGATTTCGAAAGGACCTATATACCGTGGGCTTAGCTTTCCCCCTTTCCCAAATCTAACAACATCTTTCCAAGGTGACACTTTCAGCAGAACACGATCCCCGACTTGAAACTGCAACGGTTTCCTTCGCTGTCTGCATAACTTTTCTGTCGATCGACGGCAGCTTTCAACTTTTCCTTGATCTGGACAACCTTTTCGGTGGTTTCCTGGATAAGCTCAGGTCCGGTTAGTTGCCTTTCGCCAACTTCAGCCCAACAAAGGGGTGATCGACACTTTCTTCCATACAAGGCTTCAAACGGAGCGGCTTTGATACTAGTGTGGTAACTATTGTTGTAAGAAAACTCTGCCAACGACAAATGTGTATCCCAACTCCCACCAAAATCAATCACGCACACTCTCAACATTTCCTCTAACGTCTGAATGGTTCTCTCACCCTGACCATCCGTTTGAGGATGATACGCAGTACTCATGTCCAAACGAGGGCCTAGCAACTCCTGAAGAGATCGCCAAAATCTGGAGTCAAATCGTCCATCTCTATCAGAGATAATTGACACAGGCACTCCATGTCGGGCTACAATCTCGTTGAGGTACAACTGCGATATCTTTTCCGTCTTGTCTGTTTCCTTAATGAGCAAGAAATGAGCAGACTTCGTTAATCGATCCATAATTAACCATATGGTGTCATGTCCACGTGACGTACGAGGTAATTTGGTGATAAAGTCCGTACCAAGATGCTCCCACTTCCATTTAGGAATCTCTGGATGCTGCAGAAGCCCAGACGGCCTCTGATGTTCAGCCTTAACCTTCGAGCATGTCAGACATTTACTTACATACACCGCAATATCTCTCTTCATATTCGTCCACCAATATAATTCCTTAATATCCTTATACATCTTGGTAGAGCCTGGGTGAATCGAGTATCTAGACTTATGAGCCTCGTTCATAACCAGTTCACGTATGTTACCTCTAAGCGGAACCCAAACTCGGTTCATGAAGTACATTACTTCATCCGCTTTTGGTATCAGTTCACATTCCAAACCCCTCAAACCTTCTCTACTCAGATTCTCATCTTTCAAAGCTTCTCGCTGTGCATTACGAATTCGATCGGTCAAATTCGTTTGTATGGTCAAACCCAAAGCACGTACACGCAGAGGCTTTTCCCGCTCCTTCCTACTGAGCGCGTCAGCAACAACATTTGCCTTTCCCAGGTGATAACGAATATCACACTCGTAATCATTGAGTAACTCTACCCAACGTCGTTGTCGCATGTTGAGTTCCTTCTGATCAAAGATATGCTGGAGGCTCTTATGGTCTGTGTAAATCGTACACTTCGTGCCATACAAATAATGTCTCCAAATCTTCAAAGCGAACACAACAGCTCCCAACTCTAAATCATGAGTTGTGTAGTTCATCTCATGCACTTTCAGTTGTCTGGATGCATAGGCTATCACTTTGGCCTTCTGCATAAGCACGCATCCAAGGCCCAAACGCGACGCATCACAATATACAACAAAACCATCATTTCCCTCAGGCAGGGATAGGATAGGTGCACTACACAACTTCTCCTTCAACATCCGAAAAGCTACTTCCTGCTTTTCTGTCCAATCAAACTTCTTATCCTTCTGGGTCATAGCGTTAATGGCTGCGTTATTCTGGAAAAATTCTCAATGAATCTTCTATAATACCCAGCAAGTCCTAAGAATTGTCACACCTCTGACGGAGTCTTCGGCGCTTCCCAATTCTTAATCGCCTCAATCTTCGACGGGTCCACATGTATACCTTTCTCATTTATGACATGACCGAGGAAATGAACCTCTCGAATCCAAAATTCACATTTAGAGAACTTGGCATACAACTTCTCTTTCTTCAATAGCTCCAGAATCATATTCAAGTGTTGCTCATGATCTTCTTTGGTTCGCGAATAGATTAGCATATCGTCAATGAATACTATCACGAATTTATCCAAATAGGGTTTGCATACTCTATTCATGAGATCCATGAACACTGAAGGCGCATTAGTTAAGCTAAAAGGCATGAATAAGAACTCATAATGGCCGTAACGTGTTCTAAAAGCAGTCTTCAGAACATCTTCCTCAGCAATCTGGTGATAACCTGAACGCAGGTCTATCTTTGAGTAGTAACTTAATCCTTGAAGCTGGTCGAACAAATCATTGATTCTTGGAAACGGGTACCGATTCTTGATAGTCAGCTTGTTCAACTCTCTGTAATCAATACACATTCTGAAGGAACCATATTTCTTCTTCACGAACAACACAGGTGCTCCCAAGGCGAAAGGCTTGGTCGTATGAAACCTTTGTCTAATAGCTCTTTAAGCTGATTTGACAATTCTTTCATTTCTGACGGTGCTAATCTATAAGGAGATTTTACAATCGGTGTAGCACCAGGTACAAGATCAATCTTAAACTCGATCTGTCTCGCATGGGGTAATCCAGGCAAGTCTTCAGGGAAAACTTCCGGATAATCGCGAACTACAGGAATTTCTTCAATCTTCCCACTTTCGGCATTCGTATCCACTACGTTAACCAAGAACGCAGGATAGCCCTTACGCAACATCTTGTGCATCTTCATAACACTAACCACTTTTGATACTCGACTGGATCAATCTCCATGAATAACTAAAGCTTCACCACCACCAGGACGAGGTATCCGCACTTGTTTCTCCAAACAAATGATCTTAGCTTCGTTCTTGGATAGCCAATCCATCCCAACGACTACATCAAAACTACCCAGTTCCACTGGTAATAAATCAATACTAAAACTATGATTGCATAACCGAATTCTAAAACCACGAATAACTTTGCTAGTCTCTATCAATTTACCATTTGCTAATTCTATCGAGTACTTTTTACTTAGCTTACTTGTTTGAGAACACATAAACAGTTCAAAGTTTTTTTTTCAAAACAAAACCCAAGTCAGCACCAGTATCAAATAGTACAAACGCAGAATGGTCATTGATTAGGAACGTACCAGTAACAACTGTAGGATCATCACGTGCTTTCCCAGCATTCAGCTCAAAAGCTCTGCCCCTCGGATTCTGACCCTTCACATTCGGACAGTTCCTCTTGTAGTGTCCCTGCTCTCCGCCTTCATAGCATCCCTCGAGCTTAACTCCCTCCGACGTAATCTTAGCATAGCACTCGCGAGTAATATGACCAGTTCGACCACATCTGGCACACTTTCCCTGCTCATCACCGTGAGTCTTTTTCGCTGAACCACTTCCGCCATCCCTGGCATTATCCTTCCTCGAACCACTCGATTAGCCACATATGCTTTCCTTGAATCGCGTTTCTTCTCACGCTTCATATCGGAATCTTTTCTCGAGCTCTCAGACTTTCGCTTCTGCGAATCCCCAGATCTACGCTCGGAACGCTCTGTTCTGTCAAATTTCACATCTGCCTTGACTTTTCCTGACGACTTCCCAGTCTCCTCTTTCCTGTTAAGGTTACTTTTGCGAGCAACATCATCCGCTAATGACTTCGCTAGGGTAGTAGCTTCCAGTTAGGTAGTGGGCTTCGCTGACGTAACCATACTACGAATTTGCGACGATAATCCCTAGATATACCTTTCCACCTTACGTACTCAGGAGTGACCATACGTGGAATCAATCTACCCAAATCATTGAACCGAGACGTGTAAGCTCTGACGTTCAGGCCTTCCATGGTCAAATTCCAGAAGTCAGTCTCAATTTTCTGCATCTCACTACGCGGGCAGTATTCCTTAAGAAGCATCTCTTTTAGTTCGTTCCAAGTAAGACTGTAAGCCGCGTCTTCACCCAAAAGTTGAACTTGAGTTTCCACCAGGATAAAGCTTCATTGAGAAATGAACACACCTAACCCTCTGATTAGCAGCACATCAGCTGATGGCCATCACAGACTCCATCTTCTCGATCCATCTAGTGATTTCAAGAGGCCCTTCAGCACCGGTAAATGATCGTGGGTTACAGCCTTGAAATTTTTTATACGTACATCCATGCACTGTTCACAAGGTTAATGAAAAATCAAGATTACTCACTGATTATATCATAACACAGGAACTACTATAAAACTTTTCCGATATTATATTACCTTGCGGGTTTCCAATCTGCACAACACCTTCACCATGCCCCAGAGCACCACGTCCACGTCCTTGCCCAATATTCTGGTTAGCTTCACGCTGTTCCAAGGCAGTATTAACGTGTTGGGCTATGAGTTGTGCCAACTCTTCTGGGGTGGTAGGTAGTCCAGTACTCTGTCTCGCTTTTGGCGGTATCTTGTCGTTTCTATTATTGCAATAATAATATCAACATAAAACAATGTTTAAATATTTCAATCATCAAATACTAGTGGACTAAACAATACACATGCATCCACATAATAATGAGAATAATTTAACCAAAAGAAACCCATATTATTGATATTTATCATGGAAATTACAAAGCTTGTTCATAGTACAATGACTAACCAAAATGTGGTGTGACATAATCAACCACCAATAACAAGTCTAGATGAATTTCCTCCTAAATTGTCCAAAAATTTGGCATGCAAGCCAATATAAGGGTTTATCAAAGAGACATACAAAACAAACAAATCAAACAACCAACGATCACTTCTTCATTCCCGTAAACTCAAGAAGCCTCCTCACAAGCTCCTCCAAGTCAGCTATCCTCTAGGGCATCTGATCCATTGCACTATCATCCAAGTCCTTTAGCTCGTCAAACCAATCCATTTGCCCCTCCAGATCCTTCACTTTCTCCTTGGTCGCCTTCAGATCTTCATGAATGGCCCCCAACTGACGGTTGCAGTGAGAGCATCGGTCAACCCGCACTCCTTTCTGCTTCTTCAAAGCAGATGCAGTCTCAGCTCTGGAAGTTGAAGCGATGTCTCCAGCTGGTCGTATCCTATTCCCACGTCGAAAGTATACCAACAGGGGTGCAGTAGAAGCGCGCGACTCGATCGACGGAAATGACGACCCGATAACAATGGGTGGAGGGATCTCGGTAGCGGGCTCAGCAACGACAGCAGACGAGACGACCAATGGCTCTAATGGCTGAGCTGTAATAATGGTAGCGTCTACTGCTGGTGCGACCCTAAAGATCCTCCGATCAACGGAACACCTCTACCCACATCATCGATAACTAGCACGGTACCTTACGATTGCCCAGTCTCGTAAATCGAGGGTGGAGCATCATCATCATCGTCTTCGATCCAACCGTTGCTTGTAAAAGCATAACGAGGGTCAACCTGGCTTGCGAAAGCAGCAGGGTTAACATGGAATGATGAAGCGAATCCGGCCGCATCAACAAACTGTGGAATCGTAGGGGGTACCTCTGGTAATACGGATCTAGGTGAAGTCTCGAATTCTGGCTCGCTCTCAGAGTCAGTAATCTCGATGACCTCGTGCTCGTGTGACATCTGTGACAAATATAACCGTACAGAGTGAGTGTGTGTTCAAATGAAAAATAACACATAAGGCCCAAATAAACAGATTAACACGTATGCACAGTAACACGCAATGGTTCTCATACATGATAAATATCGATGTTTATTTAAAAATTTTGGCTTCGCGAATTTTGGACTTATATCTCAAAATTCTTTGGTTGAAGTCTAGAGTTTTCCACTGAAAACATCTAGTTCGCTAACAACCGTTGGCTCTGATACCAACTTCTGTAACACCCCAAAAACGTCGCAACGGAAACACAAACGTAATGGTGACGGAAGTTGGTACGCATAAATATCTTGGTGGACGATGCATCGTTAATCTTTGGACATATTATTTAATTAAAACATTGTTTCCAAATTAAACACAAACCACAACCATAACATAGTTAAGTTGTCTTGATCCTTATGGATCTTAATACAGTCGGTCCCAAATAAGTTTTAAAAGTGTCCAAAGTTTGTTATTAAACAAACATGCATCACAACCACAAGATACGCCAAAGATTTCCGAAGCCATGCTCAAGTACCTGAAGAACACGTTAAAATCAAGTGTCAACACAAAGGAGGGTGAGCTCACATATTCAAATTTAAAACAAGGAAAACTTTCTAATTGTGTGTTTATTATCAAAACATCCAAATAATATTTTCAAAAGTTTATTTATTTTCCTTAATGAAATCCAAGGGTCAGCCGTCGCAAGCGTTTCCCCGAAACCTCCGAACTAAGCATCTTCCTATGTTTCACATATTAAATTTATTTCACATCCATTTGTTCAGATTCGTAAGTTTGCAATACATTACGAGCTATATATTAACATTAAGGGTATAATCAACGCTAGACAGTAACAAAATATAAATTCGTCGCTTGACATGACACGGAGCTACCGGTCGCGACGGGGTTGTCAACCCGATAGATCTATCAATAATTCCACGCAATCCATATTAATGATTAAATGGCTAAGTTCGCGCAAAGTGCCCGTAATGGGTCACCCAAGGTGCCAACCTTATGAACAATATATATATACTACTAAAATGATAAAATTTAATATAACACGTTGTACGAATCCCTGACGTCCCCACCGAAACGTAAGCCTAATCCCGATACTTACTCTCTTGAGACCGGGCCAATTCGTTACAACTTAAGATTTAAACATTTTAAATCCACACGGTCGTTCTATCCCATAACGCCGTAAAAATCCCCGTTTCATCCCCTAAACATATTTATATCCAAAACCATGTTTTTCTCCAAAAACATATCACATAATTTCCAAATCATATTTTCAACGAAATTATATTTATAATTTAATCAAAGGCATATTTTATACGAAAACGTATACTTATTCTTTTAAGGCGTGTTCTTCCCCAAAAACATATACAAAATAGTAAAAAGAGGGGGTTTAGTGACACTCACCTTTGGGTGCGTATTATAAATAGCGCGATCCCACAATTTGGATTCTACACGTCCTAATATACGTAGGCACGATTTAATAATCAATATATTACAAAATTCCTAAGTTTCTCCAATACTTAGAATTTTTCACATAACTTTGAGATTTTCTCGAAAAGTTATTATATTTGATTATGTTGGCATATTAATATATATATGAGTTCATATATATATATATATATATATATATATATATATATATATTGCGACTTGAACGATTTTACTGTTGACCTTAATGTTTTATCCGTTACACTCCCGTTTATAAACACTATATATCTACGATTTGCGCGTCGTAATATATATACATAAACGTGCATATATTCACAATATCATAACACGCGAAAACTCATTAACTTATTCACTTTATCATTTTTAAAGCATGCATACATGAAATAACTAATTAAGTTAACCTATGTATCAATTTTCATGCTCGATAAATAAGTTACACATTTAACGCGATTTTTACCGATTCTACTGTTTTAAACACACAAGCGTACATGCATAGTCTTAATTCCCGCTATCATGTCAACACTTAACATATTATTATATTCACATATTTAAATCACAAAACACATTTTAACACATAAGGTTCACCCATGAACAAGCTGTTCTAGTATATGTTGAAAAATGCGTATTTTAGCGATTTGGTAACGTTTTCGGGTGCCGAAAGTCACGTATGACTAACCAAACACCAAATAAACCAAATATAAGTTAATATACTTATATTTATACTAAAAATATCAGTTTATTTACTGATTTAAAATAGTTTCATAAAAACCTTATTAAAAGGCGATTTTTACCGTTTTTACCTAATAGTTTTGCGTCAAACGTTACCCTAACCATCCGAACTCGAAACGACTTCATATTTTAACACAATACATGTTATATACTGAATAAAATTATGGTTATAATCAGATTAGTGCAGTTTTTGTGTAAGGCGCATAACTCATGCGATTTCACACATTTTACAACTTTTTAAGCACATAGTACTACATGCAAAGCTAGTACACTTTATATCAAAGTTCCATACCACTTTTATACATGAGATAACCTTATTTTTAAGGTTTATTTACTAATCTAAAACCATTTTACTATAACATGATTAAATCCTCATTTTGTGAACATACATTCACATGCACGACTAGGTACAAGCACTTAATGCACTAACATCATGTCTTCATCATATTGTATGAACTAACATGCATCTAGACATGTATTTATTTCATGCTCTTATAATCCATAACATTCAATCTTCATATCATTATCATCTCATCATTCAACATAAATGCAAGACACATTCCTTCACATTTATGAACTAACTACAAATTTTGTGTGCATGCATATACATATATATATATATATATCACATATATACATACATGCTTCCAAAAATCCACTTTTCATGTTTATCCATTCAAATCACTAAAAACCTTTTAGAACATTCTCTTCTGACAACTTTTGATGCATGCATGAACTTTAAACTTTACAAGCATCATGATAATCAAGAATCATTCAAGAATCAAAACTCAATCTCATATATACATATATACATACTCACGGCCACCCACATCCATATATACATGTCCATTTTTATTTCTTTTAAAAACCCATTTGTGGTTGTTTTCAAGTTAGTATCTAAACTCAAGAACAAGAGAAACTTCTGTCATCATCAACATTCATCAAGAATCAAGCACAAGTTTTTAAAGATGAATGTTATACCTTCAAGATTCTAGTAAGTTTTGAACAAGAGTTGATGATATGAAGCTTGGATTTTGCTTGAAACACTTAGAAATCACCTCCAAACCTTCAAATGGACTTCAATCTTGTTTGAATGATTATGAATATTCAAGAATGAAGTTTGAAAATGAAAATGGATGTGTGTGAGGGTGTTCGGCCGCAAGCTAAGAGAGAGAGAGGATTGAAGATTTTGTTTGATCTTGTAAGTGTTTAAATGGAGTGTGTAAGTGTCCAATATGATTACTTTGATTTCCAATGCACACACTTGTCTAAATGGACGGAAAATCAAAAGGGTGGGCTGCCATTAGGCCGCCACCTACGGCCACACACACAAATTTTGTATACTTACACATATATACTATTTACTGGTATTTAACTGGATACCGGACATTTTATTTACCGTTTTAACTGCGTTTTAACGTGTTTTAAATTATTTTCAGTGCTTTATAAAAATAAACACACCAAAATATTACTAATCAATATTTTATTTGCCAGGACCAGTTATGTTGCCGGTATTTGGCAGTATGCGCGCTGTGTTGCGCAGTACGCGCTTAAATTCGCAAAATAAGGATTTTGAGCGTTTTAATTTATTTTTATCATTCTATGAAAATAAACTTGTAAAATTATTATTATAATAATTATTAGTTGCCCTGAACTGACTGTGTTGACAGTATTTTGTCAGATACGCGCAGTATCGCCCAGTACGCGTTTAAACTCGAAAAATAGAGTTTCTTAGCGTTTTAAATTATTTTTCCTCACGATTATGATTAAATGTATCATTTAACTCATAACGGACTGTGTTTGGGATTTTAACATTATCCGGCGGTCACCGACGTTCGTTTCACATTTTAACCGTTACGCGATAAACGTTTATCTTAATATTGCCAACGTAATTTTTATCAAACTTTGGATTTACCAACACATCAAATACCATATATAAACATCATAAATAGTCAAATACGGCCTTTTATTCATTCATGACACGTGTTACATTTGTACAGGACAGCCTAAATAGCCGGGTGTCACACTTACTTCCCCGATTCTATGCTATGTGCTCCTAATAAGCTTGAATCAAGTCCTCGCAGGATCTATACACTGAACGAGGCAAGAACTTTAACCATACCACCCTTCTAACCCCCTTCCAAGAATTTATATAAACCGTAAATACACGGATGAGTGAATCAACAAAACATGAAGATATGATAGAATAAAGTTGTTAGGATTGAACCCTATAAAAGAACAGATGATAGAAAGCCAAAATATCTTCAAACCTTTGATCCACAATAATCTTACATCATCTGCTACAAACCTCTGATGAAGACAAAACTCAAAGATCTGTTGATACTGAATATCTGCTAGAATGGTCTGCTGAAGCTAAGCACTGATGAAGAAACACTGTTCTGGCAAAGCTCTGTTGAAGACCAACAGTGGATCTCCTTAGCAGTGGTTACCAACAGTCTTTATCTAATACTTTATTGTATCAGTGGTTAGCTAGCAGATGTTGTAGTTAGTTATAGTTGTTAGATGTCATTTTCACACTGACGTCATCATTAGATGCTTAGTGGTTTCGTATGTACTATAAATAGAACAGTGCATGTACTATTCTATTTGATCATTTCCATTTTACTTAATCGAACTTCTTTCTTCTTACATTCTGTATGAACAATCAGTGATCTTAGGCAGAGGGGGAGATTGTGAATTACATGCATACGTAATTACAATTACAAAAGCATGATGATGAAAACAATCTTTCAATTGTTGTGAATCAAAGTTTATCATTCCGCTGCATTTACATCTTTTTATCATCATTCATTATCTTCATTTTACAAACTTTTACAACAATTCAAACTGAGATCCTAACAATTGGTATCAGAGCTTGGTCAATCGAACTTGATTTAACAATCAATTTGATTTGAACAAATCAGCTCTCACTGCTAATTCATTTGTTCGTTTGTATTGAAAACAAAGTTTATCTACGTTACAAAGTTTTTAAACAAAATCTGTTGTAAACAATCAGAATGTCACACAATCCACAAGACCCTTGTAACATCCGTCAAAAAAACGGATTTACCAAACCCGCTCCGTTTATTAACCGAACAATCAGTTAAAAATTTCGTTGCGTATTTAATGCCCAAATTAATTTTAAACGATACATAATTAATAAGTATATTGGAATATATAATTTATATTTGAAAAGGTGTTAAAAATTGTGGTTTAAAAATAAAAGGTTGCTGCCGGGTTTCGAACCCGGGTCAGCCAGCGAATTCAGTAAACACTTAACACTCATCCATCAAACCACTGCGCCACTTGTATTTTTTAGTAATACATTCAGACAATTAATTCAAATAATGAAAACATAAATCAAATCCAGTCAACTGACGCGCCCAAATTCGTTGACGCCGGAAAATCCGACGATTTCGTCAATCACCGTCGGTTACCTTTGACTCAACGTGAACATTAACCTCGACGTCGGTTATAATTGATGTCCAGTCCGCGATACAAGTCATAACCACCGAAAAAATTTCTAACCGACGAATCAAGACGGAAATCGGACTAAATTCGTCAATGTTCTGCCCTATAAATACCCCCCTCTAACCTCTGTTAGCTTTTTCGCTCACAATCACACTCTTTCCCGACATAATTCCATTCGCCGGAAAACTTCAGCAACTCGCCGGAAAACCGAACCTTTCACCTCTGTGCCTTACTCTAAACACTGAACACTCAGAACTCATACCGAAGCCACCCACATTCATCTCAAGCTCGTTGAAGACCCTCTGCCGCAAGACACACGTCGCCGGAATAACCTGCTGACATCGGAGTTCCGCCGGAGAAACAGAGGAGTCCAGTTCGGTATACCTTACACTTAATCTCTTATTCTTTTTATTAATCTCACATACAATTAATCGCAACACACTAAAAGAACTTGATTAAAAATTGACGAACCAGTCGGACTTTAGTTCTGGTTAAGTCTAACGAAGAAGATGAAGTCTCAGTTGTCTATAAGTATAATTTAAATCAAGTTATATCTCGGGTTAGACACACAGTCCAGCGGTCGACTGTGTGCAAATAAAACACGCTTACGTCTCGAGTTCGATTCTTGACCCACGCATACTCGCCGTAATAAAAATGTCCTTTTTTTTAACTGAACCGGTTTCACTACAAATAGATGTTAAGTTTAATAAAAACCGGAGTAATAACCAAGATAGACACACAGTCCAGTGGTGGACTGTGTGCGCGTTTAAAACACACGTCACGAGTTCGAGTCCGGACTACCGCACCGATCCGGACAATTATCAAACTTTTTATATAAGGCAGAAATGAAATAATGTAGTTTGTATATAAGTATAATAAAAATCAGATTATATAACAAGTTAGACACATAGTCCAGCGGTGGACTGTGTGTTAACCCAAACCACAGGTCCCGGGTTCGAGACCTTTGGAGAACACCGGTCTGATGCATTAAAATCGTTTTTAAAAATAAATGATTTTCGGTTTAAATCAATTAGTATATAAATATAATTAGAAACAGAAATATTTCAGGTTAGACACGTAGCTCAGTTGGTAGAGCTGCGTGCACGCGAACGGGAGGTCTCGGGTTCGAGCCTCACCCGGCGCACACAATTATACAGCCTGACCGGTCAACAAGTCAACGGTCAACTCTCGCAAAAAGTCAACATTTTTTATTATTTTTATTTATTTATTTTATTTAAAAATCAATTAAAAATACTTAAAAATAACATTTTAAGGTTAGAAAATAGCCTTAAACTCACAAAAATATATCCAATCATCCTACTAAAATTTATTAATAAAATCCCCTTATTTACCAAACCATTATGTTATTATCTAGGTTAGTTTCACTCGTGGTTAAATCCAACTTCGTGCGTATTCAACATCATCAACCGAACGCACCCAATGTGAGTGAATCTTACAACTCCCTTTTTTAATTACACGTTTTGGGGTGTGTCATTGTCACTAAAAATTAACTTGTTTATTTAAACTTGTGCCATTCCATATTGTGATCTAAACTTAGATTGTTTATAGTGTTTGTAGTTATGTATTTCATATTGTCAAGTTATGTGCAAATCATTCATTAGGCCCATCAGTTCCTCGTGGGAGACGAGTTGAGCAACGCGTGCCTCAAAACAATCCATTATTGTATGTGTGTGCATGGTCTAATGATTAAGTGTTTTGTGAATAAGTTTACATCTATATTTACTCATATGTGGTTGTGCACTTTATTTTATAATCAATTAAATAAACTTGTTCAAATGTTTTACATAGGATTCACTCGCCAACTTTTTGTTGATCCAAAAACCATTTTTACACATGATACAGGTGAACAGGATGAAGCAAGGAAAACATAGGAAATGCCTTAGAAGAAAACAATGAAGTTTAGAATGATGTTTAGGACATGACGTAATTATGATTGTATGTTTCCCTTTAAATTGTAATAATGAATATGAAACGTTATAATAAATGTCATGAGCTTTGTGTCACACCCCGACCCGCAGGAAAAGGTGATCGGGGCATGATTGGGTTATCATCAAAGCTCATGACATTAATTATGCGTTTCATATTCATTAAATATAATTTAATGGAAATTTACAATAAATATTACAACATGTTCTAACTATCAATCTAAGCCTCTTTGATCTCTTCTAAGGCATTTCCTATGTTTTCCTTGCTTCAACCTGTTCACCTGTATCATGTGTAAAAAGGTTTTTTTGGATCAACATAAAGTTGGCGAGTGAATCCTATGGAAAACATTTGAACAAGTTTATTTAATTGATTATGAAATGAGTGCACAACCACACATGAGTAAAAATAGATGTAAACTTATTCAACAATCATTAGATATTAAATAAAGCACACATGAACAATAATGGAACATTTAGAGGCACGCGTTGCTCTACTCGTCTCTCACGAGGAACTGATGGGCCTAATGAATGAATTGCATAAACATGATAATATGAAAGACAAAAACTACAAACAATATAAACTCAATGATATACACATGAACAATGATGAATTGGTTTTGAGGCACGCGTTGTTCAACTCGTCTCCCACGAGGAACTGATGGGCTTAATGAATGAATTTCATATAATTTGACAAAATGAAATAAGTAATCACAACAATATAAACAATCTAAGTTTAGGTCACGATATGGTATGGCACAAATTTAAATAAACGAGTTAATTATTTGAGACACATGACACACCCCAAAACGTGTAATTAAAAAGGGGAGTTGTAAGATTCACTCACAGTGGGTGCGTTCGGTTGATGATGTTGAATGCACGCGAAGTGGTTTTAACCACGAGTGAAATTAACCTAGATAAATAGCATTATGGTTCGGTAAGTAAACGGATTTTATTAATCCATTTTAGTAGGATTGTTGGGTGTATTTTTTGTGAGTTTGAGGCTATTTTCTAACCTTAAAAATGTTATTTTTAAATATTTTTAATTGATTTTTAATTAAAATAAATAAATAAAAATAATAAAAAAAAATTGATTTTTTTTTGCTACAGTTGACCGTTGACCGTTGACTTTGACTTTGACTTTGACCGGTTCGCTTGTATAATTGTGCGCTGAGTGAGGCTCGAACCCGAGACCTCCCGTACGCGTGCACGCAGCTCTACCAACTGAGCTACGTGTCTAACCCGATATATTTCTGTTTTTAATTATATTATATATATTAATTAGATTAAACAGAAAAACCTTTATTTTTAAAAACGATTTAATTGAAGAATCGGTGCGCTCCACAGGTCTCGAACCCGGGACCTGTGGCTTATACTAACACACAGTCCACCGCTGGACTGTGTGTCCAACTTGTTAACTTAACTGATTTTTATTATACTTAAACCCAAACTAATTATTTTTATTTCTGACTTATTTAAAAAGGTAAATAATTGTCCGGGTCGATGCAGAAGACCGGACTCGAACTCGTGCGCTATGATTAAACAAACACACAGTCCACCACTGGACTGTGTGTCTAACTTGGTTATTATTCCGATTATTAATATACTTAACATATAACAGTGTGACTCCGGTTCGGTTAACAAAAAAAATCGTTTTTATTAAGGCAGCGTGTGTGGAACAGGATTCGAACTCGAGACGTTAGTGTGTTTATTGTGCACACAGTCCACCGCTGGACTGTGTGTCTAACCCGAGTTATTTCTTGATTTAAATTATACTTATATGTTCCGTAACTTCGTCTTCTTCGTTGAGTTTTATCCAGAAATGATGACTGACTGGTTCGAAGTTTTAATCAGGTTTTCTTTAGCGTTTTTAGGTTAATTACAGATGAGATATAAGTAAAAAGAAAGGAAATTAGGCGTGAAGTATACCGACTGGATTCCTCTGTTTTTCCGGCAGAACTCCGGCGACAGCAACCACTTCCGGCGACGTGTGTCTTGCAGCAACGAGTCTTCAGAAAGTTTGAAAAAGGTATGGGTGACTTCGGTATAAGCTTAGGGGATTCAGTAAGGCTCAGAAATGAGGAACCCGGTTTTCCGGCGATTTGCAGGTGATTTCCGGCGAGTGAGTTTTCGCCGAGAAAGGGTGCGGTTTTGAGCGCCGGTTTTGAATTCGGAAAGACGCATTATGAATTAAATGATTCCAACATTTAACAAGTAGCATCAGTGGCGCAGTGGTTCAAGTGTTGTGTGTTATGTTGTTTGATGAATCGGTTACTGACCCGGGTTCGAAACCCGGCAGAACCAAACTATTTTTATTTTCATATTTTTAATAGTTTTTCAAAAACTAATTCTAAATTACCATATAATAATTGATTATGTATCGTTTAAAATTATTTTGGGCATTTAATTCGCAACGAAATTTTTAACTGATTGCTCGGTTGATAAACGGAGCGGGTTTTGTAAAATCCGTTTTGACGGATGTTACAGTATCCCCTGCTTTTTAGAAATTTCGTCCCGAAATTTAAATAGTGATATATTTGACTAAAAGAATGATGGTGTTTAGTTTTGACAGTTACATACTTAGAAAAAGTAAGAGTTTTTAATTTTTTTTGTTTGAGGCGGGTAGCGTCCCTTGTAAGGGTTAAGTACCCTATTACAGGAATCGCCTTTTGTTGCCTACTGTAAAAGTATTGATAAGCAGAATTGTTTCGCTAACTATGATATCATGCATAAGAGTTTGGATATGTTAAGGGTATGGTTATATCCTAAAGCAAAACTTCTAATACTACAACCTACATGGAACATAAATAAACACAACAGCTAATATTTGAACATAAATAAACACAACAGCTAATATCAGTAAGTTATGATTGGTTCTATGACTATAGAACATAAATAACACAACAGCTAATATTTGAATCCACATTCTGATATCATATATGGTTGAATGGTGGCAGTTCCTCTCTCGTTTGTTATGATGGAGAGGTTAGTTTATGTAGAAATGGAACACAATCAAATCTCTTTAAATAGCAAGATGATATAAATGTAACACAAAATTCAACCAAGGCAATACTAAATCCTATATGGAACTTCTCATAACCGCCTGATAATGCCTCTGATCCTTTGGCAAGAATACTTATATATAGGAAGTACCAGCGGCGTATCCACCATATTCTTGCCAAATTTTCATCGGTTTTATCCACAGTTATGATTAGTTACCAAGGAACTACTAAATCCTACATAGAACTTCTCATAACCATCTAACAATGCCTCTGATCCTTTGACAAGAATCCTTATATATAGGAAGTACCAGCGGCGTATCCAACATATTCTTGTCAAATTTTCATTGGTTTTATCAGTGAATTATGATTAGTCCTATTTAACTCTACAACCAATACAACAAACATAAAATACTGAAATGAAAAATGTCTGTGCGATCAAGGCTCAATCAAACGGAGCCGATCGTATTGCATGTACTGAAAATGAAATTGTCTGTGCGCTCAAGGCTCAATCAAACGGAGCCGAGGGTATTGCATGTACTGAAAATAATAAACTTAATCTACACAAACAGCCTATGCATGGAACCTCTCATAACCGCCTGATAATGCCTTCGATCATTTGACAAGAATACTTATATATAGGAAGTACCAACGGCGTATCCACCATATTCTTGTCAAATTCTCATTGACTTCATCTGCAAGTTATGATTAGTTCTACGCGACTCTACAACAAACACAACAACCACAAGATACTGATAATGAAAATGTCTGTGCGATCAAGGCTCAATCAAACGGAGCCGATCGTATTGCATGTAATGAAAATGTAAAATGAACTGTGCGATCAAGGCTCAATCAAACGGAGCCGATCGTATTGCACGTAATGAAAATGTAAAATGAACTGTGCGATCAAGGCTCAATCAAACGGAGCCGATCGTATGCGGGTACGCCAGGTTCAACCGCATAATAAAATGGGGAACAGGCTCAACGCTCATAAATGGGGAGCAGGCGGCCTCGGCAATTGCATATACTGAAAATAATAAACAATAATTACTCTAACAGTCTACACATGGAACCTCTCATAACCGCCAGATAATGCTTCTGATCCTTTGACAAGAATACTTATATATAGGAAGTACCAGCGGCGTATCCACCGTATTCTCGTCAAAGTTTCATTGGCTTTATCCTTAAGTTATGTTTGGTTCTATGTGATACAGAAAAACATAAAACTAAACGATAGGAGTTGAATCTGGATCTTCGGTGAAGAGGACTAGTTGGGTATCTTCGTTTGGGCTGTCATTATCTTCGACAGGATTGGCGTTGATATTGAAGACTCTTCCTCTTGCTGGTGGCCTAGCGGTTGGGTTTTCTTGGTTTACTTGGTTAACTGGGTTTGATTGGGCTTGAGTGTTGATGACGTTAACCAATTGAGGGCATGTGTTTCTAAAGTGGGTAGGGTCGCCACAATTGAAACAAGCTCGAACATATGGGAACATGGGGTATTGGGGTTGATGATAAGTTTGGGCCATGTTTTGAGTAGGGGAAGAGGTTTGGTTTTGAAAGGTGCGGCAAACCTTGCTCAAATGACCATAGCGTCCACAAGTTGCACATAGTCGACAAGGTAAGGTAAGGGGATGGTGATAAAAATAGTTGTTGCATTGAGGGTGAGGTCCAAGATATGGTTTCTTATTTGGGTAGGTTGAGTTGGGTGCCACTTGAGTGACTGGGATAGCTTGGATTGGTATGGCTTGTAAAACTGGTTGATTATGTTGGGTAGCAGCGAAAAGTTGCCCGTATCTTTTTCTCTTAGGATTGGGTTGAGAAGGGAATTCAGTTTGGGTGTAGTCGGAGGTTTCAGTCGATTCTTTATCCTTCTTCTTCTCCTCCTTGAAGTATTTGTTTCGGATTCGATTCTCGGTAAGCTCTGTTGCTAGCTCCATTGCTGCTTCCAAAGTTGCAGGCTTGGTACTTATTACAGGGTCTTGAATCTTTGACGGAAGACCACGAATGTAGTGCTCGATCAAACGGTAAAGGGGAGTGAACATGTTGGGAACCATTTGATGTAACTCGAGGAATCTTTTGTTGTAGGTGGTGTGGTCTCCTTCCTTTTGCTTCAACGAATAAAATTCATCTTCTAATTTCTTGATTTCGCTCCTTGGGCAAAATCGTCTGGTCATGATTTCCTTCAATTCGTTCCAAGTTAAGGTCATAGCATCGTCGACGCCTCGTTTGGCCTTTTCTGTATTCCACCAAGTAAGTGCTATCCCATATAATCGACCGGTAGCATATCGCACTTTGCGATCGTCAGGGCAATCGCAATTTAGAAAAATGTTCTCCATTTCTTCAAACCAATGGAGGAGAGTGGTGACGCCTTCAGTCCCTTTGTATTTTGGAGGGTCGCACGATTTGAAATGCTTGTAGGTGCATTTAGTGGTATTTGGGGAAGAGTTGATAATGTTTTGGTTTTCTTGATTGACAGGATTAGCGGTAAGTGCTTGTTGAACTTGGATTACAATGTTGGGTATTACGGCAGCCATTTGTTGAGCGATTAGGGCAGCCATGCGCTCGCGGGCTTTTCCTGCTCTCATCTTCCTACGAGCGAGGTTAGAAGACATCTACAAGGAATATATGTCAAGAGTATGAGTTGGATGCTTTTGGGATCATGGGTCGCATTCAGGAATGAACATTCATAAAATAATTATAGAAAAATAAATCTACTACATCCATAGGATGTCTTGGGCTTTGCTCGCCATTAGGCCCTACATGCCGCCATACTTTACCTTTGTAATCATGTGGGCCTCCATGAATACCGGTTTTTCATATGGTTCGCACGGGTTTGCCTGGTTGCGTACACTAAAACCCGGAGAAAATCGAGAAATATGTATACAACGTGTGATATTCGGAATGTGTCCAGGTGTAGACACGGTGACACCTCAAAGTGGGTTAGTTCGAACGACGTTTGGTGTGGCATGCTTTGGCCTAATAGGTCCTTCGTACTCTCATCGTTAGTCCCCAGGTAGGCAAACTGGTCCGTTATATTGGATTTATACGAATGCCAACCTAGACAGGACGTTCCGACTACCGGTACTTGTACCCTTCCAGTTACTACATGCCCGTCGCAGAACTTACTTTGATGAGATTTGAAAATTGCAACAAAATCTTTGAATAATGAGAGTATAAAAATAAATTGAATACATGAACATCGATATATGTATAATGAATATGTATATAAGCATGTATGTTTGACTGTAAATGTAAACAAATATGAAACAAATAAATATCACAAGTTTGTATGTAACCACCTAATCAATTAAAATTTAGGCAGACTATAGTATAGGCTCTAAGGGTCTAATAACCTATCCTATATCCCTATAGTCATGGCTCTGATACCAATCTGTCACACCCCGACCCGCAGCGGAAAAGGTGATCGGGGCATGATTGGGTTATCATCAAAGCTCATGACATTTATTATGCGTTTCATATTCATTAAATACAATTTAATGGAAATTTACAATAAATATTACAACATGTTCTAACTATCAATCTAAGCCTCTTTGATCTCTTCTAAGGCATTTCCTATGTTTTCCTTGCTTCAACCTGTTCACCTGTATCATGTGTAAAAAGGTTTTTTTGGATCAACATAAAGTTGGCGAGTGAATCCTATGGAAAACATTTGAACAAGTTTATTTAATTGATTATGAAATGAGTGCACAACCACACATGAGTAAAAATAGATGTAAACTTATTCAACATTCATTAGATATTAAATAAAGCACACATGAACAATAATGGAACATTTAGAGGCACGCGTTGCTCTACTCGTCTCTCACGAGGAACTGATGGGCCTAATGAATGAATTGCATAAACATGATAATATGAAAGACAAAAACTACAAACAATATAAACTCAATGATATACACATGAACAATGATGAATTGGTTTTGAGGCACGCGTTGTTCAACTCGTCTCCCACGAGGAACTGATGGGCTTAATGAATGAATTTCATATAATTTGACAAAATGAAATAAGTAATCACAACAATATAAACGATCTAAGTTTAGGTCACGATATGTTATGGCACAAATTTAAATAAACGAGTTAATTATTTGAGACACATGACACACCCCAAAACGTGTAATTAAAAAGGGGAGTTGTAAGATTCACTCACAGTGGGTGCGTTCGGTTGATGATGTTGAATACACGCGAAGTGGTTTTAACCACGAGTGAAATTAACCTAGATAAATAGCATTATGGTTCGGTAAGTAAACGGATTTTATTAATCCATTTTAGTAGGATTGTTGGGTGTATTTTTTGTGAGTTTGAGGCTATTTTCTAACCTTAAAAATGTTATTTTTAAATATTTTTAATTGATTTTTAATTAAAATAAATAAATAAAAATAATAAAAAAAATTGATTTTTTTTTGCTACAGTTGACCGTTGACCGTTGACTTTGACTTTGACTTTGACCGGTTCGCTTGTATAATTGTGCGCTGAGTGAGGCTCGAACCCGAGACCTCCCGTACGCGTGCACGCAGCTCTACCAACTGAGCTACGTGTCTAACCCGATATATTTCTTTTTTTTAATTATATATATATATTAATTAGATTAAACAGAAAAACCTTTATTTTTAAAAACGATTTAATTGAAGAATCGGTGCGCTCCACAGGTCTCGAACCCGGGACCTGTGGCTTATACTAACACACAGTCCACCGCTGGACTGTGTGTCCAACTTGTTAACTTAACTGATTTTTATTATACTTAAACACAAACTAATTATTTTTATTTCTGACTTATTTAAAAAGGTAAATAATTGTCCGGGTCGATGCAGAAGACCGGACTCGAACTCGTGCGCTATGATTAAACAAACACATAGTCCACCACTGGACTGTGTGTCTAACTTGGTTATTTTTCCGATTATTAATATACTTAACATATAACAGTGTGACTCCGGTTCGGTTAACAAAAAAAATCGTTTTTATTAAGGCAGCGTGTGTGGAACAGGATTCGAACTCGAGACGTTAGTGTGTTTATTGTGCACACAGTCCACCGCTGGACTGTGTGTCTAACCCGAGTTATTTCTTGATTTAAATTATACTTATATGTTCCGTAACTTCGTCTTCTTCGTTGAGTTTTATCCAGAAATGATGACTGACTGGTTCGAAGTTTTAATCAGGTTTTCTTTAGCGTTTTTAGGTTAATTACAGATGAGATATAAGTAAAAAGATAGGAAATTAGGCGTGAAGTATACCGACTGGATTCCTCTGTTTTTCCAGCAGAACTCCGGCGACAGCAACCACTTCCGGCGACGTGTGTCTTGCAGCAGCGAGTCTTCAGAAAGTTTGAAAAAGGTATGGGTGACTTCGGTATAAGCTTAGGGGATTCAGTAAGGCTCAGAAATGAGGAACCCGGTTTTCCGGCGATTTGCAGGTGATTTCCGGCGAGTGAGTTTTCGCCGAGAAAGGGTGCGGTTTTGAGCGAAAAGGTTTGCAGAGGTTCGAGGGGGTATTTATAGGGCAAATTATCGATGAACTTGGTCTGATTTCCGACTTGATTCGTCGGTTTGAATTTCTCCGGCGGTTATAGTTTGTGTCGCGGACTCAGACGTCGGTTATAACCGATGTCCTAGTAATTGCTTACGTTATAACTGAAGATGTCGTTAAAACTCGCGAGATTGCCGGGATTTCCGACGACTGAACTTTGGGCGCCGGTTTTGAATTCGGAAAGACGCGTTATGAATTAAATGATTCCAACATTTAACAAGTAGCATCAGTGGCGCAGTGGTTCAAGTGTTGTGTGTTAAGTTGTTTGATGAACCGGTTACTGACCCGGGTTCGAAACCCGGCAGAACCAAACTATTTTTATTTTCATATTTTTAATAGTTTTTCAAAAACTAATTATATATTTCCATATAATAATTGATTATGTATCGTTTAAAATTATTTTGGGCATTTAATTCGCAACGAAATTTTTAACTGATTGCTCGGTTGATAAACGGAGCGGGTTTGGTAAAATCCGTTTTTGACGGATGTTACACTTTGATGATAACCCAATCATGCCCCGATCACCTTTTCTGCTGCGGGTCGGGGTGTGACAGATTGGTATCAGAGCCATGACTATAGGGATATAGGATAGGTTATTAGACCCTTAGAGCCTATACTATAGTTGACTAGATCTTAATTGTTTATGCGGTTACATGCAAACTTATGATATTTATTTGTTTCATATTTGTTTATACTTACAGTCAAACATACATACTTACATGCACATTCATCATACATATTTCAATGTTCATATATTCAAATCATCTTCATACTTATGTTATTCAAAGATTTTGTCGCAATTTTCAAATCTCATCAAAGTAAGTTCTGCGATGGGCATGTAGTAACTGGAAGGGTACAAGTACCGGTAGTCGGAACGTCCTGTCTAGGTTGGCATTCGTATAAATCCAATATAACGGACCAGTTTGCCTACCTGGGGACTAACGATGAGAGTACGAAGGACCTATTAGGCCAAAGCATGCCACACCAAACGTCGTTCGAACTAACCCCACTTTGAGGTGTCACCGTGTCTATACCTGGACACATTCCGAATATCATACGTTACATATTTCTCGATTTTCTCCGAGTTTTAGTGTACGTAACAAGGCTAACACATGCGAACCATATGAAAAACCCGGTATTCATGGGGACCACATGATTACGAAGGTGAAGTATGGCGGCATGCAAGGCCTAATGACGAGCAAAGCCCAAGACATCCTATGGATGTAGTAGATTTATTTTTCTATATTTATTTTATGAATGTTCATTCCTAAATACGACCCATGAACCCAAAAACATTCAACTCATACTCTTGACATGTATTCCTTGTAGATGTCTTCTAGCCTCGCCCGTAGGAAGATGAGAGCAGGAAAAGCTTGCGAGCGCATGGCTGCCCTAATCGCTCAACAAATGGCTGCCGTAATACCCAACATTGTAATCCAAGTCCAACAAGCACTTACCGCTAATCCTGTCAATCAAGAAGATCAACACATTGTCAATTCTCCCCCAATTACCACCAAATGCACCTACAAGCATTTCAAATCCAGCGACCCTCCAAAATACGAAGGGACTGAAGGTGTCACCGCTCTCCTCCATTGGTTTGAAGAAATGGAGAACACTTTTCTAAATTGCGATTGCCCCGATGATCGCAAGGTGCGATATGCTACTGGTCGTTTATATGGAATAGCACTTACCTGGTGGAATACAGAGAAGGCCAAACGAGGTGTTGAAGATGCTATGACTTTGACTTGGGAAGAGTTGAAGGAAATCATGACAAGACGGTTTTGCCCAAGGAGCGAAATCAAGAAATTAGAGGATGAGTTCTATTCGTTGAAGCAAAAGGAAGGCGACCACACCACATACAACAAAAGGTTCCTCGAGTTAAATCAAATGGTTCCCAACTTCACTCCCCTCTACCGTTTGATCGAGCACTACATTCGAGGTCTTCCGTCAAAGATTCAGGACTCTGTAATAAGTACCACGCCTGAAACTTTGGAAAGAGCAATGGAGTTAGCTACAGAGCTCACCAAAAACCGAATCCGGAACAAAGACTTCAAGGAGGAGAAGAAGAAGGATAAGGCATCGACTGAAACTTCAAACTCCATCCAAACCGAATCCCCTTCTCAACCCACTTTTAAGAGAAAACGAGATGGCAACTTTTCGCTGTCACACAACGTAATCAACCAATTTCACAAGCCATACCCATCCAAGCTATCCGAATCACTCAAGTAGCACCCAACTTAACTTACCCAATTAAGAAACCATACCTTGGACCTCACCCTCGATGCAACACCTGTTTTTATCACCATCCCCCTACCTTACCTTGTCGACTATGTGTGAATTGTGGACGCTATGGTCATTTGAGCAAGGTTTGCCGCACCCCTCAAAACCAAATCTCTCCCCCTACTCAAAACATGATCCAAACCTATCAACAACCCCAATACCCCATGTTTCCATATGTTCGAGCTTGTTTTAATTGTGGCGACCCTACCCACTTTAGAAACACGTGCCCTCGACTGGTTAACATCATAAACGCTCAAGCTCAATCAAACCCAGTTAACCAAGTAAATCAAGAAAACCCAATCACTAGGCCACCAGCAAGAGGAAGAGTTTTCAACATCAACGCCAGTCATGTCGAAGATAATGACGGCCCAAACGAAAACACCCAACTAGTCCCCTTCACCGAAAATCAAGATTCAATTCCAACCGCTTAGTTTTTTTTTATGTTTTTCTTTATGTTATCTCAATTCCCCCGTAACCCAGTTATAAATTGTAATCTTATCCAAGGATCCTAATGCAAATTACTATTTCAGTTTATTTATGTTTTAAAGTCACATAGAACTAATCATAACTTACGGATAAAGCCAATGAAAATTTGACAAGAATATGGTGGATACGCCGCTGGTACTTCCTATATATAAGTATTCTTGTCAAAGGATCAGAGGCATTATCAGGCGGTTATGAGAGGTTCCATGTAGGATTTAGTATGTTTTGGTCAAAGTTTGTTCATCATACATTTCAGCGTATTTCAATTTCAAAAGTTGAGCTATGTCTCACTTCCACAATGACTAACCTCTCCATCACAACAAACGAGAGAGGTATTGTCATCATTCAAACATGGATACTATCAGAATTAAGAGTCAAGTTTTGGTTGTTGTGTTGTTGTAGAGTCACATAGAACTAACCATAAATTGCGGATAAAGTCAATGAAAATTTGACAAGAATATGGTGGATACGCCGCTGGTACTTCCTATATATAAGTATTCTTTGTAACATTTGTAAAAATCGGGTTTTCAAAACCCGCTCCGTTTTGTAATCGAATATCAAGTTATAAAAGTTACGTTGAATATTTATGATTATTTTGATTTAAAACGATACATAATTAATAAATAAACTAAACTATAAAAATTATATTTGATAAAAAGTTAAAACAAAATAAATAAAAAAATTATGTTGCTGCCGGGACTTGAACCCGGGTCAGCCAAGAACAACTCCAACGACTTAGCATACACTCACATTACCACTCCGCCACTTTGTGTTTTCTGTTATCTCTAGGAAACAAATGAGATTTATATACAGACTAGGTTAAACCGGTTTCGCCAACTGAGAAACGGAAATCGGCAAATCAATCGTCAAATCGTTTGATTTCTCGCGTATTCACGTTCATAACCGATGAACCGATGTCTTTAATCAATTCAGAATTGATTGAGCATCAAGTCTCATCATTATCGGTTTTCATAACCGAAAAGTAATCAAATCCAGAATACTTCAACTCAAGACCACTCTCGCGACTCAGAAATATCATACCAGCATCCCATTCACTTTCGTCACATTTTCAGACCATCAGAACGCTTAAAACAGCTCGCCGGAATTTTCTGCAAAAGTCGCCGGAAAACCGTATTCATCCTCAAACGGTAAATCTTTCAGTATTCGTTGTAGTTCAACAATTATTAGACTATTTCTAACTTAAACCTCTCAATTGAAATCGAACTCAGGCGCTGTATTCAACTAATTCCAGTTCCGTCTATGAAACGGTAAGGACCTTCAAACACATCGTTAATGTTTGTTTATCACTTCAATTCCACAATCGAATAATCAAAACAGTTAATTATTTTGTTCAGTTGAAGAGTATAAAAACAGGGACCGACACTTTGCCGGAAATCTGAAATAAACTGTTCATCGGTATGTTCACCTCTAATTACCGTCTCTGCCATTTCATTTAAGCTTTAATAATGTTTGTAGATCGTAAAAACAAGGAATGGGTTAGTAAAGCAGTTGATTGTAATTTGAATGAAGAAGACGAAGCTAATTAAGTTATAAGTATATTTAAAACTAGTAAAATGAACGGGTTAGACACACAGTCCAGCGGTGGACTGTGTGCAAAATACATACGCATGTCCCGAGTTCGATTCCTGCTATACGCACTCCTTATATAATAAAATGCATTTTTGTTTAAAAACTAAACCGGGTTAACTCAGTTAGTTGTTAAGTATAATAAAAACCGAGATAATAACCAGGTTAGACACACAATCCAGCGGTGGACTGTGTGCAACATTAAGCCATACGTCGCGCGTTCGAAACCCGTCACTAGCACCGAGTTGTTGAATTAAAATGTTTTTACAATTAAAAGAATTTCGGTTAAACTGAATAAGTGTATAAATATAATTAAAAACAAGATTATTTCGGGTTAGACACGTAGCTCAGTTGGTAGAGCTGCGTGCACGCGTACGGGAGGTCTCGGGTTCGAGCCTCACCCAGCGCAAACCATGTCCCTGACCGAACCGGTCAACAAGTCAACGGTCAACGCAAAATAAACAAATTTTTTTATATTTTTATTTATTTAATTTAATTTAAAAATCAATTAAAAATACTTAAAAATAACATTTTTAAAGATAGAAAATAGCCATAAACTCACAAAAATATATCTAAAAATTTCATTAAAATCCTTAATAAAATCCACTCATTTAATATATTTTTCCGTTATTATTTAGGTTAGTATTTCTCGTTGTTCCGCTCATCTAATTCGTGCGCATCTCACCATCTCCAATCCAACGCACCCAATGTGAGTGAAACTTTACAAATTCCCCGTTTAATCACGTTTTGGGGTGTATCATGTGTCTTGATATATATATTATACTTAAACCATTGTGCATACATCATATCATGAACTTGTGTATTCAGTTTGTTTCTGTTGTGTAGTTATTGTTGGATGCAATTTATTATTTTCAGTACATGCAATTTCATAGGCCGCCGCTCCCCATTACATTACGAGCGTTGAGCATGTTCCCAATTTCATTATGAGGTTGAACCTGGCGTGCCCACATACGATCGGCTCCGTTTGATTGAGCCTTGATCGCACAGACATATTCATTTTCAGTACATGCAATACGATCGGCTCCGTTTGATTGAGTCTTGATCGCACAGTTCATTTATGTTATTTATCGTATGTTGTTGGTATGTTAATGTATGCTGTCATATGTTATTGTATGTTATGGATGTGACTGCTATTTGCCACTGCTTGATTATTTACATTTGCTCATCTATGATTATGCACAATTTTTCATTGATAAACTAACAAGAAATTCATTAATAAATGTTTATCTAATAAGGTTCACTCGCCAACTTATGTTGACCCAAAAACCCCCATTTTTACACATGATACAGGTGAACCAACAGCAGCTAGGAACACATAGGACTTGGACTAGAAGAATAAAACGATTTAGAGTTGGGATTGTTATGTTTGGTTTATTTTCTTTGTATTGAATGAACATGTTTGGATATTTGGAAATGTAACTTTGACTTTATTAAATATGAAACATATTAGTAAATGTCATGAGCTTTGGTGATAACCCAATTATGCCCCGACTCTTATTCCGCTGCGGGCCGGGGTTTGACAGATTGGTATCAGAGCCATGACTATAGGGATATAGGATAGGTTATTAGACCTTTAGAGCCTATACTATAGTTGATTAGAAATTATAAGATTTTTGTGTGTTACATGCCAAATTTCATGATGTTTATATGTTTTATGTTAAATGTTACATTCAATATTATGCAAGCATGTTCATAAGTATGTATTATCATATAATGCCTATCATGAATCATATACTCATAACATATCACATCCATGAAAGCACACACCACATCATGATTGCTTTTACAATGATTTTTGTGTTTTCAAATCTCATCAAAGTGAGTTCTCATGACGGGCATGTAGTAACTGGAAGGGTACCAGTACCGGTAGTCGGAACGTCCTGTCTAGGCTGGCATTCGTATAAATCCAAAATAAAGGACCAGTTTGCCTACCTGGGGACTAACGATGAGAGTACGAAGTACCTATTAGGCCAAATCATGCTATACCAAACGTCGTGTGAGCTAACCCCACTTTGAGTTGTCATTGTGTCTACACCTGGACACGTTCCGACCAAACATCTCATGAACATATTTTGTGGTTTGCATTCGGGTGATGCGAGTGTTAAATTGCCAATACTAATGTGAATCCTACCAAGCCAATAGCCATGGGGGCCCACATGACTATGTAGGTGAAGGTATGGGGGACATTTGAGGCCCAACATGAGCGAACCCAAGACATCCTATGGATGTAGTTGCATTATTGATATTTATGTTATTTTCATTTTCTTAAAGACACATGACACCTAAAAAGACACTATAAACTCACAATCTTCTCATTGTATGATCCTGTAGATGTCGTCTAGACAGCAACGAAGGGGTAAAGATCAGGAAGGTCTCAGGAACGTTTGGCCACTCAGATCGCGAAACAAATGGCCACGATACTGCCTGACATTGTGGTTCAAGTACAACAAGCCCTCGCTACAAATCCTACTAACCTTCCCCAACAACATGACTAGAACATCGACAACCCTCCTACCAGCAAGTGTTCATACAAACATTTCAAGTCTTGTGATCCTCCTAAATTTGAAGGGACCGAGGGTGTCACTGCTCTCCTACATTGGTTCGAGGAGATGGAAAACACCTTTCTAAACTGCGATTGTCCTGAGGATCGCAAGGTTCGATACGCTACCGGGAGACTATTTGGGGTAGCTCTCACTTGGTGGAATACGGAGAAAGGGAAGAGGGGAACTGAAGATGCAATGGCCTTAACTTGGGAGGAGTTAAGGGAAATCATGACTAGGCGCTTCTGTCCTAGGAGTGAAATTAAAAAGCTGGAGGACGAATTTCATTCTCTAAAGCAAAAGGAGGGTGATCACACCACCTATAACAAGAGGTTCTTGGAGTTGAACCAAATGGTTCCAAATTTGTTCACCCCAACCTATCGTCTGATCGAGCATTATATTCGAGGACTTCCCTCGAAAATCCAAGATTCAGTTCTCAGCATCTCACCAGTAACTCTTGAAGCTGCTATGGAGCTAGCAACTGAACTGACCGAGAACCGAATTCGCAACGGGAAGTTCAAAGAAGAGAAAAAGAAAGCCCCTGTTGAGGGTCAAACATCAAACCATCCCATCTCTTCCTCTAAGTTTGCTAACAAGAGGAAGCGCAACACCAGAAATTTTGCAGTTACTCAAACCAACTCCCCTATTCCTGCTGCACCCATTACTCAAGTCACTCCTTCACCCGCACCATACAGAAGACCCTACACTGGCCCGTTACCAAAATGTAACCGTTGCCAATATCATCATTCCCCTGATCATCCTTGCCAATATTGCACCGGCTGCGGTCGTGCAGGTCATACTGTTCAAACTTGCCGCATGCCTCAACGAACGAACCGCCACCAACCTTTAACCCAAACCTACCAACAAATAATGGGCCAAGCCCAACAACCCCTACTACTACCACCCACCCAACATTTAGCCCAAACATATTACCAGCCCAATTATCCTATGGGTCAACCAATGCGGGCTTGCTACAATTGCGGCGACCCAAGCCATTTCAGAAACACTTGTCCAAGGTTGGTTAATATTATTCATGCTCAGGCTCAAGCCAACCCGGTGAATCAAGCAAACCAAGCTCCTCCACCTGCAAGAGGAAGAGCTTTCAATATCAACGCTAACCAGGCTAGAGCTGACGGCAATGTGGTTAACGGTACGTTCCTTATAAATGGTAGATATGCATCTATGTTATTTGATACTGGTGCGGATAGAAGTTTTGTGTCTTTAGAATTTGAACCTATCTTAAGCAAAAATCGGGATAAGCTCACGGAATCCATAACGGTAGAAGTTGCGGACGGGAAACCAGTTTCATTAAACTCTATTATACGCAACTGTACACTCACCTTAAACGACCACGATTTCTCAGTCGACCTTATTCCTATCAAGCTGGGAAGTTTTGATATCATAATCGGCATGGATTGGCTCAGTCAACATCAGGCAGAAGTTGTTTGTCGTGAAAAATTTATTCGTATTCCTCTTTCAAACGGTCAGACTCTTCGAATCATTTGAGAAACCTCGTCGAAAGGGCTTGTAACATCCGTAAAAAACGGATTTTACCAAACCCGCTCCGTTTATTAACCGAACAATCAGTTAAAATTTTCGTTGCGAATTAAATGCCCAAAATAATTTTAAACGATACATAATCAATTATTATACGGGAATATATAATTAGTTTTTGAAAAACTGTCAAAAATAAGAAAATAAAAATATTTTGGTTCTGCCGGGTTTCGAACCCGGGTCAGTAACCGGTTCACAACGACTTAACACATAACACTTGAACCACTGCGCCACTGATGCTATTTGTTAATTATTAAGATCATTTAATTCATATCATAACTTTCCGAATTCAAAACCGGCGCCCAAAAGTTCAGTCGTCGGAAATCCCGGTAATCTCGCGAAACTTAACGTGTCTTTCAGTTATAACGTAAAACATAAACGCTACATCGGTTATAACCGACGTTTGAGTCCGCGACACCATCTATAACCGCCGGAGAAATTCAAACCAACGAATCAAGTCGGAAATCGGGCCAAATACATCGACGACTTGCCCTATAAATACCCCCTCGAACCTCTGCAAACCTTTTCGCTCAAAACCACACCCTTTCTCGGCGAAAACTCTCTCGCCGGAATTCTTCTGTTTGTCGTCGGAAAACCGGGTTATCCATTCCTGAGCTTTTCTGAACCCCCTAAGCTTATACCGAAGTCACCCATACCTTTTTCAAACTTTTTGAAGGCTCGCTGCTGCAAGACACTCGTCGCCGGAGCCTGTTGCTGTCGCCGGAGTTCTGCCGGAAAACAGGGGAAGCTAGTCGGTATACCTCACGCCTAATTTCTTCATTCTTTTTACTTAATCTCATCTGTATTAACTAAAAAACGCTTAAGAAACTGATTTAATCATTGAACCAGTCAGTTATCAATTCTGGATAAAAACTCAACGAAGAAGACGAACTATCAGTAACATATAAGTATAATTAAAATCAAGTTATTACTCGGGTTAGACACACAGTCCAGCGGTGGACTGTGTGCACATTAAACACACAAAGGTCTCGAGTTCGAATCCTGTTCCACACACGCTGCCTTAATAAAAATGATTTTTTTGTTAAACCGAACCGGAGTCACACAGGTGTATGTTAAGTATATTAATAACCGGAATAATAACCAAGTTAGACACACAGTCCAGCGGTGGACTGTGTGTATGTTTAATCACAGGACACGAGTTCGAGTCTGGTCTACTGCATCGATTCGGACCATTATTCAAACTTTTTAAATACGGCATAAATGAAAATACTTAATTTGTATTTAAGTAAAATAAAAATCAGATTAGTTAACATGTCAAACACACAGTCCAGCGGTGGACTGTGTGTTACGCAAGCCACAGGTCCCGGGTTCGAGACCTGTGGAGCGCACCGGTCCGATTGAATTAAATCGTTTTTAATAAAAGGATTTTCTGTTTAAATTAATTAATATATAAATATAATTAAAAACAGATATATGACGGGTTAGACACGTAGCTCAGTTGGTAGAGCTGCGTGCACGCGTACGGGAGGTCTCGGGTTCGAGCCTCACTCAGCGCACAACAATACGCATACGAACCGGTCAACGGTCAAGTCAACGGTCAAAGTCAAAGTCAACGGTCAAAAAAAAGTCAAATTTTTTTATTATTTTTATTTAATTATTTTAATTAAAAATCAATTAAAAATACTTAAAAATAACATTTTTAAGGTTAGAAAATAGCCCTAAACTCACAAAAATACACCCAACAATTCTACTAAAATGGATTAATAAAATCCGTTTACTTACCAAACCATAATGCGATTTATCTAGGTTAATCTCACTTGTGGTTAAAACCACTTCGCGTGCATTCATCATCGTCAACCGAACGCACCCACTGTGAGTGAATCTTACAACTCTCCCTTTTAATTACACGTTTTGGGGTGTGTCATGTGTCTCAAATAATTAACTCGTTTATTTAAATTTGTGCCATACCATATCATGACCTAAACTTAGATTGTTTATATTGTTGTGATTACTTAGTTCATTTTGTCAAATTATATTAAATTCATTCAGTAAGCCCATCAGTTCCTCGTGGGAGACGAGTTGAACAACGCGTGCCTCAAAACCAATCCATTATTGTTCATGTGTGTATCATTGAGTTTATATTGTTTGTAGTTGTGTCATTCATATTATCATGTTTATGCAATTCATTCATTAGGCCCATCAGTTCCTCGTGAGAGACGAGTAGAGCAACGCGTGCCTCTAAATGTTCCATTATTGTTCATGTGTGCTTTATTTAATATCTAATGATTGTTGAATAAGCTTACATCTATTTTTACTCGTGTTGGTTGTGCACATATTTCATAATCAATTTAATAAACTTGTTCAAATGTTTTTCCATAGGATTCACTCGCCAACTTTATGTTGATCCAAAACCTTTTTACACATGATACAGGTGAACAGGTTGAAGCAAAGAAAACATAGGAAATGCCTTAGAAGAGAACAAAGACGCTTAGATTGATAGTTAGAACATGTTGTAACATTTATTGTAAATTTCCATTAATTTGTATTTAATGAATATGAAACGCATAATAAATGTCATGAGCTTTGATGATAACCCAATCATGCCCCGATCACCTTTTCCGCTGCGGGTCGGGGTGTGACAGATTGGTATCAGAGCCATGACTATAGGGATATAGGATAGGTTATTAGACCCTTAGAGCCTATACTATAGTCTGCCTAAATTTTAATTGATTAGGTGGTTACATACAAACTTGTGATATTTATTTGTTTCATATTTGTTTACATTTACAGTCAAACATACATACTTATATACATATTCATTATACATATATCGATGTTCATGTATTCAATTTATTTTCATACTCTCATTATCCAAAGATTTTGTTGCAATTTTCAAATCTCATCAAAGTAAGTTCTGCGACGGGCATGTAGTAACTGGAAGGGTACAAGTACCGGTAGTCGGAACGTCCTGTCTAGGTTGGCATTCGTATAAATCCAATATAACGGACCAGTTTGCCTACCTGGGGACCAACGATGAGAGTACGAAGGACCTATTAGGCCAAAGCATGCCACACCAAACGTCGTTCGAACTAACCCACTTTGAGGTGTCACCGTGTCTACACCTGGACACATTCCGAATATCACACGTTGTATACATATTTCTCGATTTTCTTCGGGTTTTTGTGTACGCAACCTGGCAAACCCGTGCGAACCATATGAAAAACCGGTATTCATGGGGGCCCACATGATTACACAGGTAAAGTATGGCGGCATGTAGGGCCTAATGGCGAGCAAAACCCAAGACATCCTATGGATGTAGTAGATTTATTTTCTATAATTATTTTATGAATGTTCATTCCTAATGCGACCCATGAACCCAAAAACATCCAACTCATACTCTTGTCATGTATTCCTTGTAGATGTCTTCTAACCTCGCCCGTAGGAAGACGAGAGCAAGAAAAGCCCGCGAACGCATGGCTGCCTTAATCGCTCAACAAATGGCTGCCGTAATACCCAACATTGTAATCCAAGTTCAACAAGCACTCACCGCTAATCCTGTCAATCAAGAAAACCAAAACGTTATCAACTTTTCCCCAAATACCACTAAATGCATCTACAAGCATTTCAAATCATGCGACCCTCCAAAATACAAAAGGACTGAAGGCGTCACCGCTCTCCTCCATTGGTTTGAAGAAATGGAGAACACTTTTCTAAA